>JAVSCE010022157.1:0-600000 GCA_032199065.1 Smutsia gigantea
CTGTGGAGAACAGTGGCCTCCCACTTCACTCTTATGAGCAAATTTCCCATCTGCTGAGTACTTAGCATCTTGGTACATTAAGTTTCTATCTGTTTGAATTGGTCAGGAAGAAACTAGTAGGGTTACTGTCCAACACATAGCATTTTGTTAACCAAGAGCAAGGGAAAACAGGTACTTTAATCCCAGAAAATCCAGGAACTCTTAAATCAGCAGCATGCTGGGTATTTTATTCTTTGGTAAAATTATTCTGCTGAAAAATATAGGCCCATAAGCATGCATTGTTGGATCGGTTATAAAGAAGTTGCAGTGAGTGATTTCCAAATCAGTTTTAATGAAGTAAACTAATATTTATGTGACACTTGAGAGACAAAGTATGAGTGAATTATTATAATTACTGCTGCTTCTACTTCATAAATGGTTGTAAGTGGTCCTGCCCTGATAAAAATAGCAGAAGGAATTAACAGTTAATTACTAGTAAAGTTCTCTATGGACTATAGTAGAAATATTGTAAGATTGTAGCTAGCTGAGTGTCAAAAATTAGGCTTTTAGGGACATTGACCTGTGGTCATTGCAACCTGGTTTTCCTTGTATTCCAAAGCGATGTTGTGTTTCCTGGCAACAAGATACAGATAACGGCATGTTGAGCCTTGCTGAGAGATTCACAAACAAGCTGGAGCAGCCCAGGTTCACATGGTTACCACATTATTTGGCTAAAGCTATTAATCTCTGTGGTCAGGCCTGTAAAGCTGGTATATCTGTGCAGATTGCACATAACCAGGAAGTGTGTGTTCAGCTGTATATATGTCCAAGTCAGACCCAGCAGTCTTTGGATTTAGGAATAATGAATGGCAGGAGTTTATCCCACTTGTTTTCAGCAGTTTATATGATTTAGTAAATCATCATTATATACTATATCTGGAACATTTCATTGTGTGAGCTTGGGGAAAGTTCATACTTCTGGGTATCTAGCAGATACAAAAGTGCACTTTCAGATTGTGCAAATAAAATTGTTTTCCAGATCTATTGGGTTAAACATCTGAATTAATCAAAATTAATGTGCAGTGTTCATCTTATTCTCAAGAAAGAATTGGACAGGAAGTTGAGCTAGATAATTCACAGGTCCTTTCCAACTCTTTATTTAGTCAAGAGCTTAGATACTAAAAACACATTTAAAAAAGGATTTCAATAGTAATAAATACTAATTTGATTCTCTGATGAAATTATTTTAATCTTTTCCAATTTTTCATTCACCCCAGGTTATGATATAATCCCACTTCTCTCTCACTGCTTTTGTACACTTGCAGATGTTTATTGCCAACATCTACTGGAAACTGTATGTATGTTCTCTCCACATTTAGATGCCAAGGCCTCCTTTGCACTCGGGATGGGCTTTGGACACTTTCCAAATACACAGTTAAGAAAACAACATCTATTGTATTTTTTATTAAGAAAACAGTGTCTGAGAGTTTAGGCACTCATCCTTAGTAGAATATGATACTAAATGGCAGGACTAAGCAGTTTTAAAGAGCCTCACTGTGTGGAATACTGTTGTGGATAATTGAAATTGTGGAGAATGCAAATCTTTTAGCAGCTGAGATCACCATTAGTTTTCACATTACATTCATTTTAAAGTATGCCAGAATATTGTTGTTATTATCACCCACAAAGAAGAGGCATTGTGCAGACCTTATTTTGGAGGTAATCCTTGGTGAAAATGACCAGTGGTTATTTCTAATTCTAAATTTCCTGAAAGGGGGAGGATGAAGAAGAAAGTCGCATACTTTGACTAATTTTTCTCAGAGGACAGTGTTCTTTTCTTCTCTTTTAGAATTAAAACTTTATTGATAAAAAAGGGATTTTTACTTGCTTATGGCTTAATCCTAGAGTATTGTATAGTTTTAGTTTTGAGTGATTTTTTTGTGTGTGTGATTTTTCTTTTTTATTTATTTATTTTTATATTTGGTTTTTGAGTGATTTTTATTGCTAATCACTCTCAGAATTTTTTTTTTTAATCCAAGGGATAATACCATTAGATGACTTAACAGGAACTCTGAAAGAAGACAAGGAGAATTGCATATTAATAATAAAGACTATATACTGCTGTTTTCTATATATGACTTGCAGAGTGGATTATGCAAAGTAGAGCAAGCTTCTGACTGTACTCAACTGGAATAGTTAAATTAGTCAAGTTAGCTCTGGCTTGCACAGCTGTGATGATGTAGGAACTAACTCATTATGCGTTATTGATAACACTGGCGAGAAGAGAACAGCTGAAACTTACTATGCCTTACGACTTTTTGGTAGTTCTTGAATATACACAGCTGGATGAGTTTGAATTTATTTTAAAAATTTCTGCCTAAGAGAAAGAGAGAGCTCCATAAGCAAGAGCTTGTTTGAAGTGACTTTCAAAATGTGTGCCTTGTGCTTTAGGATAAAGCAATTCAATGAATTATTTTTTGTACCTCTTTATGCTGCTATTTACATATGAAATAAAACTAATTGGCTTCTGTCTACTAATCTGGAGAAGTTACTGGGTCTGTATAGAGCTATCATGGGAATCAGTAGCAATCATTCATTTATTCCCTTTCTGGTTTTTTTTGTCAATAAGCAAATTAGACTTTTTGAAGCAGCTGTCACCTGGTTTCAGGTTGGGGTCATTCTGTTGCAGATATATTTGTGACAATGAAAATGAACCTTTCAAAAAGCAAAGATGTATAACTTTTAAATCAGACAGTTGGAGGAAATAGTTTATAAGGTTATCTGGCAGTCCCTGAAAGTAATTGTATGATACATTATGCATTTTCTCATTGAGCTGACTGTAAAATTTTTACTTTTTATTGTAAATGAGCAAGGAAAAAGTAATGTTCCATTCAGCATTTAAAACTTCATTCTTCACATGTAGATATGCAAAAAATACAACTTTTCTCTTGACTGGTTAACTATATTATGTCTCTATAAATCTATTTCCTATTGTTAAACTAGAATTTCTAGATTCTAGATTTGCGTTCTACCAGAAGGCAGAGGTAGATTAGTAAATCCCATCTGTGTATCTCTGATCTCAGTTAGTGATACTTAGTTTTATATTGGGTTTGGGGGCTCTTTCTAAAGGGGGAAGCAGTATGTAGCCCATACAAACCTTGACTCAAAGAATGCTACTAAAATCAAGCCATTTGAAGTTGGGATTTCTATGGCCTCTTTTATTTCTTACCGTTTTGAGATCTCCAGGTTCTCCATCCTTTGTCTAATGGTAATAATTTTTATCACATTTAAACTAGGACCTCTGAGGTACTCTTAACCTAGGTCAGCGACCTTTAATAATTACCAGTGTCCCGCTTGTAAGTTGCAGTTGCCTTTTTGCGGAAGGAAAACTTAAGTACATAATGTTTATCATTTGTGCAAAGGAAGAAAATACATTTTGAGTTACAGGATGATTTTTGGTTATTCTGACAGCTTTTTATAAGGCTGGGTCACATTGGACACTGGTACGTTTTGGAGGAAACTCCCTTTGTAGTAAAAGCAGTTGAGTTTCTCTTTAAAATAAATCTGAGAGTCTTAGCTCAAGTGAAGGAAATGTGATTTTGTATCTTTGGAAGACACCAAGTGCTGAGAGTTGAGCTATTTTCTATTTCACTCTGAGTTTGAAATTGTCAGGTAGTAGCTGAAGATCTTGGGTTGAACTCTACTTTGCAACATTATAAACAAACTGCATAAGGAGTAAAATATTCTAAAGTTCACCATTTCTAGGAGGAAGAAGTCACATTTTAGATATGAAGAAACTTATTGAACAAAACCAAACATTTTTGTATTTGTAGATTATTTATGGCAAAGCTTTCCAGGGAGCAGAAATTTTGCTGTGTAGATTCATCTCTGTTTAAAATCTCTGTGAGTGCTAAACCTAATTCAGCTCAGTTCCTGCCATATTAACTGAAAGGCTCAAATTTCAAATACAGATGAATTCATTCTTAATACGGGAATTTTCAATTACAAGGGGGTAGATTCCAAAATACATTCTGAGATCTTTGAAAATAAAGCATTTTATGTAAAATAAATTCACGTATTCAGTTTGGTAGTTCATAAGGATTTATATTTGATCTGTGCAAAAGCAGTATGGCAGTCTTGAGCCAAATATAACCAATTCTATGATCAGTAACTCAAGTTGTAGAACTTGATTATATTAATAAACTTCTAATTGTGAAACTTCCAAATTTTCTTGACCTAGCCAGTTGCTGTTGTTAAGACAAGCACAGAAGGGAATTAACTAAGCATTCCTATTTGCTGTGTCCACACAACAAAATGTGTCTGTCTCCTTGATCTTTCTCTGCTGTGTGCTGTTTACTTACTGGTTAACACCCACTTGACCAGTAAAGAACCTTTGCATGGTCATCACAATGAAAGGGTAAGCTCATGAGAGTGAGAATGCTGCAGTGACTGTTCCCTTTCACATTATACAGAAACCAGTGATTTGCAAGTACGTGTGCTGCAAAAGTGTAAAGAGTATATTAGAATCTGCCATGACTAAGTTTTCTGAGAAAGAGTTCGGCAAATTTGTATTCTGTATGCAAATGGATGTCCTTTATTTTGGTGCTTTTTTGCTTCTGAGCATAAGGAAGGATTTGTGAATAGTTTAATGTTGAAACAGCACTTCTTATAATAGTTGTAAAAATGTTTATTTTAGGCTACACTTGCAAGAAATTCTCTTTATTACATTTTTTTTTTCTTTTTGGATTAAGAGATTCTTAAACTGTCCCTTCTCATCTGACATATAGCCATAGAGTTTGGATGACCTTCTTTGCTGTATATTTTTACCAGCATTAAATAGTCAGTGAAAAATGGCAGGGGTAGGGACCCAAAGGTGATTTTTTACTTGCAGTAGTACACCTGCTTTCAGAATCTTGCCCACCCTCTGATCTTCACAGCTCCTGCAGCTGATCAGGGAGTAGAGGGCAAAAGGCACAAAATACTCTAAATAATTTCCTGCTGCGGTTGGTCTTTGGTTTCTGACTGTCACCTGGTTTTGCTCTTTCATTTCCAGGCATTGAGAAAATAAAAATAAGCACAGGAGAAATACTAGGTTTGCCTTCCAAGGTAATAAAAGAAAGATCTCCCTTAATGGGGGTAGAATATGTAAAACAGAAGGATCTTTGTTTGCTTGTTTCTGACATTTGGATTGTCCAAATGCTGCCACACATCAGATGCATTGTGTAAAGTGTTCTGCAGTTAATTTGTTACTAAAAATTATTTAGACCATCTTAACTGGTAAAATGAACCTCTCAGAGAAACTTGGCTTTTTAGAATCCCTCTCCCCTAGGAAGAGTTAACTGATTTTTAAGACCCTGGTGAAAGGTTTTATAGTCATAGTTTATAAAACCTAGACTAAAAAAAAAGGTATCTCTTAATATGTTTTCTGCAGGAAGTGCCCCCTCCCTTTTTCTTTAGAAATTTTCTTAAAAAACTCAGGGAGTGATGAATCTCCATAGCTTGTATATATTTAAGTCTCTAGTACTGAGAGCTTTTTACACATTTCTGGGTTCTCATAAAAAGCCATTCATGAGTATATTTTTAATTCATTTATTTATCAAATAGTTTATCTGTACTTTGGAGGGAAAACAAGGCTAAGCAGAAAATTCTGAATAAAAATCCTTTTAAAAAGTAATTTTAAAAGTTGATCCATAAATTAAGCTAATAGATGGTATCTTACTGGCAATTATTAGAGGATATATTTTATTATAATAGTTATTCATAATTTGTATTTCATTTAGGTGTAAATGAATTATGAATTTTTGAGGTTAATTGAAAACAATTATTTTTAAGCAATTTTAGCATATACAATACATTGATTGTATAATTATGTAGAAAAGTTTTATAAACATATTTCACCCCTCTTTAAATGCAAATTCTGTATTCACAAAATTCAGGTAATAGGTATTCGTGCCTTCAGTACATGGCAGACATTTTTATTGTCTTCTTTGAAGTAAGATAGAAACATTTCAGTTTTGAAAATACTGCACTTAGCAAAGGGGATACTTACTTATCTTCATAAGCTATTGTGTACTTTCAGTACCAGCTGTTCTTATGGAAATTGTCAGTTACTCTTCAGGCCATGGATGAACTATGTCTCACTTTAAGTTACCTTCTAGGAGTCTCAGGACATGTGACTGAACTTGGATAAAACTTAAGGTTGTGTGACATTTCTGATATCTTCAGAATGCAAAATTTAATCCCATGCTTCAATAAATAGATAGTGAAATCTTTTGATCTCATAAATATAATTTTTTATTTATGAACAATCTTAGACTTATCTAAATCTTATTAAACGCTCATTTGTATTCTTTGCTTTGATCTGGTAATTCTGTAGTAAAAACAAAAAAAGCCCAACATTAACAGTATTTTAGTAGGTTCTTCAAGTGGATATTGTAGTTTGCCTTTAGTGGTTACATGGTGCAGAGGGGATTTTAATATATGATACTATTTCCAAGGAGCTTAGGAAAAATTTAGATTAGGATGGTTGTGTCTTCATACAAAGTTGAGAATAAACTGTGTTCTACGTTTGTTTAGTTCCCTACGTTGGAGAATATAAAATTATAAAAAGTTAAAAATAAGGTATTCTTTCATTTAGGAAACCTAGCTGCCTTTTCTTTCCTATCACTGTCTCATTTTTATTTCACTGTGTTCATTATAGAATGACTTTAAGGCCACAGATTATATGTCTAACAATTTGTAAACCAGACATGGGGTTTAGCACACAGGTAAATGTGATTCTCGATAGCATTCACTCCCTGACTTGCTGCCTTCTTCTTGTTCACCTGTTTCCAAGATGTCTCAGGAGGCACCAAGAGAGCAGCACATGCAGTCAGAATTTTGCCTTATGATGATCACTTTTTAAAGAGTGATCCCCAGACTCACTGTATCTTAAAGTGGGGAATATTTTACCTACCTAAAAATCTTTTGAGGGTTTAGAACAAGTCTGTGATCTAAGTTTGGAGTTGATTGTTTTATAGAGTGATCTAATAAGCCTCACCAATCCTGCCTTGCTAGGTCAGGATCTCCTTAGAGGTGGGCAGATTTAATTGAGAGTCAACATCTGATTCTTAACTTGCCCATAAGTACTGAGGACCATATGTGTAGTAATGTAATCTCCCAATTTTGATGTACAGGTATGTCTGTGCCTACAGCTGCTTCTGGGTACAAAGAGGGAAACCATTGTTACCAACTGCCAATGTCATCATAGTGTAGAAGTTAGGTATAGAATTTTAATCTCTGGTAAATACTGGAAGTTGTTGCTTTTTATGTAAGCATTTATTGATCATCTTTATTGCCCCAATAGCTCTGTGCTATTTATTTGAGCCAATTTTAGCACAAATCCTAATAAGTAACAATAAATGAGAGTTATTATGCTTCTAAAGCAGAAAGAGTACATAGTCCTCTGAAGTTTAATACCTACTCTGCTTTCACAAAATACACTGGTACTGTATACACCATGGTTTTGATTCTCACCACCTTGTAACATATTTTAAGGGCTATATAAGCTGCCAGATATTCCAGCATTGCTAATTGAGTTCTGGAAACATCAAAGCTAGGTATCAAAAGCCAGCTATATTTTGTGCGCCTGTGAAATTTCTTCGGCAGCAGCAAACATACCCCATCTGTCAGGCCTGTCTCAAGTCTGTAGCAGAAGAGCCTAAATTGTCTCCACTAATTTGATCTTTATGCTTCTGTCATTATGACCCTCAGTTTTGGGAGAAATTTTCACTTTATATCATAGTAATAAAATAAGAGGACGTATTAACTGTGTCTAGTTAGTCCAGCTGATTATAGAGTGGGTGTTAATTAGTTTGAGGTCATGGGTTTATCCTTGTAGAATCCAGTTAACTCTTATAGGCAGGAAGCCAGTGTTCTGAAATCTAACCTATATGATTAAAACTGTACAGGCTAGGGTCCAGAAAACTTTATATGTAATTGATCTTTGTTGCAGTGTAAGGTCAATGTTTAATTTTTATCATTTTCCTACTTAACTGTGTTCCACCTCCTGCAAGTCCTGTCTCATTTAATGGCACCATTATCTGGTCACCTAGATCAGAAACATGCAACATTTCCTGGACACTTTCTACTCCTTTTAGCCCCACATATTATCATCCTCCATGCAGTTAGATTCTAACTCTTAAATACCTCTCAGATCATCCCTACTGTTGCCTCCTTAGTTCTCTCTTATTGTTTGCTTCATTTGACATACTAATAGCTATAGATGGCTAAGCATAGGATAATATTAATAATAGATTAGCATGCTAATAAATATTTAGCAAATAAGTGTCCCTCTTCACCCTTCCCCGCTTTCCCCACTACTCTCTACCTATCCAAAATAAGCAAATCAGCTCTCCATATTACTACTAAGTGTAAACCTTGTTGAAAATCCATCAGTAATTCCTACTGCCAACAGAATCAAGTCCTAACCTCTTAACCCACTATACAAAGCTCTTCTTTATCTGGCCCCAGCCAGCCTAACCAGTGCAGTCTTACCTCTTATCATCAACCTCCCACACACAACACCCTGACCTCCCATATGAACTGCATGTGCTGCATGCCCTTGGGTCTCCCATGCCTTGCTTGGTTAGCTTCTTCAAATGTCAGTCACTGTGCACTTGGTGTCCTGCCCCCCATTGTTCTGCCCGGAGGCTGGCCAGACTTGGCTCTCCTTTCCTCCACTCTGAACCACCTCCCTTGACCACCTTTCCTGACCTCTTTTCCAGCAGAGAGCCTCTGCCCCTGAATTGTTCACAGACCACCTTTGTGCCACATTTCACCCTGTGCCACAGGGTTTGCTCGTCTCTCTCCTCTCCCCACTGTCTCTGGCATTTTGCCTTTTTCATCTTCTTATCCCCAATGCATAGCCCAGTGGCCTAATCAGTGTGTCTACTTAAGTTTTTTTTTAATCATCGCGTTTCTTTCTGGTTTCAAACAATTTATAAATAGAGAAATTGCCTAAAATGGTTACACTCTTTACTGAGCTCCCAAATGCGTAATCCTAAGAACTGTTTATCTAACAAAGAGATCATGTTCTTACTAATTTCTGTTTCATTCAATAATAGTTTTCATTTTCATTACAGCTTTATACTGTAGCTTCTTTTTACTTTCTTTTTAGTATCTGAAATACACATAGAAGAAATGATGTTGTATTGAGCATACTTTCTTAATGTGGGTGTTATTGCTCTATGCATGGATATTATATGTTGGAAAATGTTGGCTTAATTGGTATGTCATGAGATTTGTTAAGTAGGAGGAAGCCATTGTTGTAAAGCATCTAAATTATGAGAATGGGTGTCCTTTCAGAATTTTAAATTAGTTTTGTATCTGCATTCTTACATTGGTATGTGTGTGGTGTGTTTGTTGGTAAACCATGTGGAAACTAGTTGTTAATATTTAAGCAGTTCAAGTTCGTCTTCCCTTTAAAAATCAGCAGTCTGATTTTTTTCTGATTCATCATGGTAGGGTTATATCTTGGCTAAGTCAATACTGATCAATTTAGCAATGTGATATATTTAGTCAAATCTAAATCCTGCTGCACAAACTCATTTGTTTCTGGCTGTCCCTCAGTAGACATGCCCTTAGGCCAGATAGGGTTCTTATCTACAGGATTATTGCACTGCTTTTACAACTACCCCACCCCAATCTAGCACTGTCTCTATTGGTCAGTTTTCACTCATGCTGTATTTAATACTTCAACTCTTTATCACCATCTGCTCAGTACTCTAACTTCCTACCCTTATTTAAGGCTCTGAGACCCTAGACTTGCCCCTCAGTTCATGGCCTGACATCTCTCACATTGCCTCTACCTGTTATACCCTGGTTTCCTCATCTCATATGTACCCATCAGAAGATTTTCCTTGTCCAACTGTCTGCGCTGCTTCTGTCCCTGCCTGTCCTCATCCTTCTTCCAAGAAATTAAGTGCTTAAAGAACTTTTTTTCTTGTTCTTCCATACAACCCTTTACATACTGGCAATATTTCCTATTATTTAAATTGTTCCTACAATTTTTTCTCTTACAGAAAGCTATCTTGGATTGATACAATAAAGCTTCTTACTTTTCCTGACCTTTATCCATTCCTGGACGCCAGTAACCACCTCCTCTCCCTTAGTGCCGAATGCCTACTCTGTCCTCATTCCTAGAATGTTATTTAGCCACTGATGAGTTTACATAGGCATTTGTACTGCTTTTTTGGTTTTATATTTTAATTCTAGAAGCCAGGGACTACATCTGTTTAATTCTTTGTGTATTTGCCTAATACAGCCCACTATCACCATTACCACACATACGTGACTCATAACTACTTTCTAATAATAGGAAACAATGGTTTGGTAAAGAAGAGTGATGGATGTTGAACATTTGGCATCCATATTGCATGCATTTTATACTGATATGATTGAAGAGAAAAAAAATTCTTGGCTTTGGATTTTTTAAGCATTTCCTGGTTAAGGGACAGCAGGTGGCAAATTAATCTTACAAAAAGATAATTTAATGTTTTTCAAATTTGTTGTTTTGTCTCTGTCACGTCTAGAAAAGCATATTGAAAATAAAATAAGCTAAAACAGTACTTTGACACATCAATCCGAAGAACAGTTGATTGTAGTAAATTAGGATTTGTCATAGGAACTTCATAATACCCAGAGAACTGAAACACAGAGAATGTGGCGAAAGCTGCAGTTTTAGGTGTCTTTCTCATGCAAATCATTATCTATGAAGTCTTAATAATACAGGCTTAAAACGAAAATTGCTGGAGTGATGTCCAGAATAAAATCTGATACTGCAACAGCAAAAAGCATTGGTTGTTTATAGTATAATGCGTGTTAACATTATGAATGCTGTTTTAAGAACTTAAAGAAAATACTGAGGATCTGTTAACTTGTAATTGGGAACAGTTACTGGGAAATAAACTTTAAACAGGAAAATCTGTTTAGAAACAAAATGGTCTTAAGGAGAAAGAGGTTACTATTTCTCTGCTCAATGACAACATCAGATTCTCCTAAAATTAAGTGAAAATTGTTTGAAGCAATTTGGTGTGAAGTTTAATTTAGGTATAGGATTCCAGTTTTCAGGTTTTTTTTTCTTTTTAAGAATTTCCCAGAAACATTTCTTTCCTTTTGAATTAAATATTCTTATTTACTGTAAATCATTTAAACAAAACTGTCCAAATGTGATTTTAAACTACACTTTATTGTCTTCCCATTTCACACTTAATTAAAATGACATGTTCCTTTTAAGACCACATCTTTCTTAATAATCTAAGCAAGAAATTAGGGTTTTGCTTAGCTCTTTAAGAATTTTTAAAGGAACATTCTTTTATGTGTTTCTTGGAGCCATCAGTGAGATACATAACTTGAGCTTTTTTTCTAATAGAACCTGATTCACAAATTATGAACATTAGGGTGGAGGGTGAGAAATAGGTTTTCTTTCCCTGACATTTGCCAGCAGTGTTCATTGAAAGATGTTTAATAGTTAGTCATGGGAAAAGGGGAGAGATCTTAATAGGTATTCATGGAAAATAGGTATTAAGAGGAAAATCACAGTTACAGGTTTGGAAGGATACTTTAAAGCCTTCACTTCTATATCTGTCTTAGTATATTAAAGGGACTGAAGGACTGGTTACAGAAAGAAATTGTTTAGCTTTGTGTAACCAAGTTTTTCAAACATGACCACAGAATGCTTTTTGCCCAGAATACCTATTAACAGTCCTTGAAACAAGTGTTCCAAGAGCAGAGTTTGGAAAATGTTGTGCTAACCATCAAAACTCATAGGCCAAAATTAATACCTTTTTCAGAATCCTAATTTACAGCAAAGAAATAAGTTAATTCTTGGGACTATCTGTTCAGACTTTTAGATTTCACATGAATCAGTTCTAAGTGCCACTGAATCTAGAATATACTGTATTCTGGACATCCATTTACAGATCTGTGATGGAAAGGTAGCAAGTATAAAGGAATGTATTTGGAAACTAAGTCACTCTGCTGATATCTATGATGTTATTTTATGATTTATTTCTTAATATTTTCTTAGGGAAATTTTGAAACATACACAAAAAGAGAAGAGTACAATGAATGTTTTTCCAGTTACTTAAAATAATGGTTTGGCTGTTTCAAACAATAGATGAAGTTCCATTAAAAAAGAAACATAAATGTTTTAATTGGACCACAGTTTACAAATTAATTTCTGAAATGACTCTGATCCATATAGTTGGATTTCCACCCCAACAGTATAGAGATGTTTGTAAAGTAATGATTCAGTAGCAGCAGACCAGATAACAAAATGACAAAAATATTCTCATAGCTAAACTTCATAATAGTCCAAACTATTTCCCTCTTTCTGTTCTGCCAACTTTTTTTCCCACGCACAGCATAAAAGATAATATTGATCTTAGATAGATTAGCAGTGTTAGTCTTATCTGGGATCATTGTCTTTTTTTTTTCTTTTCTTTTTTCCTGTCTCAGGAACTAGGCAGTATTGTATATTCCTTTATTGGCTTCGGTAAATTGATGCCTCTGAAAAAAGGACAAGCTTCAAGAGAAGTTTCTTTTGTTTCTCTCCTTTCTCTGTCAGCTTCATCCTAAAACTGACTCCCTCATTGGCTAAGACCAGGGTTTGGTTTATCCCACTGTGTTGGATAGGGTTGGGACTGTGTGGACTGATTTAGGCTAGCGATGCTGTGGGATAGAATCAATCCTACCATAACTCCATGGCCTCGAAGTTTGGTCTTCTTAAGAAAAGGCATGGAGGAAATGAGGAAACAACTATTGTTTTTTTACTTCAAATAAGACAAGTTTTGAAAACTCTACAACTTGCTTGCTATATGCTATATTTTTAATGTCTAATGAGATGTTTAGGTATTTCTATTTTGAAAATGTGTTAATATTAAAAGTTATTTTTTTTCTTGGGTCTTTTTAGAGGACAAGAATTTTGGGCAGATTTGAATGCCATGAATGTGTATGAAACAGCTGAATTTGACCAACTGCGAAGGCTGTCCACACCACCCACTAGCAGTGTCAACTCTATTTATCACACGGTCTGGAAATTCTTCTGTAGGGACCACTTTGGATGGAGAGAGTATCCTGAGGTATTTACAAGTTCTTTTTCCAAAAAGCATATTTAAATTTTTTTTCACTGTACTTTCTTTTCAGAACTACAAATCAAGGAGCTTATGAATATAAAATTGAGTCTTACTGATAGAAGTAACACTTTTCTCTCTTGATTTTTCTGAAAATGTATTTTTTTCCCACTAACCTCCTGGAATCCATAAATAGAATACCACTGTTACAGAGAGTATGCTTCCCCCCATCTTCTACTGTAGAGACCCAAGTATTTACAGTGCTGAGTACTCAAACTCCATGCTTCCTTTGGAATAATTTTAATGAGAGGAGCACTGATGTAACTTCTGGTTATATGTGGCTCCTGGGCTCATAATGATTTGATCATGTTGTTACTCTTAGCATTTTAGAAGTAGGAAACAATTTAAGCCCCTGCAGAAGTACTTAAAATATTTATTGAGCTGTGGTCAGACAAATCAGTCATTTAAAATTATGTCATATGTGCACATGCATCCTTAGTCTGAGATGGTGGGAATAGCTAATCAATCACAAAGTAAGGTTTTATAATGGTGGTGGTTTACTTTGCCTCTGAATGAGAATTTTGAGTCAAGTTTAAACACCCCCAAAGGGACTTAAGAAATTAATTTCACTTTCCAAAGATCTGACTTCTTTAATTTGATTAACTTCATTTCCAACATTACAAAAAGGGAAAACTGACTTATCTACCTTAGGTTTTCTTTTAAGACAATAGCAAAAGAAAATTACCTAGTATGTTAGTTACTATAAAATACAATATTGAACTAAAATTTCTGACTCTCTTTTAAGTAATCCCTAGTAGCTAATACCTTCCAAAGAGATAAGAGGCTATTTGAAGTGTAATCTCAGAATCCTTGGACTATCACTGTGTTTTCTTCTGAGAGGTTTCTAGGTTTGGAACTTAATTGTTTACCTTTAACCATAAATACTACCATCTTTAATCGCCTTCTGATGATTCCCTTAAGAAGTATAAACAAAACAAGTCTCTAGGACATTGTTAGGGCATCAAGATAGAGTAGAATAGTTCCCTGGGTCTCATATGTTTCATAATGTGGAAATCTATGTTCTTCTGAACAGGCAGCACAGTTCTCTTCTGCATCTTTGCTTTAAAAAAAAAGAAAGAAAAATTCTACATAAAAGGGAATTAATTTGATTCACTGTACTTTATTTAAACTTTTCTGATGGTAATAGCCAGGTTAACTGTTTTTGCTTTTAGTTAATAACATTTTTTATATTTAATAATGATTGTTTATTAATTTGCTTTTTTTTTGCCATTTGCCTTCTGTTTCCTACTACATAGTCTGTTATTCGACTGATTGAAGAAGCCAACTCTCGGGGTCTGAAAGAGGTCCGGTTTATGATGTGGAACAACCACTACATCCTCCAAAACTCATTATTCAGAAGAGAAATAAAAAGGAGACCCCACTTCCGCTCCTGTTTTATACTGCTTCCATATTTACAGTAAGTGTCCAGTGGAAAGTCTCATCTTTACTCTGATTTTGTGTAAATGTACAACTGAACGCCAAAGAGAAAAAGATTTTAAATTAAGAGACTGACTTGGTTCTTACCTCTAGAATATGAAATTCTGAGTTATCCTTTGAGTTTTAATTCTTCAGAAAACAGTTCAGACAAGCTACAGTTAACCAAAACTAAAAGACTGAGTATCCTGTTGGATTTTTTGAACTCAAGATCAAAGTAGAGTTAACATTTTTCCACAACCAAAAGTAATTATATGTGGAGTGAGGCAGAGTTCGCATTTGCCTCCTTTGTGGAAAATTGAGTTTTCTGATGACATCCTTCCATGTTATGGGACTCCTCAGTCCAGGTCAACTGCCAGGGCAAGTAGGACAAGGTGGTTGGTCTCCATTTTTCTTACTTGAGTGAATTTGCATGGGAAAAATACACCTTTTCAAATAATTTGCATTCCCATCTTCCGGTAATACTTACTAAAATTACCTGACATACTTTTAGGTTGAGACCGAACTCATCCTTCTGGATTGTAGCTGAGCTTCTTCCGTTTTCCCAAGTGCCGTTTCTTTTTTCCCTCCCTAGCCCAGCCCATTGGCACATGTCCATAGATGCCAAAAGGTGTGACACATCATCACTAGCATAGCCACCCTTGAAAGTTAGTATCTCTAGGGAAATCATTATCTACTCTAGTTAGGTATACCATAATTAAATCCTGATTTTAAAATGATACTAGGTTTACTTAGTTTTATGAATTTAGGAGGTAAAAGGTAATATTGGTTGGTCTCTTCTGCAGATCTTTGCAGTGAAGATGCTCTTTTTATATTCTTACTAGTAGCTTTTTATTTCAAGCCCAAACTGTTTTTTTCTCTGATCATTATGAGAGAATCTTAATGACCCTAATTTTGAGATTGCAAAGAGAATGTTAAAAACAAAATACAAACAAATAAAAAAATCCCTGAAATGTTTAGTATCCAAAAGTAATTTGTAAAAGACCTATTTTAGAAATGTATGTTGGCTTAGGGTAAATGTATGCTTTCTTTCTAGTGCAAGTGTGAAAATTTTTCTCTTGTATTTTTTTTTTACTTATAAACCAATAAAAATGCCAATTCTGTGAATTCACTAGCATAGCTGGAGATAGTGTAAGCGTCCAGTAGTTAGGAACATATTGTCCTTCTCATGAGTTGTAGAACTCATTAGTGAGACTGACAGCTTGACGTGCTGAGCCAGTCAAGTGAGGTGTAGCTTCTGTGTGAGAGTAAAAATGCTCATTCCAGTGTTGGATTGTTGGGGGAGTTTTATAGAGTGGTAAAAACTGATATGTTTTGATCCTAAGACAAGTAATTATGGAATACCCTCTCCTCTTCTTTTTTAAAACTTAAGCTTGTTTTGTAAAAGTATGAACTATAAAAATAATACAAGCAGTAGTAGAATTAATGTCAAAAATATGATTTACTGCTTACTATTTACTGTAACATAGGTTTATGAGAGAACAAAGAGAGTCACTCTATTCTCTTTTTAAAATTTCCTCTTTAATCTTGTCTGAAACTATGAAGTATAAAGGAAGAGCTTAGCAAATCAAAACGATTATGCATACTCTTCAGCAAGAAAAGAGCAGGGCAGCAGCAAGTTCACCAGGGCGGGAGGGGCGGTTGTAGCCCTTCAGTTCCTAGCTGCCCTGGAGCCTGGAGCTGGGGCCACTCACAATGGCCTCATGGGAGAATGAGGAAGGGGATTAGTTCCAAAAAGAAGATTTCTGAGTAGGTTCCAGAGAGGCTATGCTCTTAGCCAGGAAGAAAGGTATTGTTTTGTGTGTTTTTAAGTGTTAGTAAATGCAGAGGGTCAAAGAAAAACATAGATGTCATAAAGGTCACAATTATCAGGGCATCAGAGATATCTAAGAATTGGGAATGCTAGAATAGGGAGGTGTTAAGGTGGGGTTGGGAGCTGACTATGTCATGAATTTCCTGCAAATTTGGCTCATAAATAAGGGTTTCCCTGCTGCTTTATTTTTTCCTTCCAGTTTTATTGAGATATAATTGACATATAATATTGTATAAGCTTAAGGTATACAGCATGACGACTTGACATTCATATATATTACAAAATGATTACCAGTCAAATTTTAGTTAATATCCATCACCTCATAGTTACAAATTTTTTTTCCTTGTGCTTGCTGCTTTTTAATGGGGATGATTAAAAGTTCTTGTATTTTTAATATTTTTAGAGTACTTGAGCTGAGTGAGGCTACATAAGCAAACAAATCTCAGATTTAGGGTTTGGGAGTTGATTTCAGCTGAAAGGACATCTGTCCTGTGCAATCGCCTCATGGTCATGAGAAGGCCTGATAGTTTCTTTGACTCCTCCCCAAAAAGGGTAAAATGAATTCTCCATCACTGAAGTTGGGTTAGGAAACGTCTTTTAAAATGGCACGGAGAGGGAAGAAGAGTGATGAAAGGTGACCTTGGGTTTTGAAAATTGATTCTTCAGAGGTGCTTTGAGTACAAGTTCCATACCTTTTGACTTTGCCTCTCTAAAGACGGCTGGGATAAAACTGTGAAGCATGAAGTATGTCATTGGAATACCCATGAGCTGAATACAAATTCACTCTTTTCAGAAATTATAAAGCCATATTTGTAACTGTACTTGATATATGTTCTTAACGTGTGGCAACAAGAGTGTAGAAGTCCATCAGACAGACATCCATATGCATTATATGCTTTAGCTCAGTTAGGATGTTGACTTGTTAAAAGTAAGTTAGGATAAGTGAGATTTATTTACACAAGTTGAAGCGGTAAGTAAATAATGGAGCACATCTTCCTGAAAAAGGAAAGGATACATTTGAAGCTTTCATTTTATGAAACTGGTTTTTTAGGCAGTAGTGATACTAGAAAGAACAGGAGCATAGTCTCTTCTCTTGTCAATGCCAGCTTTTCAGTATGGCTGAAACAGCCTAAAACCTATTTTGAGCACAGTGGTTGGGACAATCTTACCTTTCTCCCTCAGCCCAGAAACTGCTGTTGGTAACTTCAATCCCTAATAACACTGGAAAACCTACTGGGCTGGGACTTACTCTCTTTTTTAAAGCAGGGATAAAGGAAACAGCTAAAAATACGGAACTTATATTCAGTTTCCTGCCATTCCTCCAGAATAGTGATGGCTTTTAAAGGCGTTACAGACCTTTCAGAATCTGATTAAAGCAGTGGCACCTGTCTTCAGAAAGCTGTCCCAGTGAACCATGGCTCTGAGGAACCTGTCAGGGTTTTGTGAAAGTACTCTAGAGGACAAGAACTGTTTTGCCTTCTGTCATGGAGTTGGGAGAAACCAGCACCTCTTTAAATCTGCCCTTAACCTTAAAAGTGTCTGGCGGATTCTCTAAATACTTGGTGCACCCCACAACTCCCTGAGGCATGATAACTCATAGGCACAGCTATCAGAAGTGGGCAGGGGATAGAGAAGGCAACTGTGCCTCTATAGCTTTTAGCTTCTTATATATGTATACATGTATGTATGAATTGATATGGAATGGAAAGAGTATGTGCTTAAAAACTACTTAGGTAGGCCTAAATTCAGATACTGTCTCTGTGTTTGCTAGCTATGATAGCAGTTTCTTTATTTGAAAAGTGGCAATAACGAAGCCATCTTGCAGGGTTTTGTAGTTAGTGATACTGTGTGTACAATGCCTGATCTGCAGTTTGTGCTTAGTATAAGGTGGCTTTGATTATGAGAAGGGTGATGGTAAGATATGCTCTTGGAGATTAGATGCATGTTCCCCCCAGAGTTCTAACCTCTGTGTGACAAAACTCTTGAAAATTTCAGTTTCCTAATCCATTTGGCAGACTTAATTGCTTCCTTGTGACCACACTATGCTGATGAGTAGCACAGTACCCTGACCCTTAATCTGAGTCTCAGGGTCAGGATTGCCCTTCTGTCTGCTTCTTGCCTTATGCTCTGTTTTGAAAATGGCCAAGAAATATGATTTAATTTAAGCATTTAATCAGGCAGAAATAAGTAACTATCAAAGCTCCTGTTTATCTAAACTCATCTTTCAAAGTAACAGACCTGAATTAAATGTTCAAACATAGGCATTCTGGTGTCTAGAGTTTAGGTAATCAGCTCTACCTTCAGCCCACCTAAAGCTATAAAATTTGAATAGTGTTGATGGTTATATGTAGTACTGAAAAATGAAGCAAATACCAACTGTCAGCTTTCAGTGCCGACTCCATGATTTTTGTTTGTTTTTATACAAAAAAGTATAAGCTTTTTTATTTTTAATATTTTATGTCATGTCCATGTAAGCACCCTCTTTCCCACCTGCCTCCCTGTCTCCCCATCACTTTGCTCCCCCCACTCATATAGCCTGTAGTCATGGTATGTTTTCTTAGTATAGCAGAGTTTGAAGAACTCTTATAAACATTGCTCCCTTGAAAGAGTTTGTTTAACCATACAGGCGAAAGAGGAGTCCAGTGTGTGAAAAGTAAAGATACTTAAAAATTGGCTCTCGGTTTCTTGCTTTTCAACATTACACTCCAGTCTTCTCCACAAAGAGGAGGCCAAGAAGTTAATAGTAGGTTATCTGTGCACAGGCAGTCTTTGCTCTAAGACTTTTTTACTTTAGGTAGCATTTTCTATATTTTTTAAACAAGCTTTGAAGCTATAAAAATTACACTAGTTGATACTGCCATAGAACACTATAATATGAGATGGACTTATTTCTTAGTGTTTTGCATTGACATTCTTTCCTCTCCCTTTTAGGACACTTGGTGGTGTTCCCACACAGGCCCCTCCACCTCTTGAAGCAACCTCATCATCACAAATCATCTGCCCAGATGGGGTCACCTCAGCAAATTTTTACCCTGAAACTTGGGTTTATATGCATCCATCTCAGGACTTCATCCAAGTGCCTGTTTCTGCAGAGGACAAAAGTTATCGAATCATTTACAATCTTTTTCATAAGACTGTGCCTGAGTTTAAATATAGGATTTTGCAAATACTGAGAGTCCAAAACCAGTTTCTTTGGGAGAAATATAAAAGGTGAGTCAGCAGTATGAAAAGTTCAAGAGAACTTTTTATAATGTAGTTAATGACAGATGGCAGAACATAATAGACCTGCATAGAACTTTGTATGTTCAAATTTTTTCATATATTAATTCACATATAAATTAATTCACATATAATCCCCATAACAGACCTATAAGTAGGATTTTTATAATACGCATTTTATAGAGAGAAAACTGAGTCACAGAAAGTTTGGTAACTTGCCACACGTGTTACTATATGAAGATATTGTGCTGGAATTTGAACCCAGGCAGTCTAGCACAAGAAGCCTTGCTCTTAATCACTTTACTGTGCTGCCTCTCAACTCAGCAAACAAATTAATGCAGTACAAAAGGAATACGTGGAGGTTTGAAGACTCGCATAATTAAAAGACAGGTTGGCAGAATTCAACAGGGAAGGCATTCTGAAGGTAAGAAGTAAGAACTAGATTTGAAATGAAAGAAAGAGCAGGTTAAAAATTTTTGGAGAAGAAATGAAAAGAGCTTTCCTTGTCTGCAGTAGAAAAGATAAGTTTTAATTTTTAATATGATCTTTGATGGCATTTTGCCCTTGGCTACTTTAATACTACCTCCCTATTGACACTATTAAGTTTATGACCACATCCTGTTTATTAAATTGATCTATACTTTCCTTCTTCTGAATTCCCTGTCCACTCTTTGTACTAGGAAAAAGGAATATATGAACAGGAAAATGTTTGGCCGTGACAGAATAATAAATGAGAGACATTTATTTCATGGAACATCCCAAGATGTGGTAGATGGAATCTGCAAGCACAACTTTGACCCTCGAGTCTGTGGAAAGCATGCTACAATGTTTGGACAAGGCAGTTATTTTGCAAAGAAGGCAAGCTACTCTCATAACTTTTCTAAGAAGTCGTCCAAAGGAGTTCATTTCATGTTTCTGGCCAAAGTGCTAACTGGCAGATACACGATGGGCAGTCATGGCATGAGAAGGCCCCCTCCTGTCAACCCCTGCAGTGTCACCAGTGACCTGTATGACTCTTGTGTGGATAATTTCTTTGAGCCTCAGATTTTTGTCATTTTTAATGATGACCAGAGTTATCCTTATTTTGTTATCCAATATGAAGAAGTCAGTAACACTGTTTCCATTTGAAAAATCTTGATACTGCTAAATTATTTGATATGTACTCACTCCAGCATTTGTAGCAGGTTTTGGATGGGTGGGACAGAATGGGGAACAGCATTGGACATGAATAGGGCACTTTTAAGACCCATTTTTTTAAGTGCTTGAACGTAACAATTTTTTAAGAAAAATACAAGTTTTAAGATGACCACTTATTAATTATTTACTAATTGTTAGTGTACTCAGTGTGGAAAAGACTACAGGTTGCATACTCTTTCCATTCACACTTGTACATATAGGCAGCAGTGTCATTAGAAGCATTTTTTAAAAAGGAAACTGAACAGCCTAACTAAGTAAATGTGACTTAAGCCTGGTAGAAGTTTGGCCAAGTGAAGTGAAGTCTGAGCGAAGTGAGGATTCTGTTGATTTGCATAAATGATCAAACTGACTAGAACTAGTACTACTATACTTATTCTCCCCTGTCCAAGCAGTGTTGGAGGATAAGTTCATGAAATTCTTTTGGGTGGAAAGAAATTTTTATTGCCAACAGCAGGGCTGGAATGTGCCACCCAACCAGAGAGCATCAGTGACTTTAACTGCTCTCCAGTTTGCTTGGGAATTCAGAGTTCTCTTTAGAGGAAGTACAAAAATAAAAAAAGAACCATTTGAAAAATTTTTGTCACCAGCAAAATTTTTCACTAACTAGTTATATGAAATGTGATTCTCATGTCATTAAGCTTCAGCCTTGGAAAACTCAGTATCTTCCATTATCTACCCCAAATTGAAGGATTTGAGCAGCTAACTTGGTTAAAGCCAGTCTTGAGGATTAGAAGTATTACTTGATTATAGGGTTCCAGATCTAGGCCCTGACTGAAGGTTTTAGAAAAAGGAAGTACATCGGTAACCAAATTGATAAGGTTTATTACTGTGCTTTGCACGAAGTAGACTCTTAAAAATTTTTGTTGACTTGGAAATACTGTTAAAGGTGGTGATCCCACTTCCTATGCCTGCTTTGCCAGATGCAGCTGGGTTCCCTGGCTGACTCTGTATTTTACACTACTTAATAGAAACACAAACTTGGAAATAGTGTCACTGGCCCAGTGGAGCAGTGTTAGGTGAATATGCTGACGCAGCAGTTCAGAGAGGCAGCAGCCAGGTATACTTTGCCTTAAGGAAAGCAAATACTGGATTTACAGAAGTGGAAGTGTTTGTTCACAAAAGAATTCACCATGAAATTTTTTCAAATACCAAGCTCTCTTAGTATGTTTGTGGTTGTTTCATTTACACAAAACTTTTCAAAAACTTCTGTGTTGTTTAAAGCAAGATATATCTACACTGATGTCTCAATGAATCAGTCTGTTTAAGCACTTGTCAGGGCTTCCACACAGTTATTTATTTCACCCTAGTTGGTCTCGTTTGCTGCCATTGGCATGAACAGCCAACTATGGCTGTTAACAATTCTACATTCAATTAGAACTTGTAGGCCAGTGATTCCCCATCTTTTTCAAGTTAGGACACCTTACCATTGCTTATTTGATTTCATGAAACTTGTTCCTTTTTTTTCCTCTTTAAAGGAAAATAAAGCTTTATGACATATTTATTTTTTTAATAAAACTAAGCAAAAATAAAAGTTCTGGTAATTCTTTAAAACTTCCTGTTGTTGGTTTGGGTCAATTAAGATAACTGAATTCAGTACCTAGTGGATCATCTGTTAATGCTGGTTGATTGTTTGAATATATGTGTGAATGAACAGAATGAACAGACCTAACCAGAACTTGGTGCTTTTACTTTTGTGCTCTGGGAATCAGCAGAAAGTACATTATCTAGCAGTTGACTGTAAGTAACAGGAGAAGAGTAAATATTTTATTTTGCAGTATTTGAGGGAAAGGGACAAATTTTATATCAACCAACAGCTGCAGTGAAAAATACAACCAGGTTGTCCCCTTCAACAGGTGCTAAAGGTAATATAAAAAGGAATGGTAGAAATCTTGTCAACTCTCAAGCATTTTAGCTTTCAGCCAACTTGAAGTGATATGCTTGGTAAATGTGAGCATCTCTGACAGTACTTTCCTCCAGTGTAATAATTTTTAAATTCCTGTACAGTATTGTATGTTATTTTAGGTAAGCAAGAATTAGGGAGTCAGTCTAAATTTTTGTAATGGTTCCATGGATTTAAAACATAGTGAAAGGCATTCCATGAATCTTTGTCCCTACCCACACAGCTCTAATTTACACCATTTCAGAAAGCAAGAACTTATTTTTAATTTAAGCTATGGTTAAGATTTCCAGGGAGAGTCTGCAAACTCCCTGAGATGTTCCAGTAACATACAACCCTATATGGACAGGAGGGTTTTTATTATGTATGCAAAGTTTGTAAATACTGGATCCTTTATAAGGCACCCACCTCTGCCTTTTGCTACAAACCTGTTGGTTTGAGTAAATGATTTAGATAAAAAAATAATCATCAGGACCTGAAATACTGGTCTTGAAAGAGTTTTTATTATACTAGATCTGAAAATGACTATAAACAAGGAACATACCCATACAGTACTGTACCATCAGTTTAAATCAGAGGGGTTTCTTCCTCTATTTAAGGGAAATAAGATGACCACAAAATATTTCTGGTTTTCCTTAACTAGGATCAAATTCTGTATGGCACTTTTCTAAAATCAAATCCACATCAATTATGTTGTAGCTATTGTATAATTAAAAATAACCTAAGCTCTTCAATTATAACTATACTATGATCTTGGGCAAACCACTTAATGTTTCATTTGATAGTTTTCTCATCTTTGAAATAGGTGTTTTTTTTGAAAGACTACAAATGATAAGAATATTACAGCCTTGAGACCCTGTAAGTGCAAAAATTTTTTGTAAAGTGCTATATAAACTGAGAGTGTTTATTTACAAATTAAAAGCCAGATACATTTTCCTTAGGAAAGATAGTGATGAGTTTTAAAAACAGACCCATCTAGTTTATTGATAGTGCTTCTATTGCAAGCAAGTTAAAGAAATAAAAGTTTTTTTTTTTTTACCTTTAGCTTGCTAACCTTACTCAAAAGCTATCAGCATAGGAAGAAAAACATCCCATTGAAAGGTTTCATCAGTATTTTAGTTGGTCTTACTTTATTGCCTAACACACTCCTTAACCATGTCTTTTGGGAAACAAATTCGTGAATAGAGCTGTCACATAGCTGTTCTTTTAAGGATTCAGTCTTATATGAATGGAAGTCTTTGTGTCAGAAGTGTTCCACACACACCTTGCTAAATTCTCTAAGCTAGAGCAGAGGTACCAACCTCTTTGAGGATGTCCAAATTTCACTAATGATTAGTAAATTGAAAGATGACCAAAACTTTTATGAGTGCAGTGATCTTTTTAAGCAAATTTGTATTACACCTCACAACAATATCTACACTTCATAGGTAGGATATACTTAGTCTATAGACAACATTTGGTGGTCAGGTGGATTTATGGCCTCCTTAACAATACCATATGCTGCTAGAGTTTATAGCCAACAGGCTGGAAGCCAATGGGTTCAACTAGTTCTATATTCAACTTTTTAACTATGTATATCTCCTTAATTATATCCAATCTTAAAATAATCTTACATGGGACAGCTAAGAGGCTCAACCAGTGTTCAAGAGCCTCTAACCCCTCTAATACTCAGCAAGTTTTAGGTGTCAAATTATGTGGTCGGCCTTCTGTTCAGATACATCAGCTGACTTCAAAGTGTTTCACAATACATTAAGCACTGCATCTAACCGTTGAGTGGCAAGAGTACACTAAACAGATGCAACTGAACTACAAAACCATGTGGTACTCTTCGATGCTAATACGAAATACCTGTGCAATCATCAGTTTATAAATTGCTTTTCAGCAGTAGTGATGGACTGGGGTCATTAACCCAACGTTTGTCTGACAAAGTCCCTATTCAGAGGTTTGCATTTCATAGTATCTTGGTCAATGGTTTAAGAATTTCTAAACTTAGTGCAAAGATCTGTTCTACTTCAGAGTAGCAACCATAAATCTGGCATTGGTCTCAAGGATCTAAGCTAACTGAACCCAATAACTACAATTTTAGTTCTAACAACTCATAAATATAGCCAAATTTCTTCTGAATGTAAATTTCTACCCATATGACTACATTGTTCTAAAAATACAGGTTTGTAGTCTTCTTTTAATTAACTTGTAGGCATATACAAGTCAGTGCTAGATAGGAGTGGGAATGCAGATTTTGTGAATCAGTATTAATTTGGGATGAATTACTGTCCTCAGAAAGCAGTGGCTTAGTCACAAACCTGTCATAAAGTCACACAATCTTAGATGTGACTTGGACACTACTTGAGATAATGCAGCCAGTAGCACAGTGCCTGGCTCATGGGACACAATCACATTTTATCTAGTAGTAGCAATAATGCAAGTAGAATGATAGCTCCAAAGATGGTCCTAATCCCAGGAACCTGTGAATGTGTTGTCTTCTATGACAAAGGAGGTTTTGTGTATGTGATTTAATTAAGGGTTTTGAGAGTGGGGAGATTATTCTGGATTATCATAGGAGGCCCAATGTAATCACAAGGGTCCTTGTTTGGAGGGAGGCAGGTCTGAGAGAGATTATAAAATGCTATGTTGCTGACTTTGAAGATGGAGGATGAGGCCATAAACCAAGAAATGCAGTTGGCCTCTAATAGCTAGAAAAGACAAGGAAATACTCTCCCCTAGTGCTTCCAAAAGGAACACAGCTCTGCCTATACCTTGATTTTAGAACCTCTGACTCCCAGAACTGTAAGAGAGTAAATTTGTGTTGTTTTAAGTCATTAAGCTTGTTTTAATTTGTGATAGCAATAGGAAGCTAACACAAGTAGTAAATATAATTGAAATTATTGAATGATCAGGAAGCTGTTCTTATATAAATTAATAATTAAAAGGAAACCACAAATATGAAAAATTCCAGTGCTTGTTGGAAACTTTAAAAGATATATGAAATTCCAAAAGAGAAGACTACTGACTGGTGCTTTCCAAGAGTAGTTGGTGTATGTATATATATATATATATATAATATACATATATATATGCTAAAGACAAACTTCACTTTTAAAATAAGATTTCTTTTAAGGGCTATTTAAATAGTGAGTAAAGACAAACATTATAGTTAGATAGCCTAGTCCTCATGAACCATGGGGAGCAAGCAAATTGCTTAAGAGAATTGGTTAGTGAAAAAGACATAGGGATGGAAAATTTTAGCATGGAGATTGACTTTGCTTTGCAGATTCAAGCCCTTTGGGGAATTTTTGGTTCTCACATAGAGGGTACACGGCTATTTAGAAAACACTTGTTGTCTAGCTCCCAGACCCCAGAATTCCTCCTTGAAAGGGCACTGTGCTTCATTCAGGATGTAAAGTAGCTTCCTTACCTCAGCAAGGTTCAGGGTTTTCTCCAGTCCCTTATTGAAGAATACTAGAAACCCTTTCCTTTTGTAGGGACCTTGGTAGTCTCAAACCTAATTAAGAATGGCTCCACTCTTAACCAGCTTCTTGTTTTTCCTTAATCAGGGTCTTATTACCAGAGACCCCACTTGGAGCTTTGCTTTGAGGGAAAGGACATCCAATTAGCTTTGATTTTCTCTATTATACCTTCCTTCAAAGAGTCTTGTAGGTCAGGGTAATCAGATTGTTTTGGTAAAAACACATAAAGGTGTCTTAAATCATAATGAATGTAATGAATTCTTTATCCATGCCTAAAACAGGCAAGGGAGACAGAATCACTATGAATGATTTGGACTAACCAACATTCACTCCCTAGAGCGGGGAGTGATCCATTAAACAAGTGCTCACCCATACCTGAACAAGATTAGGTTTTCTTAGGAAAAAGTAAAGTGGCTTTTGGGAAGAAAAACCAATTATCTGTCATACATATTGTTTTTCTTTTTTTTTTTAACTAAGGTATTATTGATATACACTCTTATGAAGGTTTAATATGAAAAAACAATGTAATCAATACGCTTACTCATATTATTTAAGTCCCTACCCATACCCCAATGCAGTCACTGTCCATCAGTGTAGTAAGATGCCACAGATTCACTATTTGCCTTCTCTGTGCTACACTGTTTTCCCCGGGACCCCCCCCAAACCATGTGTACTAAACAAAATACCCCTCAATCCCCTTCTCCCTCCCTCCCTCCCCCACTTCCACACCCCTCCCCTTTGCTAACCACTAGTGCCTTCTTGGAGTCTCTGAGTCTGCTGCTATTTTGTTCCTTCAGTTTTGCTTCATTATACTCCACAAATGAGGGAAATCATTTGGCACTTGTCTTTCTCCACCTGGCTTATTTCACTGAGCATAATATCCTCCAGCTCCATCCATGTTGTTGCAAATGGTAGGATTTATTTCTTTCTTATGGCTGAATAGTATTCTATTGTGTATATGTACCACGCCTTCTTTATCCATTCATCTACTGATGGACACTTAGATTGCTTCCATATCTTGGCTATTGTAAATAGTCTTTTTGAACCTGAGAAGTTGTATTCTTTGGGTAAATTCCAAGGAGTGGGATTCCAGGGTCAAATGGTATTTCTATTTTTAGTTTTTTGAGGAACCTCTATATTGCTTTCCACAATGGTTGAACTAGCTTACATTCCCACCAGCAGTGTAGGAGGGTTCCCCTTTCTCCGCATCCTTGCTAGCATTTGTTGTTCTTAGTCTTTTTGAAGCTGGCCATCCTTACTGGTGTGACGTGATATCTCATTGTGGTTTTAATTTGCATTTCCCCAATGATTAGTGATGTGGAGCACCTTTTCATGTGTCTGTTGGCCATATGAATTTCTTCTTTGGAGAACTGTCTCTTCACATCCTCTGCCCATTTTTTAATCGGGTTATTTGCTTTTTGGGTGTTGAGGCATGTAAGTTCGTTATATGTTTTGGATGTTAACCCCTTGTCGGATATGTCATTTACAAATATATTCTTCCGTACTATAGGATGCCTTTTTGTTCTGTTGATGGTGTCCTTTGCTGTACAGAAACTTTTTAGTTTGATGTAGTCCCATGAGTTCATTTTTGCTTTTGTTTCCCTTGCTCGAGGAGATGCGTTCAGGATGAAGTTGCTCATGCTTATATTCAGGAGATTTTTGCCTATGTTGTCTTCTAAGAATTTTATGGTTTTATGACTTACATTCAGGTCCTTGGATCCATTTTGAGTTTATTTTTTTGTATGGGATTAAACAATAATCCAGTTTCATTCTCTTGCATGTAGCTGTCCAGTTTTGCCAACACCAGCTGTTGAAGAGGCTGTCATTTCCCCATTGTATGTCCGTTTTTGAATGTTAAATCAAGGGATTGTAGTAAAGGACACTCCTTAGGCAAGTTTTCTTAATCTGTTTCACAAAGACGCTAGGTATCCATTTACTTAAAGACCAAATGGTTACAGAAGCAAAAACACTGTTTCAGAAAGCGTGTAAACTGAATTAAAGCTTGATTTACTAATACCTGGTCTGCCAAACTTCCAGATTATAAATGGAGCTATTTATAATGTGAAACATTGGCCTTCCTAATGGACTGACATCACGAAGGACTATACCGTGTGGGGAGCAGGAGCAAAGACTCTGGTTAGCTTATTTAGGTTGGAATTCTGCCATCATTATCTCCCTGTGGAGTAACTTCAGTAGGTTAGCATCTCTTAAGACTCAGTTTCCTTATAATTAATAACTTATTAATTATATATAATAACAGCTGTTATATATATAGTAACTACAAGATTTGCATATACAGATATATATATATAGTAACTGTATAAAGCTGTATAAGGATTAAAGGAGAATTCATGTAAAACATTTAGCACAATAATCTGACTTCTTATTACTTCAGTCCAAGGACTCAATCAAATGAGGTCAAATTGAAGATCTGTATTTGGAACTAAGAATAAATCCCTGCAAAGTGAAATCCAGTTGTCTTGCTTTTAGACTTAAAATCTCCTACTTCCTAATCACAATTTTTAAAAATTATAAAGATAAAATACAGCTAAGCAGGATATAATGAAAACAAAAAGTTAATTCTCCCCCCCCCATTTTTTAGCATCAAAGCCAACTCCCCAACTTTATACAGGAAAGGCTGGGGTTCTCAGAATTTGAGAGGGGAGGGGGAATTGGCAATGGGCAGCATCAGAAATGAGGACTCTCCACCCTCAGAATTTGCTGGGACCATAGGCCTTGAGCTTGTAGTGATGAAATAAACCTATTTAGAGGTGATAAGATGAAACCATCTCATTACTGGCAAACAAACTCCGCTAGCTAGCTTTCGCTATTAATGCAAACAAACTTCTGATAGAATTAAGACATTACCAGACAGTATTCTGACAACAAACTCAATTTGGTCTACCCAGTTCTGCCTTGTATCAGTTACTTCACTTCCCCACGAGATCTCTGAGGGGGTATTTTGCCCGAAGAAAGCAAAGCAAGTAAATTCTTTATTATTAGCTGGGGTCTTAGCTCCAATCACTAATACAGTATACTGGATTAAAGGTTGGAAAGATAATTGGTCTATTACTAGTTAGAAAAATGCCCTTGGATCCAACAGGCTATGTATAAGCCCTGCTTCAACTGCTCTCTACTTCTAATGTGTTCGCTGGGGTATATCAGCTTTTACTTCTATGATACAGAGAAAGCATATTCCAACTTACTTTCCTGCCAGCTCCAGGAAAAGTATTCATTATTTGGAGCAAGGGTTGACAAACTTTTTCTATAAAGAGACTGATAGTAAATATTTTAAGCTTAGAGTCCTACAGAATCTCCCAGCTATTCAACTGTGTAAGTAAATACACATAGCTGTGTTCGAACAAAACCTTACTTCTAACCAGCTGCCATCTATGCTGTACAACACTTTCATTCAATCTAAATAATTATACCAAAGTTCATTTATTTGATCTGTTACTTGAGATATCCAGATACCATATCCAATTTCTGTCTCCAGCTCCTACTGTAGCTGTGCTCCTAGTTACAGGGAAAGCATTCTTACTACTTTTTTTTTTGGTATCATTAATGTACAATTACATGTGCACCATTATGTGTACTAGACTCCCCACATCATCAGGTCCCCCCCACCTACCCCATTACAGTCACTGTCCATCAGCATAGTGAGATGCTATAGAATCACTACTTGTCTTCCCTGAGTTGTACTGCCCTCCCCGTGCCTCCCCTCCTACATTATGTCTGCTAATCGTAACGCCCCTTTTTCCCCCTTGTCCCTCCCTTCCCAGTCCCTTTCCCTTTGGTATCTATGAGTCCATTCTTGGGTTCTGTGAGTCTGATGCTGTTTTGTTCCTTCAGTTTTTTATTCTTTGTTCTTATACTCCACATGTGAGTGAAATCATTTGATACTTGTCTTTTTCCGCTTGGCTTATTTCACTGAGCATAATACCCTCTAGCTCCATCCATGTTGTTGCAAATGGTAGGATTTGTTTTCTTAAGGCTGAATAATATTCCATTGTGTATATATACCACATCTTCTTTATCCATTCATCCACTGATGGACACTTAGGTTGCTTCCATTTCTTGGCTATTGTAAATAGTGCTGCAATAAACATAGGGGTGCATCTGTCCTTTTCAAATTGGGCTGCTGCATTCTTAGGGTAAATTCCTAGGAGTGGAATTCCTGGGTCAAGTGGTATTTCTATTTTGAGTTTTTTGAGGAACCTCCATACTGCTTTCCACAATGGTTGAACTAATTTGCAGTCCCACCAGCAGTGTAGGAGGGTTCCCTTTTCTCCACATCCTCATCAACATTTGTTGTTGTTTGTGTTTTGGATGTTGGCCATCCTTACTGGTGTGAGGTGATATCTCATTGTGGTTTAATTTGCATTTCTCTGATGATTAGCGATGTGGAGCATCTTTTCATGTGCCTGTTGGCCATCTGAATTTCTTCTTTGGAGAAGTGTCTATTCATGTCCTCTGCCCATTTCTTAAATGGATTATTTGCTTTTTGTTTGTTGAGGTGCGTGAGTTCTTTATATATTTTGGATGTCAACCCTTATCGGATATGTCATTTATGAATATATTCTCCCATACTGTAGGATGTCTTTTTGTTCTACTGATGGTGTCCTTTGCTGTACAGAAGCTTTTCAGCTTGATATACTCCCACTTGTTCATTTTTGCTTTTGTTTCCCTTGCCCGGGGAGATATGTTCATGAAGAAGTCGCTCATGTTTATGTCCAAGAGATTTTTGCCTATGTTTTTTTCTAAGAGTTTTATGGTTTCATGACTTACATTCAGGTCTTTGATCCATTTTGAGTTTACTTTTGTGTATGGTGTTAGACAGTAATCCAGTTTCATTCTCTTACATGTAGCTGTCCAGTTTTGCCAACACCAGCTGTTGAACAGGCTGTCATTTCCCCAGGCTCCTTTATCAAATATTAATTGACTGTATAAGTTTGGGTTAATGTTTGGATTTTCTATTCTGTTCCACTGGTCTGTGGGTCTGTTTTTGTGCAATACCAAATTGTCTTGATTACTGTGGCTTTGTAGTAGAGCTTGAAGTCAGGGAGTGTAATTCCCCCTGTTTTATTCCTCCTTCTCAGGATTGATTTGGCTATTCGGGGTCTTTTGTGGTTCCATATGAATTTTAGAATAATTTGTTCCAGTTCATTGAAGAAAGCTGTTGGTAGTTTGATAGGGATTGCATTGAATCTGTAGATTGCTTTAGGTAGTATAGCCATTTTGACAATATTGATTCTTCCTAGCCAAGAGCATGGGATGCATTTCCACTTGTTAGGGTCCTCTTTAATTTCTCTTAGGAGTGTCTTGTAGTTTTCAGAGTACAGGTCTTTCACTTCCTTCGTTAGGTTTATTCCTAGGTATTTTATTTTTTTTGATGCAATTGTGAATGGAATTGTTTTTTGATTTCTCTTTCTGTTAGTTCATCATTAATGTATAGGAAAGCAACAGATTACTGTGTGTTAATTTTGTATCCTGCAACTTTGCTGAATTCAGATATTAGTTCTAGTAGTTTTGGAATGGAATCTTTAGGGTTTTTTATGTACAGTATCATGTCATCTGCAAATAGTGACAATTTGACTCTTCTTTACCAATCTGGATGCCTTGTATGTCTTTGTTTTGTCTGATTGCTGTGGCTAGGACCTGCAGTACTATGTTGAATAACAGTGGAGAGAGTGGGCATCCTTGTCTTGTTCCCGATCTTAGATGAAAAGCTTTCAGCTTCTCGCTGTTAAGTATGATGTTAGCTGTGGGTTTGTCATATATAGCACTTATGACGTTGAGGTACTTGCCCTCTATACCCATTTTGTTGAGAGTTTTAATCAGGAATGGATGCTGAATTTTGTCAAATGCTATTTCAGCATCTATGGAGATGATCATGTGGTTTTTGTTCTTCTTTTTGTTGATGTGGTGGATGATGTTGATGGATTTTCGAATGTTGTACCATCCTTGCATCCCTGGGATGAATCCCACTTGATCATGGTGTATGATCCTCTTGATGTATTTTTGAATTCGGTTTGCTAATGTTTTGTTGAGTATTTTTGCATCTATATTCATCAGGGATATTGTTCTGTAGTTTTCTTTTTTTATGGTGTCTTTGCCTGGTTTGGGGATTAGAGTGATGCTGGCTTCATAGAATGAGTTTGGAAGTACTCCCTCCTCTTCTATTTTTTGGAAAACTTTAAGGAGAATGGGTGTTATTTCTTCTCTATATGTCTGGTAGAATTCAGAGGTGAATCCATCAGGCCCAGGGGTTTTGTTCTTGGGTAGTTTTTTGATTACCAATTCGATTTCGTCACTGGTGTTTGGTCTGTTTAGTTTTTCTGTTTCTTGCTTGGTCAGTCTTGGAAGGTTGTATTTTTCTAAGAAGTTGTCCATTTCTTCTATGTTTTCCAGCTTGTTAGCATATAGATTCTCATAATATTCTCTTATGATTCTTTGTATTTCTGTGGGGTCCGTCATGATTTTTCCTTTCTCATTTCTGATTCTGTTTATGTGAGTAGATTCTCTTTTTCTCTTAATGAGTCTGGCTTGGGGTTTATCTATTTTGCTTATTTTTTCAAAGAACGAGCTCTTGGTTTTATTGATTTTTTTCTAATGTTTTATTCTTCTCAATTTTATTTATTTCTTCTCTAATCTTTATTATGTCCCTCCTTCTGGTGACTTTGGGCCTCATTTGTTCTTCTTTTTCCAATTTCAGTAATTGTGTCTTTAGACTATTTTTTTGGGAATGTTCTTCCTTCTTTAAATAGGCCTGGATTGCAATATTCTTTCCTCTTAGAACTGCCTTTGCTGTGTCCCACAGAAGTTGTGGCTTTGTGTTGTTGTTGTCATTAGTCTCCATATATTCTTTGATTTCTGTTTTGATTTGGTCGTTAACCCATTGATTAATTAGGAGAGTGTTGTTAAGTCTCCATGTATTTGTGAGCCTTTTTGATTTCTTTCTAAAATTTATTTCTAGTTTTATCCCTTGGTGATCTGAGAAGTTGGTTGGTAGGATTTCAATATTTTTGAAATTACTGAGGTTCTTTTTGTGGCCTAGAATGTGGTCTATTCTGGAAAATGTTCCAAGTGCACTTGAGAAGAATGTGTATCCTGTTGCTTTTGGGTGTAGAGTTCTGTAGATGTCTGTTAGGTCCATCTTTTCTAGTGTGTTGTTCAGTGCCTCTGTGTCTTTACTTATTTTCTGTCTGGTTGATCTGTCCTCTGGAGTGAGTGGTGTTTTGAAGTCTCCTAAGATGAATGCATTGCTGTCTATTTCCTCCTTTAATTCTGTTAGTATTTGTCTCACATATGCTGGAGCTCCTGTGTTGGGTGCATATATATTTGTAATGGTTATATCTTCTTGTTGGACTGACCCCTTTATCATTATGTAATGTCCTTCTTTATCTTTTGCTACTTTCTTCGTTTTGAAGTCTATTTTGTCTGATACAAGTACTGCAACACCTGCTTTTTTCTCTTTGTTGTTTGCATGAAATATCTTTTTCCATCCCTTCACTTTTAGTCTGTGTATATCTTTCGATTTGAGGTGAGTTTCTTGTAGGCAGCATATAGATGGGTCTTGCTTTTTTATCCATTCTGTTACTCTGTGTCTTTTGATTGGTGCATTCAGTCCATTTACATTTAGGGTGATTATTGATAGGTATGTACTTATTGCCTTTGCTGGCTTTAGATTCATGGTTACCAAGGGTTCAAGGGTTGCTTCTTTACTATCTAACAATCTAACTTAACTTTCTTGTTGTTATTGTAAACACAGTCTGATGTTTCTTTCTTTCTCTCCCTTCTTATTCCTCCTCCTCCATTCTTTGTATAATAGGTGTTTTATTCTTTGCCTTTAGTTCGTATTTGGATGGTCTGCTTTCTGTGCTATGATTTTATTTTCTCTGGTGACATCTTTTTAGCCTTAGGTGTGCTTCCATCTAGAGCAGTCCATTTAAAATATCCTGTAGTGGTGGTTTATGAGAGGCAAACTCTCTTAACTTTCGTTTATCTGGAAATTGTTTAATCCCTCCATCATATTTAAATGATAATAGTCCTGGATACAATATTCTTGGTTCGAGGCCCTTCTGTTTCATAGCATTAAATATATCATGCCATTCTCTTCTGGCCTGTAAGGTTTCTGTTGAGAAGTCTGATGATAGTCTGATGGGTTTTCCTTTGTAGGTGATCTTTTCTCTCTCTCTAGCTGCCTTTAATACTCTGTCTTTATCTTTGATCTTTGCCATCTTAATTATTATGTGTCTTGGTGTTGTCTTCCTTGGGTCCCTTGTGTTAGGAGATCTGTGGGCTTTGGTGGACTGTGAGACTATTTCCTTTCCCAGCGAGGGAAAGTTTTCAGCAATTATTTCTTCAAAGACACTTTCTATCCCTTTTTCTCTCTTCTTCCTCTGGTACTCCTATAATGCGAATATTGTTCCGTTTGGATTGGTCACACAGTTCTCTTAATATTCTTTCATTCCTAGAAATCCTTTTATCTCTCTCTGCCTCAGCTGCTCTGTACTCCTTTTCTCTGTTTTCTATTCCATTAACAGTCTCTTGCATCTCCTCCATTCTGTTGTTAAGCCTGTTGATCGCTTGTCTGATTTCTGTATTGTCTTTCCTCTGTTCCCTCACTTCCTCCCTCAGCTCTTGCACATTTCTCTGTAGGTCCATCAGCATGGTTATGACTTTTATTCTGAATTCTTTTTCAGGGAGGCTGTGCATTTCCATCCCTTCAGACTCCCTCTCTGGGGTTGTCTGGTTGATTTTGGTCTGAACCATATTCCTCAGTCTTTTCATGGCTGTATAATTGGTCACTAATAGTTGCCACATATGTCAGCTGGGCTCTTTAAGACTTTAAAAAGAGAAGAAAAAAGAAGAGAAAAAATGGAAAAAAAAAGAAAGAAAGAAAGAAAAAAAGAAAAAAAGAAAGAAAAGAAAAAACAAAACAAAACAAAAAAATAAAAAAAAATGCCCACCGGATGTAGATTCTGTGGGAATGCTCTAGGTGGCGCTGTTGCCCCACTATTCCACAGCTGTGACTGTGCCACTCCTCAGGGCCCTTTATCGCCCTGGCAGGGGTGGGAACGAATAGGAGGCTGTTGATCTCAGTGAGAAGTGTTAAGTATGGCTACGCTTCCTCAGTCGCCAGCTAAGGCGTCTGAAACTCCCCAGGACTCCCAGCCTGCTGGGCTGAGTGTGCTGGGGCGATCCGGCTCCTCCGCTGGGCTCCTGTCTCTTTAAGACCGCTGAAGAAAGCGCGCGCTTTTTTTTTTTCCTTCCCGGGAGCCGGCTGCAAGCACCCTGGCGCGTTCCCCGCTCAGATCCTGCCGCTCTGTCTCTCCAATCTCCGCTGCACTGCGCAATGTGGGTCAGCGCTCCCCGCGCAGATCCCCGGGGCTGGCTACTTCGCGGGGTGCACTTCCACTCCCTCCCGGCTCTGAATCCTCTCCTCCCGCCGGTGCGCTGGGGTGGGGGAGGGCTCGGGTCCCGCCGGGTCGCGGCTCCGTATCTTACCCGCCTCTTGGGGTGCCGAGTCCTCTCGGGTGTAGCTGCACGCTGTGCGCTTTCCTGTGTATTCTCGTCTCTCTTTTAGGAATAGATGTATTTTCTGTGTTTTTGTAGATAAATATAGTGTTGGGAGGAGATTTCTGCCGCCCTGCTCACACCGCCATCTTCCCGGAAGTCTCCGTGAAGCAGATATTTAGATGGGGATAAACAGATTAAAGTGGGTAATAATAGGTCTGCATTTCATGAGTAAATTTGGGGCCTTAAATAACAAATTTTGGAGTCACTAATTCTGGCATTGTAATCCATGAATAAAATTTGTACAGCTGGAATGTAAAAGAAACTAAGAAGGTGGTTATATATATTAATATTGAGCAAATATTAAGTAAATTGGTACCGTTCATCACATTTTAATACATTTCAATGAATTTTTATTGAGTACATACCTTGTGCCAGACTTTAGACATGTGAGAAACAGTAAAATACTTTTTGAAGGGAAATTAATTAATTATACAAATGTCCTATTTCAGGCCTGAAATATTGCATATTTGCAATGAAAAATGCAAAAAAATGATATTAATAAATATAATAGAAAATAATATATTGAGGTATAGTACAATGTTTTGAGGAAAGATCTTATTAGAAGAAGGTGAAGTTGGAGATGAAGACTTATGGAGAATTCAGAGAATTTTTCTTACAGTTGTTAACTATCTAGATTCTTTAAGTATTGATCCATCTTCATACATAGGCCTTCATTAAATTTTGTGACTTTCCTTTGGTTTGAGGGAGCTGTTTCTCTAGATTTGATTTTCCTGGTAGAGTATCTGTCGGGTTGCAAAGGATTTGAAGGAAGAGATATAAAGAGAAGGCAGAAGATGTTCTACTGAATAAACTGAGGAAGAAGTAAATAAGAGGAAAGGGAGAAAGAGACTTCAGTAGAATGTACTGAGATGGAACTACCTCACTCTGAATATTGATTAGAACCATAGTAGGGAATAGTACAAAATTTGCTTTTGGATAGTTTTGGACAAGACAGTTTCTCATTTTGACTAAAGACAATTAATTACATGTTTAAGATATATATATTATTAAAGGGAATATAAAAGCATATTCTACTTTGATGAAAGAAGAGATAATGGTTGAATATTATACAATATTTTGTAACAAAAACATCAGGCATTGTGATCAGTTATTTAAATATATTCTCATTTAATTTTTACAATAACCTAATGAGTTAATACTTGATCTTCTCTATTTTACAGCAAACTGTGACTCAGGGAAGTTCCACAGACTGTCCAAGGCCATGGCTGGTGAGAGGCAGAACTCGGACGACAGCCCCAATAACCAAAGCCCACTCCTATAACTTCCGGGTTACACCTGTTATGTGTTTGGAATTCAGGGCATATATATTCAGTGAACAAAGATAAAGGACAGGAAAAAAGATTCATCTGTTGATTAGAACCTTGGATTTTAGAGGAGAAACAACATTACTCTAGTGGCCATACCAGCAGTAATATTTATTTTAAAGAAGTGAGAACCAAAGATATGTTATGCATGTACTACATTAGTTATTTAACAATTTCAGTAAATGCAGAGTTATCTTTCTGCTTTTGCCACCCACCTCACTGGCTCATACAAGAAAACATTCATTTGCATACATATACATATGTTGAGTATACACAGGTACCCATGGCTAAGTTGTGTTCCTATAGTTGAGAGAAAATTCTATATGAAGACTACTAGACTTCTTTCTTTCTGAAATCTTTGGCCAGCATTATTTTTCAGGTACCTCTATCAAGCAAATGGTTAATATGCTATCTAGCCACCCTGAACAGGCTTTTCAGATATTATTCCACTGTAAATTGTTTGTGTAACTAAAAATAAATAAAAATGCATGGTAAATGGACCACTTTATATCAAAATAAAACAGTGAGATAGAATAATTAAAGCCATATAAGTTAAATGTAAATCAGTTTGTTAAAATTCAGGCAAATAAAATCTCAGAAAAACTTTCCTTTTTCAGAAAAAAATACAGTAATAGAGGTGTTAATATTTCTCACTAGTATTCTTCTTGTTGCCTATTAAATTCATTTTGTGACACAGTTAAATACAAACAAAATTTGGTTTTGAATGAGATTTGTAATATAATTTTTAGAGACTGGTATTTGACAAATATATACTATATTTTGATGTAGGCTTATAGTCAAATATTGGTCCTGCCTTTCTTAATGTGAAATAGTCAATGATTATATTTGTGTTAGGCAACTGAAATAAAGAAAAGGAAAGAGGGAAGACACTGGCTTGCTTAAAGATTTTAGGAAGTTCTTTAAAATTTAAAATAGTATGTTATTCAAGACCATGAGATATAACTTATTTAAAATAAAAAAAATTCATATATTAAATCTTGAGTCAATAATTCTGAAGTAGCCAGTGGATAAAAATTGGGAAAATCAAGATATGATTAAAACTGAAAATTTCCCTGATTTATTATAATTTTCTAAAACCCAGAGTCCTTCTAAGCAGTTTATTGTAAGATGAAGATGAATTACATAATGGAAATTTATTTTGTTGTCTTTATCATCAATCTTAATAAGAAAAATGTACACACTGATTGAACTGAACCAGAGCAGAAGAAATTAGTTGAATTTGGGGGAATTCTGCTCTTGAGTACCTGTAGGTAGGTGTGTGGTACTGTATACACTCTTCAGAAAAAAATAAGAAAATGCAGAAAATGAGTTACATTTCCAAAACTTCAGTGATAAGTTAGAGTTTGAATCACATGGATTTTGCTTAATATGAAAAATGTCTCCCCTCTCTTCTATAAAGACTTCTGTTATCCTACTTGAGTACAAGAAAGAGTTAATCTCCAGTTTAAGAACGAAAACAGAATAAAAACTGGAGGAAATAGGTGAACAAATAAGTCAAAAGTTAGAGCTCTAAGTACACAATTATTATGATTTTAGTGTTCTTAATGGAATTCTATCATGCAAAGCTCAACTAAGTAACAATAAGATTGAGAATTGTAGTCTCACAGTTAAAAGGAACCACAGAAGTAATAGTTTGTGATTGTATTAACTCATGGCCCCACAAAATATTACACTTTCTGAAAAGATCAAGAGTCTTTAGATGCAGTGGGAAAACCAAACAAATACAATAAAACAAACACAAATCTTAATGAAACACAGTTGACCCTTGAACAGCACAGGGTTAGGTGTGCTAACATCCCGCCCCCCGACAGGCAGAAATCTGTGTATAACTTTTGACTCCTCAAAACTTAACTACTAACAGCCTAGTGTTGACCAGAAAAGCCTTGCTGATAACATAAACTGTTGACTCATACATATTTTGTATGTTATATGTATTATATACTGTATTCTTACCAATAAAGTAAGATAGAGAAAATGTATTATCAAATTGTCACAAATCTCCAAAAAATTTTCCAATACTTGTTTCTTAAGAAGTTCATGTATAAATGGACTCCAGCTCATGTTGTTCAAGGGTCTACTGAATAATTCCAAAGTTGAATTTTGAAATAAAATATGTAAAAATTCTTGATTCCCTTTGATTTGATTTGCTTGCTTAAGACAACATAAAACAAATAAAAACAAAAAGAAGGACTTTCAGTTTTGTTTGAAAACATTGAATTATGTCACATGTAATTTCTTAAATTATAGGTAAAATTAATGTTACTCTAAGCCTATAGAAAAGCCTCACACTGGAGGAAGGATGGATTTATAGATAATGTTATGAAAGCCAGTTTGATTTACTGTTCTGTTGAAATTTTACCTTCATGTATCACTGAAAAGATTAACAAAGTTTTATTATACCTTCACTGACAAATGGGATAAAAACCCAACCAGAATGACAATAACCTCCATTAGGAAAGGAACTTAAAACTCTAAGAAAGAGCATCAGTCTTCTCTAGAAATTAATTTTTGCATGACCTGGCTGAGAAATAGAGTTTAGGTTAGAGAATTAGTGATGGTTAAAGAGGTAAGGTTTAGATTATATTTCTTTTGTTAAGTAGGCATTAGAAACAATCTGCAATAGTATACGTACTGGCATATATAAAAGTCCATGCTTTAAAATGATTGACATCTACTGCATTGAAGGCACAAGTGCCTCATTTTACCTATAAATACATACAGGTGTTTTCACTCCATGATCTTATCAATAAAGTTTTTCTCATGTGGATAGTGAAAAAAATATATAAATACTATATCCTTGTCAATGAAAATACCTAGGTTAATTGTACGGTAAAGTTTCAGATCCATGTAAAGATGGCCTTACACAAACTAGTTAATATTATACAGAGTGCATACTTTCATTGCTTTTTCCCAAAAATCTCTGACAGATTTTGTTGGAACCATAAGGCAACATTCACCGGGAATGGCATGCCTTGCCAGAGAAAATAGTAATATCAGTGAATATGGAAACTTTCAGATCATTCCCTCCTACAAGAGGAAAGCAGACAAAAAACCTGGGGGGCCGTAGGTTCACTACTTCTTTAGCAAGTTAAGGAAATTCATAAAAAGGAGTGACAGAGAAAATATATGTGGGCTAAATACGATAAACAACAACCACTTAAAATAAGAGTATGGGATTTTGTATTTTTTTTCCTAAAAAAAACAACTTTTTAAATTAACAAAGGGAAAAATGTAAGCCCTTAATCCAGATATTGGGTTATTGCCAATTTTATTTACGGATATCTCAATCCTTATCTTTTCCTCAAGGTTCTTATTTGTCACCTGCATATAATCAGGGTTCTCAGTCATACATAAAGTTTCTGAACCATTGTGGTTAACAGAGAAGAGCTGGGTTGTGTTATGATCCCCACGCTGCAAATTGGGTATCACCACAAACCCCACATTACTCCCCGACAGCTCACATAGGTTGATGTTAGTAACTGTCAATGCGTGCATATATGACAATTTTCATTTTATGAAAAATGATAGAAGGAAATTTATTCACACAGTCCGCTGTTGACAATCTCAAGTGCATTAAGGGAAGAAAAGTGTGGAGTTTGTTCTTCTATTTAATAGTAATAGTACTTGGTGAGCCTTGGTTCTTGTCTCCAGTGCTATCTCACTTTCTGTAGCTCCTGTCTCAGCCAGGAGGGCAAAGGCTGCCCCAGTCTATGTAGCAGTTTTGACAGTTCCACATTATGATCTCGGTAGTAATTAGAGAGGAAAGTTCTAGACTGTAAAACAAAGAAAAAGAAGACTGGAATGAAGTTATTAGTTCATTAAACAATATTGTGTAATCTACAGATGTAAAGAAATTCTATTACAATATAGGTGTCTATAACATACTTATTTCTTTGTATTTTTTTCTCAGCTATCATTCATTTTTACCTTTTGAAAAGATTTGGCAGAAGTTTAGCTGTAAAATAAAAATAGGTCTAGTATGCCTTATGTGGTTTATATACTATCAAGGCCCTTATTTATTGCAGGATCGATGAAGGCTACATAGAAAAACTGATGAGAAGTACATAATATTAAAGAAGAATGAAGTTGAGAACTGATGTTATTCCAAATCTACAAAAGTGAGTAAAAAAAAAAAGCATAAATATCCTTTAAAAATGGTCACTTTCTGTAAAACTGGGCCAAGGCATAAAAATAAAATGTGAAAGTAGATAATCATAAAAACTGAAGTTTATGATTGAAGAAATAATTTGTAACACTACAAAAATATTTTCTAAATATATTCAGGAACAAAACAGATTTTTAAAAATCATCGAGAGCTCTCTACCTCAAAAATATTATAAGGTCTCATTGAAAAGGTTATTTTAATGATCTTTCTTTGATTTTTACATTCTTAGTCTAGGTGCAGTGATTGGCTCTTATTAGATGGTTAAAAAAAGAATTATCAAATATATCACTGGTTGCAGTTTATTTCTGGAAAACAAAATTTATAACTGGATTTTTCTATGAGATCACTCTCCTCATGTTATAACCCATGAACACATTTCTGTGTCTCTTTGATAACACTGTAGAGATAAACACTTTTCCTGTGTAAGTATAAGTAGCCATGGCCCACACATCATTTTTCATCTAGTCAAATTAAACCATCTCTCTTAAGTCCTTCCCAATTTTCAGTACAAGTGAGTCTCTTTCTTCATAAAACTCCCTTAGCAACTTTTGTGTGTACTGTGGAAATGGACTTAAGACAACTACATTTCATCCTCTACCACTCACCAGGTATTTCATTACATTTCTTCCCTTAAACCATATTGTACATACTTCAAATTCTGAATAAAATGTTTATAGAAGTAGTGGGAATATTACATTGATTTCTTGGCAGATTAAAGTGATTTTTGAAACCCTTTTGAAATTATTGAGTTCAAAGGTATAGTTTAAGGACCTTCTGGTACTTCTATTTCCATAGTAACACACAAATCCTTCCATCCTCTCCTGCCTGTCTTGTCTTAGGAGAGATACTCATTCTATCTGACTCAGCTGACTTCTAACTGGTTTCCCAATCCTAGTCTACCAATTCATACCATCACTTCTACTGAGATTTTTTTTTCCCGTCTCTTTTTGTTGTTTGTCATTGTTTTGCTGTGGGTAAAATTGAAACATTTCCAGAATCTCTCGCCTGCCTTAGTGCATCTCCATATCAGTAGGTATTTCCAAGGAGTGGAGAGAAGCAGTCCTTCTCCATATCAATATGTGATCACAAGGAGGGTAGAGGGGCGATAGTGGGTGCCAGGTTGAGAGGGACAAGGGCAAACGGGAGTCGATGACTTCTTGTAAGCAATAAACATGTTTCTTCCACTTTATTTTTCCCTTTGACTGATTTGGGCTTCAAAGTTTTATTTGCCCGGGGTTGGGAACGCATTTTCCCCCCATAAATAAATAAATTTATGTATCTTATAATCAGTGACCATAACTAATTTACACTCCTATAGTAAATCTGGGTTCATAACTGCTTTATCCTGTATTCCCTCTGTGATATTGTGATTTATAGTAAGAAATATATATTTGGTCTTTGTCCTTAATCCTGTCGCAAAGCTCCTAAAAACCTTGGAATTTCCTAAATGAGACAGTGTTAAAGGTATCTTTTGTTATGTTAATAAGGTGGCATTTGGACCCTACCTAAGGATGGGGGCTAGTTGCCAGGGCACCCAGTTATAAGTTTAGAAGAATGAAACTTTAAGTCCTCACCTTCCTGATCTCAGGGGTGGGATGAGAGGCTTGATAATTAAATCAATTGCCATTGGTCAGTGCTTTAATCCATCAGGTCTATGTAATGAAAACTCCATAAAAACCCGAAAAGCACAGTGTTCAGACTTCTGGGGGAATGGTGCACTCAAGAGGGCCTGGAGGCTCCACACATTTCCCCATACTCTGTTCTATGAATCTTTTCCATCTGCTCTTTCTGAGTTATATTCCTTGATAATAAAACAGTGATCCAGTAAGTAAGATGCTTTTCTGAGTTCTCTAAGTTGCTCTAGCAAATTAATGGAAACTAAGGAGAGTCATTGGAATCTTCAATCTGTAGCTAGCTGGTGAGAAGCCCAAGAACCTAGGCTTACAACTGAAGTCTGAAGTGGGGGTGAGGGGGTAGTCTCATGGGACTGAGCCCTTAATCTGTGGGATCTGATGCTATCTTGGGTAGACAGTGCAGAACTGAATTACAGGACACCTAGCTGGTGTGGCAAAACCTCCCCACCCACATGTGATCGGTGATCAGAACCCTCTCTCTATTGCTTAACTCTGTATAATCCAAAATATGGGCTCTGGATACATACACTTAACATGTAATAATAATGCTTATAAATATTTTATCTCAAATCATTTGTTGAGTAAACAATTTATGAATTTATTTTATGCATTTGGAAAAGTGGTATTGTTAGTCAGAAAGACAGAAATGAGCGGGATGAAAAGGAGAACGGCCCCCAAAGATGACCCAGGGAGTTGATCAAATCGAGCCAGAAATGACTCAGAGAGTTCATCAGATGAAGCCACAGGGTCCAAGAGTGACTCAGGAAATGTCCAGGGTCCCCCCCACCCCCAGATAAGAAACATCAGAAGCACAGGCACAGAACAGCCCCTGTCCCCATTTCACCAATCAGAACAAGCCTAGAGAGCTGACAGCTGTCAGTCAAGGACCTCTCTGCCCTGCCAAATCCACAGAAAAGAAGCCTCAGAATGAGCATCCAGGCCTGTCTTATCTTAGGCAGGCCCGCTCTGTTCGTCTAGGCAGAATGTATTAAAACTTACTTTGCTTTCTTGACTTTGGTCTCTCGTCTCACTGTATCTGACTTCCCTGCGACACCGAGCCGAGTCCTTTCCTTCCTAACAGTACTATTCAGTAAGTACTTATGTTTGAATTGCATCTCAATGGCAAACAATTTCTAAGGCTATCTATCAATATCTATCTCTGTCAGTCTATCTTCAAAATATATAAAACTAAAAAAGAGCAGACATAGGAAGCAAATTTATTGCCACTATTTTGAAATAGTTGTATGCCCAGAATTTTGTCAGAGTATTTCAAAGATCAGAAAAATATTACCTCTGGATCCATGGGTGGATATTTTCGGCCTTTGCTTTTTCCAAGGCATTTGGTCTTCCCACCTTCTAGCAGTTGACACCAAAACCCCTTTTGGGGATCAAACCTACAAAAAAGCAAACATGTAAATGATAATTAAAAAATTGTGATTATAAACTGTATACGGAATAGAGAACCTTGTCAATTGGATAAAGGAAATGCACTTTCCTATGCCTATGGCTTCAGTTGAATTTAGTTCAGTTCTACAAATAGTCTTCAAATTGGTTTGTGAGAATCTAAATGAGATTAAATAAGCTATGTTACATATTTTTTCATATTTCTACTGTAATGAAAAAAGACTATAGATCTTTATTCCAATCTTACGGTGAAATTAAGTTCCATATTTTACTTAGTCTTCCATAAAAGATCAAGGAACATCATCAAAACTACAATCCATTTACAAAGGACCTTTAGAATATTTATTATTAATATTATTATGATTTCCCTGTGAAAATATAATAAAGATTTATTTGAAACCATTCAACTGTAAATGTTAAAGTGACTATAATGCAAATATATTTCTGTGAATAAAAACATGAATTAAAACTTCTAATTTGGAAAAGTACTGTTTTTTATAGTTCAAAATATATATACTTTTCAAGGAGGAAATTAAAAGTGTAAATATATAATTCTATTTTTTTTTCAGCCAACATGAGACACAGGCTGTACAAATGGTGAGTGGAAGATTAGACAAATCTTCATTTCTTTTGTTTTAAAGCAGATAATCCTACTGGAAAATTTAGGTCCCTATACTCAAATTAAAGAAATTTAAAACTCAATTTTAATTTAAAATTTAAAATTATACTCAAATTAAAAACTCAAGTTAAAGAAAACTCAAATGTTGTTTTGCTCCCAAGGCTGCACAAAGTTACAAAAGATAGCATGTGTGGCCTAATTATTTCATTTAAACATAGACTTATAAGAATTTTCACTTAGAACTAACAAGATAGGAAAAAATGAAAGAATGAACTAAATAAGGAAAATTTTAAGTTTATTGCTATGGGACTTGCTGCATGCATAAAACATTGAAAAGGTTTGCACATTTGTTGCTCAGCAGATGTTTTAGAAGGATGAAGCATAATTGACTGGGATGTAAAGTTAATTAGTTGCAGAATATTTTGTTGCCCTGGGCTCATTCCTGTAATATTGGTGCACCTACAATTTGCCTCTGCACATATGTGAACTCATTTAGGGGGAGAGGGAAATTTTCTTCACAGTTCCCTGCCCAACCTATTATTAGAGACCTGATCCTTGCAGGCCAGGTTGTCCTAGTACATGTTATCAATTAAAATTAAATACATCACTGGTTAAATGGATAAAAGAAAGAGTCATTTCCAACCTGGACTTTTCAATCTGCTCCTTGCCTATCACAGTTCTTTCTCTAGTTTTCACTAATTTCCCATGAGGAAAAACAATTCAGCATGCTTTGCAAAATGAGATGGGGAAGTCGGCATAACAGTGCCCCTAAACAGCATTTTCTGCCTCAGGATGAGAGTATTTAACTGCATTAAGGTAAAATACATCTCTGGCAAAAAAGTCAAGATATTTTTACACACGCTGAGAGCATCTAACTTTGCTCTCAGGTGTGCAGAGGTCTCAGGAAGGGCTGCAGGTTCTCCTTGTTCCCACAGCAGCTGCTGTGGGGCAGAGCTTAATACAACCCGAGGGAGGAGAGCCATCCACAATATTGAATCATCCTTTTAGATAAGGCTGTCATAACCGTGAATCCACATTCTTTAGCTATCTTGGTTTCATTTACTGCACTGACAATGTTGTATAACCTAAGTCTAACAAAGGGCATTTATTCTTTCTAAGTTATATCAATTCTTTGTTTTATGGTTTTGTTTTAGTAGGCATGAAGTTGTGAAATTAAGATGTAAAGCTTTTCTCAAATAACTGTTAGACAACTTTGAGGACATGAACTGGTTGCTGTAACAATTCTTTTATTACAGTGAACATCATTATAGTCATGAATTTTTGTGATGTGAGACATATTAAGAACCATATATTCTGTACTTGTTTGCAATCTCATCTTTAAAGGTATTACTTTATAGGTTTTTTGAACCATAAGCAACTATAAGCAACTATTCAGAGTAGTAGACAGGATAGAACCATTCCCTTAACTATTGCAGGGAGACAAGGGAAGACAGGCTAACATCAGTCACTATTAATGTAAAACATATTACAGGAAGCTTTGTCTACTTTATCAGCAGGGGCATGCCTTGTGTTGTAGTTATTTCCATGAGTAGGTAAAAACTTCATTAGGGTTGTTTTAGAAGAAAAGAAAAACCCAATCTTATTACTGTTTTTCCTGTCCCTCCATTACCCTCTCTCATTGTCTAAATGCTGATTCTAATTTGCTGTGAACTGGGAAATTATATAATCAGGCTTGTTACAATTTTGCTAAAATTTAATAGGCTTTATATCAGGCCTTGCGAGGGAGTCAAGTACATGTCCTTTGAAAATATGTTTTGGCTGCTTGGAGGTTTTGTTTTTGTTTGTTATTTTGCTTCTTTACACTTTTTTTTCCCATTTTTAATTACCCAAGTATGTTTTTATTTTCCCAAGAAGACTGTAGCAATACCTGCCCTCCCACATTTTCTTCTGCAGAATGCCCTTGCCCCTCCCCATCAAGATAGGGAGGCTCATTTCCCTCCCTGGAATTTGAATTGGCTTTAGGAACTTGGCTGTAATCAATAGAATGCAGCATAAGTGACACTGTGGGATTTTCAAGATGAGGTCAGAGACCACGGCCCTCATGGACTACACCCCCTCATCACATCACTCCCTCTCAGATCACAGCCACCAGACTGAGAAAGCCACAGAGGAGATCAAGTCCCACTGAGCTCAGCCTTTCAGCCAGCACAACCCAAGAACCAGAGATGTGACTGAAGAACTGAAAAAGCCTCTAGAAGATTCTAGTCACCGGCTATTTGAGTCACACCCAGATATTCACATCTTCCCAGGTGTTATCAGTTGAGACAAGATGTCCTGGCTGTGTCCTTTCTGAATTCCTAGCCCACAGAATCCATGAACATAATAAAGTGATTGTGATCATATGCTGGTAGGTTTTGGGATGGTCTGTCAGGAAACAATAGATAATTGGAGCATTATACGTGATTATCCCTGATTATACATGGTTTAATAAATACAAAGTAAAATATGAATGTATCCCCTCCCTAATTCTTCCCCAAACACTGCTCATGCTCCCAGAGCTAATAATAACCATTAGCATTTTGTTTCTAATCTGTAAATTAAATTGGCAGAGGAGACTGTATCTTTTCACCTTTTAACCTCAATTCACCTTTAAACCTCAATTTAACACGTTCTGCAGAGTAGTTACGTAAAAAGTTTATTTAACCAAACATATATTGGGAAAAACCTCAACAACAAGGGAATTGGTGTATATAAAATGCCTATAAGGTAATATGTATATGACAAAATATTCATGGTATTCAAAAGGGGATGCCATGTGAATAATGATATTCTTTGACTGCTTTTGAGTAGCATAATGATGTATAAATTCATCACTAGTATTAATGATGCTGTATACACACTTACCAGTGATAATTTATGATGGCAAATAATGGGAATGAAATCAGGCATGAGAATAGACTCACGTTAGTGCTTCAGAGTAATTATAATGAGGTGTAACTCCCAGAAACTTCTGGACTTCATCCATCACAGTAGCTGGGTCAGATCTCAGCTGCTGTCCATCAATAATTAGCAACTGTAAAGTAAAGAAATTAGTCACCTTATGAAGAACAATACCAAATGAAATAGACTGAGTTGTTCCCTTGACCTGGTATGACATTAATCAATTAGGTCAATGTGAATAGGAAGAAAATATGTACTAAGAATACATTCTAATGGTTACTATTCTGTGTCCTTCCAAATAAAAACAATAAAAGTTTGCCATATTTATATGGCATCATTTATAACCCTTAATTAACTTGATTGTAATTCAGAAATAAACAGATACTCTCTTGATTTAGTAGCAGTAGAAACATGGTTTTCCATCTGTCAGGTAATTATTCAGCCTATGAAATCCCATGAGCTAACCTAGAAGACAAGTGTTTAGAAATACAGACATACAGATGGAAATTACCCATCTATTCTCCTTATGAACCATGACCAGGAACTCAGGTTTTAGTTGTGACCTGATCTGGAATGAAGAATATAAACAAATTGGACACTTTCCTCAAATCCTTATTTCTTGTTCTATGCCATGTTCCTGGGGCTGTTACAGTACTTCCCATTTTAACAGTCTAATGCATGCCCTCCTTCTTTCCTTATAAGAGTCCCACAGGACAGATGGCAGAGCACCTGCACCCGGTGTTCTTTACAGGTTGTCTAAGTGGCTGCTCTTCTCCTGGTTGAGAGCTATTGCCACGCATCACGTGCTGTCTCCTGGGTGACGACTTACCACTTTGAGGCCAGCTACACACAGATGAAGATTCCAAGAATGTGTTTCACAGCCACTTAACATTTTAATACCATTATTGATGTTAAAAATGTAAAAATCCACATTTATTCCTTAGGTATGATCATCTCTGATTATAAGTCACTACCCTTGGTGAGATTAATTCATGTTTTCTGTCTGTCAGTGTGACACAGTCACAATATAATAAACAGAAGCCATTAATTTCAGAAAATTACCTGAGAAGTAGCAAAGTAAGTTAGCCATCTTTCTATGTGAACTGCATACCAGCCGGGTACTAGGCATCTCCTCTGCAAAGTTTTTAGGTCAGATGGGGCCCAATGTCCTGTTGTAATCACTTCATAGAAATTAGACCTCAGGGCAGCTGGGTCTTCATGTGATCTCTGGTGCTTTAACAAGAAAGTCAATTGTAAAATGAATTTCCTTTATGCCTGCACATGTATGTGTGCATGTGTGTGTGTGTGTATGTGTGTGTGTGTGTGTGTGCGCGTGTGTCTTTTATTTCCAAAAAGTAATGAAAATTGATCGATTGATTTCAGAATGAAAAATAAGGTGAAAAGTCATATACTGAAATGTAGGCATTGACATATTGCAATGTGTAAGCTTTCCATATACATTGAGTAGTATGCAGCTAAACCTATAGTTTTCTCCATGTCTACAATGTTTAGGTACAAGGATTTTCTTTATGGCTCTGATTAAGTCAGATGATGTCAGGTACCAGACAAATCAAGCCTGATGAAGAGATTTAGCTTGGCAAGAGTGGGTTTACATAATAGTCTGCTCATTGTTTCATGACAGCTGATCCTACAGGTTCTGATTCTTTCTCGATATTCATGTGTGGCGAGTGCTACGGGTACAGAGAAAGCAGACATCTATTCCTAATGCTTGTCGAGGTGTCATATTCATGTTGCTATTGCCCTAGGCCCTTTCCTTTTGCTCTCCCGAGGGCTTCCACCTGACCCTGCTAGTTTCCAGTAGCTCCCAAATATTGCTTCACTACTACTTCTCAGTACCGAATCCTCTGAGTCCTTTACATCAAACCATCATTGGTCAAGTTTGAGAGCCCAATACAACGATATTTTAGATGAATTTAAGAGTCAGTACAACTTCAAAAGCATTCATGGAGCTCCTTACCAGAATAAAGAACTACAATAGATTCTGGAGATAACAAGACATAAGTAAGACATAATCATTATCTTCCAAGAAATCAAAACCTTATATGGGAGACAATAGATGAACAGAGTGTAATAAAGTTGTATGTTGGACTAGAGTTATAAGTCATTCGCTGCAATACCCAGACCAACAAGTGATTAGTTCTGAATGAAAAATGAAAGGATCTTTTTCAGTGGTTGAAAGTTTTCAGCTAAAATGTAATGAGAATGATTTTGATGAGCAAAACGTAATACACAAGGAAACTAAGAGAAACTAAGAGAACTTTATCAAGTAAGTTTGACTTGATTTTGCAAGATATCTAAAAATTTAACATAAAGAAAATTTACTACAGGATAAGGATGGAAGTAGATTAGAACATGATACAATGGTGTAAAAAGCCTTACATATGAGTTAGAAATAAAGATAACTAAAAAAGTAAAGATGATTAAGAAGTAGTGAATGGCTAAAGAGTAACTAGTGAGGGGCAGATTGGTGGAACCAATAAAACATTCGAGTCCTCTCATTACTGTGTATTTATTGATATTCTTATAAATGCATTATGCTGAGTACATAGAGACTACATAATACATTGAATTAATATAATGGGTAGAAACAATGTACCTTGAATAAATATAAACATACTTTGTGTATATTAATGCAGGAATGATAAATATCTACATTAGGTAGTGATAATATGGAACTATACTTAATCTTCTCTATATTGATTTACACTAGTTTAGCACCAAGTTTTCTTTATATTCCTGCAACTAAGAAGATTAACATAAAAATATGACCACAAGTCACAAAGGAGCATATTTTAAGGAAAAAATAGCACTATAGCTCCTCTGTGAGGCCCATTATAAAAATGTGGGGTAGGAATTCCTATGACAGGTGACATTTGTAGGAGTTTCTGAATTATACCTGCAGAGCTTTGGGTTTATGGTATTTACTGAGTGGACTGGACTAGCTAAGTAATAGGCTGTACTATTTTGAAATGTGTAGCAGTGGGACCATACTCTTAGCAATGTGGCAATAAAAAGTATTATCAGAAAACAGTAATTCCTTTCAAACATTTATGTTCAAAGAATTTACTTGAAGAAGCAGGCACAGATTTTCTTTTATTTAAATGTTTTAATGTTTGTGGAAAAAAAGATTCATGTAAATTTGCTTGAAGTAATGACCATGTTCTCTGCTAGGAAACTGTGCAACATTTTGCCCCAAGAATTTCCATTCAGTGTTTTTAATTAAGGTTTAACATTTCAATGCTTTTGGCACAGTATTTGAAAAAGTAAGTGTATCTTGCTCTGCAATATGAATTTTCATAAAGTGAGAAAGACATATTTTTGAATCTTTAGGGAGACACTGACTCATGGGTTCTAATAATAATTTCGGAATCTTGCTTCCAATCCAAGTGTTCCACTTGGATCCCCAAACACTTGAATTCCCAATTTGCAGTCTCATATTTTTCTGTCCTTCATTATTTTTTGTAATATATGTTGATTGAAGAAATTTGGGAAGTCAAGAAAAGAATGAATAAAAATAAAAATGTTATCTTACTATACTCTTTAAAAATTTCCTTTGAGTTTTCTTTATTTTGGCATTAATTTCTATATGCATTATATATATACAAATACACTTATATCATTGGGATTTTAATACATGTATGTTAATTATTACCATCATAAATTCAAGATCACCAGCTTCAGTTAGGCTTTCATTGCTGTAGTGAATTTTACATTTCTCTGGTCAGTTTTATCCCACCCCTGTACAAAGATTTTACATTCCTTCTTCTCTCTCTTCAAACTGCTGCCTCCCCAATTTTTCCCTTCTTTTTCATCAGATTAACTCATTCTCAACTTTCCAAAGGAGAGACCATCACAGTCACTTCAATGTCTTTGTACCAGACCTTCAAATTTACCAGCATGTACAATTATCCCCTCTTCTATCTTTGGTGAGAGAACTGTCAAGTATGACAAGGCAGTGGCTCTTAGCCAGGGGCTCATTGGTAGAATTCAGAGGGCCTGTGAATTTAGACCTTTATTATAAGCTCTCTTATATAAGGTCTCTATTTTCAGTAATCTCTAAATGAAATTTAGCATTTATTGAACCAGTGATTTTACCACCAATAAAAGTTAGTTGGTTTAAAATCACTTACAGATGTTTAAGATATATCAAAATGTTTATGCTCATCATTACTTCAAAATTACAGCATTAGACCCACCATTAGATATTAAATAAATATTTGTTACTGATTTTAAAAGTATTTTGATAATTATATTTCTAAATAGTTGTTTCCTTTACAATTCTCTGCAGTTTTTTGATTTTAAAATATATTTCTGTAATGGGACCCACAGACTCCAGCACCTGCCAGAAGAATCCTGACATAAGAAAAGGGAGGAACTCTGAAAATGGACTGCTTCTCTCCCATTGAGCTATTCCCTGTAGCCATCCTTTCTTGGCCTCTCAGGATCTCATGGGATGGATTCCCCAATTTCTCTCCTGGGCCTTTAATGCCTTCCTTTGGAAACTTCACATAATTCAAATCACTACCACCGTACAACACATTTTTCTTGAAACCACTTTAACATCTATGGAATAAGTGTATGGCTTGATTTTCCCTTTTGCAATTACGTTTCTTATCTTTTGCAAGTACTGCCTCTGTTTCTCCATCCCCACTTAATTCCTCAACCAAATCCATCTAGTTTTGCTCTTTCAACACTGCTGCTAAGTGTTCCACTTCCCTCCATGACTTCCAACTCAGTGGAAAATAACTCAGGCCTTGTTTTGCCCAAGTGCCTACTTTCTTACCAGCTGTTTGACGCTGCTGTCTCCAGACCCGTTGGGTAGCACTCCCTTCCTTTCCTTGTCCTGGGTTTTTTCTCATATTCCTCTGGTTGTGTTCTCTTCTCTCTCTGACTGCCTCACCCTCCTCTGTACTTTTCTTCTCTAACCTCTCTCCTTAGGCAATTTCATCATTTTTGTGCCTTATTGACTCTGATGTACAAATTTCCATCTCCAGCTCAGCCCTCACCCCAGAGTGCCAGCTAACTCTGCTGCTCCTTTCGGTATGACGGCGACTCCTTACTCGTGATTGCACAGACACCCCATCTTTAGCCTTTCTCCTCCCCCCACACAACTCCTGTGTCCTTCGTCACTGCTTCTTTCATTCACTGGAGTGTATGGTCATCACTCAGATGCCCATGTTGGAAATTTGTTTCCTGTTTGACACTGCTTCTCACCAGGCTCTGTACACTTTAATCTCTAAAACATGTCTTGATACATTATACTTCATTTAGTTTCTACTTACTATTTTTGTCTATGCTAACTCCATTTCTCAGCAGGACTCTTATAGTATCTTCTATTTGATGTCTCTGAATAGTCATCTGTTCCTCCAACCCATTCTTCAAATAGCAGATAGAACAATGTTTTCTAAAAGGAAATCTGGCTTAACATTTCAGTTGCTTAGAGAATGTCAGCCACGTTGTTCTGCCACTTGACTTCCAGCCCTTGTGTGCCTCTCAGACTCATCTTCACATGTGTCCACCTCAAGGTTTGCTCTCTAGCCACATGGAAGTTTTCTTAGTTCTTTACATGTGCTGTGGTTCTTTGCACTCGCTGGACCACACTTTTCGCTCTCTCCCACACTCTCTCTAGCCCCGCTCAGTTAATATTACCCAATCACCTTTCAGTTTTAAGTCTACCAAGTTTATTTCTCTTCAGAACGTTCTCATAACTCCTTACATCCCTCACCAACTTCCTCACAGAGCATTCAAAAATTCTAATTAGATACCTTTATGATTATTTAATATCAATCCATACATTAGAATGGACATAAAGTTTTAATTAACATTCTATTGATTAAAACCATCATTAAGTGTAGCTTCAGAATATTCCACCTCAGAGAGACACAAATCTACACTGTCAGTATTTACTGTTCCTTTGTTGTTATTGTTACGGATAGTACTGTCATATATAAGTGAATACTTATAAATAAAAAAATTTCAAAGGAATAAATATTTGTCCATCCCTTTTACATTTTCTTTAGGATTGAATCCAGAAGAGGAACTACAGCACAAAATGACCTTTACAAATCTTTTGATAACTATTGTAAATTAGTTTTCAAAATATATCTCCACCCAAATAAATCCTTCTACTGGAATGTTCAAGTACTTTTATCATGACACCCTTGCCAGCAGAGAGAATAAACATACCAATTTTTGTCAAGATGATATTAAAAAAAAATCATTTTGATTTATATTTTCTTGATCCATAATTAGGTTGATCATTTTTTCACCTAAATTGTTCAGCAGTTGCATTTGTGTATGTGTGAAGTATCTATGCTTTTGGCTTATTTGCTCACTTTTCTACCAAGATATTATACTTAATTATTTATTTTACCATTTTGAAGGAAACTTTTTCTTTTTTTGCAAATCAAGGGCACTAAGCCATTTGCCAGTATTGCTACAGGTAGTCTATTTAGGTATTTACCTTTAATCTTTTTTTTGTGATGGACCAACATTTTACATATTTATATGGTTATCCAATTTACTCTTTGAGGTGTGATATTTTTCTATTATTTGATGCTTGCAAATCACGGCCCAGTTTGATATCAATTAAATACTCAGCTGTTATTTCTCATAATTTCTGTTTAGTTTTGTTTTACTGTTTCAGTTCTGTTAACATAGTTCAGTACACCTGGATTTTGTATTGGTAATTCTCCATTGCTTACATTCAGGCTATGAACAAATGCTTTTAAAGGTATTTTTCACTGCTTCATACCTGGTACCAAGAGTATGCCCTGTCCGAGGGGTCGCGGACGATGGTGATGATCTTGGCTTTGGGGACCAAAGATGCCACTCGCTTAGGAGCTTCTTCTGAATGGAAATAATTAGCACTCTTTTCAAACAGAAAGTCACTTGTAATATTGGATGGGGTAGGAAAAAAGTCCATGTACCTGAAGGCAGAAAAAAGACAATTAAATAATCTGAGATTCTTTTTTCCCTGTCATATTATGGATATGAAATAAGTTAGATAAGTTGACATTCATTTATATAGATTTCTAATTATTGGTAGTGTAATTGGCAAAATAGTGGCTACTCTAGATATCTTGAATGTGAAAACAGCATGAAATATTACCATTTTAGTGAACAATTGTAAGGCAGGGGAAGGAGTGAGAGAGAAATAGGTGGGTTGTTAAGGAAAAGAGCAAATCCTCTAGATCTGAGTTGATGTTCTGTGCTATCAAAAGCCAAATCCAGAAAAATTAAGTTTACCCTTGGCAAACAGCAAATTATACCATACTGCCTAGTAAATATTTTTAAATAGTAAATTTATGTTTGCAAACTTGAATACAAAGTTCTTAAATTGAGACTAAAGTACACAAGAGAGGAGGCCGTGTAAGTCAGAATAGATATAAAATACTAAACAGAGAAGGGCATAGCCTCTCTCCTTCCTTTTACCTTTTGCATAATTATAGTATGTGTAGCAGTGTGAGCCCATTACAGTCTATCTAGAGTAATTAAGGGGATATTTCCTGCCAGTTGATCCTGTGGTGCCTCAGAAGGTTCACTCCGCCATATGCTGTCAGAATGTTTCTGTGTATAGACTATGGAATCAATATGTTTGGAGGTTAATTCGGTGCAAGGCTTTAATTATGTGTGTAACCCTCCTTATAGCTCATCACTTCTCAAACCCTCAAATGATCTAGAAATAAATAATGAGAGCAATTAAGAATTCATATAAGACACTTATTTTCCTCTTTGACATTTGTTATTGTGTTTCCCAAATGTAAAGTGGTGAGAAGTCTTATCCATATTCCTGCCTAACAATTTGTGTTCCATTTGAGCTCACAGATAAGAGGAAATTGCTGCTCTGCTTTTAGTAACTTGCGTGCAATTCCGAAATTCATTTAGTCTTCTTAAAGTAAGGGAGCATGGTGATATTCTAGGCTCAGATTGGAAGCATCTCTACTCATGATGGAAAGCCAGATCTCTTTGGCAGCCCCACTTCCCTACTCTGATCCTAGCCTTTTGTTGAGGACAGGTTCATGTATGGAACTGACAGAAAGTTACATGCCACAGAGGTATGCACTGGGGGGAATTTTCCTCAGGGGAGATTTGCCTTACATGCTTGGGAACTGGAAATCATGGCCACATTTTCTTAGGAAGTTGGGATAGAGCTAGAAAAAAACCCCAGAATGAAGATAATCAGTTGTATGCTATTTCAGCTGAGGGAAAATATTGTGATTTTTTAATTTTTCATAATTTGTCTAACACAAAGTAATATTCCTTTTATGCATGTGTGTGACTAGAATTAATACAGTTTTGGAAATGCTCTGTTATTATTTGCATGACAAATATCTCTTATATTATAATACAAAACTTACAGTCTATGTGGTTAATGAAGATACATGTCACAGAATATAAAATAGAACAACGTACTGATTTATTTGTTCCTCAAGCATCACTGTGAACACAAATTATGTACTTAGTTAAAAAAATTCTAGGCACAGTAAAATAATATGCTGAAGGATAATCTTAAATATCCTTATGAATAATTCTGATGAAATATTCCATAATCCTTTTTGTTCGATCATATTAATTTCCCAGAAAAATATTATCATTATTGCACTGTCCAAATCAAATTATAGGCAATGCTGATTAAACATATCATTGTTATAAATTAATTTCTAATTCACTGTGGTAGAATTGGCATAACAAATTTATTTTGTAATTTTATAGATGCCATGCATACATCTATAATTGCTCGGCTGTGATTGAGCATGTGTTAATAGCAGCCTTTATTTTTTGTTATTTTTCTTACCAGTCAATTCCCTTGTGGTAGTTGTTGCCATTAAAGAATTGAATTTCTTCAAATGTTTTGGGGCTTGGGAGATTGCTGATGATGGAAGGATGCATAAGAAGAAATAAATAAAGTGCAGTTGTTCCTATTACAAAAGGAGGGAAAATGTTAAATGGCAATAAAAAGAAGAGACATTTGTTAGCAAAATTTTAATTCAAAATGTAATAGTCACAAGATCAAATTTTTTCCAGTGTCAAAATGATTTCCTTAAAATCAATTAGGTGTGTTTAATGTGGCAACAATCCAAGTGTTCTTTTCTTGGTCTTCACCATTCTATTTACTTCAATACCTGATTTATTACTAGCACAGAGCCAAAGTAAAGCACAGTAATGATACAGTGGGGAGGGGAGGACTTCAGAAATTGGGCTGTTCAATCAGATTGTTTCTCACCAGGGGTCAGGTGAGTGGCTAAGCATCAAGGTCACCAGCATAATACCTGACCCTGGTGGGTCCTCAGTTAATATTATATTCAAATCACTTACATTAAATCAAATTATTCAATACTTGTTGACTGGTGCTCCTCTGTGCAAGTCCGTACAGTCAGGGTTGGTGACAGTCATCATAAGGAAAGCACATTAGCTGATGTTTATAAACTTAAAGTGTATGCAAGGACTTAGGTCAACTAAGGTAATTGCAAATACATAATTACAATATAGACAGATTTTATAGTGAAAGAAGACCAGAGTGCTTTTCCAGCACATGAGAAAATGGGTGAGTTAGATTTGGGAAGTCAGTGAAGACTTCCAGGACTAAGTGTTTTCTGAAGTTGTGCCTTAAAAACATAAGGGTTGCCAGTAAGGTTGAAAGAGGAGGACAAGATTCTGGAAGGTGGCCAGTTGAATGTTCTACCCTGGCAAAATGGGGCAAATAAGTCTGATAACTAAGGCATAAGGCTGAACAGAATAGGTGATAGGATCCTCTTAGCGTACACATCACAGAGGGCTCAGGTGTAGCCTCTGAACTTTACTTCCATTTGAGTTAGGCCACAGACTACAAACCACAGCTAAAAGGATCATGAAGTGACTGGGTCTTCATAGCTCTCCTAAATCAAATATTCCCTTCTGGAAAAGATTACCCCTTTTGTGACACATTGGAGCCAGGAAAGTTTGTGAGATTTCTTGGCCCTAGGAGACCTGGAGGTGAGCTACACGGGAGTGCTTGCACAGCCGTAATGATTGCAACTGGGGATCTGGCGAGCAGAGAAGATCATCAGAGAATTAGCATTTTGTTCTTATATATCTTAAGCTCACAGGAGAAAAGTCTACTGTGCTTTAAGTATTAATGAGCTCACTACCTGTTTAGATGCTCCCAAGTTTTACATGACAACCAAGATTGAATGGAGGCCTGAGCAGTTAAAGGAAAGTAACAACAAATCTAAGGGGACCAACCACCTTGGATGCAGACACATTAAGGCATCCAGACTGGTGGCTTCTAATGAAATGGGAGGGCAAAAATTAATAAATGCCCTTAAGGAGATTTAATTACTGATTTTAAAACACTTTTATACACTAACAAATAATGAATGCAATCCTATCAACTCAATCCAAAAATGCAAGGAGTAAGATATAGTTAAGAACTAGGCCCAGAAGACCAGGCAGAAGAACTCTCTCAAACACACTGAAAAATACAGACATGAACATTATGACGACTTCAGTAGCAGTTGAAGAACAGATCTGTTTTGCTCCTGAAAATAACAAGAGTTCAAAAAGGAGAAAATATGAGAGGAGGAACAAAATGTTCCAGGGAGAAGAAATAAATCAGGAAAAGAGTAGTATAGAGTAGTAGCTGGATGGGAACAGGGAATCCAAAAGGGTTCTTTCTAAATAGTTTTTAGGTTGGGATCTACATAAAAATGTTTACCTGATGATAAGAATGAAGTGTGTGTGTGTGTGTGTGTGTGTGTGTGTGTGTGTGTGTGTGTGTGTGTGCATGTGTGTGTGTCAATGAGAAAGAGATTTTGAGACACAAGACAACTGAGAGTATTGATAGTTTGATTATCACTGAGATGTTGAGAGTGAATGGGTCCAGGGCACATGTAAAGAAATATTTTGGAATTATTGTTGAATATTGCAAAATGACTACTTTATGATCTCACACCTTCATGCTGTTAGGAGCAGCAGGGACATCAGGAGACATCTGACAGGAAGGGGGGAGCACTTTCAACTAGGGACAGTGACAAAAACCTTGATATTCACATAATCAGCCATGAAACCTGGGTGCAACGATTCAAAAGATATATTTATTTTATTATTACTTGTGTTTTCATCTATCCTTGACATTCTTTATTACCCAACGTCTTCGATAAAAATACTTTCTGGAGGAAGAAGGAAAGGGCTCATACCTTGTACTACTCTAAGACAAACTTTATCCTATTGTATGTACAGTCAGCTTCTTTTTAGTTTTACCAGGGTAAGCCAGTCAAATCATGAGGAATTAATACTGACAATGGGGATACCAATCTTTTGCAAGGCCAATGAATTATGCTTTTGGAATTGTTGTGCTAAATTTAACTCTTTTGGAAATCCTCTCCTACCCTCATACTATCAGAACTGGACCCAGGATTATGAAGGAGGCCTGTCTCTCCAAAGTATCTTAACAGGGGTACTATTTTAATTTTGAGTGCCATTAAGCACAGGCCTACCCTGTTCTCTGCCTATCCCAATCCCATGCCCCCCTTTCAGCTGACAGGAATTCCTTCCAGGATTCAGCAGTGGAAAAGCAGGATAGTGCATCCTTCCATTCTCACCTCAACACAACTGTGCAAATAGGGGTCTGAAGACCACTTTTATAGCTCATGTTTATTGCAAGAGATGCATGGGCCATGTTTAAGTTGTATAAAGGTAACTTTGCATTGAAGGCCATATACTTAGCATTTATCTGTGTTCATCCTCTGGGGGATTCATAGCCTCTGACAGCACTGGGAGTTTTGCTAACTGAAGCAATAAGGAAAACAAAAGAAAACTTCAGACTTCTATGTTTGAACGGATTTTAAGAAATTTCACAACCATTTCCACACTAGAATAGTATTTTCATAGCATATAAAATATTATTATTCAATTTCTTTAACTCAGTTGTTTGTCTTGGGACAGCCAAAACCAGCTAAAGCTTTATCATTTCCAAGCTGCTAAGTCAAATATTATAATCTAAAGGTGTAAGTTATTGTCCCTATAAATACAAACAACAAGGGAGAAAACCAGATTTATACTTAACTTACCCGGAGTTTTCTAGCAGAACTAAGAAGTAATAATATTCAATGACAAATGATAGAGGATATGTCTTAAAATTAAATTTTTAACATAATCTTACAACACAGGAATGTTTTATTTCTTTAGTAGTCATCCCAGAGTTAGCACAGCTGTAAGGGAGTTGGTAGAAAATTAATGCACATTTTAAACACAACAGCAGAAGTGAAATATATGAAAATATGTGCTGTTTTTTTTTCCTCCCTGAACATGGGTAACTTACTATTATAATGTAATTTATATTCCTGGAGGAAGAAAAGATTTCAACAACCAATATCTAATAGTCTGGAAATTTTGCCCACGACCTTTAAAATGATCTACTTGCTTGTATTACAAATATCTTCATCTGGGCCTCGCTTATTTATTGCGACTGTTGGTTTTGCGTTATGGTTTGTGCGCTCACTGATGAAAATGCTTCTAGTCAAAGAAGTGAATTCAAAATAAAGCAACTCAATAAAAACTTTAATTAATCAGGACATGAGCAAAGTGTATAAAACTGTCACATGCTGAAGAAAGTATAAAATATTCTAATTGAAAGTGTCATCTCATTGGTGAAATACGTTCACTCTCTTTTACTGCACTCTTACACGCTTGTCCTTCAGCACAGGAAAAAATACCACGGGGGGAAAAATGCGTGATGAGGCTCAGGTGTATCGGAAAATAAGTCCGAACCATATTTAGATCTAATGAAAATTAAAAAAAAACCCACACATGTAGAATATTTGAAAGTAATAATGGCAGTGTCTCTGAAAAAAATATCAATCCGTGGCTGATGTGCAGTGTAAAATCTCCAATCAAGCCAAAGCACTTCTTATTTATAACTTAATTCAGGAGTTAATTAGGCATGACCACAAAGAGATGAATTAAAAATCAGATGCCACAAAAATGACACATGAACACAAAATTATCAACAGGTTTACATATGGTAAACATTTTTAAGACCTATAATTAAAAATTTAATCTTGAAGTCGAATTAATAGGAAGCATTAGAGTCCCTGAGGATCATGGCATAAAAATGATCATACGGAGGAAGAGCGGTTCAAATAGTGAACCTGAATAGTGAACTATTTCATCACCAAAACCTAATCCAGTAATACTTCATGACAATATGGTTTATGAGAGAAAAAAATTAAAAAGGAATGAAAGCAAGCAAGCAGCACAGTTTGTTGTTCTCACCTGTTTTCTGTGGCCCAATTACAAGGAATTTTGGTAGGTGACCACAAGTTTTCTCTCTAGACCAAATGTCTTTGTGCCGTTTATCATCGCATGGATTCTGCAAGATGGAAGAATAATCAATCCTATGTTTAATGAATGCCTGGCTCTGTTCTGTAAAAATTGTTCAAAAGACAGGATCAAATGCTTGCCTGATACCCTAGACTTAGGAGTTAGACCCTGTTCTGGTTCTGGTTCTCTGATTTCCAAATTGTTTCCTTATCAAATGGCACCTTCCTTTCCTTCACGGCTAGAGCTCAGCATCAAGCCAGTCCTGCCCTCATGCTCTTCTGATGCTTGGCTGGGTCCTGAGGGCTGAGATTCCTCTCTGTCTCTGGATTTACATTTTATGGCTGTACACTTGGGCCTTAATTTGCCTTAACCTACTTTGACCACAGTTTCGTGCTCTGCACTAATCTTTCTTATAATTTTCCTACAAGCCAGAAAGACCATCCTTGAACTCCACACTTGGCCAATTTCCCTTTTCTTTTCCCACTATGTGCTATTTATTCCCTCATGAGCCAATAGTTTGGTCATACTCCATATACTGATAACATCTAGATCACTATTTCTAGCCCCTCCCTCCCTTCAGCTCTAGACCTGTATTTTAAATTGCCTCTGTGTCACTGCTGCATAGATGTGGTGAGGAACGCCAGACCCAACTTTCCATCAGTCCAATTTTATCCCCTTCTCACCTTCTCCTCATGTCCCATTCCATTTGGGGACCCACATTTATCATCCAAATCATGAATTCTAAAAATTAAAAGGGCCCTCAAATAAAAATGATACCATTTTTGAAATACTTATCAACTGAAAAATTGTTTTTATTATACTGGTAATCTAAATAATAATTATATGCAAAAATAATTTTCACAAATCACTTTCTCAAAACATGTTGAACATTAAAACAATTACAATTTTATTTTTAGCATCCAAATATTAAAAATGATGTAAGATGCGTGATCATTTATGGTTTATATTTATCTACTTTAGTCAGTTCTTTAGCTGAATCTTCCTCTAATACCAAGTCATCAAAGTTCCTATGAAAAATGATTGTTTTCAGTATGATCTCACTATGTTTCACTTTTCCACAAAATTTCCTGCAACCCTTTCCAAAGCTGCATTCATGGTTCATAAATTGGAAAATGTTGACACTTTCAACTGAGTCTTCTCTGTAGGACACTGCAGTTTTAACTGGTGAAATATTTTCTTTATAGGGTTAAGGTAAGCTTAGAATAAATTCTGTTAAATGAAAATATTTTCAATTCTAACTTTTTTCCATATTGAAATGTCTAAATACTAGAGACCAAATATTTTCAGTTATTTTTCCAGTTAGAGTGTCTTTCTTTGACAAACATTTTTTAAAACTTGTCAAATAAGTTGTCTTTATCTGTAATTCTTTTGGCCAAATACAAGTGCTACAAAATTATAGACTTCTCAATAATAGTCCATTCGGGCACAGAATATAGGTTTAATTAAAAATAGGATATCTGTCAAGAAATGCTTACCAGAGTTGAACTTCCAAAGTTCAATTAAAGAATGCCAAATTAACCCTTTTTCATTTGAATTCTCATTACTTAACTTAGTAATTAGTCTCCTTCCTTCTTGCTTTGAAACTTTTTTTTAAAAGATGGCAAAAGCACTAAAGGAAGAGAAAAATGTTATTTAAATACATTTTTTTTCAAAATGTTATTTTAATATTTTTTTCAAAAATAATATTCAAAGCCAATTCTTCTTAGGTCATTATATAGACTGAAAGGACCTAGATCATTTTGACATTCCACAGAACTGAACATCGGCCTACTATATTAATGACATCATGGTAACTGGACCAGATAGGTAGCAAGCAGCAACTATCTGGCTGTCTGGGTGAGGCATATGCACTCCAGAGAGTGGGAGATAAACCAGCAAAGTTTCAGGGGCCTACCAGCTTGGGTGGTTTTTAGAGGTCCAGGGGTCTAGAGTATGCTGGGGCAACCCCTCCAAAATAAAGGGTGTATTATTATACTTTGCAACTCCTACAGCTAAGAAGCACAGTGCTTGATAGGCCTCTGGGCGATGCAGCATTTTATTGCACTAGGGAATACTGCTCTGAGTCACTGACTAGATGATGCAGAGAGGCTAGTTTTGAGTGGAATCTAGAATAAGAAAGAGCCCTGCAAGACAAAGTCTGAGGTATAAGCAGCCCTCCCACTTCTGCTATACATCCTGGCAGACCAATAATATGGCAGCATCCTTGGTATAAAAGGATGCCAAGTAGAGTTTTGGTCAAGCCCCAGAAGAGAATCACAGCGTGCACCCCCCAGGTCCTGCAGCGAGGTGCCTCATCTGCAGCAGACCATTCAAGCAGTAGCTCCTGGTATATGCCACTGGAACTTGGAAGGATAGTGTCTGTCATGGGTTTTCAAAGTGATCAAATATCCATAACAGGCCATCATAAGCTGAGTGTTTACAGACCCACCAAGTCATGAATTCAGGTGTATCCAGTAGCAATTCATTGTATGATGGGAATGGCACATCTGGGACTGACCCAAAGGCCAAAAGTAAGCTTTACAGACTAGCAGCACCAACCTCCATGTGGCCTAAAGCCTGAACTGCAGCTTCCACTGATACCTTCTTAGGGAGAATCCCAAGCGTGGTTTGTGGGTGGGTTGGCCCACATGTTGGTGGAAGCCTGAAGCAGACTGCTGTGGCAATACAGCCCCACTTAAGGGGCTTCCCAACAAACAGTGGTTCAGGGGAAGCTTCCAACTGCCAGAGCTCTGGGCGGTGTCTCTGGTTATCAGCTTTTCTGTGGGTGGACTAGTAGCCCAAGGTAGGGATATAAACAGACCGGTAGACAGTGAAGAATGTGTTAGGGGACCTAAGGGAACAAAATATGGTTAAGGCTAATAAGTTCTAGGGAAGAAACACGGACCTACGTTAGTGACCAGAATGGGTGTGATCTGTATATTGCACATTAATGCACATCGCAAAGTATCCAGTGTTTAAGTGTTAACAACCAAGGAGACAGGGTGATTCTGTCAGTTCCCATCCTTCTCACATGACACATGACCTCTGTCCTCAGCTACACCAGTTCTGAAGCAATGGACTCATAAGTGGAGTAACACGGTAGCAAGATGGAAGCCGCTCATGGGCTCCTTCCCCCAAGTCTGCCCTAGTTACAGCTGCTGTTGAGTATCTGACCTGCCAGTAATGGAGACCAGTTGTAAGTCCTAGAAAGAACATTATCCTGACACTTGGCAGAAAATTGATTATATTGGACACTTCCATCCTGAAAAGGGCAGTGACTCATCCTGGTCCCAATTGATACATATTCAGAGTATGGATTTGCCTTCTCTGCTCACATAACCTTGGCCATCACCACTATGCAAAGCCTCACAGAGTGTCTGACTCACTGACGTATTTCACATTATACTGCTTCAGGTAAAGGGAGCTACTTCTGGTAAAGGATGTGGGGAAGTAGGTGTATCGTTGGGCCTATCATACCCTACTCCCCGGAAGCTGCTGGCCTGGTAAAGTGGTAAAAAGGCCTCATAAAAGATGTAATTGAGGTACCAGCTTGGAGATATACTGTACTATTAAATCAAAAGCTATTAGTTGGTGCTGTGTCTCTAAAGGGCAGGAATGAAGGAGTGATGCAGGAGTGGACCCATTCACGATCATTTCTAGGGACTTACTTGGAGAATTTGTGTTTTCCATCATCATAATGTTACGGGCTGTGGAACAAGGAGTCCTGGTTCCTAGGGAAGGATGCTACCACCAGGAGACACAGGAAGAGGCTCATCACACCAAAAACTATAGCTGCTGCCTGTTCACTTTGGACTCTTTGTGCCAGCAGACCAGCAGCCCTGGAAATGGATTACCATCCTGATGATCATGATTAGAGGTAAAACAGCTACTATACAGGAAGAAATATCTTTGGCACTCAAATAATCCATTAGATTCCTTGCTGGTACTTCATGCCCAGTTTTAACTATAATTAGGAAAGAACAGCAGCCATGGTCTGGTAAGTGCTGGGCTGGGCACCGCAATCGAGTCTACCACAGTGCACTCGTTGCTCCACAAACTAAGTTGTCTTTATCCAGGCCCAGACTTCCTCTGTCAACATTCCTGGGGAAATTTACAAGAGAAGGGCTAGTGGGATACACTGGAATCACTGCCACTGCCGTTGGTCTTGAGACTATACCTGACACACCAGGTGAGCCACCTGGCCCAGCAGTAGTACTGGCCACAGGTGGGAGAAATCAAGGCTACAGGGCAGAGGTGGAAGGAAATGTGCATTGGCTGCAGCTTTGGGACCAACTGCAGCAATGGGTGCTGATTTTCCCAAGACCCTTTTCCTACAGGTTTCCCCAGGACTTACATTCACAGTAGTGGAAAATTTGCCTGGATTGAGTGAATTTATTATAAGAAGCAAGTAGAACTAAGTGATGCAAGGAATGGGTGGCTGTGGATGTTCTTCCCTCCACTAAAAACATACTCTTATCTGACCAGCGCAACACCCTGTCCCCATTCCCACCCCACCCCTGCCAGCCAGCGGCTAATGGCTCCCAGCTAGGGAGGTGGAGTACTGTCCTTCACCAATAGAAGGCGCTCGACAGGAAGTTCTGCATTCCCTCCCCACTCTCCAGGGGTGGCCCATGTCCAACGGCTGATAGAGGGGGGTAAAAGACTGGCCTACTTGCCTCAAGGTGAGACAACTGGGTGATCAGCTCTCTATGCAGATCTGGTCAAGGCTAAACTTTACTTAATGCTGCATGTTGGCTGAGCTCTTTCTTTTCCTCTTTCCTGTTCTACTTTTTGCCTTACAGGTTTTTCCTGAGAGTTTTCTCAATAAATCCTTTGGAAACAAATCCCTACCTCAGACTTGATCCCAGTGCATTTTCCATCCCCAGCTTCCAGTGGAACACGAATGGAGTGCAATATAAAAGACCAGTAATGTATGAAGACAACTGCATTATGTGAGAATTCACCTTGGACAAGGTTAGGTGATAAATCTTGGATTTCCCTACGAATTCATCTGTAGAAATTGTAATGAAAGGAGTTAACTACGCGCCAACAGACTTTACATTTGCTATCTATACAAAAATATCTGAAATTTTGTTTTTTACTGGTGTCTCTACTTTCTGCAAACTTTTACTCAGTATTCAATCTCAAATCTGCCAGTATAACTTCAGCTTAAAACTCTAACCATTATGTTCACTATGGCAGAGAAGGCTAAACTATGGGGACTCCTTTCCTTCCTTCAGGAATGGAATGTTCCCTATTTTGCTTAGTTTATGGGTTCCCAGCTAGAGACTATATTTCACAGTCTCTCTTAAATGTAGCTTTCTTCATATGAACACTTTCAGTGGGAAGGTAAGTGAGCCCAATTAATGAAAAGTATCTTCTAAAGGATAAAGTGTCTCTCCCTTTCTATGTCCTTTCCCACTTATTGCTAGCTGTAAAGTGGCTCCAGTTACAGCATGTGCTTTGGATTCAGAGGTGGAAGCTATGCATATGTGAAACAGCTGCCAACCTGGGGCCCTGGATGACGATGTGGAACAAAGCCGTCTAACTCTCCCAGGCTGCCTGCCATTTTTAGACAGTTGTATGAGCAAGAAATACACTTGTGTTTTATTTAGCCACTGTAGTTTCGGAACGTCATCCTTATAGCAACATTGCTTGAACTCTAACTCAATGGGTGTCAAAGCACTTGTCTGTGAGAAGGTAAGGAACTTGTGTCGAATGTGAATCACTGCACTGCATGCTTCAACAAGAACATCCTGCTACAAGAAAAAACGAAAATTCCAACTGAAGCAAACAGCCTGCTTAGTGATATAGTTGGTATGCATGTTGGCATAAACTTCTTGTCTCAAGGCGAATCAGCAACAGATAATTCAAACCTGTTCTTGGACCACATTTTTGAGTAGCACCAGCTCTGAATTACCAATTGCCAACAGCCAACCAAAGGCTTCAGTTACACCATATTCACTAGTATAGATGCATGCACGCTTGTACCTCAACCTCTGAATAATTTATTTTTTTGTGCAATGATCTTATTTTTTCCCAATTTATAGTCAAAATTTTGCCAACTCTTCCAATGTAAGCTAATATCTACCATAAACCTTCCCAACCTATTTTAGAGGGGCTCAGTTATTAAGAATGTGTGCTCTGGAGGGAGACTGCCTGTGTATTAAGGAATTTTTCTAAATTCTTGGGGCCTCAGTTTCCTTAGCTAGGAAATAATGATTGATATTATCAACCTCGCATGGTTGCTGAGAGCATTAAATGAGTTAATATATTTAAAATGATTAAAATTGTGCTCTATAAAAGAGAAGGTTATCATGTGATCCCCCATTAACCACCTCCCCACTTTTTTGTTTTTTACCTTTGTCCAGATTAGTTAGGCAATTGGAGCAAAAAAAAGAGATTTCCCTTGCTGATGGACTGCTTTCTTGTGGATATCCATCATGATCCACTGTCAGAATCCTCTAGCTCCTAAGGTGGCTGCCTCTCTGCAGGAGAAATTTTACCTCACAGTCAGATAACTAGACTTCTGGGACGTATGAGTTACTTGATAGGAAACAGCCAGGAGTTTCTTCAGACAAACCTGAGGATGTAGGCTACCTAACCAAATGACCCAAAGACCCCTATCTAATCCTAATTCAGTTTATTTCTGAATACACTTGCTGTCTGGCTCCTATAACTCATCCAACTAACTGTGTTAGCGCCTGTCATCATTCAGGTCTCAGCCCAAGCATCACCTACGCAGGAGGCCTTTTCCAGTGGCCGGAGCTAAGCAGTTCCTCCCACTCCTGTCTCTCTATGAAGCACAGTTTCCTCACTACATTTCAGTGTCTGAAATTATGTTATTTAAGGATGTGTTTATAGTAATTTATACTATATATGTATATAAATAGTACAGTTATCTATAATAATTCTACCTCACCTAGAATGTAAATTCTTTGAAGAGAAGACTTCATCTGTCTTTTGAGTGTTACAATCTAATACATAAGAGGTGTTTGATAAAGAGGTACTGAATAACTGATCAGCTGTTTTAGGACAGGCAAAGTAAACATTTATTAATAGACATAGATGAATTTTGATATGTCTGAAAACTAACACAATATGAACTGTGTAGACATTTTACTTCCAAAATTTCCACTCACAGAAGAAACAGTCTCCAATGATGTCTTTCATGATGACACAAAAAATAGTTCTTGAAACATTATTTTCCTCATATTATCATTTAACTGCTTTATTTGTAAAGAACTGTATTCCTTGATTGTATTCTACATATTAAATAATAAGAAGGCAGTTCCCATGACCTATACTTACTGAGTTTCCCCACATATAACTCAAAGAACAAATCTCAGAGTAGATATTCAGTTCATTTGCTTAAATTGTTTCTTTATGCTTAGCAAAGTTGGTTGAACAAACTGATTGATTATTTGGTGCCATGGTTGAAAGTCAAAGTCTTTTCTGAGATCTTTCTTGGTTCTATATGTTCAAATTGGCCACCTCTTTACTGCACTACACATGTCTTTGCCATTTAAACTTCTGCATGCAACATTGATGAAATAAAATAGTCAAAGAAACAGGCAGTATCAGTCTAGGACTTGACAAGAGTTTCTTTACTAAGATACAGAACATGAATAAACGTGCCTTGCTTTCGTAAAAATACTAGCTATTTCTAGTTGTATTTTCCCAGGAAGTTTTACTGATCGGAGTAAACTATTATCATCATTTGGATGCTAAAGTGTTACACTATTTGCTGTTACAAATATTTTGGTTACTAACAATTCAATTTACATTACCTCAGTTTTTCCTGTAGGTATCTTAGAGTGAGTGGCATTTGTATATCTTAATCTAGGCAGAGTGCCTGTCTTTATATCTTCATTCAGTCTATGTTATGCAATTTTTACATAACATAACCTATCTTATATTTTACATATAACACATATAACATATTACAACATAACAGATGCTCATCTTTCTTCTTTCACTTCTTGGCATGTTTCTCCTGTGTCTTTTAATCACAACTTTATTAACAAGATGTTTCCATTACTTATTTTATATTCTGAAAATGTTTATTTAGACTTTTCTTGCCTGACTTTCCGTATATTGTCTGAATGTTTGAATAACTGAATATTTGAATAACTTTTATGATCACCTTCTAAGGACAAGGTACTTGCTTGACATAGATTATTTTTAATCCTCAAAGCAACATGGTAAGACAGATATTATTTCCCTTCTTTATAGTCAAGGAAGAGATGCAAGATGTTTTATTTAGGTCTTGTTGAAGGTCACACAGTGAGTTAGTTTCAGATTTGGAGTCCAAACTGGGGTTTTCTCTACAGTTACATTGTATATGTGTGTGTGTATGTGTGTGTGTGTAGAGAGAGAGACACACAGAGAAAGCAAGCGGGATCAAGAAAGTTTCTAACAATGATTATAAAGGTCAAAGTGTCTTCCCAAGAAAAAGTAAAGCATTTCCTTGTACTTCCGTACTTCGTTCTATTTCTATGGAAGTAAGAAAGTTACAAAGCAATTATATACCTTTCATTTTCTAATCTGGTTGTTCCTTGCATATCTGAAACTGCTATAAACAGTAATTTGCTGTTTTAAGTATCTAGCACTACAGGTGATTTGACAATTTGAAAAAAACATTCTGTTAAAATTGCTTTAGGCAGCTTAGGCTACAGTACCAGTCTAGCAAAAATGCATGTAGCTCAGCTCCACAGGTAAAGGGAATGCAAGTGGTTTTTGTACATGCAATATATGTATGAGATGAGGTAGGTTTACTTTTAAGTTGACATAAGTAAGGTGGACAGAAGATTCCCTGAGGTGATTTGACTAGATGTGGTAAGGACACTAAATTTTGATGAAATCACATTACTTATAAGGATATGAGCAGCCAGTTTTCCTCTCCAATGAAGTAAAAACTCACAATTGACTAAAAACACTTATTTTAAAACATCATACTTACCTTATCCTGAATACATGAGAAGAACTTTTTTTCCGCCTTAGATCTAGTTATTCCAAACTACCTTGAATTTTCTCCACTAAAAATCTGCTTTACTTATTGCTTTGTCCACATCCTTCAGCAGACAAGGACATCATGGAATATCAGTTAGGCTGATTGTCCCCTCTCAAGACACATGCCTATTCCAGAGAACTAGAAGATAGCCAGAACTTAACAGCTGGAACTCGAAAAACACCCAGTGCTCAAGGTAGGAGGATTATTTTTGTTCATCACAAACATTTCAGAGGTTATTCGTTTCCTCTTTTCTTCCCCCTCTACTTGTCTTCTGCTGTTCTGACCTTACTGTGTAAAGGCAAATGCAATGAAAGGTGTTCTTAGTTTTCTTTTTAAATTACTCTTCTTCCTCCCTATTTGGCTGTGTTATTTTAAAATTTCTTTTGCTTATTAAGTTTTTCCATGTACATGTCTTTAAACAAAATTCCTTTCCAAATCTGAAATATCCAGGCTGGTGACTTTCAACTTTTTGTCTCTCAATATCTTTTAAGCCTAATAGAATCCATGTACACTGATGAGGAATTTTAATAGGCTAGGGATGTTTATTCTCAATGCTTCAATCAGCAAATCCTATGGTGAAACTCTGAGACACACACCATCCTTCCAGACTCAGCTCTACTTGCACACTATGTGAAACCTAGACAGTCCATCAACTCCTTGTTGAAGGTGCTGCTCTTAGAGAGCACTGATCCCTTATGAATGCTCTCCCCACAGAATTCCTGTAGCACTTAATCACTGGATGCTTATTCAAACTTTTCCACAAAGTATCACAAATTACAGAGGAGCATAAATGCCAGCCTCTGGGGGTAGGAGTGGGTAAAAAGGGGCCTGTGGCTTTGTGTGAGTCTGCGTGATGGCTCCCCAACTGCTGCTTTGAACACCAAGTGCCTGTGGTCACCCTCAACATTTTTATGTATTCTTCACCAGATTATATCTATGTTCATTTAGGTAAATTGATGCTGTTTGTATTTTCCCATGAAATAGTCTCATAGTAAGACTGGCCCCAGGAGAAGGTGATATGTTTACACTGTATCTTCAAACAGAACTGTGTACTCCTGCATGTAGCACCTTATATTATTATTGATGGTTTTATGAATATCTTGTCAGGGAATCTAGACAGTCAACTCAATAGAAGAAACTGTACTTTTAAACTTTTTAAAATAGGTTGGTCTAATACAGTGCATTCACTCATAGTGGACATTAAAGTCATTGGACATTTCTGTAGGGCACACACACAAATCTGCTGTTCCTTTTTTGTTGTTATGTTTGGATAAGGTGCTCAAAGTATATTTGTTTTATGCTGATTTTGATTTGGAAAGTATAAAAGTATTACAACTTTTATTTTATTTTAGGGAGCTCTGTGAAAGTAGTTTTTCCATGACTAAACCTTGATGAGCTATTTATGTGGGGAATTGACACTTAGCAAGATCATATTTGCAGCTGACTGACAGGAAAAGGAAAATCCACAATCTCTGTCACCATTTCTGGATGTCAGAATGCCTGACAGCCTTGTATAATCAAAACAGGGAAGTGTTTCATTGTGAATTAAAGAATAAAAATCATGAGGAATTACCTACATATTTGGGAAACATTCCTGAAAGGTTTAAATACTATTCAGAGTTAGGAAGAGAAATGAAACATAATAATACATAATCTCAGATTGTGATTAGGAAAAAATATGTAAGATGATAATGAAATCTGTGCCTCTACCCTGACATCTGTGAAGTGATAAAACACTATTTTGGCTAATCCACTGGAAAGGCTAAGAGATGAATAAGTGGAAGTGAAAATACGAAGCTATAGAACTTTTATTTCCACAACTATAGGGGTAACTGCTTACAGATCAGTTTTCCCTGAGTCTCAGTGTTTTACCCACAAACAGTTTCTACCATTTTTTCTTTGAAGGTCTTACTTTTTTTCATAACCTTGAAGCTAGTCAGAGCTTCCCTCTCTCTCAGTCAGATTACGGTGGTAACTTCAGCTCCTCCCTGTTCCTCTCTGCCCTGGAAAAGGCTTCTGCTACAATCTTTACTGGCCAACACTTTTTTTTTTTTTTGCTTCACTCTTACCTGCAGAACCTACACTTAGTTGCTCCTTGTTGCCTGTAAGATCCAAATTACTCTGACAGCTTTTAAAGCATTCTTGACTGACTTGTATGTGTTCCCAGGGTTATTTCCCACTGCCTCTTTTCTCTTTAAGAAACACGTGTTCCTCTTTCACTGTTCTTTGAGCACACACACACACACCTCTGCTTTTGCTTATTTGTGCACGAGATTTGAATCACAGTGGCTATGGTACTAGGCTAGCTTCTAGGTTACAAGCATGAATAAACGTAGTCTCATCTCACCCTTTAAGTTTGCATGAGTTGGTATATGACAGGCATGAGTGTCAGCAGTACCATATGGTAAGTGCAGTAAGAGTCATAAATAAGGTATAGAGTGGTAAAGAGAAGAATAAATATGAAGACAAATGCTTAGTACCATGATAATCAGGAACTACTATGAAGGCAAAGACCTTTCTTTTCATTATGGAGGTACTTCAAAAGTATAGATCAAACAAATTCACAGTGAATATGCCATCAGATTCTTCTGAAATAAAATAACCCTGAAATTTGATTCTACAGAGTCAATAGTAGAAATAGATTTATTTTTCTAAATGTAAAATCACCATTGACATGTCCCTAATAAACCAAGTGACTTAAATAAGATATCTAACTTCACAAGGTGTCATCCATTTCTTCTCTAAAATGAATAGGTTGGGCTAGATGTTTCCTGCTCTCACAAGCTATACCTCTGTGTCAGCATTCATTTACTCCTTCAACAGACACATAATAAGAGAATCTACAGTGATTTTTTTATGTCACAGACATTTAAATCTCATAATTTCTAAGATGGAGTTGGATGATTTCACATCTAAAATCAACAAAGGTTAACCTCCTAAGGTTAGAACCCTATAATTTACTTTCCCACTCTTTAATCCTGGAGACCTGGCAAGGAAAGAGAGAAACTATGGCTCTCTGAGCATTCCCTTGGTCACACAGGCAAGCAGGAATCCACATCACGCTTGGCAGGTTTGTTGATGGTGAGACTCTGGAGTGACTGAGTGAAGACTGAGACTGAGCTAACTGGACAGCTTGAAAGCTTAAAAGCATCGATTAGTGAATGTGTAAGAATCTGACCTTCCAACTCTCTCCATGCTGTGGTTTTGTTTTCTATAATAACAGTTTTCCTTAAAAAAGTAGGAAACCCTATTCTTTCATGCTTCGTAGTGATTATTTTACCAAAACAAAAAGCGACATGGATCAATAGGAACCTGTGAGTATAATTTTAATAATCTTACCTATTAGGGAATACGGAGATACACTCTAGGGATAGAGTTCATGTGTGCTGTCAGCAAATATTCTCATATTAAGCAGCTTCGAAAGAACTGACTTCCAGGGAAGGGAGCACAGATACATTCCATGTTGTGCTTTCCATGCTGTCCATTGCCAGATGACATATGAATATATTGCACCTCTTAACTAGGTGGCAAAGCAATTTCACATATATAGTAGTTGGTGCTAATGAAAATTTACATAGGAAACCGTTGGAAATTAAATAGAGGTGAAGATGATCATTTTGCACATTTTCTTTTTATTTGTGGCAATAAAAAACTGTGAATTGAAAATCTAGAGAAAAATAACAGTTGACTTACTTTTTAAAAGTGAAATACTCTAAAAAAGAAGGCATGCTTATAAATACAAAAAGTAGCTGAACATTTAATTTTGAGAATGTATAACAGTGACAGAGACATATATATATATAATGATATTAATCTAGCCTAACTCTGGAAGGCTGTGATGAATGGGCTTTAAAACATTTAATTAGTGCTGTTTATGCTTATATGTTTCTTTAAATAAAATTCATGTTGTATAAAGGACAGGATGCTAATGTTGACAGCTGTTTTCCTTGCCATTATAAATGCAAATATGAAAATTAAAGAGAAGCAACACAGAAAAGAACTCAGAAAGTGTTTGCACTTTATCTTTAGTTATACATTTGCAGCTCTTTGGTATCATTTATAATTGGCAAACTATATCCTATTTGCTTCAGTAAGTCAACTGTTCTCAAAATCTCATGTACCTGAATATTCTCTCTTAATTTAACTGCTTTCCTGCTTTCTGTTCCTTCTTAAATATAATTGGAATATCCTGCACCATAGTTAATGGGAAATATTTATTTTTGTTAAAAAGAACCATATAAATAATGTAATTCACATGATAAAAATGCATTCTTTTAGTAAACATTTACTCATGAGTGTTTTTTAAATACCCTTATAATAAGCTATGTTTTGAAAATATATATGAACATTTCTAAACTTATATAAATGCCAACAATAACAAAACATTTGAACTGTCCAGACTTTTCTGATTAATTCTATCATTTTTTAAGAACTTCCTTGTAATTTACTTCCACAATGTTATTCAGAATTGAAGTGTCAGCACTTTCAAATGTTTTATTTGTGTGTACTTGTTCTTATGTCTTCCAAATCAACACAGTTCTCTAAGGAATAGTTCTATTTTCTGTTTCTAATTTTCATTTGTGTCCCTAATCAACTAGCACAGTATTTCATATTTAACAAGCATTCACTCAATATTTAGAATCATTATGTCGAACAAATCATATCAGAGCTGCTGTGTCTTTTGAGTATATTCACTCCCTAACAAAAAAAAAAACACTGTTACTGATATGGAAAAATTCTTTATTTTAAAAATCACAAACTATTAAGAAATACAAGTTATTCATTAAGAAACATTTTTTGCTCCAAAGGACAAGAGGGAGCAGAGCTTGGGCCATTGACTTATTTTTTCTATGTTAGTTGTTTGCAACAGTTGTTAAGTTGGCTACTTTTTATTCTTACACTATCATAAATTATAGGTATTTCTAAATAAACATGTGTAAGAAAAGCATAGATTTATTATCAATGATTAATCAATTTACAAGTGTCTGAGAACTTTTGATTAACTACGACTTTTGAGACAATCCTTTGTCTTTTTGAAATATAACATCGAGGGATTTAAGATGGCGGCATGAGAGGTGAGACAGAAACTTCCTCCTAAAACTGCATATAATACAAAAATATAACTGATGCAACTACTCCTGAGAGAGCAAGAGGAAAGAGACCTGTGCCAAACTGCATACACCTGGAGACAAGGGCAGACCTCACAGAACAGGGTAATGTACTAAAGTTATGGCCCAGTGGGACCCAAGTCCTTCGCACACACCAGCTTCCCAGAGGGAAGAAGGGAAACAGACCAGGGAGGGAGTGGACACCTGGGACTGCTGAATACCTAACTCTGGAGATCTGCTCTGGGAGCACAAACTTACATTTCAAGATGTTTGCATGATACTCTCGTGATTAGGGGGTTGGAAAGCAAAAACAGGCAGAATTCCTGGAGAGACTGAGATTCCAGCTGCTCCTGGAAAGCAGGGATCCATATCCAGCTGCTCTGGGACAAAAGAAAGGAAGGCAGTCTGAGAGACTTCCTAACAAGGAAGCTCTTAACAAGAGGGCGGCTAAAGGGGCAAGGATTGCACAGAGCTTACTGCTCAGGAGAAAGGACAGGCAGACAAAATGGTCCAGGTGCACTCTTGCCCAGCACGTTGGGAGCTTTCACGATCTTCAGGTGCTCCAGCTCCCTGGCTGCCTACACAGCAATAAGAACTCCCTCCGTGATGGGCAGCCTACTGCGCTTTTCTCCTGGTCAGCCCCACCTGGCACACAAACCAGCAAACCCTACCCTGGCGTTAGGCCAGCCAGAAGGAAGATCTGTCTACAGAAACTACAAATGCAAAGCATAGAGGCTTATACCTGTGTGCTCAGCCCACTGGTTCAGGCAGGGAAGACAGGCATAGCAGCCAAGAATCAGGAAACAGCTCTTTCCTCCCCCAAGGCACAAATACTGCTCCTCTGCAACCCCCAACATTGCTTCAGGGGCTGAGCAGCTCCAGGGAGTAGAGCTTCTGGGCACTAGAGGGCACCATATGCAAATATGTAATGCCAAAGGAACCAGGTTCAGAGTAAAATTATTAATACAACTCCTGAGAAAGATTTAAATGATATCGACCTCATGACTCTCCCTGAAAGGGACTTCAAAATAAAAATCATTAACAAGCTCACTGAGGTATGAAAAGATATTCAAGAACTCAGGAATGAACTCTGGTTGGAGACCCAATCATTGAAGAGCACAGTGGAGGGTATTAAAAACAGATTGGATATGATGGAGGAGAAGATAAATGAAATAGAAACTAGAGAAGAGGAATACAAAGAAGCTGAGGTACAGAGAGAAAAAAGGATCTCTAAGAATGAAAGAATATTGAGAGAACTGTGTGACCAAACCAAATGGAACAATATTAACATTATACGGGAACCAGAAGAAGAAGAGAGAAAAAGAGATAGAAAGTGTAATTTGTCACTGAGGAGGTAATTGCTTAAAACTTCCCCAATCTGGGGAAGGAGACAGTCTCTCAGGTCATGGAGGTGCACAGATCTCCCAACACAAGGGAACCAAGGAAGACAACACCAAGACATATAGTAATTAAAATGTCAAAGATCAAGGATAAGGACAGACTATTAAAAGCAGCCAGAGAGAGAAATAAGATCACATATAAAGGAAAGCCCATCAGGCTATCATCAGACTTCTCAACAGAAAACTTACAGGCCAGAAGGGAGTGGCATGATATTTAATGCAATGAAGCAGAAAGGCCTTGAATCAAGATTACTTTATCTGGCAAGATTATCATTTAAATTTGAAGGAGGGATTAAACAATTCCCAGGTAAGCAAAAGCTGAGAGAATTTACCTCCCCAAAACGACCTCTACAGTGTATTTTGGAGGGACTGCTATAGATGGAAGTCTTCCTGCAGTTCAATAGCTGTCATCAGAGGTAATAAAACCACAGTAAAGAAACTAGAACAGTTAATTACTAAGAAAATGCAAAATTAAATTAACTATCCCCAAAGTCAATCAAGGGGTAGACAAAGAGTAGAGAATATGATACCTAATATATAAAGAATGGAGGAGGAAGAAAAAGGAGGAGAAAAAAAAAGAACCTTTAGATTGTGTTTGTACAGGCATATTAAGTGAGTTAGGTTAGACTCTTAGATAGTAAGGAAGTTAACCTTGAACCTTTGGTAAATACGAATCTAAAGCCTGCCTTGGTAATAAGTACATACCTATCCATAATTACCCTAAAGATAAATGGACTGAATGCACCAGTCAAAAGACGTAGAGTCACTGAAAGAATAAGAAAACAAGACCCATCTATATGCTGCCTACAAGAGACTCACTTTAAACCCAAAGATAAACACAGACTAAAAGTGAAAGAATGGGAAAAGACACTTCATGCAACTAATGGGGAGAAAAAAGCAGGAGTTGCAGTATTTGTATCAGAAGAAATAGACTTCAAAACAAAGAAAGTCACGAGACAAAGAAGGACATTACATAACGATAAAGGAGCCAATCCAACAAGAAGATATCACCATTATAAATATCTATGCACCCAACACAGGAGCACCTACATATGTGAAACAAATACCAACAGAATCAAAAGGGGAAATAGAATGCAATGCATTCAATCTAGCAGACTTCAACACTCCACTCACTCTGAAGGACATATCAACCAGAAAGAAAATAAGTAAGGAGACAGAGGCACTGGACACCACATTAGGATAGACATAACAGACATCTACAGAACTCTGCACCCAAAAGCAGCAGAATACACATTCTTCTCAAGTGCACATGGAACATTTTCAAGAATAGATCATATATTAGGCCACAAAAAGAGCCTCAGTAAATTAAAAAAGATTGAAATTGTACCAACTGGTTTCTCAGACCACAAAGGTATGAAACTAAAAATGAATTACGCAAAGAAAATGAAAAATCCCACAAACACATGGAGGTTTCACAACATGCTCCTAAATAAACAGTGGATCAATGACCAAATAAAAATAGAGATCAAGCAATATATGGAGACAAATGACAACAACAATTCAACACCGCAAAATCTGTGGGACACAGCGAAGTCTGTGCTAAGAGGAAAGTATATTGCAATACAGGCCTACTTCAGGAAAGAAAAATAATCCCATATGAGCAGTCTAAACTCACAATTAATGAAACTAGAAAAAGAAGAACAAATGAGACCCAAAGTCAGTATAAGGAGGGACATAATAAAGATTAGAGCAGAAATAAATAAAATTGAGAAGAATAAAACAATAGAAAAGATCAATGAAAGCAAGAGGTGGTTCTTCAAGAAAATAAACAAAAGAGATAAACCCCTAGCCAGACTTATCAAGAAAAAAAGAGTCTTCTCACATAAACAGAATCAGAAATGAAAAAGGAAAAACAGCACAGACACCACAGAAATACAAAGAATTATTAGAGAATACTATGAAAAATTATATGCTAACAAACTGGATAACCTAGAAGAAATGGACAACTTTCTAGAAAAATACAACCTTCCAAGGCTGACTCAGAAAGAAACAGAAAACCAGAACAGACCAATTACCGGCAATGAAATTGAACTGGTAATCAAAAACCTACCTAAGAACAAAACTCCTAGACCAGATGGCTTCACCACTGAATTTTATCAAACATTTAGTGAAGACCTAACACCCATCCTACTTAAAGTTTTCCAAGGAGTAGAAGAAGAGGGAATACTTCCAAACTCATTCTATGAGGCCAGCATCACTCTAATACCAAACCATGCAAAGACACCACAAAAAAAGAAAATTACAGATCAATATTCCTGATGAACATAGATGCAAAAATATTTCAACAAAATATTAGCAAACCGAATTCAAAAATACATCAAAAGGATCATCCATCATGATCAAGTGGGATTTATTCCAGGGATGCAAGGATGGTACAACATTTGAAAATCCATCAACATTATCCACCACATCAACAAAAAGAATGACAAAAACCACATGATCATCTCCATAGTTGCTGAAAAAGCATTTGACAAAATTCAACATCCATTCATGACAAAAACTCTCAACAAAATGGGTATAGAGGGCAAGAACCTCAACATAGTAAAGGCCATATGTGAAAAACCCACAGCCAACATTATATTTAACAGCTAGAAGTTGAAAGCTTTTCATTTAAGATCGCGAATAAGACAAGGATGCCCACTCTCCCCACTTCTATTCAACATAGTACTGGAGGTCCTTGCCACGGCAATCAGACAACACAAAGAATTAAAAGGCACCCAGATTGGCAAGGAAGAAGTTAAACTGTTCCTGTTTGCAGATGACATGATATTGTATATAAAAAAACCTAAAGAATCCACTCCAAAACTACTAGATCTAATATCAGAATTCAGCAAAGCTGCAGGATACAAATTTAATACACAGAAATCTGTGGCATTCCTATACACTAACAATGAACTAGCAGAGAGAGAAATCAGGAAAACAATTCCATTCACAGTTGCCTCAAAAAAGAATAAAATATCTAGGAATAAACCTAACTGAGGAAGTGAGAGACCTATACTCTGAAAGGTACGAGACACTTATGAGAGAAATTAAATAAAATTCCAATAAATGGGAACATATCCCATGCTCATGGATAGGAAGAATTAATATTGTCAAATTGGCCATCCTGCCTAATGCAATATACAGATTCCCTGCAATTCCTTCAAAATACCAACAGCATTCTTCAACAAACTAGAGAAAATCGTTCTAAAATTCATATGGAACCACAAAAGACTCCAAATAGCCAAAGCAATCCTGAGAAGGAAGAATAAATCTCAGGAAATTATGCTCCCCAACTTCAAGCTCTAATACAAAGCCACAATAATAAAGACAATTTGATACTGGCACAGGAACAGACTCATAGACCAATGGAACAGACTAGAGAGCCATGATATAAACCCAACCATACATGGTCAATTAATATATGATAAAGGAGCCATGGACATACAATGGGGAAATGACAGCCTCTTCAACAGCTGGTGTTGGCAAAACTGGACAACTACATGCAAGGGAATGAAACTGGATTATTGCTTAACCCCAAAGACAAAAGTAAACTCGAAATGGATCAAAGACGTGAATGTAAATCAGGAAACCATAAAACTCTTAGAAGACAACATAGGCAAAAATCTCCTGAGTATAAGCATGAGCAACTTCTTCCTGAACACATCTCCTCGAGCAAGGGAAACAAAATAAAAAATGAACTCATGGGATTACATCAAACTAAAAAGTTTCTGTATGGCAAAGGACACCATCAACAGAACAAAAAGGCATCCTACAGTATGGTAGAATATATTTGTAAATGACATACCTGACAAGGGGTTAACATCCAAAATATATAAAGAACTTACATGCCTCAACACCCAAAAAACAAATAACCTGATTAAAAAATGGGCTGAGTATATGAAGTGACATTTCTCCAAAGAAGAGATTCAGATGGCCAACAGACACATGAAAAGATGCTCCACATCACTAATCATCAGGGAAATGCAAATTAAAACCACAATGAGATATCACCTCACACCAGTAAGGATGGCCAGCATCCAAAAGACTAAGAACAACAAATGCTGGCGAGGATGCATAGAAAGGGGAACCCTCCTACACTGCTGGTCAGAATATAAGCTAGTTCAACCATTGTGGAAAACAATATGGAAGTTCCTCAAAAACCTAAAAATAGAAATACCATTTAACCCTGACATCCATCTCCTTGGAATTTACCCAAAGAACACAACTTCTTAGATTCAAAAAGACATATTCACCCCTATGTTTATCACAGTACTTTTTACAGTAGCCAAGATATGGAAGCAACCTAAGCGTCCATCAGTAGATGAATGGATAAAGAAGATGTGGTACATATACACAATGGAATATTATTCAGGCATAAGAAGAAAAAAATCCTACCATTTTCAGTAACATGGATGGAGCTAGAGGGTATTATGCTCTGTGAAATAAGCCAGGCAGAGAAAGACAAAGACCAAATTACTTCCCTCATTTGTGGAGTATAACAAGGAAGCAAACTGAAGGATCAAAATAGCAGCAGACTCAGAGACTCCAAGAAGGAACTAGTGGTTACCAAAGGGGAGGGGTGTGGGAGGGAGAAGGGGATTGAGGGGTATTATGTTTAGTGCACTTGGTGTGGGGGGTCACAGGGAAAACAGTGTAGCACAGAGAGAGAAGGCAAATAGTGAATCTGTGGCATCTTGCTACACTGATGGACAGTGACTGGATTAGGGTATGCGGGGGGACTTGATAATACGGGTAAATATAGTAAGCACATTGTTTTTTCATGTGAAACCTTCGTAAGAGTGTATATAAATAATACCTTAATAAAAAATTAAAAAATATTTAACATCTATTGGTGTGACTTATATACTTAACCTATTTATCTGTGTACCTAATTTTACACCAAACATACAGATGGTCAAGCAACTTATTGGAAGTGTTAAAAATTAGAATGCATAATCATAAACACAAATGGTAAAGAGCTGCTAAATAACTCATCAGAATCAAGTGTGACTTATTGTAGCATTCAATTTTAGAACACATTTTATAATAAAGAATACTGAAAATGAATAACAAGGAAACCTCCGCTGACTCGGAAAGGAAATACTGTATTTCAATCTTCTTTGCATTCTCTAGAGCAACTAGCTTTGCCTTACACAGAGTAGTTGCTCAATAAACATGTGTTGAATGAATTCCTGACTGTATAGACACAGAGTGGCATGTAACATGAATTACGGAATAAAAAGAAACACATAGCCTTGAGGAGAGGAAGAGATGATGGTAAAAAGTCTGTTCACAGTGATTTCTCATTAATGATGGTGCTACTCTTCTACTGACGGCTTAGCAGGGAACCATCTGATCTTTCTGTTGCCAGCTTATTGATTGTGTGGGTCAATGTAATCTGATGCATAAAGAGTCAAGAAAGTGGGAAATAACATTTTCCTAGATAACTGTTAAGAAGCAGACAGTGTACATTTTCATGCCTTAAAGCTGAATGGCTCCCTAGTGAAATTAAATTATTTGGAAAACCAATCCTAAAACTGGCAGTTCTTTCTTTAATCAATAGATTTGATATTGGTGAAAGGTCAGAATTAAAGAAATGTGAAGACATATTAAAGAAAGAATCTATATGAACATGAGGTAAAAATAGCTTTTCCCTTTTTATTTACATCATCTGTGTTTCATACATATATATTGGGGTCTAGCTATAGGGTCTTAGATAATAGTGGCTCTTGTTTTCCATCTTCCTAGATCCCCAATACCTAACCATTCTACTTATGCTCATACTAATTCAAGTCAAAATGATTGACTCTGAGAAGACACCCACAATAAAACAGCATCCTCAGTGTAAAATTTCTGAGCCAACCAAATCAACAAACAAAACTTCAGAAAAGCAAATGAAAATACAAGCACTTCACCCATAAAATAAAACATATTATTGAAGAGAATGAAACGACTGGATAAAAAAGAAGTTTGTGTTAAATGCCAGTTTTAATATTTCCAGCAGAGCTTCTGACACAAATTAGGTGCTCACAAATGGCTAGTTTCTTTCCTTCCACCCCAGCAGAGACAGTGCAATGTTACCTGCCAGAGAGGGTCTTTTTGCTCAGGGAAGAGCTCAAAGTACTTGTGGGCTAGTTGCACTGGAGGCAGAGTTTGCAAGTTCAGGTTGGTCCAGCTCTGGACGAAGTTGACCAAGTTCACAAAGGTGTACAACCCTAGGCGATCATTCCCATAATTTGATAAGTGAGTCATGAAAATGCTGATCTGAAAGATAAATAAAAATGACTGTAAAAATAAGCTTATGATCAAAATTGGCATAGAAACAGCAGGCAGGACCCCATCTAACCTTGGAATTTAACGAGAAGTTCAATTATCATTTTAGCTGGTGCTATGTACTAAATTGTGTTCCCCCAAATCAGTATGCTAAAACCATAACCCCCAATGTGACTGTATTGGAGATAAGGCCTTTAGGGAAGTAATTAAGATTAAATGAAGTCATAAGGCTAGGCTCCTAATCTGAAAGGTTTGGATCCCTTAAAGGAAGAGAAAGAAATATGAGGGCTAGCTCTCTCTCTCCCTCTATCTGCTCTCTCTCTCATTCCCTCCCCGCAGCAGGGCACAGAGAAGAGGCCAAGTGAGGATACAGCCCGAAGGTGGCTGTCCTCAAGAGAAGAGAGGTCACACGAGAAACTGAATTTTAATGGCACTTCAATCATGGACTTCTAGACTCAAGAACTGTGAGGAAATAAATATCTGTTGTTTAAAACACCTGGTCTGTGGTATCCTGATATGGTAGACTTTGCAAACTAATACAGGTAGAAAGCCACACATTTGTTTTCTATTTCAAAATGACTCCTAAACTCACTCTTAAAATGAAAACTGAAATAGGGATTGGTATCCCCTCACTATTCATTAAAAGATACTATTACTTTCTATATCAGTTTTTTTTCCCCACTCTGGAATTAACATCGTCAAAACCAATAATCTAATCATGTACAGACTAGTGAAAAACCAGAATTAGGCCAGTTCTAACACTGAATAATTGTTGCAGATCTTTTCTGGTATAGATATGTATACAGATTGAAATGGAATCAGGATCAAGAAAACTTGTTTCTCCTTGGTCTAATGAGGAATTTTTACTACAATAAATAAACTGTTGTTTGCTCAAAAGTGATTGCATTTAGCCAAAAACCTCCACAATCCCAGCATTCGTTATGGACTTGTAGCCCAGGACTTGGCCACCTTGAAGAAACCGCAGATGGTGTGGCTCTATCACTACATTGATGATATCATGCTCACATCTGATTCTCTTGGAGATTTAGAAGGGGCAGTTCCTAGACTGCTGCAACATCTACAGTAGAAAGAATGGGCTGTGAACAGCAGCAAGGTTCAGAGACCGGGTTTGTCTGTAAAGTTCTTAAGGGTTTTCTGGTCATGTAAAACTAAACCTATTTCTGAAGCAGTCATAGACAAAGTCCAGGCTTTCCCTATCCCTACCATTGTGGCAGTATTACAAGAGTTTTTGGGTCTTTTGGCCTACTGGAGAGTGTTTATCCTGCACTTGACACAAATTCTGAAGCCCTTATACTGGTTGGTATGAGAGGGCATCAGGTGGGACTGGGATGAGACATGTGCAGCTGCTTTTACTGCAGCTAAGTGAGAAGTCAAGGCCACATAGGCCTTGAGTGTAATGGACTCATCGAGGCCCTGTGAGCTAGATGTTCATGTAACTGAAGGCAGTGTAGGTGGGGTCTTTGGCAATAGCTTGAACAGACACATCAACCAACTGGATTCTGGTCTCAACTATGGAAAGGAGAAGAGGTCTGGTACATCTTGATAGGGAAGCAACTGGTTGCTACGTACCATGCCTTGCTGGCTACAGAGCCCATCACTGGAACAACCCAAGGTAATAACCACCTATCCAATCATGAGGTGGGTGCAAGTTGGACCCAAAGGCCATGGAGTTGAGTGGCACAGAAGCCTACACAGGCCAGATGGGGTGCATATTTGCAGCGCTGTAGCGTCTCTCTCCTAGCTCCTTAACTGCAGAACTCTCATGCTTATTGAAGCCATGACATATACTAGTGGAAAGCAGGAAGAACTTGCTTTTGAGCCAACAGTCCTTATCAGGAGGGAAAAGCCCCTGTACCTTGGTATACAGACAGCTCCAGTTGTGGGCAGCCCCCAAAGTGGAAGACTGTGGTTTTCCATTCCTAAGACTGAGACAATATGGATGGAGGATGGAGACGGGAAAATCAGCCAATGGGCCAAGCTGTGGGCAGTATGGCTGGAGATCACCCAGGAGCCCTCCCCTGTAGTTGTCTGAACTGATAGCTGGGCCATTTATTGGGGCTTGACCCTGTGGCTACTGACATGGTACCATGCCAACTGGATGGTTAGTCACCTGCCCCTTTGGGGGCAAGAGTTGCTGTAAGACCTATGGGCCTCTGGTCATACGAAGACAGTTATTGTATATCATGTGTCTGGCCATTTGCTTTTGGCATTCCCAGGGAGTGATGAAGCAGGCACATTGGCCCAGGTGCCCTGGCTAGAAGGAAAGCCTGCCTCTGATGGAGCCCAATGGTTACATCAGCATTTGCTGCACATGGGGCAAAAAGACAATGTGGGATGTAGACTGTTGGTGGGGCTTGCCGTTGACCTTTGAAGAAGTCAGAAGAACCCAGAAGGAGTGTATTTTGTGCTATAAGAGGGCCTTACACTGAGTCCCACAGTGACATGGGACAATAGCAAAGGGGCCGGTACCCCTTGTCAGGTGGCAGATAGGCTATATTGGACGTCTGCCCATATCAGAAGGTATCGGGATGCCATGACTTGTGTGGACATGGCTACTGGCCTACTGGTTGCTTTTCCTGCACGTTGTGCAGATTAGCAAACCACCAAGAGGGGCCTAGAGCATCTTTTTGCAGCTTATGGCTGGCTGCAGGTGATTGTGAGTGATCAAGGCACCCACTTTGGTGGACATGCATTACGAGAATGGGTGCAACAATTAGGAATAAAGTGGAAGTTTTCATGTACCCTGTAACACTACTGGGGCAGGCATAATAGATACAATGGTTTGTTGAAATCTGGCCTGAAGTCAGACACCAATAGTCTATGGGGCTAGTCAGTTCATTTATGGACAGTGTTACAGCGTTTGAATAAGTAGGCCCGAAAATAAGCCTTGAGCCCTGTGGATATGCTAACACACATTGCTGCCTCTCCTATACAACTGTATGTGCAAACCAAAGAGGAGTTATTGAAGCCAGGATATGGTCAGAGGAGCAACATCCTGCTGTCAGCCCCTACTGCATTAAACTGTGGGGACACTTTTGAGTGGATGTGACCCTGGACATTTTGACACATGGACCAGTGATGGTTGGTCCTTCTGGCACCTTGAGGAAAAGGCCTGGATGCTGGCATCCTGTGTATTCCTGGAGTAACAGCAGAGTGGCCCCCCAAAGAGCACAGTAGTGTACCCAAAATGTTTGGGAGGTAAGAGCATCTTACAGGGAAGTTTTGTTTTATCTTTATGGCCAGTGCATGTACCTCCTGTAGCCCTATGTATTGTCCATCTCTAACTCCCACAGGGAGTGGTGGTGAAAGTCTGGTATATTAGACCAGGACAAGATCCCATTCCTGCCACTGTCCTATCACAGGACCACTCTCTTGCATGCATCCTACCTGATGGACAACATTTGCTTATGCTGGTGACATTAAAATATGTATCTTATCACCCTTAAAGTTATTTTCTTCCATAGTCCTTGTGGCCTGGACCTGCCCCCTGGCCGCAGCTGCCACTTGATGATTACTTTGAACTCCCTACCTGTTCAGCTACTGACAGCCTGTGGAATGGGCAAGCTATGGACTTGATTTGCATAGAACTTTGAAGCTAGCTGAATCCTCTGGCTTGAGGATTACCATGAATTTATTGTTGTTGCTATTGTATGTCATATTCTGGTTACAACGCTCTAGTTTTCTCACACAGGGGCCATTGCAGAAGACAGGGAACATGTAGATTGTGAGGAAAGATTTCTGGAGGGGTGGGTTGTGGGTAAAATTGCAGTATTTCCAGAATTTCTCACCTGGCCTTAGTGCATCTCCATATCAATAGGTGTTCCCAAGGGGTGGAGGGAAGTAGATCATCTCCATATTAATAGGTAATTACAAGCAACAGCAGGGCATATCTGGACCAGAGAGGTTGGTTGGGACACCTTTTTCTGCAGTCCGGTCATGAGAGACATGGGAGAGCAGAAGTGGATGACTGCTTGTAAGCAATAAATGGCTTTCTCTCACTTTATTTCTTCCTTTGACTGATTTTGGTTTCAAAGGTATTTGCCCCGGGATTTTCCCCTGGAGTTACATCTTTATACATTTTTCCTACCTCTATATTAATTCTAAAATTATAACAGCATTTGGGTACTGTATTTTTGTGGATCAGAGACTAGGAAAAAAGTGAAATCTAGATTGATTGCTCTTGAAAGAGCAACAAAAAGTTTGAATATGATTACAGATACAATCTAGTGTGCACTCCACTCTTTCAGGGATTGTACTTGGAATTGAAACATACTAAATAAAGGAGAATCTGCATAATCTTGGTCTATATTGTGGAGATTACTAATGTAACTCATAAAAAGGGAGTTAATCATTTTCTACTATAAACAGTATTTAGACATGCTCCTCAATCTCATATCATATCCATGTAAAAGTATTTTAAAAGTTCATATTATTACTTATTCTTTAGAGCTATAACTATTTCAGAGCAATTAACATAATTAAATACTTTATTAACTTCATTAGAAAAGTAGTATGTTACAAATAATAACATTAAAACACAAATAACGTGTAAAATTAACCAGAAAAATAATACACACAGATCAGTACATAGAAAGAAAATCAAGTGTCTCATGGGTATTTTTTGTATGGATACCCACTGACTCTCTTTTAAGGGTTTATGTTTCTTGGTGTGCCTATTTGGGTTATCAGGCTATTTTGGAAATAAGAACAGGTTTGCAATAACTATTTTAATATCATATCATTGCAACCTGGCTAGAATTGTTAGCCATGCAGTAAAAATTATATACTGCAGAATTTTTGTTCCTAAGACCTAACATGTCATCAGATAGCTATAAATGCTCATAGAGGACACCTTTTATCTTTAAAATAATAAGAGCATTAGTTTGTGTCAGAATTTAAAAAACAATACTCTGGAAAGATAGTATAAGTTAAAGACACCAGGTTCATTGAATGCCCTTCTAACTTTGGAAAAAACATCCTCTTTGTGTTAGATAAGATTGCTGAAAAGAATTGAGGAAAGCCTGTTAAAATGATTAGAGACAATCCTCACTAAGGTTGAAAGTGGGGAGGACAGTGGGAGAGGTTGGCCCATTGTCCTTAATATCCCTAAATTACATAAAGTAATACCTAAAATATATAGTGCTTATTATGTACTAGGCATGAATCTAAGTCCTTTTCATATACAAAAAGATTAAATCCTTTAGCTGATTAAATCTTACTCGGTAGATAAAATTACTGTTCACTTTTACTGATGAAGAAACTGAGGCATAGTTAAGTAACTTGCTCGAGTCCCACATTTAATCAATGGCAGAACAGAATTTAAAACCCAGGCAGTCTGATTCTCAAGTCTGACATGATATGCCTCACACCTGCACCCAAGCAATTTTATATAGAGAGTTTGACATCCATCATTTATTTTTCCTTTTGCTTTTTTTTTTGAGAATAAAAGATAAAGGATATATGTTTATGGAAGAAAGTGGAAAATCTATGTATTATCTTGACAATTTAAAGTTTCTCTTTTATCTTTTAAATTGGAATGACAAGACAAATTATTTTCGAAATCTTACATTAAAAATTTTAAGACAATGAATTAGAGTATGTGGAAAGAACATTACTGATAGACTGAAAATTTATCTTTGAAGGCAATTTCGCTCCTAACATATTTCCAGTCCATTTCTCACTCCCTGGAGTGTCTTCAAAGCTTTTTATTCTAAAGGTCAAAAAAGAGAAAGGCTATTTTCAAAAATGTTCTTTACACCGCTTGTTCAGATAGAAATTTAAATTAAACCCCTAAATGTTAGTTGATACAATGTTTTTACATGTGGGGTCATTTGAACCAGTTTAACATACTTATGTCACTGACTTTTCAATTGCCCAGTATCTCCTCCCTCTTTTATATTATTTTTTTTTTCAAATAGAAGTACCCTCTTGGCAGGACTTAATTTCAGAGTTTCTAGAACATAACGTGGTATCAGTAGTTGATGACCATATAATTACAATTGTTGTCATGAGAACTTCTTTATAATCACCACAAAATAACATGCATTTGATCCCAATAAGTATTCATTTATCTCATGTCACTACTGTAATTAAGAAATAAGACAGTGTAAGTAGTCTGCTTCAGGATAATTATAGTTTCTAAGGACTGAAGTTATTATGAAAAACCAGGCTGCAGGCTGAATGCCTGGAGAAATGTAATAATGTTCTAGAAACCTACCACCTGTCCTCTCGCATTGTCATTTTAAAAAGGAACTTGAAGGCACCTGTATTTAAAATCTGACAAAATTATAAATAAGAATAGTTATGGAATACTATATGGAAAGTATTGTAAAGGTCATATCATGGCCAGATGTATATTATCATTCATTAGCATATTAGCATAATGCTTTTAAAAGATATTGTGGCAGATTATTCTAATTCATTTATCCAGAGTTTCCTTAGTAGAACAAGCCTTATTTTCTGAAGGAAATATAAAACTTAATGCAGGGCAAATGGAAAATCCAGCTTTGGGAAAAAGCAGAGTTTGTGTGGTTCTAAATTGAGGTATGCTTCTGCATTTAAATGTCCCTTTGCCAAGAGCACAAACGAACGCCCTAGCCACAATGGTTGCAATCAGTGTTGTGTGGGGCAGCGTGTGTACACGCCTTACTGGTTAGAAACAAATTAGTGCCGGTAAACGGTCCATTGACTGCATTTTAAGAAGAAAATTTCTGCAAGCACAGCTTAACTGTGCATATCTGGCTTGTTCAAAGCACCTATTGTGCAAGAACATTGAAATTTTAGTTTATCTGGGTAAATGGCTCATTTAAAGAAGTAAAACCTATTCAGAGAGTATAGGGAGAATAAGACAAGTTAAGAATGGATCTGATTTGAAGCAAAAATAAGGGAAGTCAAAGGAAATGTAGTATGAAATAGTAGCAAATAATTTTCACAGACCTTTATTGCTACTATTTTTACCTGACAGTGTATGTTCCTCTGCTTATCCTGTCCTTTATTTATTCTGATTATTTATTTATGTATATAGTAGGAATACTCTTGTGCAATACTCCCCAAAGCATCATCTAGAAAAGGTATGATGGTGCTACGTCACTGCACCACATTATAGATGCAACTCTCTATAACTCAAAATGTTTCCTGCTGAGATACGCATTGATTCAGACAAACAGAGCTTTATCTCTCATATGATAAAAACAGGCAAGGATATCATGTCCAAAGGGTGAGTTTAAGAATAAGCAATCAGGTGGTAATATCAGGGAGCCAGTGCCAGCAGGCCTTCCAGAGGGCTCACTGAAGGCCGCATGCTGTGGCTTCTGTTGCCATGCAGTCCTCTGGGCTGCCTCTATCTTGTCCTTGGCATTTCTGTATATTTCCTTCCTCAACTCTCGGTACTCTCAACTCTGTACAACCAAACACAAAACAACTCTAGATTCTTTCTTTTATCTGTTGTAAGACAGAAAACTAAGTGTGGGTAAAATTGCAAAATTTCCAGAATCTCTCTCCTGGCTTTAGTGCATCTCCATATCAACAGGTGTTTCCAAGGGGTGGAGACAAGTAGTCCATCTCCATATCAGTAGGTAATTACAAGGGCGAACAAGGACACAGCTGGACTGGAGAGATTGGGTGGAGCTCTCTCTTCTTCTGCAGCCTGGTCAAGAGAGACACGGGACGACTGCTTGTAAGAAATAACAGGTTTCTACCACTTTATTTCTCCCTTGGACTGATTTCGGTTTCAAAGGTACTTTACTTTGGGATTTTATTTTCCCCCTGGAGTTACACCAAGCTTGAAAGCACTCTCACAGTCTAATTATTCATTACAAACATAAAACAGTTTTTCTGAATGCCAGATACAATATGCATTCACCAAACTTGGGAAGATCATTACCTGTGGAATAAGTCATTTAATGAGGTTTCTATAGTCCAAGGAAAAAAGGAGGTTTTAAATATAGTAATGTGTAAATCTTGATAATAGGGAATTGGATAAAAATAACTGAACTCTATAGATAATCCTTAAATGTGGGTAAGATCACTGTTATAGTGACAAATGAGATAGTATTATATCAATGTGGGCAAGTAACTAGCCTTCTGAGTCTTTAGCTGAAAGTTATACAATTAATTGTTTTGTACAGCATTTTACTTTGACTCTTATAAAGTTGCTAATACTCAAAATATAGGATAAAGGAAAAAAAATAAAATAAAAAATACAGGTGTCATTTTATCCATAAAATGAACATAAACCCTCTCTAAATCGAGTTAAAATATTTTTAGACTCCCAATACCAGAATATTTTCCTTACTTTTCTTACTTGTATTACAAACACAGTGTCATTGTAAATTACATGGATATTAATATCCACAACCAGAATCAAATCAGTATCTTATATTGGGATTTAAAATAATTTTTTAGAGCATACATTTTTATTAGAGTACACATTAAATATTTGGATATTTGTTATGGGCCTTAAGTGCCTTTAAAAATCAAACCATTTACAAAGCAGTCAGATACATGTTTCATGGGGAAAAACACATTATTATAACAAATACAGAAAGAAACAATAGCTTTACAGAGCAAGAAGAGATGGATCCTATTTTAAGGTAGCTTGCTCTGTATTCATGCCATATCCCAGTACTTTCCAAGATAAACATTAAATATTAGCAGTTAGTTTCCATTTTTGCCTCTGTGGCCCTGCCAGTGTGCCCCTTTTCAGAATGAGTCCACAGTGTTTAAAAATACGTCCATTAGCTTGCTAAATTATTGATTAGGCTTTTAGTTCTCATAAAATGTGAAGAGAGATGGAATATAGGGGAAGGCATCCCTGATGGCCCATCTGATAGGCTGTGGCATTGTACTCAGATTTTTCCAATAAAAGAAAATTTTGTGTCTTTATTTTATTCTAAATACAGGCTGCAACAACACAAGAGATACTAAAGATCAGATTATGCTTAACATTACCAATTTGAAACACTTCAGGATTTAAACACACATGACATAACCGATAGAATCCGGACCTGAGTGCCACCTTTCAAATAAGCCCTCCCACCATCTCAGAGAGACCTAGGTGTCATCTTCCCTAAGCTGCAAGCATTCTCCAGAGGACACATCAGCAAGCCACAAGCCCACCTTTCCCCTGACCCCTCCTCTCAAAGAGCCCACCAAAAACCCTGCCCATAAAAAGCCTCTTGGCCTTTTAGAGACCCCTTTCCTTTGTTCTGCTGGCCGGAACAGGGGGGACCCTTTCAGGTTCAACAATAAACCTGCTTGGACTGTAGAGTTTGCATCCCTTCTTTTTTCTTTCATCTAATCCCTCTTTTTTTTCTTTCAATAACTGTTGTGCAGTAATTACAGACACCTAAGTAACACCTTTTCAGTCCTAGGTAACTAATAATTTGGTAAAAGCTTACATCTATGTTCTCAGATACCAAAGTAAGGAATACTCACCCAAACCTAATGTAATTATATTATGCTGCCACCCAATCTAAAAAGCCATCATTAGCTTGGAATTCACTATTGAGATACACTATTTCATTTTTCAAAAATGTAACATATATTGAATTTTTGGTAAATAGTTGATTTCTTTTTAACACATAATATTGTGGAATCATAATATTAATTCATTTATATAATTTTGCCCAGTGGTTTTGCATTCAATCTGTTGTATGCTTGATTAGGTACTAAGAAACAATCCTATTTTAGAGAAGAGGAAACGAAGACTGAAGTTTGAGTGATCTTTCTGAGGTTATACAGCAAATCGCAGCAAATCCAGTGCTCACAGCTAGAGCATGTGAATTCAGAATCAGTGCTCTTTCACACCCAAGGTTCATCCAGAGAAGTTGGCAACAAGTTTATCTAACTTTTTTATATATTCTGCTTCCTCTTCTATCATTTTCATTTTCATTATGTGGTAGGTTTTATTTGCGATGATCTTAGGTGAAACTATATATTTATACATTTCCTAGAATTGGTCTAACATAAAATTTCTTTCATGTAATTTAACCAGAATGTCTGAGTTTGAGGACTGTCTTTGCTTTACTATATCAATTAACTTCTCTGAATCTCAGACTTCTATACTGGCAATGAAAACAATAGCTTAGTTTAGAGGTCTGTGTGATGCTCAGATGAGTTGGGGTATGTCAAAGCAATTTGTAAAATGAAGAACATTGTATGAAATCTATTATGCATATTAAATTAAAGCAACTTACAGAATAGTTGATGTATGAAATATAAGGTTACATTATTTTATTTAAATCTCAGAGATAATAATGTCTTTTGTAGCAAAGTTGATGTTTCTTCGTGTTCCATTGAAATCAACTGCATATAGCATGCTTGTGATAATTAATGCGATTTCCAGTTAAACCGGAAAATGTTGGATATATGTAGACCAGAGTAAAAAAAAATCACTAAATTTTATACCTAATCTATGAAGCTCTTTTGTAGTCATGTTATATTTAATAAACACAAGTTTTATCCAGTAGAATTACTTCTGACAGCTGCAGTTAAAAATCAGTACAGGAGGAGATTGTTAAATGGAATCCTCGGCTTCATTTCAAAAGTGCAATGAGTACATTTTAGACAGAGACACTGCTCAAGGGCAGTAGTGCAATGAGCTGGTGTCACTTCACCCTGTCCCTACAGGCACTGAAACAAAGAGTGTTCTCTAGTCCTCTCTTCATCTGCTTGCCTCCCAGGGCACCCACTGCCTGATGTCATATCCATTTGTTTGGTTATTTATTGTCTATTCTCTCACTCCAAGTGAGAATGTGAGCTCCTTGAGTCCAGCCAGTCGGCTGCTGCCATATTCAGTGTTTTGTAAGATGTTTGGCATATACTAAGTGTGCAACAAATATTTATTGAATAAACAAATGAATCCTTGGTAACACACATTTCTTTTGCTAGTAGAAAATGTTGGGTAAATTAATTGTCTTCTAATTATTCCCCATATTCTAAAGATGTGATTGGAAAAACAAAATACTCTATCCTAAAACCATGAAAACAGTTGTCATTTAACAGGGTAGGCTGAATTGCTAAATTACACTTTTTATTTTTGTTTTCCACTTCCAATAACAGACTAAATGCAAAGGAAGTTCCATTCTGCTTCTGATTACTTACCAGTGTCCCAGCTTTTCAGTCATAATATTTGGCTAGTGAATTATTAACAAATCACAACTGTTTTGATTTAAGACCAAAGAGAGTGTAAACACGGATCTTCCTGAATAAAGAAGTTAGGCAGTGACTTCGTCAAAGGTGTAGTAACAGGGCAGCTGCTATAACGGAAAACAGCAGTGTCCTGCTATATATCAGTGAGCAGGAGCTTTACTCTCCATTTTTCTTGTACATCAGTAGAGGTTAGGTCATTAAAAGGCAACATATACTCACACCGTATCTTTACTGCATATGTTTGTATTTTGTTTTCTCTTAGTTGCCAAGTCAGAACTGAGGTCTTAGATATCACAGTAATTGCCTTTTAGAATACTCTGATTTTGAACAAAGATCTCCCATTTTTACACAAGGAGAGATAAATAACCAAAGATGTTTCATATCTGAGCTTCTTATTATTACTCTCTTTTTAAGAGATCAAATCTCCTTTCCAACCATGCTGCAGTGCTGCCACGTAAAAACCACTGACGTGCAAATTCATAGCCCCAGGAATAATCTGGGCAGTTCAGCCACTGGCTAGAGAAAATGTGTCCATTACTAATCAGTGTAAGCTGTGTAACAGCCTCAAATGGATGGAGTTCAACTGTTTCAGTGAAAAAAAATGTCATCTTTATTATATTTAAACAATCAACCAATTGACAAATATTTATTAAATGCCTATCAAGTGTCTATTGGTTTATTAGGAACTGGACATATTATTGTAAATAAATTATGCACAGTTTTTTCTTAAAGGAGCTTCAGAGCTGGGGTCTGAAGTATGGGACATTTCAGGTGAGAGAATGGGTTGGGGTAGGGGGGGAGGATACGGGGCTGAGGTCATTGTTAGACAGAAGCAACTGTATATGTGAAAGGCAGTTGGTGAGTCTGTGCATTCTTTTTTTTTAATTTATTTTATTATCATTAATTTACAATTACATGTGCAATATTACGATTATTAAACTACCCCTTCATCAGGTCCCCCCCACCAACCCCATTACAGTCACTGTCCATCAGCGTAATGAGATGCTATAGAATCACTACTTGTCTTCTCTGAGTTGTACTGCCCTCCCCGTGCCCCCCCAACATTACATCTGCTAATCGTAATGCCCCTTTTTCCCTCTTATCCCTCCCTTCCTGCCCATTTTCCCCAGTCCCTTTCCCTTTGGTAACTATTAGTCCGTTCTTGGGTTCTGTGAGTCTGCTGCTGTTTTGTTCCTTCAGTATTTTTTCTTTGTTCTTATACTCCACATATGAGTGAAATCATTTGATACTTGTCTTTTTCGGCTTGGCTTATTTCACTGAGCATAATACCCTCTAGCTCCATCCATGTTGTTGCAAATGGTAGGATTTGTTTTCTTCTTATGGCTGAATAATATTCCATTGTGTATATGTACCACATCTTCTTTATCCATTCATCTACTGATGGACACTTAGGTTGCTTCCATTTCTTGGCTATTGTAAATAGTGCTGCAATAAACATAGGGGTGCATCTGTCCTTTTCAAATTGGGCTGCTGCATTCTTAGGGTAAATTCCTAGGAGTGGAATTCTGGGTCAAATGGTATTTCTATTTTGAGTTTTTTGAGGAACCTCCATACTGCTTTCCACAATGGTTGAACTAATTTGCAGTCCCACCAGCAGTGTAGGAGGGTTCCCTTTTCTCCACATCCTCGCCAACATTTGTTGTTGTTTGTGTTTTGGATGTTGGCCATCCTCACTGGTGTGAGGTGATATCTCATTGTGGTTTTAATCTGCATTTCTCTGATGATTAGCTATGTGGAGCATCTTTTCATGTGCCTGTTGGCCATCTGAATTTCTTCTTTGGAGAAGTGTCTATTCATGTCCTCTGCCCATTTCTTAATTGGATTATTTGCTTTCTGTTTGTTAAGGTGCATGAATTCTTCATATATTTTGGATGTCAACCCTTTATCAGATACATTTTTTATGAATATATTCTCCCATACTGTAGGATGTCTTTTTGTTCTACTGATGGTGTCCTTTGCTGTACAGAAGCTTTTCAGCTTGATATAGTCCCACTTGTTCATTTTTGCTTTTGTTTCCCTTGCCCGGGGAGATATGTTCATGAAGAAGTTGCTCATGTTTATGTCCAAGAGATTTTTGCCTATGTTTTTTTCTAAGAGTTTTATGGTTTCATGACTTACATTCAGGTCTTTGATCCACCTTGAGTTTACCTTTGTGTATGGGGCTAGACAGTAGTCCAGTTTCATTCTCTTACATGTAGCTGTCCAGTTTTTCCAACACCAGCTGCTGAAGAGGCTGTCATCTCCCCATTGTATATCCAAGGCTCCTTTATCAAATATTAATTGACTGTATATGTTTGGGTTAATGTTTGGATTTTCTATTCTGTTCCACTGGTCTGTGGGTCTGTTTTTGTGCCAATACCAAATTGTCTTGATTACTGTGGCTTTGTAGTAGAGCTTGAAGTCAGGGAGTGTAATTCCCCCTGTTTTATTCCTCCTTCTCAGGATTGCTTTGGCTATTCGGGGTCTTTTGTGGTTCCATATGAATTTTAGAATAATTTGTTCCAGTTCATTGAAGAAAGCTGTTGGTAGTTTGATAGGGATTGCATTGAATCTGTAGATTGCTTTAGGTAGTATAGCCATTTTGACAATATTTATTCTTCCTAGCCAAGAGCATGGGATGCATTTCCATTTGTTAGTGTCCTCTTTAACTTCTCTTAGGAGTGTCTTGTAGTTTTCAGAGTACAGGTCTTTCACTTCCTTCGTTAGGTTTATTCCTAGGTATTTTATTCTTTTTGATGCAATTGTGAATGGAATTGTTTTTCTGATTTCTCTTTCTGTTAGTTCATCATTAGTGTATAGGAATGCAACAGATTTCTCTGTGTTAATTTTGTATCCTGCAACTTTGCTGAATTCAGATATTAGTTCCAGTAGTTTTGGAATGGAATCGTTAGGGTTTTTTATGTACAGTATCATGTCATCTGCAAATAGTGACAATTTGACTTCTTCTTTACCAATCTGGATGCCTTGTATGTCTTTGTTTTGTCTGATTGCTGTGGCTACGACCTCCAGTACTATGTTCAATAACAGTGGAGAGAGTGGGCATCCTTGTCTTGTTCCCGATCTTAGATGAAAAGCTTTCAGCGTCTCGCCATTAAGTATGATGTTAGCTGTGGGTTTGTCATATATAGCCTTTATGATGTTGAGGTACTTGCCGTCTATACCCATTTTGTTGAGAGTTTTAATCAGGAATGGATACTGAATTTTGTCAAATGCTTTTTCAGCATCTATGGAGATGATCATGTGGTTTTTGTTCTTCTTTTTGTTGATGTGGTGGATGATGTTGATGGATTTTCGAATGTTGTACCATCCTTGCATCCCTGGGATGAATCCCACTTGATCATGGTGTATGATCCTCTTGATGTATTTTTGAATTCGGTTTGCTAATATTTTGTTGAGTATTTTTGCATCTACGTTCATCAGGGATATTGGTCTGTAATTTTCTTTTTGGTGAGGTCTTTTTCAGGTTTTGGTATTAGAGTGATGCTGGCTTCATAGAATGAGTTTGGAAGTATTCCCTCCTCTTCTATTTTTTGGAAAACTTTAAGGAGAATCAGTGTTATTTCTTCTCTTTATATCTGGTAGAATTCAGAGTTGAATCCGTCAGGCCCAGGGGTTTTGTTCTTGGGTAGTTTTTTGATTACCAATTCGATTTCGTCACTGGTGATTGGTCTGTTTAGTTTTTCTGTTTCTTGCTTGGTCAGTCTTGGAAGGTTGTATTTTTCTAAGAAGTTGTCCATTTCTTCTTTGTTTTCCAGCTTGTTAGCATATAGATTCTCATAATATTCTCTTATGATTCTTTGTATTTCTGTGGGGTCCGTCGTGATTTTTCCTTTCTCATTTCTGATTGTGTTTATGTGAGTAGATTCTCTTTTTCTCTTAATGAGTCTGGCTAGGGGTTTATCTATTTTGTTTATTTTTTCAAAGAATCAGCTCTTGGTTTTATTGATTTTTTCTATTGTTTTATTCTTCTCAATTTTATTTATTTCTTCTCTAATCTTTATTATGTCCCTCCTTCTGGTGACTTTGGGCCTCATTTGTTCTTCTTTTTCCAATTTCAGTAATTGTGTCTTTAGACTATTCATTTGGGAATGTTCTTCCTTCTTTAAATAGGCCTGGATTGCAATATACTTTCCTCTTTGAACTGCCTTTGCTGCGTCGCACAGAAGTTGTGGCTTTGTGTTGTTGTTGTCTTTAGTCTCCATATATTCTTTCATTTCTGTTTTGATTTGGTCGTTAACCCATTGATTAATTAGGAGAGTGTTGTTACGTCTCCATGTATTTGTCAGCCTTTTTGATTTCTTTCTAAAATTTATTTCTAGTTTTATACCTTGTTGATCTGAGAAGTTGGTTGGTAGGATTTCAATATTTTTGAAATTACTGAGGTTCTTTTTGTGGCCTAGTATGTGGTCTATTCTGGAAAATGTTCCATGTGCACTTGAGAAGAATGTGTATCCTGTTGCTTTTGGGTGTAGAGTTCTGTAGATGTCTGTTAGGTCCATCTTTTCTAGTGTGTTGTTCAGTGCCTCTGTGTCTTTACTTATTTTCTGTCTGGTTGATCTGTCCTCTGGAGTGAGTGGTGTGTTGAAGTCTCCTAAGATGAATGCATTGCTGTCTATTTCCTCCTTTAATTCTGCTAGTATTTGTCTCACATATGCTGGCGCTCCTGTGTTGGGTACATATATACTTATAATGGTTATATCTTCTTGTTTGACTGAACCCTTTATCATTATGTAATGTCCTTCTTTATCTTTTGCTACTTTCTTCGTTTTGAAGTCTATTTTGTCTGATACAAGTACTGCAACACCTGCTTTTTTCTCTTTGTTGTTTGCATGAAATATCTTTTTCCATCCCTTCACTTTTAGTCTGTGTATATCTTTGGATTTGAGGTGAGTTCTTGTAGGCAGCATATAGATGGGTCTTGCTTTTTTATCCATTCTGTTACTCTGTGTCTTTTGATTGGTGCATTCAGTCCATTTACATTTAGGGTGATTATTGATAGGTATGTACTTATTGCCATTGCTGGCTTTAGATTCGTGGTTACCAAGGGTTCAAGGTTGCTTCTTTACTATCTAACAATCTAACTTAACTTTCTTGTTAAGTTATTGTAAACACAGTCTGATGTTTCTTTATTTCTCTCCCTTCTTATTCCTCCTCCTCCATTCTTTCTATAATAGGTGTTTTATTCTTTGCCTTTAGTTAGTATTTGGATGGTCTGCTTTCTTTGCTATGATTTTATTTTCTCTGGTGACATCTTTTTAGCCTTAGGTGTGCCTCCATCTAGAGCAGTCCATTTAAGATATCCTGTAGTGGTGGTTTATGAGAGGCAAACTCTCTCAACTTTCGTTTGTCTGGGAATTTTTAAATCCATCCATCATATTTAAATGATAATCGCTCTGGATACAATATTCTTGGTTCGAGGCCCTTCTGTTTCATAACGTTAAATATATCATGCCATTCTCTTCTGGCCTGCAAGGTTTCTGTTGAGAAGTCTGATGATAGTCTGATGGGTTTTCCTTTGTAGGTGATCTTTTTCTCTCTCTAGCTGCCTTTAATATCCTGTCTTTATCTTTGCCATCTTAATTATTATGTGTCTTGGTGTTGTCTTCCTCGGGTCCCTTGTGTTGGGAGATCTATGAGCTTCGGTGTACTGTGAGACTACTTCCTTCCACAGAGAGGGAACGTTTTCAGCAATTATTTCTTCAAAGACACTTTCTATCCCTTTTTCTCTCTCTTCTTCCTCTGGTACTCCTATAATGCGAATATTGTTCCATTTGGATTGGTCACACTGTTCTCTTAATATTCTTTCATTCCTAGAAATCCTTTTATCTCTCTCTGCCTCAGCTGCTCTGTACTCCTGTTCTCTGTTTTCTATTCCATTAACAGTCTCTTGCATCTCATCCATTCTGCTGTTAAGCCCGTCGATCGCTTGTCTGATTTCTGTATTGTCTTTCCTCAGTTCCCTCACTTCCTCCTTCAGCTCTTGCACATTTCTCTGTAGGTCCATCAGCATTGTTATGACTTTTATTCTGAATTCTTTTTCAGGTAGGCTGTGCATTTCCATCCCTTCAGACTCCCTCTCTGGGGTTGTCTGGTTGATTTTGGTCTGAACCATATTCCTCTGTCTTTTCATGGCTGTATAATTTGGTCACTGATAGTTGCCACGTATGTCAGCTGGGCTCTTTAAGACTTTAAAAAGAGAAGAAAAAAAAGAGAAAAAATAGAAAGAAAAAAGAAAGAAAAAAGAAAGAAAAAACAAAAACAAAACAAAAAAAAACAAAACAATGCCCACCAGACGTAGATTCTGTGGGAATGCTCTAGGTGGCGCTATTGCCCCACTATTCCACAGCTGTGACTGTGCCGCTCTGCAGGGCCCTTTATCGCTCTGGCAGGGGTGGGAACGAATAGGAGGCTGTTGATCTCAGTGAGAAGTGTTAAGTATGGCTACGCTTCCTCAGTCGCCAGCTAAGGCGTCTGAAACACCCCAGGACTCCCAGCCTGCTGGGCTGAGTGTGCTGGGGCGATCCGGCTCCTCCGCTGGGCTCCTGTCTCTTTAAGACCGCTGAAGAAAGCGCGTGCTTTTTTTTTTTTTCCCTTCCCGGGAGCCGGCTGCAAGCACCCTGGCGCGTTCCCCGCTCAGATCCTGCCCCTCTGTCTCTCCAATCTCCGCTGCACTGCGCAATGTGGGTCAGCACTCCCCGCGCAGATCACCGGGGCCTGGCTACTTCGCGGGGTGCACTTCCACTCCCTCCCGGCTCTGAATCCTCTCCTCCCGCCGGTGCGCTGGGGTGGGGGAGGGCTCGGGTCCCGCCGGGTCGTGACTCCGTATCTTACCCGCCTCTTGGGGTGCTGCGTCCTCTTGGGTGTAGCTGCATGCTGTGCGCTTTCCTGTGTTTTCTTGTCTCTCTTTTAGGAATAGATGTATTTTCTGTGTTTTCTTAGATAAATATAGTGTTGGGAGGAGATTTCAGCTGCCCTGCTCACACCGCCATCTTCCCTGAAGTCCTGAGTCTGTGCATTCTAAAACGAAGAGTGCGATGTGGTCTGTGCCAGGGGATGGAGTAGCAAGAGAAAGGAACAGGCCAGTTCATGTAGATCTTTTAAATTCTGGAAGGGTTGTAACTTCAACCCAAAGAACACCGGGGAAACACTGAAGGATTTAGAGTAGGGATGAGGTATACTCAGGCATGAACTTTAGGAAACATGACCTGACTGCCTTAAAAGGAAAGGTAAAGATTGGAGGTTAGGAGTCATTTAGGCCTTTATAGGCTTATGATTGAGAGATAATGATGACTGAAGAGTGGCAGTGGGAAAGGAGAGATATTAAACAGATTCAAGTAATGTAAAGATAATGAATCTTGAAGAGTGATGTCAGCAGCATGGCTGAATAAGATATCCCTTATTCATGTTCCCTCCTCAACAAACAATAACTTGGCATACATTCATAGACAAAGAAACTCGAGGGAGCTGCGTGAACCAGCATCATAAGCCAAAGGACTCGGAAGGAGTCTCTCCTACCTGTACATGGGCTGATAGGCATATAGACCTTGATCCCAGCTTTGCACTTTACTTTGTGTGTGAAACTGTGTCTAGCCCCTCTTGGATATTGTCCAAGAGACCCCAGAAAACTGTCTTAGACAATCACCCACAGATGAGAGAGCCGTTGTAGAAGTCCAGGTTTCCACTGAAGAATTGCCAGCATACCACCATTAGGGAAAAAAATATGAGTTTGGGTGCATTAGAGTAAGAGGGACAATTTGACTTTACCCATACCATCTATATCCCAGGATGGCACAGTTCAGAGCCAAGATAGATTTTCTTCTAGGGGGAAAGTGAGAGGGTGTTAAGCGAACACCTAGATTCCCCAGCTGTGCAGAAAGTTGCCAAAGAAGCCCTACCACACAAACCTCCACCCCTTACCTCAACCACACATACTTCCACCCTTTGGCTAGCTCTCGGGGTGCACTACTGAGGTAGGTAAGAGCAAGCATTGTCAGACAGCTAGGGATCATGCTCAGAAAAACAGCCAGAATCTGTGAGGCCTGGGGGGACTCGAAATGTGAGATTTAGCTCCATCCTTGGGAAAGCAAAGGGGAGGCTCTCAGAACCCAGCCTGGTGCATTGTGGGATCTAGAGAAGGTATTCAAGCTTAAGAAATTGGCCAAAGAGGATCAAAATGTGTGGAGCAAGTGTATTCATAGCAAGATTGAAAAAGTCTCAGGAATCTGTAGCAGGGCATACAGAAGACATTTCTTTCTCAAAGTTGGTAAAGACTGGAGGAGGTGACTGTTACTTCACATGTGAAGTAAAAGATGCAAGACTTCAAGGAACATGAAAAATATGGAACACAGAAATATGACACCAAAACAGAGTCACAATAATCTTTTAGTAACTGACCCTAAGACAGTGAGATCATGGAATATTATTCAGCCGTGTGAAAGAAGGAACTCCTGCCGTTTGTGACAATATGAATGGACTTTGAGGGCATTTTGCTAAGGAAAATAAGTCAGTGAAAGTCAAATATTGTATGATATCACATGTATGTAGAATCTAAAACAAGCCAAACTTATAGTACCAGAGAGCAGAATGGTGGTCACAAGGGGCTGGTGGTGGGTGGTGGAGAGATGTTGGTGAAAGAATATAAACTCACAGTTATAAAAGGAATAAGTTCTGAGGATTTCATGTATAGCATAGTGATTATAGTTAATATTGCATTGTATACTTGAAAGATGCTTAGAGCATAAATCTTAATTATTTTCACCACAAGAAGGAAATGGTAATTATGTAAGGCGATGGAGGTGGTAACTAACCCTACTGCAGTAACCAGTTTGTGATATATGTGTATCAAATCATCACATCATACATTTTAAACTTACAAAACGTTGTATGTCAATTATATCTCAATAAAGATGGGAAAAAAGATATAATGAATCTCTAATGATCTGCTTTTGATTACATTGAGAGGTAAAAGAAAGAAGGGGTCAAAGATAATAGTTTTCTGGCTTAGGTAACTGGAAGGACACTGAAATAATTTTACCAAAATAAGAAACAATGGGGGAATGATTATAATCAAAGATTAAGAGAAACAAAAACTTTTAAATAACAGCTATAGAGAACCAGAAAGAGTTAAAAAGGGAAGCATAGATGTTTGCTGCAGCTGCTCTGAGGTCCTAGTAAGCCCATATAAATTTATATAGACTCCAGTCTGTATGGCACTGTGCTAATTAGAAGCCAGCTATAGATCTGAAAAGAGTGAACAGTTGAATTCTTCTAGAACTGGGTATTTGCCAGATTAAAGGAATGGAATAAAAGTAGGACAAAGAATTTCTTAGTGATGATTGGAAGACAGAAATTGAAGTTATTCCCAATGTTCTTTCTGTAAATTAGTAACATTTTGAATATTTAAAATTTTTGCATTTTTAGTTTTATATATATATATATAAATTTTATTTTCTATATCTTAACAACTCACTTTATGGCTACAAGTTGGTCATATCAATGAACATTTTTACTAATACTTTTCTACCATGGATCATTGAGAAGCACCGACAGTTACCCAGGCATTTTTAACTCTATATAAGTAATCAACCTAGTTTCTACCTGCTCAAATATCAAGGAAATAGTCTTATAAGTGACAGCTATGATACTGGGGATATGCAGTGTGTCCTTTTAAAAGAGAGGCAAAAGGATCAAAATTTTCTTGTGCAAATTCTTTTCCCTTTCCTTCCTTTGGAGCAGTATGATGAGAAAGGCCAACAGGACTCTAGAAACAGGAAAAAATGAGTTTGTAGGCTAGGATTCAAGTCAAAATTTTATGGAAGAATTAAAAAAAAAACTTTCCTCTTGCCCTAGCTCAGTTTTCCATGGTAGTACCCATGAATTTCTTGTGGGTCAAGGTGACACCAAGGAAAAATCTTGGGTGAGTTATTTTGCACACAAATGCAAAGAGGAAATCCCTTGAGGCAAGGGATTCTAAGAGTATTTAGGATGTGTGGGCTTCAGTGGGGGGTAAAGGAGTTGGTGAAAGAGTTTGAGCAGGACTGGATCTCTTACCTGTATCCATTCTCTGTGCTATGGAATGTGGGTACCAACCATGACTCCTAATGAACCCACACAGGCCTCCTGAGAGGGACTGCATCTGGATGCCATGCCAAGAGCGCCTTGATGAACTGTGTTGACGAGTGAGCTGTGATTTATGTAGAGATTCAGCATAGCCAAGGAAATAACCAGTGTTTAAAGAGAAGTAAAGAGAAACTCCCCAAATTGAAGTGCAAAGAGAAAAAAAAATAATGAAACAAAACAAAGCATCTGGTAACTGTGGATAATATCAAAAAGTGTAATGTATGGATAACTGAAATATCAAAATAAGAAGAAAGAATGGAGCAGATGAACCATTTAAAGAAAATGGCCAAGAGACTTAAAATTAATAACAAATACCATACCACAGATCCAGGGATCTTAGAGGGTGTCAAACAGGATAAATACAAAAAAAAAAAACAAACAACACAACACCTAGGAAATCAGAGGAAATACAAAAAAAGAGATAAAAGGATAAGAATTACGGTGCTTGTCATTAGAACCCATGCAAGCAAGAAGAAAAAGGAATAAAATATTTAAAGTGTTGAAAGATTAAAAAAAACCTATTTAGCATTCTATATCCAACAAATTATCCTTCGAAAGTGAAGGAGAAATTAAGACTTTTGTAGACAAACAGAAACTGACAGAATTGTTTACCAATACACTAGCCCTGAAAAAAAAAGTGGAAAGCAGTTCTTCAGGTAGAAAAAAAACGATGTAGTTCAGGAATTTGAATCTACATAAAGAAAGGAAAAAAATGACTGTATTAAGTAGCCAGAGCATATGAATAAGTGAAATGACTAGAATGCCATAGGAATGAGAGGAAGAAATTGTGGATACTCTGTAATGAGGTAACTCCACTATATATGAAGTAATACAGTGTTATTTGAAGTAGTCATAGGTTAGTTAAAAATGTATATTGTAAACTGTAGGGCCATCACTAAATAAAATTTTTAAAGAAGTATAACTTATATGCTAAATGAAGAGATAAAATGGAGTCATATAAAATTCTCAATTAAAACAGATGAAGACAAAAAAAGAAAGGGGCCAAGGAGCAAATGCAACAAACAGAAAACAGTTATAATATGGTAGATAATTCAACCTTATCCTTAATCAAATTGATTATAAGTGGTCTAAATACACCACTTAAAAGATAGAGATTGTCAACTTGGATTAAAAAAAAAACAAAACTAACTATATGGTGTCTACAGGAAGCCCACTTTGACTATTTTGAGTAAAATTGCAATATTTCCAGAATCTCTTGCCTGGCTTTAGCGCATTTTCATACAATGGGTGTTTCCAGAGCATGGAGAGGAGTAGTCCATCTCCATATCAGAAGGTAATTACATGGGCGAGCAGGGTGTATCTGAACCGGAGAGGTTGGGTGTGGGCTTCTTCTGCAGCAGGGTCGCGAGAGACATGGGACAGCAAAAGTGGACTGCTTGAAAGAAACAAACGTTTTTCTCCCACTTTATTTCTCCCTTTGACTGATTTCAGTTTCAAAGGTATTTGCCTAGGGATTTTCCCCTGGAGTTACAACTATAAAGACTCTCAACTAGGTCAAAGGATAGAGAAAGCTATGCCATGCTAACATGAAGCAAAGAAAGCTAAAGTACCTACATTAATTTCAGAAAAGCAGCCAGCAGAACAAGAAAGATTATCACAGATAAAGAGTACCTACACTGCCAAGAGCAGACACAGGAGTTTGCACACTCACCCATATACTTGCACACACACAGGCAGATACAGTCATGCACATATGCACTCACACACATTCATTTGCACATTCATTCATACATACGTGTGCACACACACAGCAAACCCACGCTACTGGGAAGACACACAGCTATAGTCAATTATAGCAGGAGAAGAAGAGGATTTTGGTTTGGGTTTAAAAATCACAAATCTTAAAATGTTCATATAATGTGCTTATAACTGAAAGTGGCTAGAGAGTATGGATTCTAGCTAAGATATTCATATGGAATCTCTTACATATGGAAGCAGGGTTCAATGTAGCACAGGTGACATTTCTCAATAAACTTATTATATAATCATATACTTTCCAATAATAGTTCTCTGATGGTTCATAGTGATACGGTACCTTTAAAAAAGATTTTTATCTAAACACTAAAAGAAGTAATGTTTATATCTGTTAAATCTTGTTAACTTGGGTTAAATCAATATCCACTTGTAATATTGATTCGAATTAACTCTTAAGAGATTTTTGTTCCTTATATGAAAGTATGTGTGTTTTTTTTGCCTACATTGCCTTTTAGTAAAGAAGTCATATATAAAGGATATGAATGACTCTCCAGTTTATGCTGAACAAAGATATTAGAATTAATCTTGTGAAACATCATGATTGACAAATAATATCAAAATTCATATTATGATATTTAAAAATAGTACCAAATTTTGGTTAAAGGGAACCAGGTGGCTCAAATGAGTGGTTTGAGGGCCCACCCTAATGTGTGATTGTAACTTCACAGTCGTTTTTCAGTGTATATACAAGATAAAGCTAAGAAACTAAAATTGTATCTCTCTGTTTCACTATTTTCCCCTTTTGTCTTTTTTTTTTCTACTTTTTACTGTATACTGATATAACCATGGGTTATGCTGGTCTCAGTATTTTTATTGTACTAGTAAAATGTTCTATAATTTCCAAGCTGTCAAGGTCTGATCTGCACGCCAGCAGGCTATATTTTTAAATACATGAATGGCACTATGAACAAAAACATTCCTGTCAAGTGTCCATTTCCAAACTCCATCCTTGGTTATCTGTCACAGCAGTTCTTTGAGATTTGAGTGTTTAACATGTGTCATATTCTGACAATCTACCATTACAGATTACAATCTGCTATTATAGATTAAAAGTATAGTCCATTCACTACTGTTGGGTCTCACAGAACATTTGGATCTGGTAACTCAACAAACAGCTGCAGTAACACAAAAGGATTTCTGAAACAGAGATGCTGGGTTGACAGAGCACCAATTTTAGTAATAACAAATTGTCTCAGAATTCAACTCTTTTCATATTCATGACCCTTCTGCTACTGAAACAAAGTAATTTATGTGTCTGATAATTGATGGTACTGATCCTGTGCTTAAATTGGTACCCTTATAGATAGTGTATTTATTCCAGCTCCTCTGACATAAGAGTTAAAGGTTTTCTTAGTAATATTTCTTCAGTGAAAGGTCAAGAGGCAACGTGTGATTGGAATATTTTCTCTCTGCTGCATTCCGATAGCACTTGGAACATGGCTATATACTATTGTTTACTATATTTAAGTTAGTTAATTATTTCTCTCACCAGACTGTGAACATATCTGGAGCAGATATAGATTTTACGCATGTCTTTGTTTTGGGCTTTGCATAGTTCCTGGCATAAGACAACAGGAACCACATACTCTAGATGCATATAGGGGTCAGCAATTAAGTTATAATAAAATAGTTTGGGTTTATAAATTAAAAAAAACCCACCACCACCAACAAGACACACATGATAGGAATCTTAAATTCATGCTCAAGGCAATACAGAGTGGTTGGCGTCAGTAGTGACTCAGCGAGCTCACGCTTGTTCTCCACTCTCTTCCAATAGATGGCCATGCTGATTTTCAAAAGACTTCATATAAATTTTGCTTGTACATTTCCATAAAAAAAGACAACAATATACTTCCCCACAAAAAGATGTCTGTGAGTTGAATTTAGATCATAGGCTGACAGTATTTCAAACTTTGAAGAATGTACTCAATAAGTATATAAATTGCTAAGAGCAGGCCATCAGAAAAATATATGTGTATTTCCATATCCCACTCACTTTGTAGCACAGTTTCATTAACTAGATATTTGTATTTTCAAACATCACTTATGAAATCACATACATTTACATTAATTAATAAAACCAACAATTCTACTGCTAATGAGATCAAAACTGTAAAAATACTTTGAAAACATAAAATGCAGTGCAATTTTTCTTTTTTTGGCTATAAAGTTTAGAAATCAAGAGCATAAAGAGATACTTTTTAAATTGCATGAGTACTTGCAGAATTTGAATGGTTACTTTTCCTTTCATTTCAATATTTTAAGTTACTATATATTGATCAAGCAATCTTTCACTTATTTTATGAATTCCTAAATCCCAACATCTATGTTTAAAGGAAACTGTTTGGGGTTCACTTTTTGAGGAAGCTCAGTGATGATCTCATTTTATGTGTGATAATCTTACACAGTTGCTACAGTGCCACATGGATCCCAATATTGAAATTTAGAAGTTCATGAAGAGTAAGAGTAATGAAAGATCGCTTGGTCAGTATATGGTGGCTTAAAATATTTAAATCAAAGGAAGAGCAATTTTCGAATTCTCAAGCACTCAGTTTGAAAACTATCTCTTTATTTTCTAAATTTATTATTAATAAATAGCATTTATATTTCCATGAGATCACTGTTTAATAGGAAAATAGCTGATATAAAAAGAGAATATTGAATAGTTACGGCATTTTTACTAAGTTTTATTGAGTTATATTTACTAGGACTATTGACAATTACTATGTGGAAACAAAATAAAAATTAATGAAAATTTCAACAGAGAGAGTAAGGTAAAATTTATGAAAACAAGCAATGCTAACATATTATAAGGCAGTTGGATGAATACAATAGATACCATTTGCTTTGAGAGCAGAGAGGAAGTCTTTGCTGTGTTCGCATGTTCTAGGAAGAGTTCAGGAAATAAGAGGAACTTCAATTAGACTTCGAATATAGATAAATTTTGGCTAGTACTATTTTGCCCTGAGTAGGAAGGCAAGCATGAAAATGGGATGCATAAAGGCACATTGGGGAAGAGCAAGTGTCATGAGCTGTTGTTTCTCTAAAGTTCATGTGTCAAAGCCCTAAGCTCCAGTACCTCAGAATGTGACTGTATTTAGAGATAGAGCTCTTAAAGGAGCGACTGAAATGTGGCTCTTAGAGTGGGCCATAATCCAATCTAACTTGGTGTCATAAATTATAAGAAGAGGAAAGTGGTATCAAGGATGCTTGAACACAGAGGAAAGACCATGTGCGGACACAGCAAGAGGGTGGCCAGCTGCAAACTAAGGAGAGAGGCGTCAGAAGAAACCAAACCTACTGACACCTGGCCCATAGAGTTCCAGTCTCCATAAAAGTAAGGAAATAAATTTCTGTTGTTTAAGTCATCCGGTCTGTGGTATTTTGTTAGGACAGCCTTACCAAACTAATACAGTGAGTATGTCACTTCAGAAGGAGTAGGGGGTTTTTATAAAGGAGCAGGGGATACAGCTCAGGAAAGTTCGAAGCCAGATGGAGGAGAGCACTGAATGGATCTGCACTGAGAAAGATATTTCTGGGGTGATAAGGGAAGGAACGGGCGGCACGGGAGGTTAGGGGCTTGTTTCACTCGTTTAGGTAGTAGAGAAGTGCCCGTACATGTAACCATCCTACTGCTTCATCTTGGAATCAGACAAGGAACTGTATGTGGATCAGATTCTTCAAAATACAGAGACAATTCCCTGGATTCACTGAGGAACTCTTTAGATGGATGCAAAAAACACTTTGTGGGAGCTGTTTGCTATTTTCCTTCAAGTTATTGTTCACTTGGGAGATTTCACATTGCCAGTACATAGTGAAGAGAAATGAATATTGGTGACATAAGCAATCAGTTTGTGAACTTAATAAAACAGGTTGCACATCATCAAGTGAGTACTGTCTGATTTCTGAAGTGCTATAAGTCTCTAAAAATTTTGTGCTTACTACCATGTAGTTTTTGGTAAAACGAATCACTTTTGATGGGAAAATTAATTTTTTTTACTCTTAGATACCATATGCTGCTTCATTCAATGAGAAAATGAGGATAACGAAGGAGTGATGGAGAGAAAGAAATCCAGCAGCTACATGACACTGGGTTTTCCCTGTTTCCTTATCTCCTAGACTGTTGGTTGGCAAATAACAAACTGAAGTTTTGAGTATTTCTATATGACTTTCAAGGGCTTAGATTTATGAACCCCTTGCAAACAAAGGAACTCACTGGAGGACCGAGAAAACCAGAAAAGATAAGAAACAGTTATGCCACTTACTGACCATGTGGAATTATCTATCAGATAGGATATGTAGATTCTCTTTAGAAGGTGAATAGCAATGAATCCATTGTGAGTTACATTTAGAAAACAACTGTGCAGCAATGAGGGGTGAATTTAAAACCAAGTATTCCTAAATGTGCTAAAGCTTTGCTCTCAAGTAATCTGAATTCAAAATCAGGTTCTATATGAGAAACTAGACTATTTATGAAGAAAGACTTTTATGAATACCAGGGTCTAACTTGAAATACTCTTAAGCAACAAACTCTGCTTGTTTACTTTAAAAATTAATTTACTTCAAGAATTAACTGTGATTCTTAATATATAGAAAGAAACTAGTAAATATTGTGACAGTGAATGTGTATTGTCCTAAGAATCATGCAAGAGATTACCAACTGGAACAAGAGTTCAGTGCTTCAGTGGGATCTTTTTAAGGAGATGCCTACTTGGACATACATCCGTCAGGTTTAGTGCTGAGTTACAGGTTGACAAGGATAAGGTGACATTCAGTGGCTGCTATACAGAGACTTTGTGATTAAAACTTTCAAGCATCTCCTGTCTGCTGTTGGCACAAAAACAAACAGGCATCCTTGTGTGGATCTGCTTAATAATTATTCTTGGGAATCTCAAACTGTTTAGATTAACATAACCTGACATTTAAAATCCTTCAAATGTTAGATAATACATCTGCTCACGTAGAGCACATTCATTCTATGTATTAAAATAATGAGTTTGTTTTCTCCACGCAACTGAACGTTTTTACCTTTTGGACTATGGATGAGGGACAGCAGCTGATCCTATCCAGGGACCTCCCGCTCGCAACCTCAGTGCTACTACCTTCATGATGTCAAAAGGGAGGTGGGCTCTTTTCATTTAGTTTGTTGTCTGGGACCTAGTAAGTTTTCCAGTTTGGGGTTTTTCATATTGATATCTCTACTTTCCCTTGTTTACTGAGGTTACATTCATCTTAGAATGTAACTGCAGTTTACTACAAGTGATGGAAATTCCAGGGAGAAATAATACACCTGAGAAGTATAATCAATTCATTTTCAAGCTGCTCATTCAATATGGCTCAAGCTTAAAAGTCTATGCCTGGTCACTGATTCAGAGGACAGCTGAAATTTAAAAATATCTAACCACTACCACTCACAAAACACCCATGGTCTAGTCTTGCAACTGCCTTATAGCACTCATATAACTGATAAAGAAGCTAAAACTCAAAGAGATTACAGAATTTACTCACAAAAACACAAACTGGGCTTAAAACACAATAATTCTTGATTTACAAACCCAGGCTTTTGAACACTTTACATACAATGTATCACTTTTTTAATTTACAATTTTTTTTCTTACACTTGATACAAATTTCCTCCTTTAATGTCTTCAATTTTTTGGCCTTGCTACTGCTTTCCTGATCAGCTCAGTGAGTAAGTGAGTAGTCGTTGACTCTGGCCCGAAGAAATACGGAGAATCACTATGTCCTCTATAGAGCTCATGACAGTCCAGCTACTGGACCTTACATATTCATGTTGATTTTTTACTCATCCTACATTTTTGATTCTTTGGAAATCAGAACCACTAATTTATTTCTATTTCAATTTTGCTTTCTTTCTTTTTTTTTTTGAAATGTAATTTCCACCTCCAGGTTCTCATCCACACATCTCTGCTGAGTTGTCAGTTATTCACACCTACATTTAGGCATACTGGGTATTATCATATTTTCTTAAATAACTTTCGTTATGGTATAAAAATGCACATCTACATTGTCAAACCAATTTAGATAGATCTTTATATCTCAAAAAACATATCTGTTTGAGCAAAAGAACAGCTACCCACTTTGCCACCCAACTGAATAATTCATTTTGTAATCCTTTCTTTGGAAAATGGAGGTATTCTTTCAGATCACCTTCCCAAGAAACTTGTGAATTGCTTGTTTTAATACATGCTATACTAGGTAGATTTTAGCCCCACTCACTGTCGATAGGTGATGAATATACAAGTTATATAGCTGGTTATTTTTGCTTATCAAATATTTAGGAGAAGTCAAACAAAGAAGTGAGTATACTGAAGATGACCTTGAAGAATATATTAAGTCAAATAATAAGAAGCACATGCTTGTAAAGTCTATGCTGAAAGTCAACACTCTGGCAGAAATAATAAAACTGTGTTCATGTTAGGTAATAAAGTATTTGAAGTTACACCATACTCGGAACAAAGCACAAAACTCAAGAGAGGTGTAGCAAAATTGATAATCCTCATAGAGGTTTACAAAGACCTTTAGAAAATGTCAAAGCAAACATCAATCATAAACATTTTTCAGAAATGTTATGTCTGCCTCCAAATGGAACAGCTGCACCTCCAGGGAGGTAGTTTTAGATGGGGGAAAAAAAGCACAGAATTTGGTATCAGATACACCTGCATGTAACTTCTGACTTCAACATTTTCTAGCTGTTGACCTTAGGAATTTATTTATCCTCTCAGGGCCACAGTGATCCCACCTGAAAATTGGGGATAACGATACTTATGTCATAATGTTGTGAGAAGGAATGTACTTGGCTCATAATGAACACAAAAATTGTGCTTTTGAATATACAATGAAAACATAACAATGATGGAGGTGGGCCTTAAGAAATCCTGGTTACCTACCTAAAGATACACTTTGGAAACTCCAATGCTTTATATCATCCCAAATCTTTCACTATTTTGTCCATTGATATTTCTTTTAATCATTGTAAAGCAGGTCTACACATTTTGAATAAATAAAAATGGAAAGTTCTGCTTCTAAAATTTCTTGATCTATTTTTGTAGATTCTATATATGCACCATCTTCCAAGTTATGGTTTGGGAGTAAGAATATTTACAAATCTAATACATTTTATTGACAAGACTCTAAGTCAGGTAAGAATATAAATGAACTGTTAGAGCAACTTTCAATAAATAATAGCAGGAAGTCAGGGACATTTTGATAAAACTTCATTAGCACACAGAGCCTTGCATTTAAGAATCACTTTACCAGTAATGAGAATAGGACTCATTTGTGGGAAATACTCTGGAGAAGTCTTGGAACACCTTTTCCTCAAGAATCATCAGCACCAGTATTTTCACTAAAAATATGGAGGTTGGTTAACAATGCAGAAATTTGTCCCCAGCAGGAAAAACAGTTGTTCCAATCTTAGTATAAGAAGCAGTGATAAGAGATAGTTAAGAATTCCTTCAACATTTTTCCCAATATCTTCAAGCAACTGTAACTTCACCCTCCCCCTTTCTCACTCTTCCTGCTCCCTCCGAGTAGTATAGCCCACTCAAAGTTAATCCTGTGTGGTCTCATTCCTCCTCAGGGAATTTTTTCCTATTAATTACCCACTCCTTTCTTTTATACTAAGATATACTTTTGCAAATTTATTCTCCCTACTGAAGCTTCACCAACACTTTGCCTACAATCATCTAGTCTTTCTATTCTAAAATAGCCTTCAATATACGTATGACCTGGAGCTGCTATAAAAACTTTCTACCACCTCCCCCTGACTGAATTCTTCTAATTCCTTCATTTTTTCCTCCTTGGCACTGCCTCATGAGTGCCTTTATATATGGCTTTGGTTTTAACCTTTTTACCAGAAACTCCTTTTAAAAGTCACTAATAACTTTCTAGTTGCCAAAACTAGAGGTCTTCATCCCCCTGGACATTTCAAAACTATGTGACAATGTTGATTTCCTCTGTCTGAGGGCTCAGCCTCCACAGTGGTAACAAACTCTCAGTTCACACTTTCTTTTTGTCTTTGTTGATTCTTCTTCTTCCCTTTACTTGAAAAGTTCTCTGCATTCTGCATATAATTTTTTCCTTTTTTTCTTGCTATGTAATAACTTCTAATATTTCAAAAGGTCTTGTCTTTGATTATTGCCTTAAAGTAAAGGAATCAGAAATACCTTCAGGGCCAAAAAATTTTAGTGCCATGGTGGCAATCTGAGATGCAGACTTGTTCACATGAATGTCTTTAGATAATTTCACATTCTTTTCAACTCCTTATTTTTCTCTCCAAACCAACTTCTCCACCATATCCATCAATTTAGAATCTTTATGTTATTTGACTATCAATTTGACTATCGCTTCTACCCTGGCACTTGTTTTGCTGTAATCCTTTCCTTTCTATTTGCGTTTCTATCATTCTAATTTAGAGTCTTTTCAGGTCTCCTTAGCGTTAAGGCAAGGATCTCCTGACTGGTCTCAACTTCTTTTGCCCCCATAATTCATTCATCACCACATTATTTATAATAAAGTACGTCTCTGCCTTTCTCCCTCAGAAATGTTCACTTCTTTCAGTACCTATTGATTACAATTGAAGTTGCTTCAACACTACTTGAGATCTTTCGTGCTCTAATCCCAATCTACAGTCCCAGATTTTGACTCTGACATAACTGTATGCCATTGCCATTCCTCAAGCATAATATTCCTTTCATCATACCTTTGTACATATCATTGTCTGTGTACTCATCTTTCCAATTTTACTTTTGAAAATTCTATTCTTTCTTCAAGCTCACCTCCTAAATATTATAGCACTTTATCCTTCTCTTATTGCCTGTACCACACATACTGTTTGTATTTTTTTGTTATTTTAGGTGAACCATATAAAATTGCCATTTTTGTAGGTCAAAAATAGTTGAGTAGTGGCAATTTTACCTGGTGTAACTTGACAGTTTTCCTTTTTAAATTACAAGCTTCTTGAATTTAGAATTAGGTTTTATTAGTTTTTTAAAATTCCTCAGCATATTTATATTTATAATCGGTCAATTAATTTATTGAAAACCATGTACATCATTGATAGTTTGGATATATTGTGAGTAACTTTGTATTATTAGCCTATTGATATTTTTCTACTCTATTTTTTTTGCATTCCACACTTTGAGAAATAACACACAGAAAGGTATATAAAATTTGTTTATAATAAACTTGGAGTCTAATTGTGTAAGTTGTCCTATTTTTCCTCGAGTCATAAAATGCTGTTTCTTTTGTATAAGAATGATGCCTGAATAACCAGTACATTTCACCACGAAGAAATCTCTATTGCATATTAATCCTTATGTTTTTACCATAATACAAGTAAACATATTTCACATACATTATGCCTCTCACAACTATTTCATTGATTATTAGAGAGTGCTTGTATGTATTGAGACAGAAATGTGTGCTAGGGACATAAGAGAAGGACTAAAGAGGGATTGTGAATGCTTAGATCATGTCTGTATCTGCTTCCTCATTCTCAAAAGGATTGAATCTACCTAACAAGATTGCATTCAGAATTCAATATCTTTTATTTAATCTAACAAAGCAATAAATAAATGTGATTTCCATACAAAAGAATTATTGAACAATATCAAAACACTCCACATACTCATAGTCATGGAATTATGATATGAAATTTTCAGGGACATAGAAACTTTGATACCATGTAACTAGTGATAACTATGAATATCTGTCTATGTGGTATGGTCCAGATTCAGTCTTTGAAATTATTCACTTACATTTCTTTCAATTAAAACTGAAAATTCAAAGGCATTTATTAGAGTAATTTTCAATCATGATAGCCTTTTAATTGAAGGTGAGGGTATCATTGCCTGTTTCTAAATTATTTGCTTTTGACAAAAATTATGTATTCAGAAAGCAAATATTCTGGGCTATGTGTGAATTATTCAGATTATGTGAAATTTGTTCACAAGAAAACACAAACAGTTATTTTACATGTTTTTTAAGACTGCTGCTGGGTTTTTTTGTTTGTTTGCATGTATTTAAGAAAATCATAGTTGGTCACCAAAATGTTTGCGAGAGTCAACCACGTCTAACTCAAGGATTCAATTATTCCTTCATTCATCCATTTATTTATTTATTTAGATTTTTTTAAGAACATGTTTATTCAGGTTCATAGCATAATTTAGCAGAAAGTACAGATATTTCCCATAAACCCTTTTCTCCCCACATACATAGCCTCCCCCAATATCAATATGCCCACCAGCATGGTATATTTACTACAATGAATGAATATACATTGACAAATCATTATTATCCAGAGTCCATAGTTTGCATTAGGGTTCACTCAGCATTGTACATTCTATCAGTTTAGACAAATGTAAGACATGTATCTACTATTATACAGAATAGTTTCACTGCCTTAAAAATCCTCTGAACTCCAACTATTTGTCTCTTTCTCCTCCTTAAACTCTAGCAACCACTGATCTTTTTACTGTCTCCATAGATTTTCCTTTTCAGAAGTCACATAGTTGGAATCATACAGAATGTAGCCTTTTCAGGTTGATTTCTTTCATGTAGTAATACGCATTTAAGGTTCCTCTATGTCTTTTTTTATGGCTTAGTAGCTCATTTCTTTTTAGCTCAGAATAATTTATCAGTTCATCTACTGAAGGGCATGTCAGTTGCTTCCAAATTTTGGCAATTATGAATAAAAGTGCTGTAAACATCCATGTGCAGGTTGGGGGGGGAACATAAGTTTTCAACTCTTTTGGGTAAATAATAAAGAGTGCAATTGCTGGATCATATAGTAAGGGTATGTTTCGTTTTGTAAGAAACTGACAAACTGTCTTCTAAAGTGGCTGTTTCATTTTGCATTCCCACCTGGAGAGTTTGCCCCACATCCTTGCCGCAATTGGTGTTATCAGTGTTCTGGACTTTGGCCATTCTCATAAGTGTACAGTGGTATCTCTTTATTGTTTTATTTTGCATTTCTCTGATGACATGATGTGGAACACCTTTTCATATGCTTATTTGCCATCTATATATCTCTTTTGGTGAAGTGTTAAGTTAAGGTCTTGGCTCATTTTTTAATGGGGTGTTTTTTTTTTCTTATTGTTGAGTTTTAAGAGTTCTTTGTATATTTTGGATAGCAGTCCTTCATCCGATATGTCTTTTGCAGATATTTTCTCCCAGTCTGTGTGTCTTCTCCAACTATCTATTCTTCTGTGGGTTTTGGCAGATTGTATTTTTCAAGGAATTGGTCAATTTCATTTAGGCTATTGAATTTGTTGGCATAGAGTTGTTCACATAATTAAGTTGCTCCTTAATTATCCTTTTTAATGTCCAAGGGATCTGTAGTGATGTCCCCTCTTTCATTTCTGATATTAGTAATTTGTGTCCTCTGTTTATTTATTTATTTTGTAGTTGCTCTTAGCTTGGCTAGGGTTTTAATGGTTTTAGTGATTTTTTTTAAAGGAACAACCTTTGGTTTCACTGATTTTGTTTATTCCAAGTTTTCAATTTTATGATTTATGCTGTAATTTTTATTACTTCTCTTCTTCTTTCTACTTTGGGTTTAATTTACTCTTCTTCTCTTATTTCCTAAAGTGGAAGCTTAGATGATTGATTTCATATCTTTGTTCTTTTATAATCTATCATTCAATGCTATAAATTTACTGCTAAGTACTCTACTGCATCCCACAGATTTTGATAAATTGTGCTTTCATTTTCATTTACTTTAAAATACTTGATAATTCTTTTTGGAACCATGTGTTTTACAGAAGTGTGTTGTTTAATTCTCCATATATTTTGGGATTTTTAAGCTATCTCTCTGCTATTGTTTGCTAGTTAATTCTATTGTAATTTGAGAGAAGACATTTTGTTATTTATATTTTCTTACATTTGTTAACTATTTATGGCCCAGAAATTCATCTATCTCAGTTAACATCCTATATGAACTTGAGAAGAATGCATATTCTGCTATTTTGGGTCAAGTAGTGTGTTAGATGTTCACTTTATTCAATTGATTGACGGTGCTGAGTTCAACCATGACCTAACTGATTTTCTGCCTATTGGATCTGTCCATTTTTGAGAAACGGTTTTTGAAGTCCTCATATAGGATATTGGTTTATTCTATTTTCCTTGCCTCTGTATGCTTTTGCCTCCCATAATTGGATTTCCTGATGTTAGGTATATACACTTTGGGAACTGTTAAATCTTTTTGGAGAATTGACCACTTTATCATTATGTAATGCCTGTTTTTATCCCTAATAATTTTCCTTGCTTTGACGTCTGCTCTCTTTAAAATTAATATACATACTCCCACTTTCTTTTTATTAGTGCTAGCACATTGTATCTGTCTCCATGCATTTACTTTTAATATATATACATTTTCATATTTAAAATGGACTTCTTATAAACAACATATAGTTGTGACTTGCTTGTTGATTCACTCTGACAATCTCTATCTTTTAGTTGGTATATTTAGGCTATTGACATTCATACTGATTAATGATATAGATGGATAAATATATACCATGTTACTTTTTTCTGTTTGTTGTCCCTATATTTGTCTTCTACTCTTTTTCTGCCTTTTGTGGTTTTAATTGAGCATTTTTTCCATTTTCTATCCTTTCTATGAATTTTAGTTATTCTTTTTTTTCGACACTTTTTAGTGGATGCATAGAGTTTGCATTATACATTTACAACTAATCTAAGTCCACTTTCAAATAACTATATGGCTTCATAGCATGAATACATTATAATAATAAAATAATTCCATTTTTTTCCTTCCATTCCCAATGTCATTGTTGCCATTCAATTCACTTATACAGAAGTAGACACACACACACACACACACACACACACACAGAGTATACCTAATTGATAACTTGATATTATTTTGAATGACCTTACGTATTAGATAAATTAAGAACAAGAAAAAAAGAAGTTTTAATTTGACCTCCACTTACTCCTTCTCTGATACTCCTTCTCTCTTGGGTAGTTCTAAGTTTCAGTCCTATATAATTTTTCTTCTTTGTAAAGAAATTTCTTTAGCATTTCTTGCAAGGCAGGTGGACCGGCAACAAATTCTCTCAACTTTTGCATGAGAATGTCTTTATTTCTCCTTAATTGTGAAGGATAATTTCCTGGGATACAGAATTCTAGGTGGGTGGGTTTTTGAAAATTTCTTTCAACACTTTTCAGTATTTCACGCCACTCTCTTCTTGCTTGCTTGGTTTTTGTAAAGCTTATCTTTGTTCTTCTATAGGAAAAATATTTTTCCCTCTGGCTTCTTTCAGGAATTTGTCTTTGTCTTTGATTTTCTGTAGTCCGAATATGATATTCCTAGATAGAGGGTTTTTGTTTGTTTTTCCATTTACCTTGCATGGTAATTTCTCAGCTTATTTATTTATTTATTTATTTTGGTATTGTTAATGTACGGTCATCAGTCCCCCCCACATACCCCATTACAGTCACTGTCCATCAGTATAGTTAGATGCTATAGAATCATTACTCGTCTTCTCTGTAAATACTGCCTTTCCCGTGTCCCCCGCCCTGCTACATTATGTGTGCTAATCGTAATATCCTTTTTTCCCCTATCCCTCCCTTCCCACCCATCCTCCCCAGTCCCTTTCCCTTTGGTAACTGTTAGTCCATTCGTGGGTTCTATGAGTCTGCTGCTGTTTTGTTCCTTCAGTTTTTGCTTTGTTCTTATACTCCACAGAGGAGTGAAATCATTTGATACTTGTCTTTCTCTGCCTGGCTTATTTCACTGAGCATAATACCCTCTAGCTTCATCCATGTTGTTGCAAATGGTAAGATTTGTTTTCTTCTTATGCCTGAATAATATTCCATTCTGTATATGTACCACATCTTCTTTATCCGTTCATCTACTGATGGACACTTAGGTTGCTTCCATTTCTTGGCTATTGTAAATAGTGCTGTGATAAACATAGGGGTACATATGTCTTTTTCAAACTGCACTGCTGCATTCTTAGGGTAAATTCCTAGGAGTGGAATTCTTGGGTCAAATGGTATTTCTATTTTGAGTTTTTTGAGGAACCTCCATACTGCTTTCCACAATGGTTGAACTAATTTGCAGTCCCACCAGCAGTGGAGGAGGGTTCCCCTTTCTCCACAACATTGCCAACATTTGTTGTTGTTTGTCTTTTGGATGTTGGCCATCTTAACTGGTGTGAGGTGATATCTCATTGTGATTTTAATTTGCATTTCTCTGATGATTAGCGATGAGGAGCATCTTTTCATGTGCCTGTTGGCCATCTGAATTTCTTCTTTAGAGAAGTGTCTATTCAGATCCTCTGCCTATTTTTTAATTGGCTTATTTGCTTTTTGTTTGTTAAGGTGCGTGAGCTCTTTATATAATTTGGATGTCAACCCTTTATCGGATATGTCATTCATGAATATATTCTCCCATACTGCAGGATGTCTTTTAGTTCTACTGATGGTGTCCTTTGGCATACAGAAGCTTTTTAGTTTGAAATAGTCCCGCTTGTTCATATTTGCTATTGTTTCCCTTGCCTGGGGAGATATGTTCATGAAGAAATTGCTCATGTTTATGTTCAAGAGATTTTTGCCTATGTTTTTTTCTAAGAGTTTTATGGTTTCATGACTTACATTCTGGTTTTTGATCCATTTTGAGTTTACCTTTGTGTATGGGGTCAGACAGTAATGCAGTTTTACTCTCTTCCATGTAGCTGTCCTGTTTTGCCAACAGCAGCTGTTGAAGAGGATGTCATTTCCCCATTGTGTATCCATAGCTCCTTTATCATATATTAATTGACCATATATGCTTGGGTTTATATCTGCACTCTCTAGTCTGTTCCATTGGTCTATGGGTCTGTTCTTGTGCCAGTACCAAATTGTTTTGATTACTGTGGCTTTGTAATAGAGCTTGAAGTCAGAGATTGTAATTCTCCCTGCTTTATTCTTCTTTCTCAGGATAGTTTTGGCTATTTCAGGTCTTTTTTCATTCCATATGTATTATAGAGCTATTTGCTCTCGTTCATTGAGGAATGCTGTACGTATTTTGATAGGGATTGCATTGCATCTGTAGATTGCTTTAGGCAGGATGGCTACTTTGACAATATTAATTCTTCCTAGGCAAGAGCATGTGATTAATTTCCATTTATTAGTGTCCTCTTTAATTTCTCTTAAGAGTGTCTTTTAGTTTTCAGGGTATAGGTCTTCCTTGGTTAGGTTTATTCCTCAGTATTTTGTTATTTTGGGTGCGGGTTTGAATGGAACTGTTTTCCTGATTTCTCTGTCTGTGAGTTCACTGATAGTATATAGGAATGCAACAGATTTCTGTGTATTAATTTTGTATCCTGCAACTTTGTTGAATTCAGATATTAGATCTAGTAGTTTTGGAATTGATTCTTTAGGGTTTTTTTTTTTTGTACATATCATTTCATCTGCAAACAGGGACAGTTTGACTTCTTCCTTGCCAATCTGGATGCCTTTTATTTCTTTGTGTTGTCTGATTGCCGTGGCTAGGACCTCCAAAACTATGTTGAATAAAAGAGGAGATAGTGGGCATCCTTGTCTTGTTCCCGATCTTAAAGAAAAAGCTTTCAGCTTCTTGCTGTTAGGTATAATGTTGGCCGTGGGTTTGTCATATATGGCCTTTATTATGTTGAGGTACTTGCCTTCTATACCCATTTTGTTGAGAGTTTTTATCATGAATGGGTGTTGAATTTTGTCAAATGCTTTTTCAGTATCTGCGGAGATGATCATGTGGTTTTGTCCTTTTTGTTGATGTAGTGGATGATGTTGATGGATTTTTCAATGTTGTACCATCCTGCATCCCTGGGATGAATCCCACTTAGTCATGATGGATGATTTTTTTGGTGTATTTTTTAATTTGGTTTGCTAATATTTTGTTGAGTGTTTTTGCAACTATTTTCCTCTGGGATATTGGTTTGTAATTTTCTTTTTTTTTGTGCTGTTTGTCTGCTTTTGGTATTAGAGAGATGTTGGCTTCATAGAATGAGTTTGGGAGTATTCCCTCTTTTTCTACTTTTTGGAAAACTTTAAGGAGGATAGAATTATGTCTTCACTAAATGTTTGATAAAATTCAGCACTGAAATCATCTTGTCCATGGATTTTGTTCTTAGGTAGGTTTTTTGGTTACAAATTCAATTTCTTTGCTGGTAATTGGTCTATTCAGATTTTCTGTTTCTTCCTGAGTCAGCTTTGGTAGGTTGTATTTTTCTAGAAAGTTGTCCATTTCTTCTAGGTTATCCAGTTTGTTACCATGTAATTTTTCATAGTATTCTATAATAATTCTTTGTATTTCTGTGGTGTCTGCAGTGATTTTTCCTTTCTCATTTCTGATTCTTTTTATGGGTGTAGACTCTCTTTTTTTCTTGATAAGTCTGGCTGGGGGTTTATCTATTTTGTTTATTTTCTTGAAGAACCAGCTCCTGCTTTCATTGATTCTTTCTATTGTTTTATTCTCCTCATTTTTTTTATTTCTGCTTTAATATTTATTATGTCCCTCCTTCTACTGACTTTGGGCCTCATTTGTTCTTCCTTTTCTAGTTTCATTAACTGTGCGTTTAAACTGTTCATTTGAGATTGTTCTTTCCTGAGGTAGGCCTGTATTGCAATATATTTCCCTCTTTGCACGGCCTTTGTTGCGTCCCACAGATTTTGTGGTGTTGAATTATTGTTGTCATTTGTCTCCATATATTGCTTGATCTCTGTTTTTATTTGGTCATTGATCCATTGATTATTTATTAGCATGTTATTAAGCCTCCATGTATTTGTGGGCTTTTTTGTTTTCTTGTTTCATACCTTTGTGATCTGAGAAGCTGGTTGGTACAATTTCAATCTTTTTGAATTTACTGGGGTTCTTATTTGGCCTAGTATATGATCTATTCTTGAAAATGTTCCATGTGCACTTGAGAAGTATGTGTATCCTGTTGCTTTTGGATGGAGTGTTCTGTAGATGTCCGTTAAATCCATCTGTGCTAATATGTTATTCAGTGCCTCTATTTATTTTGTGTCTGGTTGATCTGTCCTTTGTAGTGAGTGGTGTGTTGTAGTCTCCCAAAATGAATACATTGCATTCTATTTCCCCCTTTAATTCTGTTAGTATTTGTTTCACATATGTAGGTGATCCTGTGTTGGGTGTATATATATTTATAATGGTTATATCTTCTTGTTGGACTGACACCTTTATCATTATATAATGTCCTTCTTTGTCTGCGAATATTGTTCGGTTTGGATTGGTCACACAGTTCTCTCAATATTCTTTCATTCTTAGAGATTCTTCTTTCTCTCTGTGCCTCAGTTTCTTTGTATTCCTCTTTTCTGATTTCTATTCTATTTACCGTCTCTTCTACTACATCTAATCTGCTTTTAAATCCCTCCATTGTATGTTTCATTTCAGAAATGGAATTTCTTAGTGATTGAATCTCTGACTTAAAATCTTTCCTGAATTCTTGAATGTTCTTCTGTACCTACATAAGCATGTTTATGATTTTTATTTTGACCTCTCTTTCAGGAAGATTGGTGAATTCAATTTCATTTGGCCCTTTTTCTGAGGTTTGTGAGATTTTTGTCTGAACCATGTTCTTTTGATGTTTCATATTTCTGTATGGTACCCACTAGTTCACGGAAACTCCAGTCTCTCGATCTGCTCAGCCCGTAGAGTGAGGTTGGGGGTCATAGGGGAGTGGAGCTGGTGCCTGGGGGGAGGAAAGATCTGTTTCCTGTTTCCCTTCTGCAGTGCCTGTCCCCAGTGTCAGAGCCAGTGGGCCAAGCAGACAAGTGTAAGCCTCTTTGCTTTGCATCTCTAGCTATTGTAGGCAGGGCCTCCCTCTGGCTGGCCTGACACCAGGACAGTGACTGCCAGTTTGCGAACCAATGCCAGTAGGCTATGGGGAAGGTGCAGCAGGCTGCATGTCACTGTGGGGGCCTAGGAGCTGAGTAGGCAGCCAGGGGGATGGAGCACCTGAAGCCCCTCAAAGTTCCCAACCAGCTGAGAAGAGCCCATCCAGACAACCTTGTCTTGCTCTCCTTTCTCCCGTGCAGCAAGCTCTGTGCCAGCCCCTCCCCTTCAGCAGCCCTCTCACTGCTAGGAGCCTCTCAGACTGCCTGCCCCTCCTCTGACACCTAGCGGCCTGATGCGGATCCCCCCTCCACAAATGGCCGGAATGTCAGTCTCCCAAGCACTCCGCCTGTCCGAGCTCCCCAACATCCAGAGCACCACACAATATATTCTTCTGCTCACAAAGCATATCTCCATGGCTAGGTGTTCAGCAATCCCAGGCTTCTACCCCCTGCCCCACTCCATTTCTCTTCCTCCTGTCACTGACCTGGGGTGGGGGAAGTGCCTGGGTCTCACCGGATTAAGGCTTTCGTACGTTACCGTTTCATGAGGTCTGTATGCAGTCTGGTTCAGCCTTCTTTCTTGTTGCTGTTTTACATTTAGTTGTATTAATTAACTGTATTTTTGTACTATTTGTGGTTTGGGGAGGAGTTCTCCGTGTCACTTCTCATGCCGCCAATCTTCTCTGCTCCCCTCAAGTGTTTTCTCAGCTTTTTGTATCCTTGGTTCGGTTGACATTAATTTGAGGAAAAGTCTCACTCATTATTGTTTCAAATATTTCTTTTATCTTTCTTCTCCTTCTGATATTCTCATCATGTATATATTACTTCTTTTTTTAGTTGTCTCATGGTTTTAGGATATTCTATTCTTCTTTTTTTCCCAGTGTTTTTTCTCATTCTTTTTCAGTATTGGAGGTTTTTATTGAGATATCAACTTCAAAGATCCGTTCCACAACCATGTCCAATATACTAATAAGCCAATCAAAGATTACAGTATTTATCAATTTCTAGTATTCTTTTTTGGTTCTTTCATAGAATTCCTGTGTCTCTGCTTACATTGCTCATCTGTTCTTGCATGTTGTATACTTACTTATCAGGATCCGTATGTTGCATTAAATTCCTGGCCTGTTAATTTTAACATCCCTGCCATATCTGAGTTTGGCTCTGATGCTTTCTTTGTCTCTTCAAGCTGTGCTTTGTTTTTCCCCTTTTAGCATGCCTGGTAATTTTTTCTTGAGAGTCACGCATGGTGCAGTGGGCCAGTGGGGCTGCTGTAAATAAACCTTTACTGGCGTGGTGGTGCGGTGTTGAGGCTAGTGAAGCATTCCCCAGATTAGGTCTCAGTCTCACAATGAGCCCAAGACTTGAATTTGTCGAGTGCTTCCAGCCACCCTCTCCACTCTTAGGCAAGACAGATTGGCTCGACTGGCCTGGAGTTGGGTGTTTTGCCTTCAGATCAATTATGCTCTGATAAAACTCCCTGTAGACTCTGGTTAAATAATTCCTCCTGAAGGAAGACCTTGTGAAGAAGAACAGAGTGCCCTTGGGTATTTCAAAATGGTTCCTTTTTCCTTCCCCCTGCTAGAAGCACAAAAGGATTTTTCTCAGATATTCACTCTTAGAATCTGGTTGTGCTCCTGGATGTAAAAGTCACAAACATGTGGGGCCTTCCCTAGTATTTGGTCCCCCTGTTGCTGTTTCACCTCAGATTTGTCCCTACTGAACTTCCACTAACTAGTCAATTATAGTTCAGTTTTTCCTACCTGGCAACTGATTCCCATGGAGGTTTCTAAAACTCCAGTAAAATTGTGATTCTTTCTATTCACCTGTCTGTGTCTCTAATTTTGGGGGTATTGGTTTGCCCTGTGATCTTAATTCTCTGACCCATCTAATATTAATTAATGTCAATCTAATTTAATATTAATAATGTTGATTTTTCAGTTTGTTCAGCTTTTTATTTGTTGGTAGGATGGAGTGGTGACTTCCAAGTCTGGATTCATTTATAATACAGAAATACAAAAGAGAAATAAAGAAAAACAACATAGGAACTATTTCTAAACTTGGAGAATTTGTAATCTGAACTTTGGCATCCTACCTTAACTCTCTAATATCTGAAAATCTCTAGGTTATTGACATCTATAGCAATGTTTACTTAAGTTATGGATAGAAAAGGCAGAAACTAAGGGAATAAAATAAGGTTCTGCATTGTTTAGTTTATATTTTTTGGAATTAGCATAGCATATAACTCCTATTATACTCATATATTTAAGAAATGTTAGTCCTGATGTTATTATATATTTCTCATAATATTAGTGATTTAAATATGAAATCTATGCTCTCTGATTAATGCATAACTTTGAGAAAAAAGGAAGTATGAGAGAGATCTTCTAATTCACAGACTGCTACACTTTTCCATATGAATTATATCTGAGTAACAGTACACTTGACTACGAAGCAATCCCTCTGTCCTACTCAAGTGAGACAAGTTTTTACTGTAATTCACATCATGTTCCTCACCTATTTTTCCCCTCACAACTTATATATTACTAATTATATAAAATATGTAGGAATCTGAAACATTAAGATAATAAAAGTGCAGAAACAGAAAACTTCACAGAATTTCCTTATTTCCTCTAGAATTGCACAAGTTGTTATTAGTAAAGATCATTGCTATTATTGCCATTAATAATCTCTTCTAAATATAAAATTTTAATCAATGATACATGTTCATTTTATGTGCATATAATACAAGATTGCCTAAAGATCATAAAAATACAAAGAAAATAGGAATGTGTGTTTATCTGAAACTTACTTTTGACAATATTTATTCAACTGCTTTGTTTCATAGATGTTAGCAATAGATGAATGTTACAAGCAATTTTTTAGAATAACTATGTCAATAATTCTGAAATATTTGGTTAATAGGATATGTACCATTTTGGTAATTTATAGATTTATTTTTATAAGGAAAAAGATATAAAATATGAATAGTAATAATATTAAGTATCTATAATTCCAAGCAGACCTACAGGTATTATATCTAATAAACTCTACTAATTTCTGTAGGCCATACATATATTATAGAAATTTTCAGAAAATCAAACAATTTTGAGACTGTTATTCTTGACCATCTATGTAATTAAATTTTTAAAGACTGGAGCAGACTTGAAAAGGAACATTTTCCCTTTTCTGGTAATGAATTGTAGAGTTGAAAATTTCCACATACTCTTAAAGCTACTTACACCATCAAGCAGGCAGAGAATGGAAAGTGAATGAACATGCAAAAAAGTAGTCTATAATAATAATTTGTTTTCTTCATCTGCCCTGCCCAAAATATAGTAGCATGATGGATAGTCTTCCTTTTTTCCCTCTTACAAATCAGTCTGTGGTACATGTATAGCTTCAACCTAATTAATATACCAGCCTATAAAATTCCTACATTATACATCTGGACCACTTCACTGTTAATTTGTGAGAATTAGGCTTGTTAAGTGGGCAGTTCATCCTGAACAGAATTATACAGATAATATTTAGCTTCTTCTTAAAGCCATTGTGTAGCACACACAGATTGAATTATCTCTACAATGTGTTAATAGGGATTTTTAAATCAATTTTTCAGCTACTCACACAGAAAACTTTTTGATTGACTTTTTAATCACATGTTCATTTATTACTATTTCTTCCATCAGCAGACTCAATTGAGGCTAATTCTGATGAAGTGCTTTCAAACAAGGACCACTATTGGTTTACATTAATGAGGAAATGGTGGAAAAGCAGCTTTGGAGCAGAAGAAATTAGATAAAGAATACTTTTTAAAATTTAAGTTACAAAAAACTACAAAGAGCTAGTAAAATTGAGATATAAAAACATGTTACTTGTTTTCATGACTTTGTCTTTCCTTGTCCAGCTTATTTCATGCAGATTTTTTTTAAAGATAACTTTTATGATTGAAAGTGCTTGCAATGACAACACTCATTTTGGAGTTTTACTATGTATAAACAAACCTTGGAATTAATTTTATTCACTATTTGGTCGGCTCATTAGAGAGTATCATATTTTCAAATCAACCATTTTCCAATTAATTTTGAATGGTGAACAGTACAGTCGCAATTCAGTTCTTTTCCATTTACTTACATTAAAGATTCATTTTAGGTAATCAGAGAATTTTGTAGCAGCTATTTTTTTACCTTACAGGTTTGCTTCTGACACTTTAATAAATTATCCTGCAGTCTGTGCTGGAAGGTAACTGGATTTTTCGCTCAACAGCCCTCTCATTGACACATGTTCATTTATTACTATTTCTTCCATCAGCAGACTCACTTGACGCTAATTCTGATGAAGTGCTTTCAAACAAGGACCACTATTGGTTTACATTAATGAGGAAATGGTGGAAAGGCAGCTTTCGAATAGGAGAAATTAGAAAAAGAAAAATCACGAACCTTGGGATCAATTTTTCTATGAGTTATAACATAATTAACTGTAAAATATGAAGCTGAAAAGCATTATTCTCAGTAGACCCTGATGTTTTGCTTTATTTAGGAACTCTGTACTAAGAAGGAAAAGGAGGGAGAAGGACTGACTTTAAAGAAAGATAGACTTACACAGTGATATTTAGGAAGAAAAATTGTCCAGAAAAGCTAGAGTTAGGAAAAAACAGATTTAATCATATATCTGGAGTTGGATGATAAAAATCCTTTTGGCTTTTATGCTTGTACTGTAATTTTTCTATTACATTATCACCTCTAGCAGCATTTCTTGTTATGAAAGGAGATATTTGGGAGAGATTAGTCTATAGATAAGCGTTCTTTAGTAATATACCTTTCACTATAAATGTAATCTTTGAATTTCCATGCTGTAAACAAATGGGTGTGGTTAACACATTCTATCCCCTAACTCAGTTAATTTCACATGCCAGCACAGACATAAGATATGTATAATAGTTAATTGTTAAGTTTTTCCTTATATTTATTGAATCACAACAAAATCATTTTCCTTATCTATCTTGTCTTAAACCTTTTGACTTTGAGTGGGGAGGTGATATATAAATCTGGCCTTTGTCTACATTACAGGCAAGATTCCAATCAACTTGCCTTTGAACATATTTAGGATTCCAGCTCTTCTGAACGGAATGTGGCACGTTTATTTTTCAGTTACGCCTGTTTGTCAAGACTGTAGTCTTTGAATATTTTATAAAAATTTGGTTTCATTAAATAAAAGTAATAACTTTCTGTTCCTTTAGTAGTGATGCATGATTCTATTTTCTTTGCAACTGTGTCTTAATTTTGTAAAAAAGAAGCACTAAGTCAGCTTAATCTAGTGGGGAAGTGCATTAGAATGAGGAAAAGAACTAATTGTTTTCAGATATAACCCTGACTCGCTAAGAAACATTGGCAAATTATTTACTTTTGCTTACTCTCTAATTTTTTGAAACTCTGGGAAATTAGGTAGAGGCACTGAATGTGTATCCTTGCTGTTTTAATTGGTTGCTTTGCTCCAAATTCATGTCTTATGCTTGTCCTTGGTTTCACTGTAGTCTTTGGGAAGACAGACCTGCTTCAGAGTAAAAGCAAAGGGACTTTTTCACTAGGGCTGCTTTCATAACCTGGCTCTGACATTTGCTATATGTCTAACTTCAAGCATATAACCTTGCTTTGCAAAGTTTCTTAGTTTATTAAAAAAGAGAGGTAAATAATAATGCCTCTCTCAAAGGGTTGTTTTGAAGATGAAATTAAATTAATATATGTAAGGGCCAGAAGTACCAATGTATGGAAGTTTTCAAAAATGTTTTAATTTATTTTCCTAAACAAACTTATTTATAAGCACCAAGTTGCATTGGTACCTTGCATTCATTGCAAAAATTAATTTCATATATAAGCTCAGCCCATAAGATGCTCACCAATCAACCAGACAAATTGTAAGGAGTTTTAATATGTGATGATAAGTGCTCAGTTAGAAGTTTATACAAGCTAATATGGGGGTTAGAATAGAAGCAGCCTGGGGTCGAGATGCTCAGGAAGTTTTCAAAGAGGATATTGTAATGGGAAGAGGAAAGTTAGGTAAACAAGGCAAATGAAAGAATGTGAAGAGCACAGGTCTATTTTACAGGCATGAGTAAACAATGGCTCTTGGGAAGCAGCCAACAACTACATTGCTGGATGTCACAGTCCTTGAGATGTTTTGAAACTGATGCTATTAGATTCAGATCAAGAAGATACTTGTACCTATGTAAAGAGGTTTTCTCTTGAAGGAGAATCATTAAATGATTTTAAGAGGAGGGACTTGAAAAGTTTTTGTTAAACATAACATATATATTTGGCAGGTGTGTAGAAAGTGAGTTAAGGAAGTGCTGGTGAGAAACATACAGCAACAGGAGAATAATCAAGTGAATAACATCAAAGTAATATTTTAGTCTATAATATAAACATTTATAGTGTGATTTTAAATACTCTTGATGTTAGGGGGAAATCCTCATGCTATAATATGAAGTTAAAAACACAGGATATAGACTCTATATCCTATGGTGATACATATTTGAAAAGCACTTTCCAGTACTTAAAATTGTTAATTGTGTAGATCATCCATCATGATCATGTGGGATTCATCCCAGGGATGCAAGGATGGTACAACATTCGAAAATCCATCAACATCATCCACTACATCAACAAAAAGAAGAACAAAAACCATATGATCATTTCCAGAGATGCTGAAAAAGCACTTGACAAAATTCAACATACATTCATGATAAGAACTCCCAACAAAATGGGTATAGAGGGCAAGTACCTCACCATAGTAAGAGCCATAACAGCAAGAAGCTGAAAGATTTTCCTTTAAGTTCGGGAAAAAGACAAGGATGCTCACTCTCCCCACAATTATTCAAACGAGTTCTGGAGGTCCTAGCCACGGCAATCAGACAACACAAAGAAATAAAAGGCATCCAGATTGGCAAGGAAGAAGTCAAACTGTCCCTGTTTGCAGATGACATTACATTGTACATTAAAAACCCTAAAGAATCCACTCCAAAACTACTAGATCTACTATCTGAATTCAGCAAAGTTGTGGGATACAAAATTGATACACAGAAATCTCTTGTATTCCTATATACTAACAGTGAACTCGCAGACAGAGAAATCAGGAAAACAATTCCATTCAAAATCGCACCCAAAAGAATAAAATACCTAGGAATAAACCTAACCAAGGAAGTGAAAGACCTGTACCCTGAAAACTACAAGACACTCTTAAGAGAAATTAAAGAGGACACTAATAAATGGAAATTCATCCCATGCTCTTGGCCCTGGAAGAATTAATATTGTCAAAATGGCCATCCTGCCTAAAGCGATCTACAGATTCAATGCAATCCCTATCAAAATACCTACAGCATTCTTCAATGAACTAGAGCAAATACTTCTAAAATTCATATGGAATGACAAAAGATCCCGAATAGCCAAAGCAATCCTCAGAAGGAAGATAAAGCAGGGAGAATTACACTTTCTGACTTCAAGCCCTATTACAAAGCCACAGTAATCAAAACAATTTGGTACTGGCACAAGAACAGACCCATAGACCAATGGAACAGACTAGAGATCCCAGATATAAACCCAAGCATATATGGTCAATTAATATACGATAAAGGAGCCATTGATATACAATGGAAATGACAGCCTCTTCAACAGCTGGTGTTGGCAAAACTGGACAGCTGCATGTAAGAGAATGAAGCTGGATTACTGTCTAACCCCATACACAAAAGTAAACTCAAAATGGATCAAAGAACAGAATGTAAGTCATGAAACCATAAAACTCTTAGAAAAAAATATAGGCAAAAATCTCTTGGACATAAACATGAGCAACTTCTTTATGAACATATCTCCTCCAGGCAAGGGAAACAAAAGCAAAAATTAACAAGTAGGACTATTTCAAATTAAAAATTTCTGTGCAGCAAAGGACACCATCAGTAGAACAAAAAGACTTCCTACAGTATGGGAGAATATATTCATGAATGACATATCCGATAAAGGGTTGACATCCAAATTATATAAAGAGCTCACGCACCTTAACAAACAAAGGCAAATAAGCCAATTAAAAAATGGGCAGAGGAGCTGAACAGACACGTCTCCAAAGAAGAAATTCAGATGGGCAGCAGGCACATGAAAAGATGCTCCACATAGTTAATCATCAGAGAAATGCAAATTAAAACCACAATGAGATATCACCTCACACCAGTTAAGATGGCCAACATCCAAAAAACAAACAACAACAAATGTTGGTGAGGATGTGGAGAAAGCGGAACCCTCCTCCACTGCTGGTAAGAATGTCACCTAGTTCAACTATTGTGGAAAGCAGTATGGAGGTTCCTCAAAAAACTAAAAATAGAAATACCATTTAACCCAGGAATTCTACTCCTAGGAATTTACCCTAAGAATGCAGCAGTGCAGTTTGAAAAAGACATATGCACTCCTATGTTTATCACAGCACTATTTACAATAGCCAAGAAATGGAAGCAACCTAAGTGTCCATCAGTAGATGAATGGATAAAGAAGATGTGGTACATATATACAATGGAATATTATTCAGGCATAAGAAGAAAACAAATCCTACCATTTGCAACAACATGGATGAAGCTAGAGGGTATTAGGCTCAGTGAAATAAGCCAGGTGGAGAAAGACAAGTATCAAATGATTTCACTCCTCTGTGGAGTGTAAGAACAAAGAAAAAACTGAAGAAACAGAACAGCAGCAGACTCACAGAACCCAAGAATGGACTAACAGTTACCAAAGGGAAAGGGACTGGGGAGGAAGGGCTGGAAGGGAGGGATAAGCGGGGGGGAAAGGATATTATGATTAGTACTCAATGTGGGAGGTAGGGGACTTGGGAAAGGTACTATTTACAGAGAAGACAAGTAATGATTCTATAGCATCTTACTATGCTAATGGACAGTGACTGTAATGGGGTATATAGGGGGACTTGATAATAGGGGGTCTAGTAACCATAATGTTCTTCAAGTAATTGTACATTAATGATACCAAAGTAAAAATAAGTAAATAAAAAAATAAACACTGCTTGCATAATGTACCTGGAATTTGTTTGTGTGCTTGCCAACAGAGATCCCTCATTAATATGCTCATCATTTCATCACCCATAGATGAGCTTTGCTGCTCTATTGATTTGTCTGCTTCTAGACAGAGACAGATAAATATGGACATAAAGATATAAAAAATAAAATCATATTTGCTAATGTTGGGCAACCTACCTTTTGTATTTACTAACAATGCATACTGTAAGTTCAATAAATATTAAAATACACTATAAATTCTAAAAAAATTGTTAATTGTTGTACGATGTAAGTGAATTTTGTCTTGCTTTATTTTCCTTTATTTCTCACATTGACCTCAGGAAGTATGCTATTACCTTTGTTATCAGAAAAAAAATACATATAATTTTAAGCATTTTAACTCAGGTCAGTTGAATTAAATTGTGTGATCTTTTCTCCCTTTATGGGACAGTAAAAAACTCTGGCCACCTACTTTTTAATTATGTAGCATTGTTAAATAGAAAGTGCTCAGTCCTTCCATTTTGTATAATCTGATATTCAAAGTCATTTTATTGGATAGCAGTTGCAGAACACTTGTACAGTTTTAATTATGAATTATATTTTGACTTACAAAATTTTTTTTGTCATCTAAGGTTATATTTTTCTTCTACTCTAAATAGACTTAGAAAAACCAAGGAACATGTTAATATACACACACAGAGTAATCTTCCCAATCTTTTTTCTTACAACAACAAATTAATGATCATAAGCCTGTACTTTTATTATTCTGAAGCAATTTTGATTTAACATATTTTCTATTTTACAATTATAATAAAAATAAGCCATAGATTGAAATAATATATTTCTGGAAGTTTAATTAATTAACATGAAATGTGTTCTAATATGATTAAGTTTAAAGATAAAAGAAAATCTTACAAAATAAGTTACAAAATACAATGTTTGGGATGGACCAATTATTTTATTTCTTCCTTTTATCTTCCACCAATATATCCTAATCAAAATAATATGTTAATTTGAATTAAACCCTATAATTGATATAAATATTTATATATTTATTATCAGTTTCAAAATTCACTTATCAAAAAAATTACTCTCTCCTGTTCTTTGTTGGCCTAAGGAATTATTTGAGGACAGATAATTCTTTGACTATTGTAAGGGGATAGTATTTAGAGCTGTATTTATTAGCTTATCTTGTCTGTTAAATATTTATGAGCTGTTTTTTTATTGTCCAAAATGGCAAGGGAGCAAGAAAAATGAGCTGGGAAAAGATACTATGAGACCTTGTGGACACTGAAGAGATATGATCACGGGTACAGATTCTGTCTCGGGATGCCTTATATTTGTCAGAGCACGTTCTCTTCAGACCAATTCAAAAGCCTGGTGAAGGAATAGAGGGAAAATTAAAGGTATCCAATGAGGCATAAACTGTAATATGTGAGCAAAAATGGAAAGCTTGTCTCAATCATCCATGTCCTTAATTTCTTAGAATTTTCATTTCAGGAAAATGAACATTTCCATTACAAGAAAAAAGAGGCCCTAAACTATCATCGTATTTCAATATTATAACAGTTATTCAAGGAAGTGGGTTTTGTGTGTGTGTATGTGTGTAATGGCTTGCATTTTGTCCTAAAGAAATTACGGTTCTCCTTGCAAATACTAACTAGAAATAGCAGTAGTTGGATAATATTCTTAAATATGAGAAAAAAAAATTGCATGTTATTGAATCTATTCCTTTGCTTTGTAGATAGATCATTCAGTTCCATGACTTTACATGCCATCTTGATGCCAATATATCTCATCATTATAGAGCTAGTGAATTGCAGACTCATGTAGTCAAATGACTACTGTTTTGATGCCTAAAGTATATCTCAAAATTAACATCAATAAATGTACTTTTCATAGCCCCTTCCTCAGACTAGCTCCTCCCTCAATGTTCCCTATTTTAGCAAATGTGCTTTCATCCACCTGCTTCTTCAAGCTAAACCATTTGGGCCATCATTGACTCCTCTTTCCTCCATACTTCAGTCTACTCCATCACCAATTAAAATATATTCCACAGTCAACTATTTCTCACTATCTCTACTAGTACCACCTATTCCATACATTAATTTCTGCCTTGCAATACTCTCTCAATTGGAATCTTTGCTCCACACTTGATGACTACAGCGTAAAATGCAAAGCGTTTCCAAGGCATTGTTTGGTCTTGTTACTTTACCAGTTTTTTTCTCAAACCACTTTTGCTTACTGTGCTTCAACCACACAAACGTTTCCTAAACATGCCCAGCAAGTCCTGCCCCAGGGCCTGAACATTTGCTGGCGTGTTCTAAGAACACTGTTCCATCAGGTATCCACATTAGCGATTGCTTCAGTTCACTTTGCTGCCTGCCAAATATCACCTCATCAGAGAGGTTTCCCTTACCACCCTCCATAACATCCATTTATACCACAATTCATTTTCTTTCCTTATTTTTCTTGTGTATTTTCTTTGTTTCTTTGCTTCCTTATTTTTTGTCTCTTTCCACTAGAAAATAATCTCATAAAAACTGCAATATTTTTTTTTTCTCATTCCTCTAAACCCAGGGCCTGGAATGCTGCCTGGCAGAGAGCAGTTATCAATAAAAATGTATAGAATGCATGAACAATATTGCAGAAACAGCTGAATGGCCAAATATTTCATTCTACTTCAGTACCTGTGGTTCTTCCATAGAAAAAATATAGAAGAATTAATAAAAATATTGTGGGTGTTAGACATTTTTTTCCTTTTTAACCTTAAAATAATTTCTCCTAAAGTGCTAGTTAATAAGAATATTAAAACACCCTTCCATGGTCTCCTGACATATTTTTTATCATCAAATTAATTACAATAAGTTTAGAATCACTGCAGCGCTTTAAAAATTATATTTAAAATTATTTTTGTATCTTTTGTTCTCCTTTTTGTGATTTTAACTATCTGGCAGTATGATTTACTTAGTTCCAGGAAGAGAAATTAGAAGAATGTACAAATAAACTAAAGGTAGGTGAGAAGGAGGAAAGTTTATAAGCATTGTATGTAGTCAGGCATAGTTTAATAAAATATATTTACAAAAACAACCTGCTACCAATGTAACATAAACTTGGCTCTAAGCTTTCTAACAGCCAAAGTGAAAAGAGGAAACTAGTCACTTATGAAAATTACCATTTTATAAGAATAAAAGAGACCAGTTATACAGAAGAAGCATAACTTCCTGATACTTTTTTGAAGAATTTCTTTCAAGATCTTCCAGAGATGGCACTATCAATGCAGTAAGTGATGAGATCAACAAACGTGCTTCTTAGCAAGTTCGTGGTAACATGGTGCAGTAAGAAGCCTACTAGGAGATGTGAATGGTTAGGAACAAAAGTGTCTTCTTAACTCTCCAAATCTTCAAGTAGATGTTAGAGTATCTGGGAAAACAGCAAGATTTCATAGGCTTTAAATCATTCACCCGAAGAAAAAATATTTGATAGATGGGTCAGGATGAATTTGAAATGATGGTTTCTATAGAACTTGCAGGTCTTTCATGTTGGCAGTTACCCAAATGCAGGTGCATAACAGGCATAATGGATAAAAGGCAAGGAGCAAGGTGGTAGGATTAATCCTTCAATAAAATCAAGAAGCTTAACAAGAACTCTTGCTATCCCACCTTTTCCCAAAGATAACTGTTGGAAATTTCTTCAGAGGTGGTTACAATTTTCTTAGAAAATTATTTTTTATTCAGATTAAATTGTAGACAAAATTGTGTATCTGAATCTATTCTTTGGAGCAGGAATGAGCATATGTGCTTCGCCATTGTGGTCATTACAGTCAAAATAATAAAATAACTCATCATCATGAAATAATTTGTTTTATTTCTATTTTATTAGCCAATCTGGGGATCATGAGTGTAAAGGGTTATATATCCAGCCCATTTAGAAATGACATACTTTTATGAATCAAGGTCCAAAAGAAAGGTGGAAGAAACATATCCATACCTTATGCAAGAGAGCCTGAATACTGGTTCTGACTTTCCCATTAATACTATAATGGAAGTTCTTCATAAGCATTAATAAATTATCGAGTTCATATAATTTAAACCATATCTAATTTTTCACCACAGAGTTATAAGCCAAGGAAAGAGAAATAAAAACATAATTCTTCAAAAATGATAATTAACACTCCTTTGGTATTATTTAATAAAAATATTGAATGTTAAATATTGATGTGATCTTAATTCCTCATGAGAACTAATTTGTAGTGTTTGCAAATTTATTGGTTAACATTTTTGATTCTGTTTCCTTTGTTGGAAATAAAACTTTCTAAAATTTTTATTACAAAAGACACCCCCACCCCTACAAATCTGATCATTATAGTAGATCTATAGTAGACCTTTTCAACTTTAGTATGTACAATATCAGTTCTTGAAATGTTGACTGTGATACTCTGGAAGACCCAGACCTGAACATTTTGACAGGTGATTCTAATGGAGACTATGTTATACTTTGAGGAAAAAAAGTCTTTGTTGGATGGTATGAGATCACTACATAATCCAATTCTTTTGTTTTTAATGAAAAGATTTCAATAGCATGTGAAATTTCTTCTGCATATTAGGAATTTTTTTTGTCTCTTAATTAGCTTTACAATCTACTACTGCAGTGATCCCAGAATGCAAAAACCCCAGGAGGGTTAATAAACCCATCTCCATAGAAAACATTACAATTTTATTACATTTATTTCACATCTCAGTATAATGTATGTGGTATAGTAATGCATTGGTATAGTAGGAATGAATTTATACATAAAAATATTAATAAATATTTATACTTAAATATTTATGAATATTTTGTGGGTAGTTGCTCAAAACCATTTTTTAAAGTATAGTTGATATACAATATTATAGTAATTTTATGTGTAAAATGGAGTTATTTGACAATTATATACCTTATGAAATGCTTACTGCAGTAAGTGTAGATACCATCTGTCACCATGCAAAGTTATTACATTATTATATTCCTTACACTGTACTTTTCATCCTCATCACTTACTTATTTTATAATTAGAAGTTTGTATCTCTTTATTCCCTGTACCTATTTAACCCATCTCCCCATACCATTCTCTCTGGCAACCATCATGGGTCTGTTTATTTTGTTTTTTTAATATGTGGAATCTAAAAAAAAATCAATCAAAATAATTTTTATTGATACAGTGTATGTCAAAAAATATTGGATCACTATATTTGAAGGGATTTCTAATTTTTCAGCACCCATAGGAGAGAAATAGAAAACATACATTAATGGTCTTTAGTTATTTTAAACACATGTTGGGGGCTCTATGGAGAACATTTTATTTTTTAATGAGATAACAATGAACCTTTCAGAATTAGTACTTCTTTAAATTTAGATATCCTTTAAAATTCAACAGTCATGGCACTTACCTAAATTCAAGTTTTATAATTTGCTTATGTTAAAACTGAGGAAGCAGGAAATTGAGATGGGGTGTATGTACTTGAATTTCCAGTCTATTCTTTTAATCAGTATCTTTTGAAAGGCAAGAACATTGCTTGTTTCCCTTCAATGTTTCATTAAGTTGTTTTTTACTCCCTGCCTGTCCAGGCAGAGAATAAGTGACTCACAGTCAAGACAGCAGCAGGTATAGACATTTATTGTCTGCACCTATAATTCCTCCTTTACTACAGATGTTGATCTGGTCTTTATTTTCTTTTAAAGTATTAAACTGGTGCTACCCTAATTAATTTTTTTAAAGGAAGAAAAAACTGAATACATCATATTCTTACCAAATGTACTAGATATGAACGCTGAAAGCAAGGTTCTCTGGAGAATTTGTAAGAAGATCCCAAGAGTCAAATATTCTCACCAACCTCACCCTGTTCTCAGGGTTTCTCCAGCAGTCACACATCCACAGTGTTTGCTCTGTGGCCTCTCTGCTCTGTCTGCTAAAAACAAAACCACAAAGCTGTCGGGTCCTCAGGAGGGAACCTCAAAAGACTGGCTAATGCTATGGTGGGGCCAGTGAACCAGTTGTACTTGATTTTTTTCTTCACACTTTACTATTTTCTTCCTATTGACACCAGGAAGGATGCAATGAAGTGAATAAGTCTAATTAGAAATTAAGAAGAATGTATTGGATATCAAACCATTTCTCTTTTATAACCATCTATTTTTTGACAGTCAAAATGTGCAAAGAATTATAGCCCTCGTTTTCATGATTAAAATTATAAGATAAAATGTTGTTGTGTGGGGGCAAAGTCTTAAGAACAGATTTCTTTGTTTTTCTTTAACACAGAAACACTTCATTATAGACACTAAATGGAGTAGGATAAAACCTCTGTGTTTTTCTAAACGTAAGCTCATTTTAAAATCTATCTCACTGGTTGTTAATCAAAGTCTTTTATTTTTATCATTATGATGACATTAAAAGTCAGAGGCGAGTATAGTATTACTCCATGGCTTTTGTGGCTAATAATATAATGAATCTAGAAGTGATGAGCTGAACTTGCTCATTAAAGAGAACAGAAGAAGGAAAAGGAAGGAGGTTGGAGAAGAGGAAGAAAATATGGGAGGGGGAGAGGAGGGAAAGCAGGAACAAGGGAAGGAAGGACGGAAGAGAAGGAAAAAACAAAGAAGGTAAGAGGGAAGAAGGATGAACGTTAAAATGTAGGAAAATAACATAGGAAAATAACCACAAAGACCATGGATTCAAAATTATAATATTTCCACATTTTAAAATCAATTTAAGAAGGCTTATTTTCAGAAGTCTTGAGGTCGTACGTTTTGCAAAGACAGTCTAGGAAGAAAGGCTTACACCCACTGTTGATCTCTTACATCACCATTGCATTTATGAGCAATGGGCTAACAAGATCTATTCCTGTACTCCTTGACCTGAGGACAGTTTTTTGAAGGCCTTAGCAGGGGCCAAAACTACTTATGATAAAAGAAAAATTATTTGTTCTCAAGAAGAATCACCTTTCTGATGGAATAGTTTGAATATTAAGAAATAAGGATATTATTTTCTTTCTAAATCTGAGTGTCACATCACTTTACCACCTAAGTGCCCCTGCCCCTATGCACGATCCATAAAAAGCTGCACAATGTAGCTCCAAGCCCTCTTCCAGGCTCCATCTCCCCTGTCACTCTTATCCTTTTCTCTTTTTATTACTGTTCTTTCCATGTTTTTTCCAGACAACCTTCCAGGTCATTAGCTCATTTGCTTCCTTGAAGCATAAAAAATCCTTCTTCAATGACAGTCAAAATTCCAAATACCGTGTCCAGCTCAAATGTCACATTGCCTTTGGAGACTTTTCTGATTCTTTCATACAGTGGAAATCCCATTTTCTGTATCTACATGCCTTTTTTTTTAATAACACTCATCAAACCTTATCCAAATTTGCTATTATATATTCATTTCTCCTGCCAGTCTGTGAGACTATACCCCTGTTTTCTTATTTCTTTGGCAAACTCAGAATATTTAGTAGGTGCTTATTGAAAGAATCAAGGAGCCTAGAGCTTTGAGGTGAGCAGGGAATTCTAAAATTTCGAAAAAAAAATATCTTCAATCAACCCTGGAAGTTGATGGAGTACAGTTTTTGCTGCTAAAATCACTTTCCCTCAAAAAGACAGATTTTCCCCAAATTATATTACTATCTTGACAGTAGTCTGACTTGGAGAGATGGCGTAATGTACTGCCGAAGGAGTGGGGATTTTGGAACTGACTTTTTGAGTAGAAATTGTAGCTCTCCAACTCTCTAGCTACATGACACTGGCTGGATTAATTAGTTAACTTCTCTGGATAGTTTACTCATTCAGAAAATAGGGATAGTTATAGCACTCACTTCATATGATTGGTTGGGCGATTAATGAGTTGATACCAGTAATCATTTAGAATATTATATTAAATAGAGTAAACATTAATACATACTAGTTATAAATAGAACAAAGAAAGCTTTATCACATTAAAAATAATGGGTGTCAATACTTGAGTGTGTACTGAAGATGGCTTGGATATCATAGGAATTGTAAAGATTTTACTTTAATATTCCAGATTTAGATTTCTATTTCTTAGGAAATGATTACCAGGTATCTTGTTCTAATTTTAGGCAGACATTAATCTAACCAGCATGGTGAGATAAAATGAAATATTACTTTAAGTCAAATCTTCATGAATTTATAAAGCACTTCAGGTATATATTGCTTTTCGTAAGAATTGTAGTTATCTGTCTGTGCCAAAACAAACAGGCAAACAAGTAAAGATTAAATATACAAAACTGTTTTCATTTGCACATCAGCATTTTAAATCTTTGACTAAAATCACTTCTAATGCTCTCAAAGGTATCTATCCAGGAGCATACAGTGGTAAACAATCAAATGGTTTAGCAATTTCTATACCACTTGTATCCTTCCTGTACCTTCCACCCCAACATGAATGTTGCTGGAGCTAATGGGCAGTGGATTACTGGTGGCGTGAGGGTGGGGAATAGAACTGGGGAGGGGAGGGGGATGGTGAACACACAAATCAGGAGGAAAGCTTCAGAAAGTGGTCAATGTCATGAAAAAATAAGATGGAGAAATGATACAGAGTACTGGGTAAGAGTCAGGCAACCTCTCTCTGAGGAGGTGACTCTTGGCCAGAGAAATAAAGGGCAGGAAAAACCAGGGCCACAAATTTCTGGATGCAACTCCCTCCACGCCAAGTGACAATAGCACAACAGCCCTGACAGGCACACAATCTTGGCATATCTGAAGGACTATAAGGATGGCGTGGTTGGAGTGTAGCTGTGAAGGACAGAGGAGAACTTGATCCATTCAGAGAAGACAGTAGAGGACTAAGTCATGGCCCAGAGTTCGAATTTAATTCCAAGATTAAATGAGAAGCCATTGGACAGCTTTAAGAATGGCCATGGCATCTTTATCCTGCATTTAACATCACTCTGACTGGTGTAGGGATACTGGATTCATGGCCAGAATGGTAACAGTTCTCTGGGGAAGAGATAGTGTTGTCATTGTCTGCTAGAAGTCTAGTAGGCTTCTGTGGAGATGGAGAGAAAAAGCCCACTAATACATTTTGGAAATAGTGATAGAAAATGATGGATTTATTCATTCAATAGATACATAATAGGACCTACTATGAGTACAAACTTGTTAGAGGAATGTCTCTTGCTGCTGTGAGTTTGCCTGCTCTCTAATAAGTAATTTTCAAAACCATAATTGAGACTATGACTCCTTACACTGTAAGTCACTATCACTGTGCTTGCTTGTATATGGACTTCTTTTTAAAAATCTAAATCACTAAAGATTCAAGAGTCATTATAAGCTACAGCATATAGTTTTTAAAGATGTATTCAGCACAAGGTAGGATAAAAGCTGCTTCCAATGTTGGGCAATGTGATGTTTTAAGTTTCTTTTTTATTTCTCTAAATAGCTCATCATACCTAAACTCCTTGTGTTTATGAGTATAATATTTCAGCCCGTGTGGAAATCTCTGCCTATATAGATTTGATTGCTCAAGCAAGTTGTTTAAGTGAACAACAGAATGGACTTCTGAAAAGAAATTGCAAGAAGATGGCAATTTTCAAGTCACATCTTTTATTCCCATTTGATTTGATTGTGTACCTTTGTGTGAAACAGAATTTAAGTGAATATAATAACAGCTTCAAGAAGGAGCAAAATTCTGCTACTTATACTTTATTCTGTGAATGGCATTATTGGGTATCTTATATTGTGTTAAAAGTGACAATTATAACTAAGGGAAACACTTCAGTGCTCGGACTCTTACCTTTTATATTGTTTAAACTAGTAATTTTCATAGAGTGCTCAAGGAGGCTGGCAGTTATCATGAACTTTTCATTTACAAGAGCACAACCTTTTCTTTACTTCTACATCTCGTGGCTCCTTCTCTAGTTTTAGTTAATGTCTTCACAGAGGTAATTGAACACTGACTGTTCTGTTAGGTGTGAAGTTCAATGGAGACAGATCTATAAGATCAATGATTGTAGACAATGAAGAGTACCCTTTCCTCCTATGATAGGTAATGAAATGCAGTCTAGAGTTTTCTATTTAGTTTGTGGGGTTGGATTTTCTTATTCTATTAAGTTCAGCTCATTCCTCTAAATTAACTACAATTATGTAACAACCGGGAAGATCTTCCATTTTTCATATCATTAATTTTTATGTACTGAACACAGAGATTGCTGTAATTCTATTTATTTCTCATTTGAGCAAAACTCCCAGAGCAGTCACTGTTGACTATAAAGAATGCACAAGGGTAGACCTAGGGTTTCCAGCAAACCTCTTTATTAATAAGTAAATAAGTAAATAAATAAGCACAAGATCTTAAAATCAGCAACACTAACAACAAGAACAAAAACCTTTGACAAAAACATTTGAGGTACTTTGATAGACAACAAAACCAAATTAAAAAAGCAGTCTTGACTGACCAAGCAAGCACGGCATTCGATGACTCAATTTGTTTCACTCGGAATAGAGAATAATGATAGAAATTTTATCATTTAAAAATAGCTCAGAAAGCACAACAAAGTGACACAACCAAAAATGTTTTCAGAAGCAAAACATATAATGAACTAAAAACCTTTGTAAATGAAATGTCTTCATGCCATGATTTATGTGGTCTAGCAGAGAAGAAAAATCAAGTAAAATGGAAACTGTAAACAAATCCAGAGTTTATGGGCTGCTAACACACCTCTGATATCATTTGATAATAAAAATGATGCATACTTCTACTTTTTCAAAAAGACTTGTATCCAAATTATTTAATTTGCTCTGGAAATTCCAAGAACTTTTTTTTTGTGACATCTCATACTATCTGTGTGAAACAGTAAGAGAACTAACATTATTTTCCCCATTTCACAAAGATAGAAAATCTGAAGCCTAGAAAAATTCTATGGCTTTTTCTTCAGTATTTAGTAAGCCAGGAAAAATAATATAAAACGAGATTTTCTGAGTTTTGGTTACTAGACAGCAGAATTACACTCCTGGTGTCCATCTAATTTGATAAAACAGGAAAGGAATGGCTTTCCATTGTTTTTCTCTGTTCTTTCTATCCCTCACTCTTTCCCTTCCTTTCCCTTTCCTATTTATCTTTTGCATAGTTCCCCTCTCCTCTCCTTATCTCTTCTCCACCCTTTTCTCTTTCCTATATTCTCCTTTCCTTTTCCTTCTGATATAACTTTAATATCGCATGTGAAATAGCATGTGGACAACATATGCAGTTGTGATGCTATTATTTTTATGTATTGATTTATTCAACAAATATCTATTGAATCACACTACATGCCTAAGGGTGCTATCGCGTGGGTGAGGAAGCTAATATTCACTGTCAGCAGTAGGGCATGAGCGGCTCTGTGTGCAAATACAGCAGCAAGAGTTCATCTAAACCTGTGAGGGGCCCAGGTAAAGAAGAGAAAGTAGAGGTAAGTCTGAGAGCGAAATACTGAGGTTGAGGTGGAAGTAATAGGGATAGAAAAGTACGGTAGGCTTAAGGAGGACATTTTAAGACCCTCTATTTGGAACAGACCCTAAATGTCAGACAGAACTACCAGTAACATTTAATATTTGATTCTATCACTTCCTTACTTAAATTCCTTCCCTCTCCACAACAGAATACTAATATTTGACTGGCAACATGTCACACAAAATTTTCATGATCTTATTGGTACCTATTCTTACAACTGTATCATTATGTCGTATTCCTGCAAAACTCAAACATTTATGGTTCCTAAACTTGCAATAATAATTTTACCCTCTGTAACTTTCTACCTCTCTTTCTTCTGACTGGAAAACCTCCTACTGTAAACTCGCACTCTGTAGCCAGACCATGCTACCTGATTTGTCTAATGAACTCCCACTGTTGCTCAGCTCAGGTCAAACGTCAACTCCTCTCGACAGCATTCCCAGGCATTCTTTGGCTGTCTTATACACATTCATTAGCATACACAAATAGAACTATTTCACAGTGACCTCATCAAGAAGATCTCCTTGCAATAAATCAGATAAATGAAGAAATAATATGATTGAGATACAAATAGTAGTGGGCGTTTGCACTCTAAGCAAAAGATGGAGTTGTAATAGTTCATTATAAATTAAGCACCAGATTTCCATTTATTTTTATCAATAGTTTTTACATTTTGGATTAGATAAATCGCAAAGAAAAAATAAACAAATAAATATTAACTCAAGTTAACTTTAATGATAGAAACCTTCTGGGCATCTGCTGATAAGACTGCATGGATGGAAAATATAAAACATTTTTCTTTTAATTCCTTAGTGGATATCAGCAAGTTTACTATTTACATAAATATTCCTAATCATATCAGTATATAAATCACTAATGGGAAAACTAAGACAAAATAATTTGGTTTCCTGAAATACGAAAACATGAAAATGTCAGTGTGTTTTAGAAAAGAGCTCATGTTTTCTTTTTCACAACATCTGACTCTGAGGAGTAGCCAGAGGTAAATGAAGTAGGAATAAAGAAAGTGAAATAAAGTAACCCAAAATGTTCTCTTTGCTTCACTGTACCTTAAAATTAAATATTTAGAAATATATTAAGAAAAAGAAATACTTGGGTTTTACATGAATTGTGGAAGAGATAATAAAATCAGGAATTTAAACCTACAGTAGGGTGAAAACTGACAAAGCAAAAAAAGACACACATTCTCAATTTTAATTTTGTGAACTCCCAAAAACTCACCCAATTTCCTACAATCACACCATCTCACTAAGTCATATAAACACTGATACAGAGATGTTTGGCTTTTTTTTTTCCTTATTAGCATGGATTCACTGATTTGGGTTCCAAACTAGCCTCAAATGTCAAGAGCATTATGTACCTAATATTTATATATTACAAGCCTCAAAATAAAGAAAGGAAAAAAAAGTTTACCTACTGACAAACACTCACAAAAATAGGTGATTGTATCTTTTGCTGTTGCAAATGTATTTATGCTAAAGAGCTATAATGCCACCTTCCATAATATGCTTTGGGAAAGCTAGATTATCCAGTTACACTAGATGAAATAGATTCCCTGATAAAATATTCCTGTTTTCATTTATTTTTCTAGGCAAACAAAATTGAAGAAAAAACAATGCAATTTTATGGATTTGTTCATGGTCTAGAAATATAGGAATGTAAGCTGTATTCCATCAGGACTTGTAGCCACCATTGCATTAGAAAGATACATGTCTGAACCATAGTAGCAATGTTTCTCTTATTTGACAAGAAGGCAGATTTCAGGTTTAGGAGACCAAAATATTCCGCTCTTTATGGTGGCATATTTTACACTCTGAAGTGCTAATTTCTAAATAAATCCTATTGTGGAAAATTAAAAGCTGCATTACCCCAAATTAAGAAAGAGCAAAATGTCTCCACATTTCCTAGATCCTTGTGCGAACTTTGGCTGGTTTTCAGCATGAATAGAAAGAATAATATCCTATGTAGTGTGGCCAAGGATCTTAACTGACTTCAGATTTTACAAAGTCCCTGCTGTGAGTGTGAATCACTGTAGAAGTGGTGATTTATGTCTTTTTGTAAAGGTTAGTCCTGCAAATCTTTAAAAGGGGAAAAAAAAACAGATAAAAGAAGGGGGTATCCGTAGGTCCTTCAGTGAGTAGAAATAGAATTTTCCACAATCTATATACTCTACAGGGGTCCATTTTTCTCACTGTTGGTGGCTGTTCTCCTGGGCTCTAAGCCCCAGAGCTGCCAATAATACTAATTGCTTCAAAATCTGTACCCAGATAAGACACAGACTTCACTATAGTAGAGCAGTTATAAGTTAATTTATTTTATTTTTTTAAATAACACTGCTGGAATATATGTAAAAATCTCCTGTGACCCTGAGGATTTTAAAATAAAAAAATATATACTTTTTTTAACATAAAAAATACATGATTTTATAAAGAAGTATATTTTGATGAAATACATAATTGCCTTCTTCTACATGAAATATTAACTGATCATTAACAATTTTCTATGAAGCACAGCATTTATAGGGTACTGAAATAAAAATCTTCCAAGAGTACTTGGATGACTTTATATTAGTAAACAGTAATTCTTTGTCATGTGCTCTTAAACAGACTTGGGATGTTTCTTGCATTTTATTTTGTTGTGCTTCACATAAAACATATTTCTGCAAATTATCTTACATACCTGCATCTGTATTATTTCAGCATATTAAAAAGAACTTAGCGTTTGTTTCCAGTTATTTCATGTCGATGTTTTCCTGTGCCTTACAGCTGCCTTGTCTTTAATCTGTCCGAAGAGCCAGTATTAATCTATAATGTACTGCGTCTGCTATTTGATTCCATGAACATGGAGATTGATATACATGGAGAAGGGAAGCTCATTAAGCAGCCCAGGTATACTGGAGTTCAGCAGACAGCACATGGAGAAGTATATCACTGCAGTTCCATTATACTCTACTGTCAATTTCAAGTACACTGCTCTTTCAGCCATATATTTTTTGTTCACCTGAATTTGCAATTGGCCAAAGACAGGCAAGGGTTAGTGAGTTTAAGCAGTGCTCTGAACTGTGGACAATGTTGATTTCTTGGCTTCACTACTGTCATTTTAAAGCATTCCAGAATCTGAGCATATTTAAACATATCTGTTAAGAAAACTTAAAAAATTCTATTTTCGTATTGTTCTTTGTGTATCATAAAATTAAAATGAATTGGGAAAAAGTTAAATCCAATAGGGCATAATCATTTTAAGCTTTTATAGTTACTGGTGATACCATCTGATATACCATCTGATAACACTCTAGATTTCCTTTACTATTATCAGTTGCTGCATATTTTATAGGGTAGTGTCTCTACTTGAATGATGGTGGGTTACCTGGTATAAGCTGTTTTACCTCATTCATGATTAAATTATACTCCTTCCTGTCTGAACAAAGATTATATTGAAACGACAGGAAGGATTTGGCACCAGGAAAATATATGTTAGTATTTGACAAGTGTGGAATAATGCAGGAAAATATCAATATATGATGAGGTCATGATGGAATCTAAGAAAAATAAGAGAAAGTTATCTGAATATTAAGTGGACAGATGCCTAGGTGTGCTTTTGAAATGCCATTCAAATGACCTTCATATAATTTAATTTTCAATTCTTAGATTCATTTGGTTAAAACAAGTTGGTATCCAAGGAAATTTAGAAACCCTATTCCCTGCAGTTTGCTGAATCAAAAGATCTAATACACAATACTAACAGGAGTTCATATGTGAGTCAAGATTTCAAAATATATTCCATTTTGAATTTTCTGTTTTATGGTAGATTAAGAAATAAGCAGTGTTTTAAAATATCTGAAACTATGAAAACAAGATACCATCTAGAGTCATAAAGTTAAAATTTAAAAAGAAATAAAGAAGAACTATCAGAGACTTTGAGCACAGAAGGGATGCAGGTTTATTCTAGAGGGAACAACAAAAAATAGTGTGAACACCTAAATTGGAAGCTGGATGAGGAAAGAAACCATGCTGGTCTTGTGTGGTTCACGTCTGTGTGACTGCAGGGCAGAGTTGTGGAAGTTACAAACCAGACAAAAAAGTATGTGGAACTTTTCAAGGTTGTTTAGTCCATTCCCCTTCCTTCAGACAGATGAACTCCCAAGGCAGTAAGAAAGAACTATATAGTTGTTGACTTCATTTTAAAGTACACTAGGGAGGGAGATTCCAGGACATTCCCTCATAAATTTTTTCCAGCTTTTATTATTCTCATAGGATGTTTATACACAAATGAATCCAGAAACTACCAATCAATTCAAAATGGTTCTGCTAAATCTGGCAACAATATTTCTTTTAGAGTACTGATGAAATGGAAAACATTTTTTCTCCTCTACTTCCTTTAATACACCTACTATTGAATTTCTTTCCATGTTATCTCACTCCTTTGTTCTTATACATGTTAGTAAATTATACTTTCTCCTTTTCCTCTGACCTTACAATCATAGACTATAACCAAATTTATAATGCTGGTTTGTAATATTTAAAATTAAGCCTACTTTATACTCATTTATGTTTTATAATGAAAGAGATATACTCCACATCTATCTGGATAAAAATAGAATCACAGATTATTAGCCTCAGGTGAGATATTAACAGTAACAGATTTCAGATTCTCTCAAACTTTTGTTTGGACAACTTCATGACAAGAAACTTAATATGTCATAATGAAGCCCATACTATTTTTGGCAGATTTAATCTATCCTTATATAATATTTATCCTCATATAGTGCTAGAATTATAACATTCTCTTCTTTGAAAGCAATTTTGTGGATTTTTATTAATCCCTGTTAAATTTAATCCTGCTAGCTTTGGTTTGCCATTCTAATGTGCTAAGAAAAACTGGGTATTAACATTATTATGTGGTGCATTTACTATCACTGCCAACTTTGTGTCATGCGTCTATCCTTATTTATCCATTCATCTGCATGCTAAAAACCCAGTACTAAATACAGAAATCTATAGACCATTTACAAATCCACAGAGAAAATTACCATGTAAGAAACATGTCATAATATATGATAGCTATAGAATTTCTATGATGTGATGTACAATAGATCATCAATGAAAAAATGAAGTAAAGTTAGATTGGCCTTTATTCTTTGGTTTATGCTAACACTAGTGAACAGTTATCCTTCAGTCCTCAAAAAAATCACTTTTTCACATTCTAAGTCAGTTGGAACAGTAGGTAGAGGAAGTGGTCATCTCTCTGGATAACTTAATGGATGTTGAATGCTTCCCATTAGAAACATATTTCCCCAAATTACAGACCTTTCCTTTGGGAACTGGTTCTGTAAGAATACAAATATTCTTTAGAGTTGGGATATTAACTCATATCAATAATGTACTTCATATCAATGAGCGTATAGATTTTTTACTTCTGCATGGTTTTGGTGAAAGACTAAGGAGATGCTACTTTGACAAAGAATTAAGGGATGGTTGGAGAAAAAGAGCAGATTAGAGGGGAAGGCTGGGTATTATTATTTTTTGGCTTTTTGTCTTCCTCTATCCTTTCTCCATTCCTGTGGGCTCATACCTTGTCAGACTTCATGGAACCATCTAACTTGAAATAGTAACTAATCAAGCAGCCTCAATACTTGTCTCCACAGAAGTGAGGTGAGTATTCATCATAGACCATCATCTATGGTGCCTCTCTACTCATAAAATAGCACATGCACCAAAAATTTCCAAGCTTACATTGTCTTTTATTCATTCACCACTTCTTCCCCTCTTTCTGTGTGGCCCACTTTATTTCACTCACTTCTAGTTTGTTTCGTACTTTAATTTCCTCATCTCATGTGATGGTTAATTTTATGTGTCAATCGACTTTATTGGGCCACGTAGCTGCTCAAACATTTTGGGCGTGTCTGTGAGGATATTCTTGGATGAGGTCAGCACTAGAAATGGCCACCTGAGGAAAGGAGCTTGTTCTCCGTGATGTGGGTGGGCCTGATCCAGTCTGTTGAAGGCCTGAATAGACAAAAAGGCTCACCATCCTGTGAGCGAAAGGGAACTCTCCTGCCTGCTTGTCCTTGAGCTAGGGCATTGGTTTCTTCCTGCCTTCACACCTCAGCGGAAACACTGGTTCTTCCTGGGTCTCTATTTTGCCAGCTTTGGACTGTAACTACACGCTAAGCCCTCTTGATTCTCAGGCACAAGGAGCTGTGCTGGGCCCAGACCCACAATTTTTCTAGGTTTTCAGCTTGCTAACTGTACATCTGGAGACTTGTCAACCTTCCTAACCACATGAGAAAGTTCTTGTAATAAACCTCTCTTCCCCCATCCCCTACCCTATGGGTTTTGTTTCTGTGGAGTGCTCTGACCAATAACTTCTGGTAAATTATACAAAATATTGGAATGTGTCAGGTTTATCCATAAAGAATATCTTTGAGGCACATTGAAGATCGTCTAATTCAACTAACTTGTTTTACATGAGAGCAAGTTAAGTTCTGGAAAATAGTTTCTTGCTAAAGATCAAAGAGCATCCAAGCTGTTCCTCAGTTTGGTGCCACATCAACACAACAGACCCCTTTGTTTTTAGTAACTTCCCTTGAGGGAAGGGCTTTTTGATTATTCATTCTCAGATAAAGCCTTTTTACCTCCGCTCCTTACCCTCCCAATCCAATTGACAAGTTTTCATTTTTATTCAATGTTGGTTTTTATTGATTTTTTTCAGGAATATAAAATATGATAAATCAGTTATCTAAATAACTTATTTTAAACATTCCTGGAGCTTTGCCACAGACAACTGAGTTATAGTTTTGTTTAACACATGAATCTTTTTTTCTGAAAATGAAAATTTCTGGACTTCTGGGAAGATGGTGGTGTGAGCAGGGTGGCAGAAATCTGCTCCCAAAACTATATATATCTATGAAAATACAGCAAATACAACTATTCCTAGAAGAGAGGCCAAAATACACAGGAAAGGGCACAGCATGCAGCTACACCTGAGAGGACACGGCACCCGGCAAGGCAGGTAAGATATGGAGCTGTGACCCGGCGGGACCCAAGCACTCCCCCACCCCAGTGCACCAGGGGGAGAAGAGGATTCAGAAACTGGAGGGAGTGGAAGTACACCCTGTGAAATAACCAGCCCCGGTGATCTGTGTGAAGAGCACTGACACACATTGGGCGGTGTAGTGGAGATTGGAGAGACAGAGGGTGCAGGATCTGAGCGGGGAATGCACCAGGGTGCTTGCGGCTGGCTCCCAGGAAGGAAAGAAAAAAAGAAAAGGAAAACTGCGTGCTGTTTTCAGTGGTGTTAAAGAGACAGGAGCCCAGTGGAGGAGCCGGATCACCCAAGGACACTCAGCCCAGCAGGCTGGGAGTCCCGGGGAGTTTTGCACCGCTTAGCTGGCGACTGGGAAAGGGTGGCCGCACTTAGACTTCCCACAGGGATCAACAGCCTCCCATTCATTCCCACCCCGGCCAAAGCTATAAAGAGCCCTGCAGAGTGGCACTGCCATGGCTGTGGAATAGTGGAGCAACAGCGCCACCTACAGTATCCCCACAGAATCTACTTTCGATGGGCGTTTTTTGTTTGTTTGTTTGTTTTGTTTTGTTTTGTTTTTTTGTTTTTTCTTCTATTTCTTTTTCTTTTATTTTCTTTCTTTTTTTCTTTCTTCCTCTCTTTTTTTCTTCTTTTAAAGTCTTAAAGAGCCCAACCGACATACGTGGCTACTACCAGCCACCACTTCTATAGCCATGAAAAGATAGAGGAATATGGTCCACACTAAGATCAACCTGACAACCCCAGAGAGGGAGCCTGAAGGGATGGAAATGCAGACTTCCTGAAAAAGAATTCAGAATAAAAGTCATAACTATGCTGATGGATCTACAGAGAAATGTGCTTGAGCTGAGGGAGGATGTGAGGAAAGACAATGCAGAAATCAGACAAGCAATCGGTGGGCTTAACAGCAGACTGGATGAGATGCAAGAAACTGTTAATGGAATAGAAATCAGAGAACAGGAATACAGAGAAGCTGAGGAAGAGAGAGATAAAAGGATCTCTAGGAATGAAAGAATATTAAGAGAACTGTGTGACCAATCCAAATGGAAAAATATTCACATTCTAGGAGTACCTGAGGAAGAAGAGAGAGAAAAAGGGATAGAAAGTGTCTTTGAAGAAATAGTTGCTGAAAACGTTCCCACGTTGGGGAAAGAAATAGTCTCGCAGTCCACAGAAGCTCACAGATCTCCGAACACAAGGGACCCAAGGAAGACAACACCAAGACACATAAAATTAAAATGGCAAAGATAAAATATAAAGACAGAGTATTAAAGGCAGCTAGAGAGAGAAAAAAGATCACCTACAAAGGAAAATCCATCAGACTATCATCAGACTTCTCAACAGAAACCTTACAGGCCAGAAGAGAATGGCATGATATATTTAACGTAATGAAACAGAAGGGCCTTGAACAAAGAATATTGTATCCAGCACGATTATCATTTAAATATGACGGAAGGACTAAACAATGTCCAGACAAATGAGAGTTGAGAGAGTTTTCCTCTCATAAACCATCACTACAGGATATCTTCAACGGACGCCCTAGAGGGAAGCACCCTTAAGGCTAAAAAGATGTCACCAGAGAAAATAAAATCATAGCAAAGAAAGCAGACCATCCAAATACTAACTAAAGGCAAAGAATAAAACACCTAGTATATAAAGATTGGAGGAGGAAGAATATTAAGGGAGAGAAAGAAATATCAGGTGATGTTTACAATAATTAACAAGAAAGATAAGTTAGACTGTTAGATAGTAAAGAAGCAACGCTTGAACATTTGGTAACCACGAATCTAAAGACAGCAATGGCAATAAGTACATATCTATCAATAATCACCCTAAATGTAAATGGACTGAATGCACCAATCAAAATATACAGAGTAACAGAATGGATAAAAGCAAGACCCATCTATCTGCTGCTTAGAAGAGACTCACCTCAAATCCAAAGATATACACAGACTAAAAGTGAAGGGATGGAAAAAGATATTTCATGCAAACAACAAAGAGAAAAAAGCAGGTGTTGCAGTACTTGTATTAGACAAAATAGACTTCAAAACGAAGAAAGTAGCAAGAGATAAAGAAGGACATTACATAATGATAAAGGGTTCAGTCCAACAAGAAGATATAACCATTATAAATATAAATGCACCCAACACAGGAGCACCAGCATATGTGAAACAAATACTAACAGAATTAAAGGACGAAATAGACAGCAATGCATTCATTTTAGGAGACTTCAACACATCATGCACTCCAAAGGGCAGACCAACCAGACAGAGGCACTGAACAGCACACTAGAACAGATGGACCTAACGGACATCTACAGAACACTGCACCCAAAAGCAGCAGGATACACATGCTTCTCAAGCGCACATAGAACATTTTTCAGAGTAGACCACATACTAGGAAACAAAAAGAACCTCAGTGAATTCAAAAATATTGAAATCCTACCAAACAACTTCTCAGATCACAAAGGTACAAAAGTAGAAATAAATTTTTGAAAGAAACAAAAAAGGCTCACAAATACATGGAGATGTAACAACATTCTCCTAATTAATCAATGGGTTAATGACAAAATCAAAACAGAAATCAAAGAATATATGGAGACTAATGACAACACAAAGCCACAATTTCTGTGGGACGCAGCAAAGGCAGTTGTAAGAGGAAAGTATGTTGCAATCCAGGCCTATTTAAAGAAGGAAGAACACTCCCAAATGAATAGTCTAAAGACAGAATTACTGAAATTGGAAAAAGAACAAATGAGGCCCAAAGTCACCAGAAGGAGGGACGTAATCAAGATCAGATAATAAATAAATAAAATTGAGAAGAATAAAACTAGAAAAAATCAATAAAACCAAGGGCTGGTTCTTTGAAAAAAATAAAAAAAGTAGATAAACCCCTAGCCAGAGTCATTAAGAGAAAAAGAGAATCTACACACATAAACAGAATCCGAAATGAGAAAAGAAAAATAACGACAGATATCACAGAAATACAAAGAATTATAAGAGAATATTATGAGAATCTATATGCTAACAAGCTGGAAAACATAGAAGAAATGGACAACTTCTTAGAAAAATACAATTTCCCAAGACTGACCAAGCAAGAAACAGAAAAACTAAACAGACCAATCACCAGCAATGAAATTGAATTGGTAATCAAAAAACTACCCAAGAACAAAACTCCCAGACCAGAAGGATTCACCACTGAATTCTACCAGACATATAGAGAAGAAATAACACCCATATTCCTTAAAGTTTTCCAAAAAATAGAAGAGGAGGGAATACTTCCAAACTCATTCTATGAAGCCAGCATCACTCTAATACCAAAACCGGGCAAAGACCTCACCAAAAAAGAAAATTACAGACCAATATCTCTGATGAATGTAGATGCCAAAATACTCAACAAAATATTAGCAAATCGAATTCAAAAATAGATCAAGGGTATCATACACCATGATCAAGTGGGATTCATCCCAGGGATGCAAGGATGGTACAACATTCGAAAATCCATCAACATCATCCACCACATCAACAAAAAGAAGAACAAAAACCACATGATCATCTCCATAGATGCTGAAAAAGCATTTGACAAAAATCAGCATCCATTCCTGATTAAAACTCTCAATAAAATGGGTATAGAGGGCAAGCACCTCAACATCATAAAGGCCATATATGACAAACCCACAGCTAACAGCATACTTAACAGCGAGAAGCTGAAAGCTTTTCATCTAAGACTAGGAACAAGACAGGGATGCCCACTCTCTCGACTGTTATTCAACATAGTACTGGAGGTCCTAGTCATGGCAATCAGACAAAACAAAGACATACAAGGCATCCAGATTGGTAAAGAAAAAGTCAAATTGTCACTATTTGCAGATGACATGATGCTGTACATTAAAAACCCTAAAGACTCCACTTCAAAACTACTAGAACTAATATCTGAATTTAGCAAAGTTGCAGGATACAAAATTAACACACAGAAATCTGTTTCTTTCCTATACACTAATGATGAACTAACAGAAGAGAAATCAGAAAAACAATTCCATTCACAATTGCATCAAAAAGAATAAAATACCTAGGAATAAACCTAACGAAGGAAGTGAAAGACCTGTACTCTGAAAACTCAAGACACTCCTAAGAGAAATTAACGAGGACACTAACAAATGTAACAAATGGAAATGCATCCCATGCCCTAGGCTAGGAAGAATAAATATTGTCAAAATGGCTATACTACCTAAAGCAATCTACAGATTCAACAAAATCCCTATCAAACTACCAACAGCTTTCTTCAATGAACTGGAACAAATAATTCTAAAATTCATATGGAACCACAAATGACCCCGAATAGCCAAAGCAATCCTGAGAAGGAGGAATAAAACAGAGGGAATTACACTCCCTGACTTCAAGCTCTACTACAAAGCCACAGTAATCAAGACAATTTGGTATTGGCACAAAAACAGACCCACAGACCAGTGGAACAGAATAGAAAATCCAAACATTAACCCAAACATATACAGTCAATTAGTATTTGATAATAGAGCCTTGGATATACAATGGGGAGATAACAGCCTCTTCAGCAACTGGTGTTGGAAAAACTGGACAGCTACGTGTAAGATAATGAAACTGGACTACTGTCTAACCCCATACACAAAGGTAAACTCAAGGTGGATCAAAGACCTGAATGTAAGTCATGAAACCATAAAACTCTTAGAAAAAAACATAGGCAAAAATCTCTTGGACATAAACATGAGCTACTTCTTCATGAACATATCTCCCCGGGTAAGGGAAACAAAAGCAAAAATGAACACGTGGGACTATATCAAGCTGAAAAGTTTCTGTGCAGCAAAGGACACCATCAGTAGAACAAAAAGAGATCCTACAGTATGGGAGAATATATTCATAAATGACATGTCTGATAAGGGTTTGACATCCAAAATATATAAAGAACTCATTCACCTTAACAAACAAAAAGCAAATAATCCAATTAAGAAATGGGCAGAGGACATGAATAAACACTTCTCTAAGGAAGAAATTCAGATGGCCAACAGGCACATGAAAAGATGCTCCACATCGCTAATCATCAGAGAAATGCAGATTAAAACCACAATGAGATATCACCTCACACCAGTGAGGATGGCCAACATCCAAAACACAAACAACAACAAATGTTGGCGAGGATGTGGAGAAAAGGGAACCCTCCTACACTGCTGGTGGGAATGCAAATTAGTTCAACCATTGTGGAAAGCAGTATGGAGGTTCCTCAAAAAACTCAAAATAGAAATACCATTTGACCCAGGAATTCCACTCCTAGGAATTTACCCTAAGAATGCAGCAGCCCAGTTTGAAAAGACATATGCACCCCTATGTTTATCGCAGCACTATTTACAATAGCCAAGAAATGGAAGCAACCTAAGTGTCCATCAGTAGATGAATGGATAAAGAAGATGTGGTACATATACACAATGGAACATTATTCAGCCATAAGAAGAAAACAAATCCTACCATTTGCAACAACATGGATGGAGCTAGAAGGTATTATGCTCAGTGAAATAAGCCAAGCCGAAAAAGGCAAGTATCAAATGATTTCACTCATATGAGGAGTATAAGAACAAAGAAAAAACTGAAAGAACAAAACAGCAGCAGGCTCACAGAACCCAAGAATGGACTAACAGTTACAAAAGGGAAAGAGACTGGGGAAGATGGGTGGGAAGGGAGGAATAAGAGGGAAAAAGGGGCATTACGATTAGCAGATGTAATGTTGGGCGGGCATGGGGAGGGCTGTACAACTCAGTGAAGACAAGTAGTGATTCTATAGCATCTCACTATGCTGACGGACAGTGACTGTAATGGGGTTGGTGGGGGAGACCTGATGAAGGGGGTAGTTTAATAACCATAATATTGCACATGTAATTGTAGAATAATGATACCAAAATAAATTATAAAAAAAGAAAATTTCTTACGTTACTTAAAGTGGGCAATGCATATGACTTACTCTTTCATAGTTTTTCTATGCACTGGGATGTGAAAGAGGACATGCTTCTCTAAGACTTCAGAAATGAAATCTTCATAGGAGAAAATCAGACAGCTGAAATAATCCCAACATTATCTAATGATAATATATTCCTGCATTGCTATACTTTTACACATACAACAGGAAAGGAAAATGTTGCAAAACTTTGAAGGATGAAAGGATGCAATTAAAGAAAAGAGGGCCAAATTCTCTTTGATTTCAAATAAAATTAGTGGAAACTTTTAAAATAAGCCTTAGATGACCTTAGCACATCAAGATAATACATAGCTATATATATTCAATGTACTTTTTCATTGTGATAATTTTTAGAGACTGAAGTGAATGTTCCTACTGATACCTTGAGCGAGAAGAAAACTCAGCTTATGGACATAATATGGAACACTGACGATATTGTGAATGTTAATTTTTGGCTAGGAAACTGCATATTAATATATATTATAACTCAAGAATAGATGCCAACATTGAGATATTATATTACATTTAGTTGTTATATTTAATATATGCTTCTTAACAAATCCATGTTTTTCATAATTCAGCATCATAAGGGAAATGAATAACTTGGAGATGTAGTCTAATTTCTCTCTAGTAGGGCTAATGCTTACTAGCTATTCTTGTGAGAGGGTTGACAATAGAAGAATGAAACACATATTTGTAACTTCTGATGGTTTTGTAAAAAACATTAAAAGAATACATACTGGATTCAGAAGTATTGTGAGGAAAAGTTCACCTCCTTTGATACTTTTATCCAGTTCTTGGGGTCCTCCTGGATACTCTTTGTAGAAAATAGTGTGGGTGAACAACCCACAGGTCTGTCGAGGGAGGACCTGATGAAAAGGGGGGAAAGCAGCACATTGACATGAGTCAATGAGAACTTTACCACTGTCTCATGACTTCAGAGTATATAAATTATCTTTTCTTATTCGAGTTCTGTAGTTGCTAAAGCCAAAAATCTTACTGTTTTCAAGAGCTGATGTTGTTATAATTATGTAAATATTAAGAGAATTGCCAGATCAAATTCATAGGACATGTAGTGTAAAGCATTTTCACTCAGTTCTAGAAATCTCACCCATTAGCTAAGTTATGTTAAAGAATTGGCAAAAAATAAAAGCCTTCTTAAGGGTTAATTTAATTCAAACAGATATTCACCAAGGTTACATTTTTCTTGGTATAGGTCATCACTTTCCTTGCTTCTGAAATACAATCTTACATTGTACTCAGGATCTGGGATTAAAAAAAGTTAGTTTTCATCACCCCTTCCACTTTTATTTGTTTTGTTTTTATTACACTCTGAATTTATATTTTAATCACAGCAGTATTTCAATTATCTAATGATTGCTTCTGGCATATTCTGTGGTTAACTCTTTTGTAAATCTGAAGGTTCACAGAGAAAATAAATAAATTATTTTATTCCAAAAACTTATTTTGAATAATAAACTACTTATAATGTAATGTAAAAATGCATCCATTTGTACAGAGTAGCTATTTTATTTATTCCTTGCTCAATTTTCATAGTAGTTTGTATTAAATTCGAGGTAAATGAATGCATATAAAAAATGTATATAAAATTGGTTAAAATGAAGTTTTTATTTCGTAATATGTTGAATAGAAATGTAACCCAATAAAAGGAAAACTGGATACTTTCACTCTCATTCAAAATTATATAAGAGCAATTCTTTTTATACTTCCTGGATTTCTATGGATATCAATAGTACTATATGCATTACCAATAGCTCCACTTAAATCTGAGGCTTCTTTGGGTCTCTAGTACCAGTTGATATTAAAATAATTAAAGTTTTTTGATTAATTAATATACTACTAACCCTGGTGAGGCAAGTGAACTAGTGCGTTTTTTTTTCTTTGGTTTTAGATAATGAATAGATAGGTAGACAGATCTAATAGCAATCTGAAGAATGGATTGGGAAGAAGTAAATATTTAGAGGAGGGAGAACAGTTTGTAAATTCTTGCTATGACATAGGCAAGTGATAATGAGAACATGACCTAATGCACTGGAAGTGGGGATAGACATTTTGAGTTGGGATACTTTATTTCAAAGGGAAGAATACCATTTCTTTCACTTCAATGCATAATTATAAATTCCTATCTAAAATTCATTTGGTTCATTCTCATTTATAAGCAGCTGATGTATCATTCTTACTTTAGATTATCATATTTTCAATCAATACATCTGAAATATACATAAATTTTAGTCTGCAAGGAAAACAAAGATAAAAAAGTATCCTAAGGTACTATTGAGTGTCTGAAAGGCAAAATAAACTTAAATGGATAAATTTAGCTCTCAGATGATATTTGATTCTGTTTATTGATAGTGTAGTAATTTCAGAGGTATTTTCTTGATCTATGGACCTATACTCTGCCTGGGAAACTCTCAATAAAACCAACCAGAAGGATGTGGAGGAATTCCAGAAGTAGGAGGCCCCCGACAAAACTTCAATTAAGAAATGATAGATAATCTATATGAAACTCATTTTGAATTTATCTTGCATTTACTAAAACTATCCCATAGCTTACAAAGTAAGTCTATAGTCAAACAATGTGTTAATGTGTGACCAGTCACCACCATGGTATGTTAGAAGTTTATGATACTCACATAAAAGAGGCTTGACGTTACATCCTGTCTTCATTTCATATATACACATAAGAGCCTCCAATATACAGAGCAGTATGTACTCACCATGATGCTGTTGTGAATGAAGCCCTTTCGGTACCGTGCAGGTTTCAAATGTGGATATTCTTCTGTGCTGGTGACCTGAATATCCCAGACTTTTTTCCAGGCTGCATACAACTGAATGTGTACTGGGTAGACCCCTGAGTGATGTGGCGCAACTGCATAGCCCATGTCGATAGGTATTCCGTGTTCCTAAGAGGAAGCCAGAACATCACATGGAAGGTGATTAAATTAAATTTCCACAAACAACTACTTAGTATATATTTGATTCTATACTAAGTATGAGAAATATAAAAACTATCAGGATGGAGTTTTTCTTTCAGCAGCTTCTAATCTTATAGAACTCTGATGCTATGATAAACATAGTAAATACTTTGGGCATGTGGTGTATGGGTGAGATTAATTCTGAATTTTGAAAACAGAAAATTTTGAGGGAGGATAGGAAAAGAATATGGCCCTTCCTCAGATAGATAGAGGGGGAAACGAAACTGTCACTTGAGTGAGTGCCCAATATGAGAGATGGAAGAGCAAGTGTGTGTGTGTGTGTGTGTGTGTGTGTGTGTGTGTGAGAGAGAGAGATGTGAAGACAACCAGAAAAGTAAGTATGAACCATGTAATGATAAGCTCTTACTGTTAACTGAGCGACTTGGAATTAATTCTATTTGAATAGTATAGATAAGGAAGCTCTCTGAGCATGAAAGGCAATGACCTGCCTTATATTTTAAGAAGAGGGACCTGGTGACAATATGTTAAGATGAACTAGAACTGGGCAGGGAAAGAATCGAGGCTCGGCATCAGGAAGCTATTGTGCTGGTGCGAATTAGAGGGAACATGGGCACCTGAACTAGATTCCTGGGGATCCAATTAAAAATCAGGGGAAAATAACATATAAGATCCAGTGATATTGTGAACACACAGGTAAAGGAAAAGTAAAGATTAAGGTGCTCCTCTTGGTTAGTCCTTAGCAGCTCAGTTTATTTTTGTAGAATATGTACTTTACTGTATGAGATGGTTGCCTTGGGTAAATAATCAACTTTAAAGGAAAACAGGTATAAATTTAAACAGAATATGAAAAAAGTTATCAAAAAATGGTATTATATTGAAAGATATATGATATAGATCTGCAGTTTTCTAATTTCTGCTTTTATATATTTTTCCCTTTAAATGCTTATCTGCTTTGTAAAGACTCCTTGTAGAATTGAATCTCATCAATGAGGTTATAAATGACAATGTACAGTAATATATGAAAACTGATTGAATCAATAAACAGAACACAAAAGTGTTAACTTGACAATTGCCATTTATATTTTCTATTACATGGCACACAGCTAGGAAAAAAATTCATTCAGCATACTAAGCAAGCAGTGAATGGATCACATATCTACAATGCCTAAGTCATATGCCACACTCAGCTCAGAAGCCGGGCCCCAAATATTTTGCAAGGCTCCATTCTTCTTTTCATGGAATGACCCTCACTATATAGCCAAATTCATATCTTTTTTCACTAAGACTATGTGTTTTCTAACATCTATTACAATAAATGTCTCTGTAGAAAGACTGAATTATGAAATCAATACTATTAAATGAACTGCAGTCTTTTGCTAGGCACAGGGGAAAATGCATTTCTTGGTGTGTGCAGAAGAGAAATACTTCTTCCAGGAGCTTGTACTTTCAATACAAGGCAAGGTTGGGGAAATCCAGCAGCAAAACTGCTTGTACTTTCAATACAAGGCAAGGTTGGAGAAATCCAGTAGCAAAACTGCTTGGAAGCTACCAGAGGGGTATGCACATCACTGTTGTTAACCTGCCACATCACTGGGGAAATGTACTGGCAAAAGCCTTAGTTCTCTTGGGTTACTTCCATGTTGCCTAGTGAATCATAGCAAAGTGTTCTGAGAATAAGTGTCATCAGGCAGCGAAGATGTGGCTGCACTGAAGAGAGATACAGACAAACTTCCTTAGGTGAGAAGTCTTGGGATAAGGGTTTTCAAACTCTTCTGGCTGGTAAATAGAACCCGTGTGACTGCTGCTTAGAGAAGTACTCCTGATTTATAGGAAAGGAAAAAAAAATCTGTTTTACTTTTATTACTTTTTCAAGTGATTCGTTCTGAGTTTTTTTTCATTGTCTTGTCCCATGACTTGAAGAAAAGCATGAATATTTAAAGTCCTCACTAATCACTTCATTAGTCCTTGTCTTCTTTCACTGTACGATATTTTACTCCAAATTTTGGGCCTCAAACACGAGAGATGTGCATGTCTTAGAAACAAAGAGATGAAGAATAAAATCATGAAGATAATTGAAATAACAAACAACTGCACCTCTCCAGGAAAAACAAAAAGACATTTCACTTTGGACAGGTAGTAAAATGAATTGTAGAACTTTCATGAAAAACCAGAAGGTAAAAAGCAATTGATTTAGTGAGTAGAAAGGAAGGGACAGTAAAGGGATTTTATTATATTTATTGATTTCTGGGGCCTCAATGTTATAGTGCTCATAAGGTCATCTTATCACACTGACAACTGGAGCTCAATCAAAATAATAAATCACTCTAGATAATTATGAGTTTACACTTTTTCAATCTAAATGATAACACAAAATGAAAAGTAATTCCCTAGTAACTTCTTTTGTTATCAAGGGGCTTGCTGAACTAGAAACCTTCATTCTTTATTGTCCAGAGCTTAAAACCCACTTCACACAGACTTGGTCAACTAAAAAGTGAACTAAGCATCATATTTTCAGAAGATCACAAAGTTACAAAATTTGAAAGACTGTCTATTGTGATTATAGGAAACATTTGAAGCTATAAAACTAGACACATAAATGACAGAGTAAACTAATTAAAATATGGCTTCTATTACTTACTAAAACAATTTCTCCTACGAGATCTAGAAATTCTACATTATAATATGCCATGACACCACAGATATATACAGGAAGTTTAATCTGATCTAATTTTCCCAGTTACATGAACTTCTTGGTTGACTGAGAAATAAGATAATGTGGCAATTTACCGAAAATTTAAAAATAGGGTTACCATTTTTCAAAACATAGAATAAAATTAATTTAGCACTACATTTATATTAATAATGTACATGATCTCATCTGATTTTTCTTCAGTCATTCCTACAGATCATATCTGCTTTCAGTTGCTTAGTACCTGATATTTGTGAAGGGTTTTTATATTCATGTCTAATGTGATCCTCATAATTACCTGTGAGACAGCCTGGATGTTATTGTCAAATGTGGAAATTAAGGCTCAGAGAAGGCAAATGTTTGCTGTTCACAAAGGTCAGCATTAGAATTATGCCCAAGAGCTTTAAATTCATAGATTTTTGCTTTTGCTTTTCTATTAGTTGCTACTACTGTGACACCCCACCCTAAATTAATGACTGAAAACACTTTACTTATAGAATGAAATTGATTTTAATATATATTCCTGAACTGGAAGTCCTATCTACTCTATTTTTACTTGGGGAGTTGATAAAGCAAAATTCTACATTTCCCAACTTCCTCTGCAACTATCATTTTTCATGCAAACAAGGTCTAGCCAATTAGAAGTACTCAGAACAGGTTTCAGAAAGATGTTCTGAGCACCTGCTAAGCCTGGCAGTTCTCGGCTCCTCTTGCTGGCCCTGTGAGATCTTGAAAACAGGAGGTTTTCTGAAGCAATATTTGGTGCCCACCTGCATGGCAGCAGTAGAAACAGTGCTTCTGCCAGATCTCTAATGGCAGCTTCAGCTTCAGGAGTGGTTGCTTCCCTAGGGAACCAACTCTGTCTGTCTCTGCACGTTTCCAGAGGAGTATAGCCTAGAATTTGCTCCATCAGCCCTTCCAAAATATTTGGAAGCAGTTAAATCAGTGAGTAAAAACTCTCTCTGTTTAAAATAATTCCAAGTGGCTCCAATTTTTAGCATGGAAACCTGACTGATACAAGTGGTCATTGCCCCTTTTAATAAGAATGCAAAGTTTAAGGGGTTCAGGTGAGATGTCAGTGGTTTGGATTCTAGTAAAACAAAGAGTTTGCTAAAGCACTGCTCAATATTTGTCAAAGAAAACTCATTGATATATGGCAAAACACTTCTGGATACTATCATGTTATAAGAATGACTGTTAAATCTTATGTACTGATCAGCCAATGGCTAGTGTATAGAGAAAATAAATAGGAGACTTGTGTATTTAAATAGTAAATACCACTGGTACTTTACAGGTCAACACTGTGGTGAAACCATATATAAATGTAGGCAACATAAAGAAGAGGGACAAATTCTATGGGGAGCACATTGCTCCAATGGATTAATGTTGACAGCCACCAGCACTTTTGTGCTAGCATGCACTGCAACACCCTTCAGGAGCATAACTGTACCCTGTACATGGGCAGAGAGATCTGCAGACATGGCATACAGAGGTAGAAAGAACCATAGGCGAGTAGAAGCAGCACCCTGGTGTTGTGTTTTGTGGTCAGTTACTGGCGAGTACTTTTACAAGAGCTGAAACACCATAGGGAGCCAGGGAAAAAAGGGAGAAAAATGCGGTGAGAGGATCTGGCTTATGGACACATAGGAGAAATTCCCTGGATCTCACAGAAATAGCTAGACAGAAACCTGAAGAATAGATGGAAGTCTTGATACAGAGAGGAAAAAGAGCTCAATAGATGGAACTTTCTCTATTAGTATGTCCCTACGTTTGCACTCCAGGGGAGACGGCCTGGAAAACTAGCCCATCATATGTGTAAGATGGTTTTATACCTCCACTGCTCAGCAGTGGGAATAGCATACAGTTAGTGTTTAATAAATACTCTAAAGGAAATAATAAATGCTTTTAAATAAATACATTATAGATGTTTAATAAGTAAATATAAAAGGAAAATACATGAAATAATGATTGTGCAGATGAATGTATTTGTAGTAAAGAGATAATGCATTAAACAGTACCCCTGTTAGGATTTCTCCTCCTAAATACACAACTTCCAGGGAGTGACACTGGTGCTAAAGAAAACAGATCTTATTATTTATTTTTCCTTTTAATAAGGACTTGAATCATATTGTCACCTTTGAGAATGATCCTAGAATCATTGATTTTTCCACTGTGTTTTGGGACCTGAAATGGTCTTCTGTCTTCACAAGTGATAAAAGCAATGACTGTGTGACCCTGGAAATTGGCTGGGTCAGACCTGACATTTTTTGGACAGAAGCCTAGTAAATGGTGACAAATCTCTGGAGAATTCTGTGTTACAAATGGATTTTTCTTTTGAAAAAGATATAGCACAGCAACGGCATTGCTTCTACAGTGTGAACTCTCCAATCCTGAGTAGAGCTATTTTGAGCTATTGAGACTCATTCCTTCAATATTCTTGACTCCACTGAAGATCTACTTTGATGCTTAAAGGGAACTAAGAGAAAACCTAAGTAAGTCTTCATTACATTTTTTAGAATGGTTAATCAGGCATTTGAGTTGCTACCTTTTTGTGGTTATAATTCCTTATTGACAATTAAAATGTTCTACACATTTTGGTTCATTAATTTCCTCTTTTGAACACATATTTATTATGTACCATGATGTACTAGGAATCACTCTAGGTGCTGAGGATGCAGCAGCCAACAAAACAAAGAAAACCCTGCCATCAGGGAGTTTATGTTTCTGTGGGGTGAGGAGAAAATTTCACAAAGTAAGTAGGTAAATTGCATAACATATTAGAAGGTGCTAAGATCCATGGAGAAAAGCAAAGCAGAGAAAGGGAGGGGATTGAAGGCCTATATGGTTGTGATATTAAATAATATCTCTTCATGGAGAAGATTATTTTGAGTCAAGGTCAGAAGTTGTAAGGGATTAAGCCATATAGATAACTTGGGGAGGATCATTCCAGGCAGGAGGGAAAGCTCATACACTGTTCTGAGTTAAAAAAAACCTCAGGTATTTCTGAGGAAGAATAAGAATTCAATGATTTCTGAAGCAGAGTAAGAAAAGGGGGAGAGTAGCAAGAATTGATATCAAGACAGAAGGTTACTGCATATAGCCTTATAAGTCATTTACTGAACAGCTCCAGGGGGCATCATTCACCTTGACTATGTTTTTACAGAGGCTCTACAATGAAGCATGGGTAAAGAGAAAATAATAGGTACAGATCATTGTGGTTCTTATATACCACTATAAGGATGTTGGTATTTAGCCCAAGATGAGGAGTTACTGGAAAGTTCTGAGCAGACAGATAATATGATCTGGCCTGTCATTACAAAAATTCTTCTGGCTGCTATGTTAATAGCTGACTGAAAGGAAATAAGTAGGAAACTAGGATCCAGTTAGTAGGTTACTGAAAATGAATGATAATGATTATTATTGGAAGAATACCAGAAATCTACAATAAAATGTGAGTCAACTGAAGGAAGTGTTTCAAAAACAGTCTCAGTTCAATGTGTCAAAGGCTGCTAAGAAGTGAAGTTATTGCTTAATATACATTACACCATTTTTATAGCATGTTTCATTTGTAAGTTTATCTCAAGTAAATAAAATACCTAATTGGTTTTGCTACATATCTCTGTTCTCAGTACCTTGAATATTTATACACAACATAAATTAAATAGTTTTTTAAAAATCTTCTATCTGATTGTCTATGTTCATGGACTAAAGTACGGGTTTAGGTAGGATGGTGAGGGTGTGTGTGTGTGTGTGTGTGTGTGTGTGTGTGTGTGTGTGAAGACATGTAGAAGAAAGCAATTACCTTTTTTAAGCAGGCTAGAATGCCCTTCATTTTCTGATTTTGAACACATTTACAAGCTTTTGGGATGTTTTCACAATTACATAGCTGATGGATAGGAATCATTAATTTAAACACATTACTCTGCAGAAATAGGTTTGCATAAACCATTACTTTCTTTGAGTATTGGGATGTATTTCTATACTATTTTTGAGCTAAACTAAAATCTCCCTTGGGAGTCATTCTTTTTCCTCTTAAGGTCAATTTAGTTCATTTAAACATTGGGTGTAGGCATGAGCCACCCCTCTGGTTGTCAGTTCCCTCCTCCACCCCAAAATACAAGGTGTTATTACACTTTGTCCTTCTGTGGCAACCTGTGTTCCCCTAAGAGTTAAAATAATTTATATTTGTGACTGTTTCCAATTTTGTGGTACCTTTACTATCATGAGAAGTAGATTAAATTTCATCAGACAAAAAGTACATTTATGTTAATAAATGATACCTATATATTTAAAATCTTAAATAATGATCACTTAAAAAACTGCCTATAAGGATGATTAAGTTACATTTTTCTGTAGACATGTTGATATGTTTCAAACTAAAATCATACCAAATACTATGTTTCCATTTTGTTATCATCATGTTAAATCATCATGATATCATATTTGGAAATCCAAGCATTCAATGAACTTCTCATCTCAAACAATTTCACTTTAAGCACTCTAATTCTCCTATATTATTAATCAGCTTTAACTCCCTCCACTTTGACATGTTTGGGAACAATTTCCCATATTCTCATATTGCTTCAGTTACTGCAAAAATGACTGCAGGGAACTGAAGTGTCAACTATAAAGAAGTAGTCATAGAATGATGAAAATGTTCAGCCACTATAGATATAGTATGAAAGAAACTATCAAGCTGATAAATTTTTCAAATTGAAAAAGGCAAAAGAGAAAGAAAAAAAATATATGTGGTCACTAATGTGTTTGATGGATAATTCAGTTTGAATAAGGTGTACTTAGTATGGCAGGAGTTGAATTTTAAAAAAATCTTGAAAAATTTGGCTCTTGGTCATTCAAAATTATTTAATAATTAAAAACAAGTTTGGTCGGCACTCTCTTGTCCCCTCCTGGTGTGAGCCGGGAGCTCTGTCCTGTCACTTTACCTCTAAATAAAAGCCTATACCTTGCTCTCCTACCTTAAGTGTGAAGCTCATTCTTTGGCTTCGTGAACAAGAAACCCGGCATCATCTTTGGGGGCTAGTCCGGGATAGCTTTGGAGGTGAGTATCGGCATCCAAGCCTGCCTTTTCTTTCACTGTCCTTATAGAAGGAAGCCGTCTATGGCACACAAAATCGGGTGCGTCAGCCACTTAAATGGGACTAGACTGGCTGCCGATCTCAAAGTCTCAAGTGACAGGTTCCCCTGTGTCTCCCTCAGTGGATCCCCTGTCTCCCTTGGGAGCCGGGAATGTCACCTGAGTGGAGGCCAGGATTCCCTTTCAGAGGCATCTCCTTGGATGTGAGGGACTGAGGAAAGCCGTGGGCAACTGCGAGAGTCTAGGCTGAGGCTGCACTTTGGCGGCTTCTCAAAGGTCCGCGTGTCTGGAATCAGACCCCGACAGCCCGACTGGGTATCCATGAGGAGTGTCTCTCTGTCTCTGTGTCTGACTTCCAGCCTGCTTCTCCAAGCCGCCCTGGCCTCTGAGTGAGGCAGGGGGCTTTCCTAACTCTCTTATAACTTCATCAATTTCACGGAACCCAATGCTCACCACCACAAGGTAGGAGATCTACGCTTCGCTCTTATTCCTGACTTAATACTGCACTTTTTTATCTCATAAAATGTGTCTGGGCACCTGTTAGCCACTTAAAAGATGATTAGCCTCGGCTACCAGCCTTCAAGTCTCGGGTGAGAGGTTTCCCGGTGTCTGCCGCTCCTTGATCCCCCGTCTCCGGATGGACAGGAATGTCGGGGAGTGGCTGAGCCGATTTCCTACTTTCCTATCCTAATCTGAGGATTCCGAGGGCAGACCAGACTAGTACACAGTGGTCCTTGGGTCTCAGCTCTGGCTGATTGATCCGATGGCACTGAGTGAACCTCCGGCTAGGCTGCTGCCTATGCGAGAGTCGCAGATGACATCCCCCACCCCCAACCCCTTGTCTCAGATCAGATTTGTTATAGTGGGTGATGGGCTAAGTAATTCCCAGGCAGTGGCAGAAACTCGTGCTTGAGTATAGATTCCCCCTCCATAACTGTACATGTAAGTGGCCCCATTTAAATTTTAGCCATGTCTCTATTCTACTGATCTCCCTTCCTTGGAGGCAGTCATCCTGGGGCTAGGCATTTCCTTTTCTGTGGCCCCAAGGAAGTGAAGGAGGCTTGTGACTCTGACCAAGGCTCAGGCAGCGAGAGGTCACACAGTCCCTGCACTTATCGGACAGGCAGGGGGCTCTCAAGGAATGACTAAAGCTTGTGCAGAGAAAATTAGGACTCCCAAAAGGCGTAAAGTAAGAGTACACTGGTGAGGTTCTCACTAGATCCAGGGCTCTGAAGCAACTCTTGCTTAGTGGGAAAGCAAGAGGGAAATCAAGGCAAGGTGCAGGCCATGCTGGTAAGGAGTGGTTAAGTCCAGTAGACCTGGCAGAGGGGGTGACTGACCACTGTCACCCAGGCTGTCCAAGGAGAGGGGACGCCCTCACACAGAGAAAAGACCAACCAGGTGTCGCACACCTGTCTTTCTCTCTTCCAGGTGGGAGCTTCCTCTTCAAGTTTAAAGCCAGACATGCCCCTGGCTTGCATTCTAAAGAACTGGGAGCAATTCTGATCCCCAGACCCTAAAAAATAAGTGTCTTATCTTCTGCACACAAGCCTGGCCTCAATACAGTCTCTGATTAGAGAGGCTTGGCCCCTGAAAGAAGTATACAATATAATAAGGTTAAGCAGCTAAATACATTTTGCCACAAGGAAGGAAAATAGTCAAAAGTCCCATGGACTACTAAAATATGGGACTAGTTTTATAAATTTTTTTGGTGAAAATCTATTCTACTTATTGGGTTCATTATTATCTTCAAAAATTAGGAGGTTTTTAAACTAGACTCCCAGAAATGGAAAAAATTTATCTTCTGCAATACAGCCTGCCTTTAAATGACTGGTACTAGAATTGTACTTGCATTTCATTTCCAGCCCCCTGGACACACACACAGTCCCTATCAGTTCAAAACCTTCATAGGCTGTTAGTCTGGGGCCATCTAAACATTAAACCAGTTATGTAAACTGCTCGCCCTTAGAGTGTATTCTTGCAAACTGAGATACTCTTAGTCAAATAAGCTAAAATGAAAGAAAGGAATTGGATATCAGTAACTCAAATCTTTGTATCCATTTATCTGTCTCTGTATATGTTCTTTTATGAAAAGTATTGCTAACTATAGTCATTACGTCTCAATCTGTATGTTTGTGTGTCTAAGTGTGTAAATGGAAAATATTTTTCTACCTCTGGATGGTATTAATAAAAACTGATTTAAAGACATGTGCTTGTGAAAATTGGGCATTCTAAAACTTCCAGAAAATTCTAATAAAAGATATTAAGTATTAATGCTAATTTAAGTTGAACTGAAACAGACATGTCCTTATGGTTATCAGCTGCCTAAGTTTACCTAAAGTCATTTAAGTTGATGTTATCTGTTAAATATTTCAAGAATAAAATGCTTAGAGGCTTGACTTTGTCTAATGTTCAGTAAAGGTTTTGTAAGTAATCTAGCATAGCTATTAGGAATGAGTAAACTAAGTGTAGCAAGTGAACACCTTAACAATTGTGTGTTACAGTGTGTATTCCTACAAATGGCTTGAGAATTCTTGTAGTAACCTAAGACCTTAAAGTTTTGCTAAGTTAAGTAGACATATTTTGTGCTTAGTGAGAGATTGTGCTGTAAAGCACATGGTTCCAGAAATTAAAATGTGTTCATAAATTTATCAATCTAAAGAATGCTAGTGTAATGGTTTACAATAGCCTAGTTCTCAGTGTTCATTGAAAATTAAAGTTCCTAATGGTTTTAAGTTCTAATTCAAACTACTTGAAATAAGAAAACAGTTCTGCATGCTAAAAGATGTGTGTTTTGGTAAGGAAAAGGGTAAGAAATGAAAATTCATTTTATTGAAAGTAAAAAGTAATTTTGTTCTAAAGTATAGCTGTTTATTCAAAGAGGAAGAACTCTAAATGTAAAAAAAAATTGTAGAAATTGTGGAAGAATTGATATGGTCATGCTATGTAAAATTAAAGCAAATGAGTTTTGATATCAAGTACACAGCAAAATTAGAATTTTGTTTTCAGTTAAAAAGACAAAGTTTTCTTAAACAGTCTGCTCTTAATGTTGAAAGATTGCAAAGGGTTCTCTAATTGTTTTATCAAAGCAGTTTCTCATGCTTAAAGTCTCAATGAGTTGTCTGAGTATTTAAGAAAATGAGATCTTAATATTAAAAGGACTAAAAGCTAAACTTTGCTAACAACTGTAACCTTTTAGGTATTTTGGGTACCTTGCTTACAGGGTACCCAAGCAGCTTTACCAGGTGAGTAAGGAAGGTCACTTCCTGGCAAGTGCAGGAACCTCAGAATGTCTTGGGAACCTCAAGAGAGGAAATTCACCCAAATCTACAGGTACTGCCGGCAAAACCTGATGGCAAGTGTGGCTTGGCTTTCTGGCCTTGAGAGGCCTTTAAAAGTTCCATCTGAAGTTCCTTAAGTTCCAGCAAAACACATTTAAAAGAGCCTATGTAATCAATTGCTCTTCTTGCTGCACTTATGCAAACTGTATTTGCCTTTTAGGTATTTTGTTGTCATTCTGGTTAAATGGATAAGTATTGCTTCATGGCAACCTATAATCCTATTTAAGCAAGTGCCAAAGAAACTTTCTTCTGACAACTTCCCAAAATCAAGTTCAAAAAGGTGCTTTTACCTCTAGTTAATTCTGATATTTTCCAGAGGGCCCCTGGAACATGTCAGAGGAATTTTTTTCTCATTGGGGAAAGTATTTGGCTAATTTGGCTTCTTTATCTGATATATAATTACCTGCTTAATTACTTGGAAAGCACTGTCAAAGGGAATGATGCTAAACTTTGTTACTAAATGTTTTGTGTTACAGAAATATCCAAATTTCCTTATGTCAACTGTCTTATAGTAAGCTCTCATCAGATCTTTAGCCACTGTCATTTATAAGTCTTTTGTCATTTATAGTCACTGTTTTAATTACTCCTAAACTACTAAAGAAATAAAAATCAACAGACCAGGTATTAGTTACATAGGATTAAGTAAACTAAGGAAGATGATTTTGTGACTTTTTGTTTCAAATGTTACTGATAAAATGTTTTAAGCTTTTTCTCTTAAGCTGACAACAGTTTAGTAAACGACAGTACCTTTCTAAGCAGAATTGAAACATTTATCTTTCCCTCTACCTGATCCCTCCAGAATTTAAAAACTCTCAGTGACTATTTTTGTATTTCATGGCAGTATGTTTATTTGCATAAGTTCAATAAGAATCTGCTTTCCTAGTAAGAAGACCAATTAAAAACACTGGTTATATTATCAAAGCTTTGACTGGAATGTTATACCTGAGAGACACGTGTGTAAACTCATATTAACAGACAGCTTTAAGGAACTGAATTTGACTTTATAATGCCAACAGAACGCCTTGGAGGAACTGGCCTGGTACCTTGCTTACAGGGTACCCAAGCAGCTTTACCAGGTGAGTAAGGAAGGTCACTTCCTGGCAAGTGCAGGAACCTCAGAATGTCTTGGGAACCTCAAGAAGAGAGGAAATTCACCCAAATCTACAGGTACTGCCGGCAAAACCTGATGGCAAGTGTGGCTTGGCTTTCTGGCCTTGAGAGGCCTTTAAAAGTTCCATCTGAAGTTCCTTAAGTTCCAGCAAAACACATTTAAAAGAGCCTATGTAATCAATTGCTCTTCTTGCTGCACTTATGCAAATAATCAAGCCAAGTGTTAATTATTTTCTTAATCTGGTTACTTCTAATAAAAATGAGGTTGGTTTTAGAGAAAAGTATTGTTTCAATAATGCAGCCTTATCTATACTGAGTCCTAATACTAGTCATTGGAGCATAGACTAGATCCAGAATTCTAGTTTCCCCAAGATATATGGCTATGATTCTCAATTAGAGTTTTACTAGTTCTAATCCTCATAGTCAGCCAGGCATTCTTTAATCTACTTGTCAAGTCTGTTCTTCCAGAATGGAAAATCCAACTCCAGATTTTGCTACTTAACCTAATAACATAATTTGTTCTATCTTGCCTAGAAGCCATAAAACTACAAATAGTAACAGAAATGGAACCTGGAATAGAAGTGCCCATCTTCCAAGGCCCTCTCAACTGACCACTGATGGAGACCTAACTGCACCCTTTACTGCGCCCCTTCTCAGCATGAAGTAGCCAGAGCGGTCGTCACCCCCTTTCCCTAACAGCAGCTAGGGTCTCCATCTGTAGAGTGGGGAATGAGACAGGGACCGTGGGTGTAGTCAGAGTAGGGTGAGGGCCTCCGGAAAAAGCAGGGCGGGATATGTACAGTCAGAGCAATATAACAATGGGCAAAGAAGTCCCTTTTAAAACTCTGTGTTAAGCATTATGCAAAGTCAAGGTCACACTAATTCTCTAAGATCAAGATATCAGACTAAGAATATAGACATCTTCAGTGAGGTCAGTTAAAGGTCAAAAGGCCAGGAGCAACTTGGCCTAGAATGCTTGAGTGTTTCACAAATAAAGAAGGGTATCTCAGTATAACCCATGACTTCACTGTAAACAGCCCTAGCAAGCAGAGAACAACCCAGCCCACCTTGAGGGCAGAGCAGGTGGTAAAACTCCACACCCCTAAGCCTTTTTTTCATGTTCTTGAAAAATCCTTATTTGCCTATAAAACCCACTAGACAACACACCACCGTGGGCTCTCTTGTCCCCTCCTGGCATGAGCCAGGAGCTGTGTCCTCTCACTTTATTTCTAAATAAAAGCTTGTACCTTGCTCTCCTAAAAAAACAAAAAAACAAAAAAACACAAGTTTGGTAGTTGAAGAAATGACAGATTTTAATTAAGAGCTTATTTTTCTTAAGGAATGGGAAAATTGGAGATAAGCAGTTAGTTCAGAAGTTCAAGAATGCCAGAAGTGAGGTCTCTGGTTCTCTCAGCCTTTCCTTTATAGTTTTAAGATGGATGCCCTATCTCCCACAGTAGGACCACATATGAGGCAAGAGAAAGGAGCAAAAGCAGAGGTCAAAAAGGACAAGGGGTGGCTTATCTAACCTCCTTCCCTAGAGCTTTCCTAGAGTCCCACGCCATGACTTATGCTTGCATCTAATTGGCCAGAGCTATGTTAAATGCCCCCTACCTGAAATAAAAGCTGAGAAATCAGTTCTCTATCTAGACACTTGGCTCTACAAGCAAACTGTGAATTCATTCAGTAAGGGAGAATATAAAAATGGGTACTGAGTATGTATTTAGACGTGATGACCAAGATTAAAGACATCTTTACCCTGAAACAAGAATGTATAAATAAGAATTCCCAGACCTTGTTGCTAAACTGTTCACCTCCTAACCTTATGTACATAAGGCACACAAGAATAATGATCTAGAAGGTTATAGAAGGTGGAGAGATAATATGAGAATCTTGAGAAGTGGCATTTCAAATGGTAGAGTTCCAAGCAAAGGTGATCAATACAGTTGGGTTTAGGGTCCCTGAGGTCCTAAGACTTAGGGTAAGAAGTTCTTGTATATCCTGGCCCCTATGAGCTACTCAATCTCATCTCCTAATTCCCAGCTCAAAGCCTCTTCTGACACCAAACCAATTTCTTCTCCCTTTCCTCAACATTTTATGCTACTTTCAGAGATTTATAAGGGCAAGGATTATCAGAAATGAGTTGTATATTGCACAGATTTCAGACAGGAAGTTACCAATAATGACTGATGGATAGTTGTGCATTACTTAGGGAATCATGAAATACTGTTCATCATTATGTTTCCAATTTGACATACTTCCTCTTGATTATCATGTGTAGGGGTCAAACTTCAGTAAACTTTTTCCCTAAAGGGCCATGTAGTAAATATTTTAGACCTTGCCAGCAACATAATGTATTTTCCTTTGTTTGTTTGCTTGATTTTTAGGCCCTTTAAAAGGGTAGAACCAATCCTTAGTATACTGACCACACAGAGACAGACTGCATGCCAAATCCAGCAGGCAGTAGTTTCCCCACCCACTCACAGGTTGTTGCTGAAGCAATAGATATTTTACTAGAAGAGTAGAACATTGTGGGTGTGACCTTGTGGCCCTTTGTATACTTCCTCCCTTAGCCCAGGGGCATCCTCCTGCCTTCCTCAAGCACATCTATTCATTTTTCACAAGTGTTATCTCAATTGTCTGTCTTGTTTTTATTTTTTCCTCCCTTTATAATTAACCAATATCTTTGTGGCTGTACTGTGCTCTGTACATTTCTCTCAAAAACCTGAAATGCCATTTATTACGCTTAAGTAAATCCCTGAGAATAAGCAGCATCTCATTCATTTTTGTATCCTGTTATCAAGTTATGTGCTCCACAAGTAATACATAGTCATTGTCTTTTGAAGAAAGGAAGGAAGGGAAGGAAAAGAGGATGAAAAAGAGGAGGGAATGAACAAATAACTGAATGAATGAAAGAAGGGAGTTACCCTTTCACAATGGAAGAAGTATCTGAAAAATTTTGGACATAATTAGAAAGCAATAATTTCAGAGTCAAGAGTTTACATGTACATGGATTACCTCTTTTTTCACTTATATCTTTAAAAATACAACTTTCATCACCCATGCTCCTTTTTCTTGGAATGTTTGGAAAGACAGACTCTTTTTAATTATTAAAAATTATTGATCATACTAAGTACTGAGTTATGGGAAGACGGAGGACTGAAACACAAATTAGAATATCTTGTATTTGTTCCCAACTTGCAGATTCCATAAAAAATAACTTTTTTATGTGATATGCAAAAAAAGTCATTTGGTGGTTTTTAACATCATCATCATAATCTTATTTCAGAAGGAATGACCATACATTCCTTGAGGAGACACAGTGACAATGCTGGGAGCCATGATGGTGATGCCAGGGCGATGATGCCCTTCCACGCCAAACACTTTGCTAAGCATTTAGGCATTCATGAGCAGGTGCATGTATCTTTTAACCCTCATAAAAACTATAAGATAAGAACTACTATCATCCCATTTTATATATTTAAAAATGAAAGTACCGAAATGTTGATTCATTTGTTAAGGTCAGCCATCCAGGAATTGGCAAAGATGGAATTTAAACCAACATGAGTCTGAAGACCAACAAAGGGGTTTAACAAATACACTTAGCAATCAGGTAATGGCATGAACAGGGTAAGCGCCTGTCAAAACAGATATTTATGTGTAAAAATAGCTACAGTTTTGTTGTCTTTGGAACAGCATAACATTTTCTTTTGTATTTGTGCACAGTTTATTGTTCTATATGATATAAACAACACAATATTTAGAAGAGATATTTATATGCCTAAAAACAAGTTAATTAATTATTAACAACTAGTTTAAGCAGTTATCAGCTTATCTTCTAAGGCGAAACCTCTGTTACAATTTTTTCATGTATCAGTGCTTCAAAGGAATTAGAGCTCCTCTAATTAATATAAGATTATTTAACTATATAAAGACTATAAAGCAGAAGGAATGGTTTTTCAAAGCTTTAGATTTACTAAAAATAATAAAGTATCTAAAACAGTCAGCTGCAAGCCTTGATAGATTGATATTAATGCACTGCATTTTGAGTGATATAAATAGTTAATTTCCTTCAATTATTGCTGCCCCATATTAAAACACACTTTGTAGGTGGTATTTATTCCTTTGAGGTTAAACATGTTCAGAAACACAAGAGCTACTTGACAGAAAAAGATGCTGTAGCTAAAATAGGAATTTGGGGGATGGGGAAGTGTGATGTTACACTCTGCTAGAAAATCAAATAGATAAATATGTATTATACAGATTTTCTGTCTAAGAGAAATTTTTTCATCCACCTGCCAATACAAGACAGCAAGTCAAGGACTTACCATGATACAACACATGACACGAAAACAATTTTTCTCTATATCTATTGCTAAGCAGTATGCATATTAATAGCTAATGAAATATCAATTCTAATTTGCAGGGAAAAGTTCATGCTATTCTTCATGTTGTAGGTTTGGTGAAAACAGGAATTTATGAGAACCTTAGAAACTATTTGAATAAGCTACCTAAAAACTTTATGAAACAATTTCATCTTACTTGTAGAGAGGGTAAAAACCCTACTTCTGAGAAATCAAAACATTTTTACTTGTTATGCAATACACTGATCATTATCATTTATACACTTTGATTTTCCATGTTAATCTTCTAAGTTTTGTACAATAATATCTACTTCTCTCAATACAAAAAGAAAGGTCTGTGTTCTTTAACAGTTATTTAATTTTACACAGGTTACTTATATATTACCTTAATTATCTGGAATATAGTTTTTAAAAAGCCAATAGGAAAACAGGGCACACAAGTTGTTTCATTTTACCTTTACTGATTACTAAGCTCAGGGCAACTCAGATGCACAGAATTTAGACATATCAGGTACCTCAATGGTTATCTAATTTGACTACTTCATTTTACTAAAATGGGACTCTGTCTGCTAAACTGAGATTATATGACAGTGGCTAAAAGAGAAAACTAACAATCTTACAAACCATAGACAGGAAAACTAGAAAAAGTAGATGCAAGAATAAAAAAAATTCTAACATAGTTTAGGAGCATATACTACACATAATCTTAGCAGACTCTGAGATCAAGAGCACAGTGCAATAAAATCATTTGTATTAACAATGAAGACCTTTAGTTTTGTGAAAAAATGTGACATGTGATTAGTGTGCATTTATTAATTTAAAAGAGGTAAGTTATGTATTTTAGAAAGTTATTTGCTGAAACAGTGAAAACAATAAATCACCCAAATGCTGAAGCTTCTCAGTGACATATGGATAACTCACTCATTGTAATACAATATCCTATGCTTGAAAAAGCATTAAACAATGAGTAATGAATAAAAAAAACCATTTTACTCTTCATAGTTTCCAGTAAGTAGCTGCATTTCTATCACAGGGTGAAATTCTGGTAGGGGGAATTAGGATAATAGATTACATGGATTGAAACACATAAAACATGGGGTAAAAGTGGTTCTATCTTTAGGGAGCCAGAAAAAGGGGAAATGTTAGATAAAACTAGAACATAAATAATTTACTTTAAGGTAGAAGAGGCAAAGGCAGTATTTTCCTCCTACTCCTGTGCTCCTTTCCAGTACTGGCCAGGATCGCTTTTCACTGAAACAAGAGGATACCACTAAACTATTCAACCAAAACCTTCGTACCTTCGTAATTTGTTCTTAAGGGTGTGTATAAGGTGTGGGTAATGAGAGGTAAGGAAATGCTTCTCCAAATTAAAGAACCTCGCAGCCTATTTCAAATTAGGTCAGCAGTGATTTGCAGGCAGAGCAGGGGAACGCTGGTCTCAAGAACAGAGTAATCAAACGGGAAAAGCAGCGCGACGCAAGTATGGCAAAAGTGAAGATCAACAGTGGTCATCGAGGACTGAATGAAAGGAGACACACTAGAGATTTTCAGGTACAAATCATTAAAAAAATCAGAAGCATATAACACGTGAAACAAGGGCCCAAATGTTAGGGTCTTCTGGGCTATTTTTAGGCAGTCTGAAGGGCCTTTGAGACAAAATGTTAACAGGATCTGAATTACATGTTAATAGTATTACTGTAGCTGTTTTGACAAGAATAGATTCAAGAGGGCCAACCGTGGAATTGGAGATCAGTAAGGAGGCTATTGCTGTAAATTAGTCAAGATATGATGGTAGAATTCACACTTGTAGAATGCTGCTATGAGAAGTTCTGTGGATCCTCTCCTAGGTCAACAGCTATAACTGGTAGAACCTATTTTAAAAACAACACAACCATTTATCTCCAATCAAATCTCTGGAAAATGAGTCAAGGCTATACAGTAAACGAAGAAAGATGTATTTAAGAAAAATCTAAGATTGGTGAAAACAGTGAAAGTGTGTGCCATTTGAGCCATGACCCACTCTCTTCTCCATTTACCCCAGTTTGGACTAAGGAAACTCCTGCCCTGGCTGCGTACAGCCAAGAACACAGGTGGCTCCTCTCAGGCTTACAGTATAAAAGCTATATGATTCTTCCTGGAAGTGGCAAGCCATGAGCATGTTTCATCCCTCCAGCTCTGTGTACAGAAGTTTTATTCAGGCAAGAGCAGTTGAATGATCTGGAATTCTCCTCTTGATAGCTCTGCTCTTATAGCAGAAGCTGTTCCCCAGATGCAGGAGACCAAGAGTACTGGAACAATGATTTGCTCTTGCTCCAGCTCAATTGTAGGGTGGTGGTTCTTAGTCAAGAGATACAATCTGAGAAGACCAGAGGCTACTTCTCCTACCCAACACCCTGCTCACAAAGATAGATGTCACTTTGAGAGAAGGAAACCATTGTCCCCACCCTCAGCTCTGGAGCAGTGATGTAGAGATATTGCCCAGGAGATGTAGGTCATAAGAAGAGAGAGCTCCTACATTTTCCTAAAGTCCAAGGGAAGTAATTTTATTTTGGACAGAGTGTGGAAAAGTTCAAGCCTAAAGTCACTCTTGAAAACAATGCAGATTTTTTGATGGTAAGCAATTTAGAGGAAGCTGTTTTTATTTTAACTAAGATTACTAACAAGCTAATCGTAGACTAAGTAGAAGTTTACTAGAGAGAAACAGAACATTCCTTGGGGCAGATAAAAACTCATAGACTGACCTCAAAGGCTAATGTAAAAAGGATCACAGTTTATTGGTTTAGACTCTGGTGCAGTTTGCACCTCAGGGTATTATCAGAAAACAATAAAGTGTGCTGCTGGTAATTAATGGAGGTTCAAACTGGCAAAATCAGGAATGAAAAAAAGATAACACTAGTGATTTTATAAAAATAAAAAGAGCCATAAGGGATACTGTGAACACTTTATGCCAAAAAATTAGACAACATAAATGAAATGGATAAATTCATAAAACACACAAACTACTGAAACTGATTTAAGTGGAAATAGATAATCTGAATAGATTTATAACAAGTAAAGAGATTGACTTAATAATTTAAAAACTTCCCACATAGAAAAGTCAGGACCAGCTGGCTTCACTGGTGAATTCTAACAAGCAAACATGTGGAGAAGAATTAATACCAATTATGCACAAATTCTTCCAAAAAACAGAAGAGGAATGCCAAGGAATGCCAAAAAAGTATTGTCCTGCTACCAACAACCAGAAAAAGATATAATAAAAGAAAACTACAAACCAATATTTCTATAAATAGAATTGCAAAATTCTCTGCTACAAAGTACTTAGCAACTAAATTCAGCAACATATAAAAAGCATCATACACCATGACCATCTGAGATTTATCACAAGAATGTAAGTTTGGTTTAACATTTGAAAATCAATTTTCATAATACACCATACCAATAAAACAAAGGGAAAAATATAACCAACTGAATAGACACCTAAAAAGTATGTGAAAAATCCAACATTCTTTCATGATAAAGATACTTAACTAGGAATATACAGGAACTTCAACTTGATAATGATTATCTATGAAAAGCCCATAGCTAGCATCATGCTTAATGGTAAAAGACTAGATGTTTTCCTCCTAATATCAGGGATAAGACAAGGATCTTTATTCTTGTCACTTATGTTCAATGTCATACTGGAGGTTCTAGCTAGGAAAATTGTACAAGAAAATAAAATAAAATGTAACAATTGGAAAAGAAGAAGTAAACTTATCTCTGTTTACACATGATATGATCTTATAGGCAGACTATCCTGAGGAATCCACTAAAATAACTCAAGAATTAGTAAATCAATTTAGCAAATTTGAAGGCTACAAGATCCATATAAAAAACCAGTTGTAATTCTGTACATAAAAATGAACAATGTGAAAATGAAATTAATAAACAATTCCATTTACAATAGCATAAAAAAGAATAAAATATTTAAGAACATATTTAACAAAAATGCAAAACATAGACTTAAAATCATATAATGTTGTTGAAAAATTAAGAAAAACCAGTAAATGGAATAAGTCCGTATACACAGATCAGAAGGCAATACTGCTAAGGTGGGAATATTTTCCCAATTGATCTGTTAATTCAGTGCTATCCTATTAAAATCCCAGCCAGCTGTTGTGCAGAAACTGATAACATGATCCTAAAATTCATATGGAAACTCAAATGACCCAGAATAGCCATAATAGTTGTTAAAAAGAGCAATGTTAGAAGATTCACAATTTCCAAAATTAAAACTTAGAAGATATGAAACTTACTATTAAGTAATGAAGCTGGTGAGGGCTAGCCTAAGGGCAGGCATATGAATATAATAGAATTGAGAATCTCGAAATACATCCTTACAGTTAAGTCAATTTACTTTGACAGAAGTACCAAGATAATTCAGTGGAGGAAAAAGTAATCTTTTTAACAAATAGTGTTGGTACAACTGGATATCCAGTATAAAAGAATGAAGTTGTGTTTCTTCCTTGTGTTAAATAAAAACTAACTCTAAATGCATCACAAACCTTTATGTAAGAGTTCATGCCATAAGTGTTAGACACAAATATAGGAGTAAACTTTTTATGACCTTGGGTTAGGCAAAGCCTTTTGGTTTGATACCAAAAGTACAGGGGACAAAATGAATGATAACTTGGACATCATCAAAATTTAAAATGTTTATGTTTCAAGAGACACTGCACAGAAAGTGAAAAGACAACCCACATAATGGGAGAAAATATTTGCAAATCATAAGCTCTGATAAAGTATTTGTATAAAGAATATACAAAAAACTCCACAAGTAAATAATAAAATGACCACTAACCCAATTTGAAAGAATGGAAAAAGGATCTGAACAGACATTTCTTCAATGTAGATGTGTATATGGTTGATAAGCATATGAAAAGATGATCGACATCGTTCGCCATTACATAAATGCAAATTACACCTTTAATGACATGCTACTCCATACCCACTGGGATGGCTATAATAAAATAAGACAGTAATAACAAGTTTGGCAAGAGTGTGGAGTAACTGAAACCTTCATGCATTGCTGGTGGGAATGTAAAATGGTGCAGACACTTTTAGAAACAATCCAGTAGTTTCTCAAAATGTTAAACATAGAGACCATATGACCCAATAATTCTACTCCTGGGTAGATATAAAGATAAATGAAAACATATCCACCCAAAAACTTGTACATGAATGTCATAGTAGCATTATAAATAATAGCCCAAAAGTGGAAATGTCTATCAACTGATGAATGGATAAATAAAATATAATATAACCATATATTGGAATATTACTTGGGTATAAAAAGGAATGCAGTACCGATACATGATATAACATATATGAACCCTGAAAACACTCTGCTAAGTGAAAAAAGCTAATCATAAAAGACCACATATTCTGTGATTCCATTTATATCAAATGTTCAGAATTAGCAAATCTATAGATTTAGAAAGTAAATTTGTATTTCTTAGGATTTGGGGAGTTAGAGAAAGTGGGAATGACTGATGATAGGTACAGACTTTCTTTTTGAAGTGATAAAAATGCCCTGAAATTGCTTGTGGTGAAGTTTGCACAAATCTGTGAATGCACTAAAAGCCACTGAAATTTACACTTTATATGGATGAATTGTATGATATGTTAATATCAGTATCAACAAAACTGTTAAAAAAGGTACAATAGTAACAGACTAAGTAGGTAACTATAGAAATGGAGAATTCATCAGTTTTAAATATAGTTTCAAGTAGAAACAATGAATTGGGCAAGAGAAAGAAATTTCAGATGAATCCAATATTTTTGGTTTGGAAGGATGTAATAGGCATTAAACTTTAGGACAGAGATTAAGAGTTTAATGTTTTATTTCATATACAAATTTTTTAAAATTAATGTAAGAGTAAATGTGATTTCTATTGTACAGGAGTCTCTATATTTCAAATTTCTAGTTAGATGTGAAGGCAGCTTCCATAATTCTTCCAGTGATTTCTGTCTCTTGATATTCACTCATTTGTTTAATTCCCCTCCCTTCAAGTATGGGCTGGACCTAGTGACTGGCTTCAATGGAATATGATATATGAAATATTTGAATATGAAATATTTATATGGTAAAAGTAATGGGTATCACATCTGAGAGTAGGTTATAAATGACTTTGAATTTCTCTCTCTCTTTCTTACCCTTCTCCTTCCTTCCCTGCATTCCTCTTCTTAGCTGTGATGAAGCCAACTTCCATGCTACTAGTTGCTCTCTGGAATGGTCCACATGGTGAGGAACTATGGCCAGACTCAGACCACAGCTGAGGAGGAACATTGGTCCACAGTCCAACCTGTTAGGAACTGATTTGCCAACACTGATGTGAGTGAGCTTGAGACATGGTCCACCCTCCAGTTGACTGAAGTCTCACGAAAGATCCTGAACCACAGGATCCAATTAAGAAGAGTCAACTTTCTCATCTACATAAACTGTTACATATTAATGTGTTGTTTTAAGTCGTTAAGTTTTGGGTTACTCTGTTATGAAGCAATAGATAACAAATACAGTCAATTATTGAAGTAACTGACATGGATTTTTGTACTCATGAGTGTGTCCCTCAAGAACTCATGCAATTGCCACAAAGGTTTTACATTTTCTATGCCTGTATGCTTTGCTTCTTTGCATTTTATCTAATTGCTTCATGTTTATATAAGTATCCACTTTACTGAGTGTCCAGACTGCCTTATTCATTATTGAACCTTCAGCATACATTGTTTGCTCCACAGTGGACTTTCATTAAATAAATATTTGGTCACAGCTTTATTTTTGATTAAATATTCTTACCTTCTGTAAATTTCCTATCTTTGAAATACCCTACTATAATTATCAAGGTCTTTTGACACCTTGTACTTGTTGTACAGCATAGGCTATATACGGCATAACTTAGTAAAGATACAGGCATAAATGTTATTGAAAGGTAGCTCTCTCAGTTTTATTCATTGTGCCATTAATTTCACTATCATGTACTACTTTTTATTTTTTAAATAAAATCTCATAGCTGATTTAGTTTGCAGGCCATTATGATATTTAAAGATTTTCTATAACTGTTCTTTGGTGAGTTTGGGTTTTATGATAATTTAAATGTCAGTATTTTTCATATCAGGAATATTGTGTCTAATTATGTAGAAAGGTATATGGAGTTCATAAACATATGTAGTATTTTAAAAGCAGAATTTTAAAAAACATGCCTTCGTTTTAAGAACCATTTATTTATTTATTCATGGATAAGATGCATGCTTGACTATTCAATAAAATGACAAGAAAAACATCATTATTGAAAGTGATATTTTTTCCTTCAGGATATTTTATGGTCTACTATTATTAATAAACTGAAAGACCCACTCATTTGGAAGTTTTAATGAGTCTATATGCAAAGCTTAGAACAACAAAATAGCGTTCTTAATTTCTTATTTTTTCCATAAATCTATAGTTAATTAGGATAACTAATTGGGGTTTATGCTATAGGGACTCTTCTCTCTGGGTTTGAAAAGGAGATCTGAGTTAAGTCAGGGATGATCTTTGGTAACTTTCTTATCAAGCACTTTAATGTTAGCCATCGGTTTGTGTTTCCTTTAGACTCATGTTTGAAGTATTGCTTCTGTTTAATGACATAATCAACTGAATGGCAGCAAAAATGTATTATTTATAAGAAGAAAGAGAATCAAAAAATATTTTTCCCTATTCTACTGCCATACTAGTATAGAACATTGTAATTACTATATCTCGGTTGACTATGCTTATCGTCTAACATGCTCTATACAAACATACACACATATGCATACACTCCCATGGCATGTATATTCATGGACTAAGCATACACAAATATATACACACACAAACACACCCACACCCACACCCATCCTGCGTACACACCTTCTCAAGGGTTAAGCATATACATATATATATCCCTCTATACATACACATATCCTTCCACACTGTGTAGATAAGTGTTCATGGATTAAGCATTAACAATGCTATACAGTAATAAAGACTCTTCTAAAATGAAGAGCAGTGTGTTTCTTTCAAGATTTTTAAACATTAGAGCAAAAAAGTTTATCTAGTGATAATTCAGAGAAATTTCACAAATAAAACCATTCTGATTGTTAATTATTTTTGAAATATGATATGAAGTTACTAATATATCATTTGAATAATTCTGTAAGTGTTGCAACAATAACTGTGCTTTTGACTGATAATCCCTTTGCCAGCCAAGGTCATATCAAGAAATAGTGAAGAAGGTCAGGATGGGATAAAATGAGATTTAAACACTTCTGACTCTTTTCAGCATAAATTGGTCATTTAATTTGAAAATCTCTTTCCATAATTGTTTCAATTGCAGCTAGATGAGTTTTTCAATATGTTCGTTCTAACTCTGTGGACTGATGGTGTTGATGATCACAGAATTTTAGAAATGGAATTGATCAGTTGATTATGTGGTCCAGCGCTTTTAGTTGGCAAATGAGCTGATATAAATTAATTGTCTAAAAACTTTGTAGTTTCAAGAATGAAAAGGGAATCTTTACTATTTTAGGGGAAGAAACCAAGGCATGAAGACATTAAATGAGTTGACAGCTATAATAGAATTTGTTACTGCAGTCAGGACTAAAATGTAGCCTGCTTTCCACTACCCTCTCCTATCTCAATATTGTCAATGGTTTTGAACTGTCATCTGGATATGGAAGGACATCATTCCATAAGAAAGAAACCCAACTCCTGGCTCTCTGGACAACATATATATTGTCATCCTATGTTGACAGTTAAAGTTGGGGTTCAGAATATGACTGCATGAAGAGCTGAATTTTATTGAGGTGAACTCCAGAAGTAAAAGGATGTCATTTCAGTATGTGTGTTTAACAGGCTTCATTTTACTTGTAGTATTTTGACTATGCAACATATAATAAGTGTTTTTTTTCTTACAAAATATATTTATAGGCTTCAGTCTAGCTTCTAGCCACACTGACTAAACAAATATAATTGTTCTGAATGGATTCTAAATAGCTTTCAACATTTCATTACAGAGCAATTACATTTGCGTCTTTCCCGGTGCTCTTGGCATGGCTTTTAAAAAAAGAAATTATACAAACAGATGAAATCAACCATTATGAAATGCAACCTACATGACTAAAAAGCAAATCTTCAGAGTGGGAGTGAGGTCTAAGCCAAATGATAAACAGAATTTATTTTCAAGGTAACTGCACAGAGAGAGTTCAGTATGCTTACTCAAAGTAAGTTTACATTTTGAAAAAGAGAATATTTACTTAATTTAAAAATGCTATGAAATAGTACAAAATTTATTAGACATTCCTTTAAAATTAAGTGAAGAGCAACCTCTTGTAAATTCATATTTTAAAAAATATTTGGCTTTTCTAAAGCAAAACATAACTGCCTGCTTATCTGGATTTAGAAAGATTGCAATTGATTAGTTAACACGTATTGATTGCTTACTGTACACCTGGCACTGTTCTAAGCACATTACACATATTCTCAAAACAATCCTATGAGGTAGTTGTTACTATTATTCTTATTTTTATCGATGGGGTAACGGAGACACAGAGAGTCTAAGCAATTTTTGTTTAAGATCAAGCAGACATTGTCGGAAGGTCAGGATTCAAACACAGTCATTCTGGTGCCTGAGTCCATGATCTTAACTGCTTTTTGTGCTACCCACACTTACTAGTAAGGATCCCATATGCAGGTCTAGGTCTGGGGATTTGGAGATGAGATCAGTGAGCCATTAACCTAATAACCAGACATAACTTTATAAAATACTCTAATACTCATTTGGTCTTAGTTTTATGCCTCCTAAAATGACTTTTAAGACATGAAACATATAAACAATCACACAGTGCAAGGGAACTGCTTATATCAAACAAAAACTGTTTAAGACAGAGGTATTAAATGGAGCCTGGGATCTCTGGTCAATTCACATACCCCTTGTGACTATCTGCCCCACTGAGTGAAGATGTGAGAATGTGCATCTAAGTATTATTTGGGGGGAAAGAGTTCTTTCATTAGATTGTTAAAGGAATACATAGTTTACTTAACATCTAGAGCAGAGGTGGGCAAACTTTCTCAGTAAAGGTTCAGAAAAGAGTTTAGCTCTGTGGGCCTTAAGGTCTCTTCTGCAACTACCTAAAAAGCAGTTGCAGACAATACGTAAAGGAAAGAGTGTGGTAGTGTTCCAGTAACATCTCATTTTATGAACACTGAAATTTGTATTTTATATATCTTTTATGTCACAAAATATTATCATGCCTTTATTGTTTTTTAATCATTTAACAATGAAAAACAAAACAAAACACCCCCAAATATAAAAACACCCAAAGAACAAAACTGTTTTAGCTGAGGGACAATGAAAAGCACGGAGCAAGCCAGATTTGTCTCCTGGGATATAGTTTGCCAACACCTAATCTAGAACAGTAGTTCTTTTTTTTTGAATTGAAGTACATATAATAAAATGCACAAGTCTCAGAGTACGGCTTGATGAATTTTGACATGTGTGTGCCCTCAACCCTCATGTAACCATCACCAGGATCAACATATTAAACATTTTTTTCTCCCCTTCACCTACTTCACCAGTCAGTCCCCAAACATATGGCAGCCAGCAGTCTATAGAACAGTAGTTCTTAGACTTGCAGAGTCAATAGCATGGGCATCATCTAAGAATGTGCTGGAAATGCAGCTTCTCAGGGCTCTATGAAAATCGGAATCAGAAACTTCAGGAATGGGTCCAACAACTCTATGTTCTAAAAAGTCTTCTAGGTGAACAGGATACATGCTAAAGTTTGAGAACCATTAGTCTAGAATAATTGCTCTAATTTAATTCATCCGTCCATTCATTCATCCTTCCAACAGATGCTTTTTAGAGGGTAATTATAATGCACACGAATTCAATGAAGAAAGTGTTTTTCCTCTTCGTATATGCAAGAATAAGCCTTCCATAAAACAGGAGATGGCAACTTTCTGCAATGACCTACTTTTTGAAACGCATTTTATATCACATCTTGTCCCAATACACAAACACACACGTCTGAAACAAAATAACACAAAACAACATGTACCCTTAATACATGTGATATGTTCTTTGATATTTTCTTTTCTATTTCTATTGGATTCAGCCCGATTGATTTTACAATCCACTCATAGATCACAACAAATAAGTTGAAAAATACTGCAAAAAGGTGCTCACCAGTGCAAATTCCTTGTTGAGAATCATCTGCTCAATTAAAGATGACTCATTGTGGAAAAGGTGAGGCTGCATGTGGCTCCACATATGAGGAAACCACCAGAACTCATCCACAGACCTAAGCAAAAGGTCATCTCCTTCATCTTCCTCTTCGGTCCCTGTAAAACAAAGTTAAACATGGCTTATGTGAAATTTTGTCTGAGCTTAAAGGTTATGCAGGTCAGATTTTTGTTATTCTTCTCACTACTGATACATAAATGGGATTGTGAATGGGATGGGGTGGGATAGGTGTGGCACCCCAGGTGCAGAGAGTTGTTTAATTTAAAATTTAGGAGTATTTTATCTCTGACATTGTTTAGAATTGGTAGCATATGGTGCTAATGAAAAACAGATTTAGTTTTAGACAGTTTATTGTTGTTGTAAAATTATCAACTGGTGATTCTCTCCCTTTTTGCACACATAAGGGAAACATGATTTGAAATGATCATTGTTTTTACTGGTAAAATTATTCCTGCACATAAGTCTAAAATTGAGCTTAACATTTAACCAATGAAGTTTGTTAATTTTTTCTGATTACAAAAGTAATATATACTTATTTGAGAAATGTGGAAAGTACAGAGTAATGAAATATAAAATGCAAAGAAAAACAAAATAAAACAAAATCAAGACTGTCTTCCAGAATTTAGCAATGGAAATATTTTGGTGTCTCTCTTTTAAGTCTTTCTCTACTTATTTTTCAAAAAGCTGAACATATACTATATAAATACTTTTGTTTCCTAACATTTTAAATTTAATATTAATAATAATATTTCCTATTTTGATAAAAATATTTCACAAAATCTAAAAACTAATCTATTAATACAATAGAAACTTGACTTGAAATTTTAAAACTAACATCAATTTCTCATCCTCTATTAGGAAAGTTTGTGAACGCTGCCCAACACACGGGAAAAACCATTTCTCATGCCACAGAGAATAAAGAAAAATCTTACTTCTAACGGGAATTCACTATATTGCAGATATCTAAGAATATTTTGATTGTATGAAATATCAGTTTTTGTATAATTTTACAATATTAAGTCTAATTTAAAAATGTTCTGAATCAATAGTAAAAGAATTTGTTCCTATTTGGTTTCTAGATACTTAACTAAATAAGTGAAGCAAAATAAATCCTGGCTTATAGTGAGGTGTATTTTTTTGGTTTATATTTTTATAACAGAATATGTTTACAGGTGGCTGCCTAATTTTTATGTTCTTTAATTATGTAAAGTAAACTAATTTTAAAGTTTTTTTAAAAAGAATCTTCTCTAAATGTTCTATTTGTGTGCAAATGTAAAAATTTAATTGATCATGCAGTAAATAGTTCCGTGAAATGGTGAAAGCATATATTTGGTGTCAGTCAATACCTGGATCAAGTTTCCTTTTGCCATTTACTTGACTATGTTTGTCTTGGACAAGTTAACATCTCTGATTTCGGTTTTCTACTTAAAATGGGGATATAAATACCTACCTCATAGGATATTCATAAAGAACCCTTGTGATTAATTTATTAAAGCACTTAATATTGTAACTTGCAGATAGCACTTCAGAAGTATTTGGATTGCATTTTTCTTAAAAATAATATCTATTGATTTATACCTTCAGTGTTATAAATTTATATATTTTCATACATTTTTAAAAGCATTGCCTGCAGATTATTCATTACTTAAAGATAGGGATTGAATCTGTTTTACTTACACTGTATCATATCACTTTCCCTGAGCAGTAAGTGAATAATTTAATTCAGTCTGTATTAATATAGTCAGTGAACTTTAGAGCCTTTATATGCCTGCTGAAATGCTTGCCAGTTTTTGGGTATACTTATGCATTATTTCTGGGATACAGTTCAAAATCCACAGTTCTTAAAAGGTGTAGGGATTATCAGGTTTAATTAGAGTTTTGGCACTGTTACTACCAGAACGTTTGCTACTACACAAAGAAATAGTTTTGAAAGTGATAAACTCCTACAAGGAATAAGATGAACTGATAGAATTCTTAATTTTTGCTAACTTTAGCTAAAATCGTTAGCACTACAGACTTGCAATTCATTGGCTTTTGTTAAAATATTAAGAATATCTAATATTGAAATCCAGAAGAAGAGAAGTTTATCACTTCTTCAGATGAATTTTTAAGCATGAAGCATTTGTTTATGCTACAGACTGTTTCTCGTGGCCGTAATTTAGCTGAGTAAGGCAGAGAGTAGAAAGAGTTACTTTATGTCACGTGTGATGAAGAAATTGATAATTTTCCTACCCTTCTGTCGTACTTTGAATATAGAATGATTGAGAAATGCTTTCATTCCCTTTAAACTCTGCTGATTGTTATTGGAAGTGGCAGGAAGCACATAATGCATACTTGACCAGGAAGGAGGTCAATTACTCAATTTAAAGAATATTTTGCAGACTATTTACATAAACAGATGCATGGCTGATCATAAAATCTTAGTAATTTTTATACCAGAGATTGTGTTAATTTGTAAACACTCCCACAGGGATGAGAGTGATACCTGAAACCTCTTTTTTTCACATCACAGATTAATTTCCCATCAGCTATTCTCTTATTTTATACAGGTCATATAATTAAAAGCCATGTGAGGCAGGCTTGTGATGCTAGAAAAAGCTTAATAAAAAATATGATACCAAGTCATGTTGAAGGACCAAAGCAGAATTTCAAATGTTTTCAAATTGAACTAAATAAAAATATTAAATTTTGACTCACTGCAAACACATTATTTTTCTATATTTAATTTATGCTTGAATTACATGTGATAATTTAATTTGCAGTTCATACAAGACCTTATTTAACTCAAGTTACAGTCCATTAGAGTATCTGTGTTCAAATTTTGAGCCTTTCACTTCTAACCTTATTTAGATTAAAATCTATGCCATATTAAACATATATTTTGTTCTCATTTCCTTTTGCTTTTGATGGTTCCCAGAAAGTAAAAAGTGTTAAAATACTGGAGAATTCACTTCCTTGTTACTACTTTTGGAAGATCTATATTATAAGATAATAGTATACTGCTAAAAAGTTCTTTAAATCTGCCAAATAAAAATAATTTTAGCAAGATCTGGGCTCTAGGTTATTCCCCTAAGGCACTGTTGTAATATTAAAATAAGATATATAAAATTCAATTGTCTGCATTATCACTTGTGTATAAATATATGCTTTATATTTGCTCAGTGTGCATGAAATATTGCAATTCCTAAATAGTAAGCAGATGTTTCTAATTTTCTTTGTACACTGAACCTGGCATGACTCCATATAGGTAAGTACAGAATAATTTTAAATATACTAAATAAAAAGAACTGAACGGTGAAGGAATCTGATTAAAAGTTCCCTGTATTTCCAGAAGTACTAAATAAAGCCATGTGAATTGTTTACTGTTTACTTTTTTGAAAATATTTGATTCTTATACAAAAACAGTTTTAAAAGTAATAATGATAGTCTTACAACATGCTAGGCACTGTTGTAGATGAGAGATATTATTCGCATTTTGGAGATGCAGAAACTGACGCACAGAAAAGCTAAATAACCTATGTTCACATAGCTAGAGAAATGTCAAACCTTGGGGTTGAACAAAAACAATTTCCAATATTACCGTCTGAACTAATACTTTCTATAGAAAAGCAAAATTAAACAGAAAAGGAGAACAAATGTAACATTTTACTTTCATGTTTGAACATTAATAGTTTTATGTTGTCTACTTTTTGTAAAATAAACTCTTATGGAAAAGACAAATATTAATTCAGTTTGTAAATATCCAATGAAGTAACTGATTGAGTCATATTCAATTTATTATTAATTACAAAAAATGGCAATTATTGTCAAGGGAAACTATGTCCTACAAAAAATATTTGTAGCTCTTCATCCCTAGGAAGCATTTAATGCTGTAATGTCTCCATTTTTCAATTGAGCATTCATTCTGCAGCTCCAAATTTTAAACATTTCCAGATTAAAATATTTCACTCCCAGCTCCACATTCTTTTTTCCTTTTAATCAACTGTATGTCCTTCCTCTTTCAATTTGGCACCTATGAGTGGATGACTTTTAGGGAGGCTTAGTGATATGTCCTTTTTGGGAAAGACTTTTTTTTTTTTAGCATGTGAAAGACAGAGAAAGTAAATAGGAAGGAATTCATGGGAAATACAAATACATGAAAGAGTCTAATAAATGCAGGATCTATTGTTCTTACACTAGCCACATGCGATTAAACGACTTCAAAACAATGAGGCTCATTAATCAGCATCCTCATGCATTTGGAAATGAGACTGTCACACAGTCATTGTGACAAGGCCATCTTCTCATGGTTACACATCACAGCCAAGTGCATGGGTAAGGAAAGCACTTGTCTGGTTTGCGATCTTTTTTTTCTACACAGTTAAACCTCCACATAGGAATGTGACTACATAGGGAAGAGGCACGCCCTCTTAGTTGTGGACATCATCAATATTTAACTCCACTTTGGAAGAAACCTTGATATCTCAGGTGAGATAATAAGCACTCAATACAAGATGACTACACTCTTAAAATAAGGATGCATTTCAATGATTTTACACATAAAGTATCAAATCAAACTTTTACATTCATGTGAAGGAAATTTATAGGATTCTTCTAGGATTTATAGATTTATATATGTAGCTTAATCTCTGAAGTGTACTATCACCACAGCATGGTAGAATAGAGTGTTTCTTACATTAATTTTGTTAGGTTAGTACCAACATAAAGAGTCAATAAAATCAGTTTAAAATATATAATTAAAATGTCTTTTTAACGTCTTTTTTTCCAGCAACTATCTTTGTGATATTAAGTAGTGTGTTGTTCATTTCCTGGTGGACATGAACTGTGTACAGGTTCAGGATTATAAAGAAGAAATGGGAAGTGTTATAACGTGCTATCAACATTAATTCTGCCATGTCTGGCAGGTTTAATAGATCTGAATATAAAAAGTAAATAAAATCTGAGGCAGTTATCCATATATGTTTCAGCCAAAAGAATGGCTTTACTTACACTTTACAGCTATTTAAGGCAAAATAGTATTGTCTGTGTGTGAACTTCAAATAATCCCATAATTTTTTCCCCTGCATGAGTGGATACAGCATTAGAGTTAGTTATCTGCTTAATAACTTCATAGTCAGAGCTTCTTAGGCTTGAACTCATTTCTTGAGGGGGCTTTTGAAGGAGATTTACAAAACCAAATCTATTTTCAAAATTGTAAACTGGAATTGCTTTGCCTGTTCAGATGTGATGACTCAAATCTCTTTCTGCAAAAATGTCCTTTTAAAATATGCAATCATTTTATTTATCAACTGGTCTAAATACTAATTTTCCTTCTATTACTTTAAACAGATTTACATGTTCCAAAACAGGAGGGAAAATGCATTAAAGAAAAGCCAGTAAGAAATCACTGCTTCAATATTCTAATAAACCACGCTGATCCCATCTGGGTAAACATTAAAAAGCTTCTTTGGGTAAATGAGCTGCATGTATGATAATTAAAGATTACCTGTGCATGAGATATTTTTAATGAACCAATAAACTGCATACATGCATGGAGAATACCTTGACATATTTTCACTAAGATTGGATAAAGTAACAACAGTGCAAAATCCTTAACAAAGCATTTGGCTTACACCACAGGTGTAGAAATAGGAGTAGATTGTAGGTTTTTCCCTAATACAGGCTCTACACCATTTTGTGCTTTTTTTGTCATTATTATAAGATAATAACTTTATGCCCATAGTTTTCTGTATACTAGTCCCTGCCAGTATAATGCTGATATTCAGAAAATAAGAATCAAATTCTGGAAGTGAAGATGGGTAAAAAGGTGAGAAATATCCAGCACAGAGTAGTGCATGAACACCAATAACATTTTGAGAATTTGTTGAGAGGATGAGACTGAACAGAAGTGAAACTGTGGCTGAATAGAGATGGAATGAAATACAAGCTTGATTATGATAGTTTTGATGTATGTTGGACCAAATAATCATAATATTTTAAGGGAAAAATCCTACAAGAGAAGGTAAATTAAGCAAAATGACCCTCAAAGTCTATTAATTACTTGAGGCTATACAATTCCTCTCCCATCACCAGATGTTCTCCAAAGGAAAATGTATGTATAAAAAATTCTGTCACCATAACTATCTGACAATTGTAAAATACTGCCCATTATTATTATTATAATTATTATTATTAAATTGTCATTGTCATCATCACCATCCTCATCATCATCTCTACGCTTAGACTATGCTGAGAGACAATTTGCACAGCCGTACTTAGAGCAACAGTTTTTTTTTAACTGAGTTGAAAAAGTCAATTCTCTTCCTCTTTTTCCCTTGATTCTAACAGTATTTGTCAACGTAAACAAGCTCATTGATTTTGGTTTTGGTTACTCGTATAATGCACCCAAGTTTTTCCCATAATCAGTCCAGATATTCTATTTCTCCTACTTATGAAACATTTAAAATCCTCTCTTCTATTTATATGTAGCTGCCTGAGAACACAAAGCTCCTTCTTACCTGTGTGGTAAAACTTCCCTGAAAATCCAAGGTTGAAGGTAAAATTTGCAACCTGAGTGCGCAGTAAATTTTGAGTCTCTAGTAATGCCTGAAATAAATAAGAAATTAACATGATTTTAGAAATATAAATATGAAGCTTTTTGGGATGCCTCTTTTTAAATGTGTATGCATGAATGAAACAACATAATATGGGCTTTGTTGCTTCTTGGGTTTTTGATGGTACTATTATGTGCTATTTAATTTCAGGTATTATAATTACTAATGTTATTTTTATTGAAGGTTAGCAAATTATGAAGCAGTTAAGTTCTAACCACATTAAAAATTGCTGAGAGCCACTTTTCTAAACACAAAGCACTGAAATAATTTTCATTTTGTCTGAGGCATTTCTTGATTTCAGATTATTAAAATTTTTTTCTTGGGAAAAATTTTTCAGAATTGTTGGATGTAGACAAGTCCTGTATTTGTTGGTAAGGAATACGAAGATACTTTTGAGTCGCAATTTAGTATTTTATTTAGCTGTGCTACCTCCCCTATCATTTTTTAAGGCATAATTATTGGGTTTAAAGCTTGGCTTTTTACTTTACAACTAAAGAACACTGTATATTTATAGGGTGTGCAAACCTTGGGATATGAATGGGGAGAAGACAAGTGGGAAATAGCCAATGGCATACAGAAAAATTCTCTGTGGCAAAAATTTCCCTAATTCTCTATTTAGAATGATTCTATGTTAATTTTTGTTTGTAGACAAGGACACACTGATAGTAATCTCAGAATCAGACTTAGTCCTATACATTTTCTGCCAATCCTTCCACTGCTGTAATTCCTATGCCATTCAGAACTTTCCTATCCTTGACCTTTGTCATTCACTTATTGATTCAGACTGCTTTTTAAATATTATTTTTAGATTTTGAAAGGTGACTTACTTTGTTCTAATGGAAATGAGAAACAAATTTCAAACTAGGGATATAATAAGAGTGATTTTTGTTTACTGCTACCCATCTGTTAAGGTGAAAAAAAGGCCAGAGGTTTAGACAATTTCTTTTGTGCATTAGTCACAGTGGCCAAGCATTGGCTTAAAAAATTTGTGAAGCTAATTATTTATCCCTCCGAATTAAGAGGCTTCTCCAGAAAATTAGTTTAATTAAAGAGAAAGAAAGAAAGAAATGATAAAATAACTCAAAGGTTAAGCTATATAGTCAGTCATCCAAGATCACAGTTACACCAGGTGCAATCCTAGCCAATCTTGCTTAAATATTATTAATTAAATAGAAAAAGCAAAAAATAGCAGTATTAGTTTGACTCAGTTAGATGAAATATAAAAAAAGAAGTCTTCAGAAGGAATGAATTAAATATTAAAATGAGGGTGGAGTTAAAAATGAAGTCTGTTGATGTAGTCGAGTTTATTGGTAAATCCTACAGAATATAGCTTTAACATAAAGCATCATGCATCTTTTTCTCTAAGTGAGTTCCTTTTTCTGGCTTTCTTGTTTTATTTAGTGTACAATCTCTAAGCTTCTGTATCTTGAATAATTAAAAAAAAAATTTCTCCCTCCCTCTGTTTTCCTCACTAACTCAGTTCCAACTAATCTTCTATCTCTGAGTTATTGATGTCATCAATCTGCATTTATTTATATACCATTGTGGGTAAAACTGCAGTATTTCCAGAATCTGTCACCTGGCCTTAGTGCATCTTCATATCAATAAGTATTTCCAAGGGGTGGGGAGAAGTAATCTATCTCCATATTGGTAGGTGATTAAAATGGGAAGCAAGGGCATATCTGGACTGGGGAGGTTAGGTGGGGTCTCTTTTTGCAGCCAGGTCACAAAGAGACACTGGTGAGCAGGAGTGGACGACCGCTTGTAAGTAATACATGGGTTTCTTCCACTTAATTTCTTCCTTTGACTGATTTCAGTTTCAAATGCAATTTGCCCCGGGCTGGGAACAGATTTTTGCCCCAGAGTTACATCCACCCATTCTTAAATTGAGTAGATATTTATTGTAATTAGATACAGTGCTAGGTTTAACAAGCATAGCCCCTGCAACCTTGGGCCTTACTGCCTAGAGAGTGAGAGAGATACTAAATAGACAGTCACACAAGTGTGTAATTATAACTCCTAATAAGTGCTGCAAAAGAAATCTAAAGCATGCTGTGATAGATGTAACGAGGGACTTTCGTTTATACCAGGGGGCTGGACCTACACAAGATCAAACAATTTATTATTCCCCCAATAAACATGCCACCACTTTAGGCAGCCCTGAGTGTCTTTTTCTTGAGTTTTAAAATACTAAAGTTAGCTAACAATGTTCCCAGCTTCCATTTCCAGCTTCCTCTACTCTACCTTATACTTCGTATTCATGCTAACATCCCAAAGGTAGTAAATGCAGTTCACCTTTGGCATCAGGATGGCCATTCAATTAATGTCTCAGCCTGTTGGTTATTTCTCTTCTCTATCTTTTCCCTTATCTGTGAAAAGGGGTAATACCTATCATATGTTTCACACTATTATTGTGAGGATTACATTGTGTAATGCATGCCAAGTGCTTAGCTAAGTGCCTGATATATAGTAAGAGCTCAATAATTGCTGTTAATGAGCAATTAATATTTCCTACATTTCTCAGCGCCTTTTCCCATTCTGTTCACTTCATCCAGAAAGCCTTCAGCTGTCCCCAGTCCCATTCTCCAACCCCCATTCTAACCAAATACCACCTTTTTTGTATGAAGCTTGCCCTGATGCCTCAAAGTTTTTCCTTTTCTCATCCTAAATTCCTAAATTATTTTTCCTAAGACTTGCATAATTTTCTACTTTATTACATTACTGTGCATCTTATTTCTCCTTCCAGTCTAAAGCAGGGCAATCAAAACTTACTTGTTATTTACATATTCCATGTTCCTAAATATATTTTTGTATATATGTAAGACATTCAAAATATGCTAAAACCACATATAAATTCACAGAAGTGAACTGAATTAGCTTCGTTTATTTTTATTAGTGACAAATTCATAATGGCAAAAAGATAAGCATGGTTCGTGGCCCATACTATTAAATGATATCAGAATGATATAGCTAGGTTTCTACATTTCACCTGCACATTTATAACATAGATGTCTTATAATATTATATATATATATATATTTTTAATTAAGGTATCATTGATATACACTCTTATGAAGGTTTCACAAGAAAAACAATGTGGTTATTACATTCACCCTTATTGAGTCCCCCCAATACCCCACTGCAGTCACTGTCCATCAGTGTAGTAGATGCCACAGAGTCCCTATTTGTCTTCTCTGAGCTACACTGTCTTTCCCATGACCCCACACACACCGTGTGCACCAATCATTATACCTCACAATCCCCTTCTCCCTCCCTCCCCACCCGGCCTCCCCTAACTCTCCCCTTTGGTAAACACTAGTCCCTTCTTGAAGTCTGTGAGTATGCTGCTATTTTGTTCCTTCAGTTTTGCTTCATGGTTGTACTCCACAAATGAGGGAAATCATTTGGTATGCTCACTTCACTGAGCATAATACCCTCTAGTTCATTCATGTTTTTGCAAATGGTAGGATTTGTTTCTTTCTTATGGCTGAATAGTATTCCATTGTGTATATGTACCATACTTCATCTATTCATCTACTGATGGACACTGAACTTAGGTTGCTTCCATATCTTGGCTATTGTAAATAGTGCTGTGATAAACATAGGGGTGCATATGTTTTTCTGAATCTGAGAAGTTGATTTCTATGGGTAAATTCTTAAGAGTGGAATTCCTGGGTAAAATAGTATTTCTATTTTTAGTTTTTTGAGGAATGTCCATATTGCTTTCCACAATAGTTGAACTAGTTTATATTCCCACCAGCAGTGTCCACATCCTCACTAGCATTTGTTGTTCCTAGTCTTTTCTATGTTGGCCATCCTAACTGGTGTGAGGTGATATCTCATGTGGTTTTAATTTGCATTTCCCTGATAATTAGTAATGTGGAGCATCTTTTCATCTGCCTACTGGCCATCTGAATTTCTTCTTTGGAGAAGTGTCTGTTCATATCCTCTTCCCATTTTTTAATAGGGTTATTTGTTTTTGGGTGTTGAGGCATTTGGTCTTTATATATTTTGGATGTTAACCCCTTGTCAGATATGTCATTTACAAATATATTCTCCCATACTATAGGATGCCTTTTGTTCTGCTGATGGTGTCCTTTGTTGTACAGAAGCTTTTTAGCATGATGTAGTCCCATTTGTTCATTTTTGATTTTGTTTCCCTTGCCCGAGGAGATGCGTTCAAGAAAAAGTTGCTCATATTTATATTCAAGAGATTTTTGCCTATGTTTTCCTCTAAGAATTTTATGGTTTCATGACTTACATTTAGCTATTTAATCCATTTTGAGTTTATTTTTGTGTATGGGGTTAGACAGTAATCCAGTTTCATTCTCTTGCATGTAGAGTCAGGAAGAGATCTAAAGCAGAAAAAAATTGTTTGAATTAAAGAAGCCATTGCAATAATCTCAACATGAGAAGCCTATACTAGTGAAGAATGAGCAGAAATAGAAAGTTTTGCCAGCTCCAGCTGTTGAAGAGACTCTCATTTCCCCATTGTATATCCATGGCTCCTTTATCATGCATTAATTGACCATATATGCATGAGTTCATATCTGGGCTCGCTAGTCTGTTCTATTGGTTTATGTGTCTGTTCTTGTGCCAATATCAAATTGTCTTGATTACTGTGGCTTTGTAGTAGAGCTTGAAGTTAGGGAGTGTAATCCCTCCTGCTTTGTTCTCCTTCTCAGGATTGCTTGGGCTATTCGGGGTCTTTTGTAGTTCCATATGAATTTTAGAATGATTTACTATAGTTCACTGAAGAAAGCTGTTGGTATTTTGATAGGGATTGCATTGAATCTGTAGATTGCTTTAGGCTGGATGGCCATTTTAACAATATTATTTCTTCCAATCTATGAGCATGGGATGTGTTTCCATTTATTGGTATCTTCTTTAATTTCTCATGAGTCTTGTAGTTTTCAGAATATAGGTCTCTCACTTCCTTGGTTAGGTTTATGCCTAGGTATTTTATTCTTTTTGATGCAGTTGTGAATGGAATTGTCTTCCTGATTTCTCTTTTTGCTAGTTCATCATTAGTGCAACAGATGTATGTGTATTAATTTTGTATCCTGCAACTTTACTGAATTCAGAGATTAGATCTAGTAGTTTTGGAGTGGATTCTTTAGGGTTTTTTATGTACAATATCATGTCATCTGCCAAAAGGGACACTTTAACTTCTTCCATGCCAATCTGGATGCCTTTTATTTCTATGTGTTGTCTGATTGCCGTGGCTAGGACCTCCACAACTATGCTGAATAAAAGTGGGGAGAGTGGGCATCCTTTTCTTTTTCCTGATCTTAAAGGAAATAGTTTCAGCCCCTCATTGTTATGTATGATGTTGGCTGTGGGTTTGTCACATATGGCCTTTATTATGTTGAGGTGCTTGCCCTCTGTAACCATTTTTTTGAGTTTTTTATGTATGTTGAATTTTGTCAAATACTTTTTCAGCATCTATGGAGATGATCATGTGGTTTTTGTCCTTCTTTTTGTTGATGTGGTGGATGATGTTGATGGATTTTCGAATGTTGTACCATCCTTGTATACCTGGAATGAATCACACTTGATCATGATGGATGAGTTTTCTGATGTATTTTTGAATTCGGTTTGCTAATATTTTGTTGAGTATTTCTGCATCTATGTTCATCAGGGATATTGGTCTATAGTTATCTTTTTTTGTGGTGTCTTTACCTGGTTTTGATATTAGAGGGATGCTGGCTTCGTAGAATGAGTTTGGGGGTATTCCCTCCTCTTCTACTTTTTGGAAAACTTTAAGAAGGATCAGTATTAGGTCTGATTAAATGTTTGATAAAATTCAGCAGTGAAACCATATGGTTAGGGGTTTTGTTCTTAGGTAGTTTTTTGATTACCAATTCAATTTCGCTGCTGGTAATTGGTCTATTCCGATTTTCTCTTTCTTCCTGGGTCTGCCTTGGAAGGTTATATTTTTCTAGAAAGTTGTCAATTTCTTCTAGGTTATCCAGTTTTGTAGCATATATTTTTTCATAGTCTTCTCTCATAATTCTTTGTTTTTCTTTGGTGTCTGTAATTATTTTTCCTTTCTCATTTCTGATTCTGTTTCTGTGTAGACTGTCTTTTTTTTCTTGATAAGTTTGGCTAAGGGTTTATTTTCTTTATTTTCTCAAGAAATCATCTCCTGCTTTCATTAATTCTTTCTATTGTTTAATTCTTCTCGATTTTATTTATTTCTGTTCTAATCTTTAATATGTCCATCCTTCTACTGACTTTGGGCCTCGTTTGTTCTTCTTTTTCTAGTTTTGTTAATTGTGAGCTTAGACTGTTCATTTGGTATTGTTCTTCTTTCCTGACATAGTCCTGTACTGCAATATACTTCCCTCTTAGCACCGCCTTTGCCGCGTCCCACAGATTTTGCAATGTTGAATTATTGGTGTTATTTATCTCCATCTATTGCTTGATCTATGTTTTTCATTGGTCATTGAACTATTGATTATTTAGGAGCACGTTGTTAAGCCACTATGTTTTTATAGGCTTTTTCATTTTCTTTGTGTAATTTATTTCTAGTTTCATACCTTTGTGGTCTGAGAAGTTGGTTGGTACAATTTTAATCTGTTTGAATGTACTGAGGCTCTTTTTGTGGCCTAGTATATGATCTATTCTTGAAAATGTTCCATATGCACTTGAGAAGATTGTGTATCCTGCTGCTTTTGGATGGAGTGTCCTGTAGATGTCCTTTAGGTTCATCTGTGCTAATACATTTTTCAATGCCTCTGTGTCTCTTTATTTTCTGTGTAGTTGATCTGTCCTTTGGAGTGAGTGGTGTGTTGATGTCTCCTAAAATGAATGCATTGCATTCTATTTCCCCTTTATTTCTGTTAGTATTTGTTTTACATATGTATGTGCTCCTGTGTTGGGTACATAGATATTTATCATGGTTATATCCTCTTGTTGGACTGACCCTTTTATCATTATGTAATGTCCTTCTTTGTCTCTTGTGACTTTCTTTGTTATGAAGTCTATTTTGTCTGATACAAGTACTGCAACTCCTGCTTTTTTCTCCTTATTAGTTGCATGAAATATCTTTTTCTATCCCTTCACTTTTAGTTTGTGTATGTCTTTGGGTTTAAAGTGAGTCTCTTGTAGGCAGCATATAGATGAGTCTTGTTTTTTTGTCCATTCAGTGACTCTATGTCTTGATTGGTGCATTCAGACCATTTACATTTAGGGTGATTATTGATAGGTATGTACTTATTGCCAGTGCAGTCTTCAGATTCGTGGTTATGAAAGGTTCAGGGGTAATTCCCTAGCTATCTAACAGTCTAATTTAAGTCACTTCATATGCTATTACCAAGACAAGCTAAAATTTTTTTTCCTCCTTTTTCTTCCTCCTCCATTCTTTATATATTTGGTATCATATTCTTTACTCTTTGTCTATCTCTTGATTTTCTCTGGGGGTAGTTGATTTGATTTTCCATCTGCTTAGTAATTATTTGTTCTACTTTCTTTGCTGTCATTTTATTCCCACTGGTGACAGCTATTTAGCCTTAGAAATAGTTTCATCTCTAGTAGTCCCTCCAAAATACACTACGAGGTGGTTTGTGGGAGGTAAATTCTCTCAGCTTTTGCTTATCTGAAAATTTAAATTTTCCTTCAAATTTAGGTGATTATCTTGCCAGATAAAGTATTCTTGGTTCAAGGCCCTTCTGCTTCATTGCATTAAATATATCATGCCACTCCCTTCTGACCTGTAAGATTTCTGTAGAGAAGTCTGATGATAGCCTGATGGGTTTTCCTTTGTATGTGATCTTTTTTCTCTCTCTAGCTGCTTTTAAAAGTCTGTCCTTATCCTTGATCTTTGCCATTTTAATTAGTACATGTCTTGATGTTGTCTTCCTTGGGTCCCTTGTGTTGGGAGATTTGTGCACCTCCATTGCCTGAGAGACTACCTCCTTCCCCAGATTGGGGAAGTTTTCAGCAATTACCTCCTCAAAGACACTTTCTATCCCTGTTTCTCTTTCTTCTTTTCCTGGTTGCCCTATAATGCGAGTATTTTTCTGTTTGGATTGTTCACACAGTTCTCTCAATATTCTTTCATTGTTAGAGATCCTCTTTTCTCTCTGTGCTTCAGCTTCTTTGAATTCCTCTTCTCTAAGTTCTATTCCATTTACCATCTCTTCTACTACATCTAATCTGCTTTTAAATCTCTCCATTGTGTGTTTCATTTCAGATATGGAATTTCTTAATGATTGAATCTCCATCCTAAATTCATCCCTGAGTTCTTAAATTACTTTTCTGTACCTCCATTAGCATGTTTATGATTTTTATTTTGAACACTCTTTCATGAAGATTGGTGAGTTCAGTTTCATTTGGTCTTTTTTCTGGTGTTTGTGAGATACTTGTTTGAACCAGCTTCCTTTGAAAATATTTGTATGTGGTGCCCTCTAGTGCCCAGAAGCTAGTCTGTGGAGCTGCTCAGCCCCTGGAGTGATGTCAGGTTTGCAGGGGAGCTGTGCTTGTTCCTGTGGGTAGGAAAGAGCTGTTTCCTCCTTCCTGGCTGCAGTGTTTGTCTCCACTGTCAGAATCAGTTGGCCGAGCATAAAGCTGTAAGCCTCTGTGCTTTGCATTTGTAGCTGCCATAGGCAGGGCCTCCCTCTGGCTGGTGTGATGCCACAACAGGGACTGCCAGTTTGCGAGCCAGTGTCAGTAGGCTAGGAGGAAAGCGAAACAGGCTGCATTTCACAGTGGGGTCCTTGCAGCTGAGTAGCCAGCCAAGGGGATTGAGCACCTGAAGCTTCTGAAAATTCCCAACCTACTGGGCAGAGAGCACCCAGACAACCTTTCCACCTTTCTGTTCTCCTGCACAGCAAGCTCCATGCAAACCCTGCCCCTTCAGTAGCCCTCTTGCTGCTAGGAAGCCTCTCAGACCACCTGCCTTTCCTTTGTCCCAGAGCAGTCGAATATGGATCCCTGTTCTCCAAAATGGCTTGACTCTCAGTCTCTCCAAGTATTCTGCCTGTCTGAGCTTTGCAACCCCACTAAACTCCAGAGCACCATGCAATGTAGGTTTGTGCTCCCAAAGCAGATCTCCAGGGCTGGGTGTTCAGCAGTCCTAGGATTCCCCTCCCTCTCTGCTTTGTTTCTCTTCCTCCCACTGGTGAGCAGGGTGGGGGAATGGCTTAGGTCCCACCGGATCAAGGCTTTGGTATGTTACTCTGTTTTGTGAGGTCTGCTCTTTTCTCCAGGTGTATGCTCCCTTCTGTTCTGTTGCTTTTTTAGGATTAGTTGTATTAACTATATTTTCATATCATATGTGGTTTTGGGAGGAGTTCTCTGTCTCACCTCTCACGTTGCCATCTTGAATCCATCAATGTCAGATGTCTTATAATCTTTTATTATAGATCACCTAATAAGACAAGCTCACAGAGGTGAGGGCTTATTGGTTTTCTTTCACTGGTGCTAATTTAGCTATATGAAAAATTTGACAGACTTATCCATTATTTAAAGAATTATTGTTGTCTAGTCATATCCTCTCAACATGTAATCTTAATTAATGTGGGAGCATGAATAATATTTTCTATTAGTAAAATAAAACAGAAGGATAAACAAAGCAAATCCTGAATAGTTTCAAGTCTTCCTCCTTCAGTGTAATTAGATGTTCTTTGTTTTTCAAAATTCAAGGAGAAGAAGTTTCCATGTTATTCAGGAAGAGAGAAATCATAATGAATATACACAAAATAGGTTTAATTTTTAAAAATAAAAATCAGAAATAATTTTAAAAGAGAAAAGTGTTAAACCATAAATTCAAAAAGAAGTGTTGAAAAAAATAAAAGAATGAAATACAGGATAAGTAAGAAATGTCAAAAGAAGTATTAGGCAAGAAAGACATAAATATAAAATTTTGAATAAATGAAATATAATGAAACTAAAGAAATCTTATTTTGGAAAAACTTGTTAATGGACTAGAAATATTATGTCTCAATTTGAGATAAAATCAAACAGTAAAGTTCAGGCAATGGCATGTAGATATGAATTTTGAGGGAAATTTGACTAACTTTTAAGAACATAAGTATACTAGAATATTTTGTGTTTTGACAATAAACTCAGTTATTTTCTTTAATAGTCTATGTAATGAATAATATATAAATGGCTTTGAAATTTTCCCTTGTATTTTTTATGAAGAACTTACTAAAGAACTTGACTGGAATTTAAAGATAATAAAGTATAACTTATTTAAGAAAAAGCAATAATTCATTGTTTTAATGAATATTACTTGCAATCAGTTAATATTCTCATAATGAGTTCCTCAGTATTTAATAAAACAAGTATGTATTTGCCCTACTGAAAAATGTTAAAGAAATCGTTTTCAAACTTTACTGCCCATAAAATTATCTAGAGGAGACTGCTAAGATTGTTAATTCTGGGGGCCAATTTGAGGAATTATTGATTTAATCTATATGTGTGATAGGGCCCCGGCATGTGTATCTCATCACTGACGCAGGCTGGTTCTAAAAACAAGGTCAAGCCGTTATTTCTGATAGCAATCAATTCTGATAGGTTGTTTAATATCAAGCTAACTCTTCCCCTGAGTGCACATAATTAACAAAGCATGACTATATACATACTTTGATATAGCCTTATGTTTTCAAAATTTCAGATCAAATACTTAAGTGTGAAGGTTTCTGTTCATTTGTCAGGTACAGTCTTTTATTATATTCTATAACTTAATAAAAAATGGTCTTTTAATCCTTATAAGTTCTTGATATGAGAATTAGAAGAGGTTGCTTCCATAGTTATTTTCCACGTGGAAAAATTGCCTCATGGGAAGTTTAAGTGGCCTACCCAGATAAAACAAGGAGAGGACCAAGAACTGAGCATGTTTGCCTTAACACAAAGTCCAACCTTAATAACCTCAGGTCCCACCCCAGTAAGTCTGTGTGGCCATCCAGGATGAAATGACTCAGGATTTCCATGAACTTCTGTGCAGAAACTATTTGTTAATGTACAAATAAAGATAAATAGGGCTGATCCAGGGTGCAAGTATGAAGCTTTTGAAGTTTGCCTTTGATGGTTTTTTCCCTTTTTGTTCATCTCTTTCCCCGTAGAAGCAACCCCATTCTTCAGCAACGACTCTCTCTCTCTCTTTTTAAAATAAATTCTTATTGCTACTTAAGGAGGAAATTGATATAATTTATAAAGTTATTATAGCAACATGCTGTCTTCTAAGGAATTCTACATTGAATAGGATAGCTATGATTGTGGAATGAATGGGTGGGTTAATTAAGAAAGAATGAATTAATGTCTCTGATGATAATACTGAAGATTTGTGTGTTGTGAGGAGAAAGGTTTGGGGTTTGGATATCCTTTTAAAATCACACTCAATTTGAAGAACAACTTTATGAGTACAAAAACATTGTGGTGTTTCAGAGCAATTATCCTTTTTCCACCCACCACTTACGTCTTCCCCTCTCATTTCTCATCTCTTGCCTAAGTCGGTAGGAAACCACGAATCTGGAACTTACTCTCTGGGTTCTCTTGCTCCTTGGGCCATTATTCACTCATTCATTCATTCAAACAATATTGATTCAACTCCTATGTTTCAGTCACTCTTCTGGTGACCAGGGACACAATGGACAATGTAGTGCTAATTAGCTAATAGAATTGAGCTTTTATTATGTATTAGGTACTGTGAAAAACACTCTACTTGAATTATCTCTTTAAATCACCCTTTATTAATCATGCCTTTATTTATCTGATTTTACAAATGGGAAAACAGGCTAAATAAGCTACAGAAGGTTATGGAGTTAAAAAGTGTCAAATAAAACAAGTTTGTTGTTCTCATAGAGCTTATGTTCTTTTAAAGCACACAGATGATACACATAGCAAATCAAATACTCATTTAAATTACAAATTGTTATTAGTTGTGTAAAAATAATTATCCAGTATGATAATTTTGAAACTAACAAAGAATACCTACATTTCAACGTGATAGGCAAGTGAGGTCTATGAAGCCTCTCTGAAAAAGGTGGCAATTTAACTGAGGGGTGAGAAATGAGAGGCCAGGCATGCCCCAAGCAGGGCTCTGTGGGAGGGTCTCCAGAGAGACTGAGGCGTGGTGGCAGGAAGGGCATCTTAATACACCATGCTCTACTTCCTTTTATATAGGATATGATTTACATTTTAGATTGATTCCTCTGGCTACTTGCTGAGAAGGAATTGCAGGAAAACTGGGGCAAAACAGGAAAATCATTTAGGAGGCTTTTGCAGGAGTTCCAGTAAGATAAAATAAAGGCATGGCTTCTACTGGTAGTACTGGGAATGGAAAGAAATAGTGTAATTGTTGATGGACTGATGTGGGTGAAGTAGAGTGTAAATTCATTAAGGATTCAGATTTCTGACATTTAATGGGGTGAGAAGAGTTGGGAAAAGTTTTGAGGGAAAAATCAATACTTCCACTGCTACACTAAATATGTCTTTCCCACAACAGGATGACTGTAATGTTGAAACTTCCACATCCCTCCTAATAGGAAAAAGTTGTATGGCATAGTTGCTTTCAAACCTTTGTTACTTATAGATTGATGGGTAAACGTTAGGAACCAACTGCACAAGGAGAGTATACATGAGTAAGAAGAGTGGCCTCATAGCACAGGTAGTATTTTTTGAATACTGGAAGGTTAAACATTGATGCTGATTAAAGATATTGGCAAAGAGAAGAGAAAAATTGGTTTGACCTTGTAAAATAATATTAATTCATGTCACATATGTGAAGAGTTTGTATTTTCTGCCTGATTATCCAAAAACACAGTCAAGGTTATGTCAATGATTACAGTTGAAGTGCATCAATAATGTTGCAAATTTTGATTGTTATCGGCAAACACTCTATGTGTCTCTGATTCCTTTTCCAGTGGGAGTGGCTAGATTTGCCTTCTGCTCTACACTTCCTTACTGGAAAATGTTGTAAATGGCTCTGTGTCCACACAATTCTCAGCCATTGACTTCAGACCATTCTGAAAGTATGTGAGATGAGGTTCTGCTTCTGTTTCTGCTTTATGATTAGCACTCTGGTTCTCTCCCTCAGAAAATTTCCTTAAGCATGACGAAATACTGCCCAGTTCTTATTAGCCCCAATCTTTCTCTTCAAATGTATTCTCATGGTCATGACTTGATTATCTCAGATCATGAGTGTGGCCTATTCTCTGTACCTCTGTTTCCATGTCTTTCATACTCTATCTAATTGACTGGAATTTTGAATCAAATAAATAAATTTGAATCAATATGAACTATAAGACACTTCAGATAGTATTACTTGAATGACTGGCATTCTCCTTTTTAAGTTATTTCCTCTAAGCCTGGTTTTCAATTACATTATTCAAATTTTTTTCCTATATATTTTGCTCCCAAGTCTCCATCATGGCCTAGAAGATTTTTTGAATTGTAAAAAGATAAATCTATCTTGTAACTTCAGAGTTCATGGCTCATGGAGAATGATTATTTCCTTAAAATCTTTTTATAAAGTAATGACAGAAATGACTGTCTTATTTTCCCAGCCAAAGTATTTAAGTAAATTATAGAGTAGACGTGAGATAGAACTACCGTATATTAGGTCTTCTTTGGGGATGTGGAATAAAACTAGTCATTATAAGCCCAGTGACTAGAAGATGGCTTCAGGAATAATCAGCAGTCAGCTGAGAGAAGCATACACATGCACACACAACACAAACAAAATAAAGGAAAAAACATTTTATGGTCAGGGTGGGAGGAAAGTAGTTTATAATTTAAAATATTTTCAGTGAGTCTTAAGAATCTACACTCAACTGGGCCCAAATTCTCTTTGTGTTAGGTTGTAACTTTAAACCGTAACCTGAACCATTCTGTATGGCCCTGACTATTTGTTGGAGAGCCGACTTGACAGAAAAGCTGTGGAAACTCCCGAGCGGATACAGGCACTGCCTTCAGAGCTGGCTTAGGGTCCTTGGAGTGCAGGCACTCGGGCAGCATTCAGTACTGAGCCATCATGGACAATTTTATTGTGTAAGGAGAGATAACCAGTGAAACAAAGTTCCTCATCACAGAGCAGTGTTTTCCAAAATGTGATCCATGGGTCACTAAGTATGTGAAATTTAACAATGCTGTGAAAAAATAATTCCTTGTTCAAACGGTTTGGGAAACACCCTATATTATATCAGTTCTCGGAGGCTGTCAATTCACATTAACGTACTGAACTCTTTAGTAGGAAAACGTTTGTATTTGATTTACCTTAGCTTTTCCCTCGAAAGAGTAGCAACATACATTCCTATTTGCCCAAATCTGAGATAATACTGTCCTTAACATTAAGTGGATGGCTAATCCTTGGGAGGTAGAGGTGTTTCCTGGGGTCATGTTATCCTCAGTTGAATGTAACTTCCTATTCAGTATCTAATGCAAGTTGCAAAATATAATTTAAGTTGTGATTTTATATAAAATGTGATTCTGTATACGCTCTCAGTTATATAATTACATTAGCTCTCAGTAAGTGATCTATAGAAAGTATTTTTCCGTTATTATAGTATTTGTTATCCCTAAAGATCTTCAGATCAAGATCAATTTCTTAATATTATGAAATCATGGAAATATATTCAGAAATAATTATACTTGATAAGTATTATTTTTTGAAGCATTTTATTCTAGTCGAGAAACTATTAAAATATTAAACTGTTTTCATTAACAAAATTACTTTCTACTTAAAGATCAAATCCTTCAGTATGATTGTCATTTAGGCCTTAAAAAACATGAAAGTCTCCAGAGCAACCATGTCCTTAATCAAAGTCAAATATTGGGATTTTTCTTTATGACTCTTGCCTCTGCCTTTACTCATGCTTGTAATCTCATTCTCTATCCTCTTTTTACTCAGTATCACTCCAAGGTGGGTTTACAACAGTAGTAACTACAACATAAATACTCAATAGTTGTTGGCTGATGTAAATGACTAATCTCTAGAAATACTCCCTGCTTACCTAGTGGTTAGGATCTCTTCAATGTTAGGGTATTCACTTATTAGCTACATTGTATCATTAATTCATTTAATATCATGTTGAAACAAATCCAAAATGTTTGTTCAGCACAGAAAGTGTACTTTCTATTCCCAGTTTTATATAACTCCCTTTCTTTCAACAATGGACCTTGGAAACATCTGAACTCTGTGTCCTTTTTTAGGATTTTGGAAACAGGCTTTAGAGATTTCTGGCATAGCTTTGGCAGCCATGTTAGTCCTATAATAATTCTCCTAAAAATGTCCTGGAACCACAGAAAAAGAATTCTGTAGATGGTAGGCCAATAATTTTAATTTCAAATTTTATCTTTACAGCTATTCAAGATTAAAAAGAAAAAAGTGCACTTTCCTGTCAATTTCCATATTTCCTGTCCCACAGGAACAAGGGATACATTTCTGTGTATTGGAGATGTCTGCAGGATTTATCTACTTTTTATTACATAAGGTATAATTTCTTCCCTCACAATTTCACTTCACACTAAATATAAATGAATTTCATATTAAAGTCTGTATGACCTTTCCAGTGGCCAAACTTTTCCTTTTACTACAGATATTTCATTTAGACTATGCTTGAAAACTACAAACCATACATTTTGTCTTTACTACTGTTTTTCTGTTAATAATTTAAAAAGAACCAAAGCTTTGCTTTACTTTTATTTGCTATATTAATAGAGTGAATCTTGCAAAGAGAAAGTGATAATAAAAAGAATAGTTTATAATGATGGATATAGCTGTGTGCAGTAATGGTTCAGCTGATTGATATGCCACAAATGATTTGAACAAAGATAAGCCATTGACTTTGTTGGGTATTGATATTTGCATAACACATGTAAGGTAGGTGAGATGCTGATAAGAGTTTCATGTCCCACAGTGAATATATCTGTCTTCTTTTTGAATAAGGAGGATATCAATTTTTAAATATATATTTAGGCTAACAGATGAAAAAAACAGGTTACATGTCTTAGCAAATTCATTATTTTTATTAAGGTCTACTCTAATAATGTGGTACATAACTTAATTATTTAGACCTTTTAAAAGTATCATTCTATTTGAATATTGGTGCATTTGGATAAAAGGATAGGAGTGTCAGATTAAAAAAAATTAAAAACATCCCATTGATGATTTAGAAAACAAACAAAAAATAGTAATGATAATATAACTGGAAGTAAAAATGATTATTGGAGTTTTTATTTAGTCATTATAATAGCATAAATTCAGCATTTAACAAGTATGAATTTCATAGGTGAAATGAAATTATGTATTTGAAATAAACACAACTACTTATAACAACCAAATAGACTTTTAAGTGAATAACAAAAGCTTTAATCTCCATAAGGAAATTTCAGCAAACATTAACTGAACTACTTCTATCTTCTAAGCAGTCTCCTAGGTCTTAGGTCCAGCTAGTATACTGTAATCAACTTTATGAATTTTTGAAAAATTTTCATATGATACATAGTTGAACATTTTGCAAGCACACATTCAGATACATATATCTTTAAATTTGTAGCATAAAAAATCATTTCCACAGGCTAAATATCAAATCATGAGTCAATTTATATATATTTGAGGCATTAAAGCTTATTTATTGTTTAAGCTCAAATGAGATGGATTTTTTACATTACACTGCCGGCAGGGTAAAGATACATACCTTTTTAGGTTTTGTTATAAATAGGAAATACTCATACAATTATCTATAGAGAACCATGATTTAGCTATAGAAATGATAAATAAAATTTATTATAATTTATGGTATGAATATATCTCAAGGCGAATTTTTCCTACATATAGTAGTCAAATCATCTTCCACCAAGTCTCTCTGACACAAACTTAGAAGTTAAAAAGTTTTAAAAATAAAAGGCTCCTATAAGAAAGAAACAAATCCTACCATTTGCAAAAACATGGATGGAGCTAGAGGATATTATGCTCAGTGAAATAAGCCAGGCAGAGAAAGACAAATACCAAATGGTTTCCCTCATTTGTGGAGTATAACAACCAAGCAAAACTGAAGGAACAAAATAGCAGCAGACTCACAGACTCCAAGAAGGGACTAGTGGTTACCAAAGGGGAGGGGTGGGGGAGGGACAAGGGGATTGAGGGGTATTATGATTAGTTCACATGGTGTGGGGGAGGTCATGGGAAGACAGTGTAGCACAGAAAAGACAAGTAGTGACTCTATGGCATCTTACTACACTGATGGGCAGTGACTGCAGTGGGGTATGGGGGGGACTCAATAATATGGGTGAATGTAGTAACCACATTGTTTTTCTTGTGAAACCTTCATAAGAGTGTGTATCAATGAAACCTTAATAAAAAAATAAAATAATAAAATAAAATAAAAGGCTCCTGTGAAATATTGTTGCCACTTCCTCAAGCTCAATCCTGTTTAAAGCCTAATTCTAATTCACATTCATAACAAAACAGGTTGGACATCATTTGATAATCTACCAACTCTGCTTCCCTGTAGATGAAGGGAAGCTAGCAAGATACTCATGAAGGAGAACAACAAAAACAAAAAATGTTTTAATGGTTAACATTTTCTAGTACAGCTCTCATTTCCCAAAAAAAGAGGGGATATTCAAAGTATTTTCTATGTAAATGGTATCCTTTAGAGTTCTGTGACTGACATTATCCACCTCTCATGTTTTCTATAAAGAAATTTTGCTGTAATTTCAAGAAAGATTCTCAAATAAGTGAAACTTGTTACTGTGTTTACTTATTTGGGAAATATTTGAATAGCTAATATATTACAGTTAGTCGAGGTACCAGAGATTCAGCTTCGAACAAAATAAAGTCCTTTCTTTAGTTTATATTCCAGTGCATGAGACTGACAATAAACAAATAAATTGTTACTGTGGTGCAATAAGATGAGTGTACTGGGAAGATACTGGAGGGTTTTGAGCAATATTCATCACACCTTCAACCTTGGTCAATGCATGAAGAATTGACTGGGTCAGGGGAGGGCAAGTACGGGAGACAGAAACATTTAGAGGAGAGAAACAATTAGCCTGGTTGAGAAATGAGTGTCCTGGAGTGGCTGGTAAAATATGAGGGAAGTCTTCAGATTTGGGATACAGTTTGAAGATAAAGATTCCAGGACTCTAATATCAAATGATGAATAGATTCATGTTGTGAGAGAACTGGATATGGATATGATGACTTCTCAATGCATTCACAGGTTTTGCATATCAGATGAACATTATATAGAATTACCAGCTAATGTATTTCTCCAGGAATGGAGTAGCTCTTCAAAATCCCGGAATATCCATTTAGTGAGCTGGGGGACATATACATACAGCAGGTTTTCCTAATCTTATTAAGTTTTGGCCCAAACGATATGACTTTTCTGTGATTTTGTGATAGCTGAGGAAGTGTGGAATGAAAGCAAGTTTTTCAAATAGTTTAGAGAAAAATGATGGAAAACGTTATCAAGTAAAAATACTGCTCTCACAATTTTTAATTTATGAAGTATATTAGATGCATGTTAAATGCAGAGGAATAATATTGAAACAAATGTCTAATCTTATTTAAGGATTCTGAAAAAATTGAGACTCAAAAGCATATCATTACCAGTCTTTTTATGTAAATATTGTGGTATATATTAAAAAATTATGCTTTCATTTCATTGACTGAACTGTTGAAATAAAACTCTTTATTATTTATGAACTATGGATCACTTTAGCATTATAAAAAACTTACAAAGTATTGAAACTTTTTGAAACAAAAGTCTTCATATTTCTATAAATGTAATAGCTCTTTAAAATAACTTGTTAAGGAATCTCTTTCCTAGAAGAATATCAACTACAGGGTCATTTCATTTTATTAACTGACTCTTTAGTTTCACATTGCAAATATCTCTCACTCTAGACCGTAAAAAAAATAAAGTCTCTTAAAAAAATCTTACTTTCACATTCTGCATTATTTTAAATTAATCTCTAGAATTATCTTTAGAGATTTTGAGTTGTCTTTATTCTTCCTAATTGCTGCATCTATTAAGCAAGGCAGGTATTTTTTCTACCTACTAATTACTAACATATCCCACATTTACATAATACACTTTTTGGGGCAATTTCTGTGGTAACATTTCATGGCTAATAGGAAGCAATTTGCTTTCCTTTATTAAGTGCATTAAAACTTCATGCCCTAGACATCATTGACGGTAAACATTTGATTCTGCTCAAATTTAATGCACTGAGGCATTTTGCTGTGCCATATTAGGTTTATTTATGTGCTGTGTTCTGCATTGTTAGCTGCTAATGAGACTTCAACTCTTAATGCTCTAAGGCCTGAACACTAACCTCATTTTAATGAGTTCATTATTTGCTGTCTTCTGAAAGGAAGACAACAAATTTTCCTTTTAATTAAAGGTCAAAATACCTCTGGTGATGGAAAGGGAAGAGGTTATCAAACCCTAGGAGAAGCTGAGGGATGGCTCTTTCAAATTTCTAAGCTAAGCAGAGTTAGTGTAGGCTGGTGTAGGCGGTGGTTACTCAAGAATATAGGCCGTCAATCAATCCCGGGAGACCAAGGTGCACCTTAATTTAAGACATGAGAACACTACAGCATGATAGCTAATGTGCCTAAGACTTTGTAAAAAATGAAAGCCAGCTAAAGAAATTAAAGAGGCTTTACTCCTAACCAAAAGGGCCCCGTGGATCAATACCGCTTCAGGAGCAAGATTCGTCTTTTGCATGGTGAATGAATTATGGGGTTGAAAGAGCACATACGATATTAATTGAGCCAAGGAAAACTAATCTCAAATTTTTATCACAGAATGTGAAGCAAAGTCAAATCAATATTTTGGGGGAACTATTTTAAATAATGTAAAAGATATGTGGACCTAGCATGAGGTATAAGAATACGTACATTCAGAGGAAATGAACTGCTAAATGGTGAAATCCCTGGGAATGACGGTTGTTACTTGCATTTGGAGGCAATGCATACCTCTAACAACAAGGGAAAAGAGAATTTAAATAATATATAGTCTTATCATAACAGATAGTATGAACTTGCTACTTATATAAAGTTCAATACAAATGAAACCAAAAGATTTAAGTGTAATTATCAAATGGAGCATTGTACTTAACAATTAGTGCAGTTAGATTAAAACCCAAAACATTTTCATTTTGCTCTGATGACACACATATTTCACACATGAATTATTTTAATCTTGTACACTGCTAATTCAGATTTAAATGTTTAATAATGTTAATATGTTTTTATTTAAATATTTTTGCTTATTAACTTTATATTTATGTATGAAATCCTCTATGTACCTTTTTATTTTTCTAGTATTGTTCCCTGGCTTAAGTATATGAACAATAAGCATTTCTTTTCAATACATTTTTTTTGTTTTAGAATATTTTTAGATTTACAGAAAAATTGCAAAGATAGTACAAAGAGTTCCCCTATACCAACACCCATTGCATCTTATTTTAATGTGGTATATTTGTAATAAGAAACCAATACTGATACATTATTATTAACTAAAGTCCATACTTTAGTCATATTTTTCTGTTTTCCCCTAATTTCCTTTTTCTCTTCCAGGATACTCTCAGGATATCACATTACATTTAATCATATGTCTCCTTAGGATCCTCTTGACTGTAAGATTCACATTCTATAAGTTTCAGGTTTATAGAAAAATTGAGCAGGAAGTACAGTATTTCTACATATTTTTTCTTCTCTGTATCCTCACACAGATTCTCAATTTGTTACAATGGAATGAATATTGTTATTTTATTAATAACTAAAATCCATAGTTTACATTAGGGTTTGTTCCTTGTGTTGTAAATTCTATGGATTTTGCTGAATATAGAATGTCATGTATCCCCCATTAGTGTTTCATGTGGTTTCATTACTCTAAAAATCCCCTGCACTACTCTTATTTATCCCTTCCACCTCCTTCTGGCAACTACTGATCTTTTTACTGTTGCCATAGTGTTGCCCTTTCTAGGATGTCATTTAGTTAGACTTACACAGAATTTAGCCTCCTTTCATTTAGCGATATGCATTTAAGATTCCTCCATGTCTTGGTGGCTTTGACAGCTTATTTGTTTTTACTGCTGAATATTTGTTAAAAAGGGTCATCAAGCCCCAGATGGAGTCACATGCTAAACCCCACACCAGCAAACCAAGACTTAATAATTAACCTAATTGCAGCTTCAGTTTCTCCCAGGAATGTAACCTTTAACCAGTCAACCTGGAATTACCTGGTCAGCAGGTAATCCACCCCATAGTCCCCTTCCATTGCCCTAACGAGTGTGACCTTGCTAAAAGATGCATTCTTTGATAATAATTTCCCTTTTCCTCTCCCTTTTCATCTTTAAAAACCGTTCTTTTTTATAGCTTTTCAGAGCTCTTTCTATTGCTGTATGGGATGCTGCCTGATTCATGAATCCTTGAATAAAGCAAATTTTATCTTTAAATGTACTCAGACAAACTTTTGTTAACACCTTCTATTGTCTGGATGTAGAATGATTAGTCTATCCACTGACCTATTGAAGAACATCTTCGTTACTTCCAAATTTTGGCAATTATGAATAAAACTGCTATAAAACATTTATGTTCACAATTTTGTGTAGACATAAGTGTTTAACTAATTTGAATAAATACCAAGGAGTGAGATTACTGGGTAGCATGTATAGTTTTGTAAGAAAACACCAAACTGTCTTCCAAAGTGACTATAGCATTTTGCATTCCCACCACCAATAAATGAAAGTTCCTATTGCTCCACATCCTCACTAGCCTTGGTGTTGTCTGTGTTTTGGCTTTGGCCATTCTAGTGGGTGTTTAGTGGTAGCTCCTTGTTTTGACTTGAAATTCCCTAATGACATGATGTTAAGCATCTTTTCATATTCTACTTGCCATCTACTTTGGTAAGGATTCTGTTCAGATCTTTTGTCCACTTTTTAATTGGGTTATCCATTTTCTTACTATTGACTTTTTACTGTTCTTTGTGTATTTGGCTATCTTGTACATCTTTGTATATCTAAGTCCTTTTTCAGATAAGTGTTTTCCAAATATTTTCTCTTAGTCTGGCTTGTCATTTCATTCTCTTAACAGTGTCTTTTATAGAACAGAAGTTTTGAATTTTAATTAACAGTAATCAAAATTTTTGTTTGTGGATCATGCATGGAATAAAATTGATTTGGTAATGGATTCAATATAAACAGATAGTTTTTACTGAGTATCTTTTATGTATATAGCACTATGATATAGACCAGAGTAAACTGAGGTGGGAAAGAGACCACATAGGAAACACTCCTTGTCTTTAAAGAGCTTAAAATACTGTATTTTTTATCATTAAAAAATTATGTATTTCTTTAAGCACCATTTTATGTTTTGTCTAAATGTGTTTAAATGAAATCAAAGATATTCAATTGGGTACACTTGGAAGGTATACCTAATATAGATTATACTTATATATATATAAGACTATACTTAATATAGATTAGCCTCAGAGCCAAAAAAATCCAGTTAAGAGAGATAAGAAAATTTGCTTTAAATTTTCCCTTTGACAATCTCTCCTCTGTGGTTTTTGCTAAATATGTAGGGAGAAAATTAAGATTTGGAAAAATAAGAGAATAAAAAGAATTAGTACTTATTCAAAAGGTTTTTTTAAAGTTGAGAAAACAGACTATATTATACTACTATAACATGAATAATGTCTGTTGAGAATTCTATAATTTTCAAAATGCTATCATATAGCATTCACTTAATCTTCAAAATAATTCTAAGTGTTATCTTTATTTCACAGGTCAGGTTAAAAAAATATCTAAAAAGTGGTATGACCTGACCATGCTCTAAAATCTAAGTTTATGATTCCAAATCTGTTGTTCGTCATAGTTCATGGGGGAACTCCAGCTACTGTGCTATGAGTGGCATCATCCACTCCTGTTGGTTAGTTGAACTGTGATATTATCTTGAGTTATGTATATACATAAAGAAAATGTATTTACTTAAAGAACATAGCCATTCAGTTCCAGAATTTAATGTTCCAAAGGAAGGAGTTAAAACTCACTTAAATAAAATTTATTTTAGATAATGTTGTATATTTATAATTTAGATTCATATTGTGCTGTGGATAGTTAAGTGTTTGGAATTTCAGATAATGAAATGAGCCTCAGATTTCAAAAGATCCATACTTTTTTTTTTTTGGTAATTTTAGCTAAAGTATTTTTCTCATCATTCTTATTTAGATACGAGGATTCTAAAGATGTTATGGATATAGGAATTTCATCTACATGTGTATTACTAAACTGGACCCAGTTTGAAATGTTTAGGACTCATTTATTTTGATAATACCTGAATTAGCAGTGCATGCCTTCATGACTTTTCCTTATCTTATGGGAATAGGATAGGCTACAAAGTTACTTGGGGGTTTCATTGTCCTCTAACCTTAACATAATTGTTCCTGTTTTAAATAAAACTAGTTTTAGATGGGGTAGTGGCTAAATGGATGAATGAGACATAGGAAGGAGCTCTGTCTCAGAATTAATTCCAAGTTGGTATATGCTTTCCAATGGACACATATCATGCTGCTTTTACACATGTATTTTTGTTGGATAATTTGTGCTCTTTGCATCCGTTTTGACAGAAAAAACAAATTTAAAATAATTTTTAAAAATATATTTGAGGAAGATGGCGGCGTGAGCAGGGCGGCAGAAATCTCCTCCCAACACTATATTTATCTACGAAAATACAGCAAATACAACTATTCCTAAAAGAGAGACCAGAGTGCACAGGAAAGCGCACAGAGTGCAGCTACACCCGAGGGAACTCGGCACCCGGGGAGGAGGGTAGGATGGGGAGCCGGGACCAAGCGGGAAGCGAGCACTCATCCACCTCAGCGCACCAGTGGGAGGAGAGGATTCAGAGCCGGGAGGGAGTGGAAGTACACCCCGTGAAATGGCCAGCCCTGGTGATCTGCAGCAGGGAGCGCTGACACACATGGCATGGTGTGGAGGGGACTGGAGAGAAAGAGGGGCGGGATCTGAGCGGGGAACACACCAGGGTGCTTGCAGCTGGCTCCCAGGAAGGAAAGAAAAATAAAAAAGAAAAGGGTGCGCTTTCTTCAGTGGTCTTAAAGAGACAGAGCCTAGCGGAGGAGCCGGATCACCAGGCACACTCAGCCCAGCAGGCTGGGAGTCATGGGGAGTTTTGGACCCCTTAGCTGGCGACTGAGAAAGGGTGGCCGCACATCGAATTCCCAATGATATCAACAGCCTCCCATTCGTTCCCACCCTGGCCAGAGCTATAAAGGGCCCTGCGGAGCAGGGGCGGGGCCACAGCTGTGAAATAGTGGGGCAACAGCGCCACCTACAGCATCCCCACCGAATCTACTCCCGGTGGGCATTTTTGTATTGTTTTGTTTTGTTTTGTTTTTGTTTTGTTTTGTTTGTTTTTTATTTTCTTTCTTTCTTTTTTTTTCTCTTTTTAAACTCTTAAAGAGCCCAACTGTCATACATGGCAATTACCAGCGACCACTTCTATAGCCATGAAAAGACAGAGGAATATGGTCCAGACTAAAATCAAACAGACAACTCCAGAGAGGGAGCCTGAAGGGATGGAAGTGCACAGTCTTCCTGAAAAAGAATTCAGAATAAAAGTCATAACCATGCTGATGGATCTACAGAGAAATGTGCTTGAGCTGAGGGAGGATGTGAGGAAAGACAATGCAGAAATCAGACAAGCAATCGGTGGGCTTAACAGCAGACTGGATGAGATGCAAGAAACTGTTAATGGAATAGAAATCAGAGAACAGGAATACAGAGAAGCTGAGGAAGAGAGAGATAAAAGGATCTCTAGGAATGAAAGAATATTAAGAGAACTGTGTGACCAATCCAAATGGAACAATATTCACATTCTAGGAGTACCTGAGGAAGAAGAGAGAGAAAAAGGGATAGAAAGTGTCTTTGAAGAAATAATTGCTGAAAACTTTCCCTCGCTGGGGAAGGAAATAGTCTCGCAGTCCACGGAAGCTCACAGATCTCCGAACACAAGGGACCCAAGGAAGACAACACCAAGACACATAATAATTAAAATGGCAAAGATAAAATATAAAGACAGAGTATTAAAGGCAGCTAGAGAGAGAAAAAAGATCACCTACAAAGGAAAACCCATCAGACTATCATCAGACTTCTCAACAGAAACCTTACAGGCCAGAAGAAAATGGCATGATATATTTAACGTTATTAAACAGAAAGGCCTCGAACCAGAATATTGTATCCAGCACGATTATCATTTAAATATGACAGAGGGATTAAACAACTTCCAGACAAATGAATGTTGAGAAAGTTTGCCTCTCATAAAGCACCACTACAGGATATCTTAAACGGACGGCTCTAGAGGGAAGCACCCCTAAGGCTAAAAAGATGTGACCAGAGAAAATAAAATCATAACAAAGAAAGCAGACCATACAAATACTAAATAAAGGCAAAGAATAAAACACCTAGTATATAAAGAATTGAAAGAGGAAGAATAAGAAGGGAGAGAAATAAAGAAACATCAGACAGTGTTTACAATAACTTAACAAGAAAGTTAAGTTAGATTGTTAGGTGGTAAAGAAGCAACCCTTGAAACTTTGGTAACCACGAATCTAAAGCCTGCAATGGCAATAAGTACATATCGATATAGACCCTAAATGTAAATGGACTGAATGTACCAATCAAAAGACACAGAGTAACAGAATGGATAAAAAAGCAAGACCCATCTATTTGCTGCTTACAAGAGACTCACCTCAAACCCAAAGATATACATAGACTAAAAGTGAACGGATGGAAAAAGATATTTCATGCAAACAACAAAGAGAAAAAAGCAGGTTTTGCAGTACTTGTATCAGACAAAATAGACTCCAAAATCAAAGTAGCAAGAGATAAATAAGGACATTACATAATGATAAAGGGGTCAGTCCAACAAGAAGATATAACCATTATAAATATATATGCACCCAACACAGGAGCGCCAGCATTTGTGAAACAAATACTAACAGATTTAACGAAGGAAATAGACAGCAATGCATTCATTTTAGGAGACGTCAACACACCACTCACTCCAAAGGACAGATCAACCAGACAGAAAATAAGCAAAGACACTTAACAACACTGAACAACACACTAGAACAGATGGACCTAACAGGCATCTACAGAACTACGCACCCAAAAGCAACAGGATACATATTCTTCTCAAGTGCACATGGAACATTTTCCAGAATAGACCACATACTAGGCCACAAAAAGAACCTCAGTAATTTGAAAAATATTGAAATCCTACCAACCAACTTCTCAGATCACAAAGGTATAAAACTAGAAATAAATTTTAGAAAGAAATCAAAAAGGCTCACAAATACATGGAGACTTAACCACATTCTCCTAATTAATCAATGGGTTAACGACCAAATAAAACAGAAATCAAAGAATATGTGGAGACTAATGACAACAACAACACAAAGCCACAACTTCTGTGGGACGCAGCAAAGGCAGTTCTAAGAGGAAAGTATATTGCAATCCAGGCCTATTTAAAGAAGGAACAACATTCCCAAAATAATAGTCTAAAGACACAATTACTGAAATTGGAAAAAGAACAACAAATGAGGCCCAAAGTCACCAGAAGGAGGGACATAATAAAGATCAGAGAAGAAATAAATTAAATTGAGAAGAATAAAACAATAGAAAAAATGAATGAAACCAAGAGCTGATTCTTTGAAAAAATAAACAAAATAGATAAACCCCTAGCCAGACTCATTAAGAGAAAAAGAGAATTTATACACATACACAGAATCAGAAATGAGAAAGGAAAAATCACGAAAGACCCCACAGAAATACAAGGAATTATAAGAGAATATTATGAGAATCTATATGCTAACAAGCTGCAAAATCTAGAAGAAATGGACAACTTCTTAGAAAAATACAACCTCCCAAGACTGACCAAGCAAGAAACAGAAAAACTAAACAGACCAATCACCAGCAATGAAAGTGAATCAGTAATCAAAAAACTACCCAAGAACAAAACCCCCAGACCAGATGGATTCACCTCTGAATTCTACCAGACATATAGAGAAGAAATAACACCCATTATCCTTAAGTTTTCCAAAAAACAGAAGAGGACGGAACACTTTCAAACTCATTCTATGAAGCCAGCTTCTCTCTAATACCAAAACCGGGCAAAGACCTCACCAAAAAAGAAAATTACAGACCAATATCCCTGATGAACGTAGATGCAAAAATACTCAACAAAATATTAGCATATCGAATTCAAAAATACATCAAGAGGATCATACACCATGATCAAGTGGGATTCATCCCAGGGATGCAAGGATGGTACAACATTCGAAAATCCATCAACATCATCCACCACATCAATTAAAAGAAGAACAAAAACCACATGATCATCTCCATAGATGCTGAAAAAGCATCTGACAAAATTCAGTATCCATTCATGATTAAAACTCTCAACAAAATGGGTATAGAGGGCAAGTACCTCAACATCATAAAGGCCATATATGACAAACCCACAGCTTACATCATACTGAACGGCAAGAAGCTGAAAGCTTTTCATCTAAGATCGGGAACAAGACAGGGATGCCCACTCTATCCACTGTTATTCAACATAGTACTGGAGGTCCTAGCCACGGCAATCAGACAAAACAAAGACATACAAGGCATCCAGATTGGTAAAGAAGAAGTCAAATTGTCACTATTTGCAGATGACATGATATTGTACATAAAAAACTCTAAAGACTCCACACCAAAACTACTAGAACTAGTATCTGAATTCAGCAAAGTTGCAGGTTACAAAATTAACACACAGAAATCTGTTGCTTTCCTATACACTAATGATGAACTAACAGAAAGAGAAATCAGAAAAACAATTCCATTCACAATTGCATCAAAAGAATAAAATACCTAGGAATAAACCTAAGGAAGGAAGTGAAAGACCTGTACTCTGAAAACTACAAGACATTCCTAAGAGAAATTAAAGAGGACACTTACAAGTGGAAATGCATCCCATGCTCTTGGCTAGGAAGAATAAATATTGTCAAAATGGCTATATTACCCAAAGCAATCTACAGATTCAATGCAATCCCTATCAAACTACCAACAGCTTTCTTCAATGAACTCAAACAAACAATTCTAAAATTCGTATGGCACCACAAAAGACCCCGAATAGCCAAAGCAATCCTGAGAAGGAGGAATAAAACAGAGGGGAATTACGCTCCCTGACTTCAAGCTCTACTACAAAGCCACAGTAATCAAGACAATTTGGTATTGGCACAAAAACAGACCCACAAACCAGTGGAACAGAATAGAAAATCCAAACATTAACCCAAACATATACAGTCAATTAATATTTGATAAAGTAGCCTTGGATATACAGTGGGGAGATGACAGCCTCTTCAGCAGCTGGTGTTGGAAAAACTGGACAGCTACATGTAAGAGAATGAAACTGGACTACTGTCTAGCCCCATATACAAAGTAAACTCAAGGTGGATCAAAGACCTGAATGTAAGTTATGAAACCATAAAACTCTTAGAAAAAAACATAGGCAAAAATCTCTTGTACATAAACATGAGCTACTTCTTCATGAACATATCTCCATGGGCAAGGAAAACAAAAGAAAAAATGAACAAGTGGGATTATATCAAACTAAAAACTTCTGTAAAGCAAAGGACACCATCAACAGAACACAAAGGCATCCTACAGTATGGGAATATATATTCATAAATGACATATCCGATAAGGGGTTGACATCCAAAATATATAAAGAGTTCATGCACCTCAACAAACAAAAATCAAATAAGCCAATTAAAAAATGGGCAGAGGAGCTAAACAGACACTTCTCTAAAGAAGAAATTCAGATGGCCAACAGATACATGAAAAGATGCTCCGCCTCACTAATCATCAGAGAAATGCAAATTAAAACCACAAAATCACACCAGTTAGAATGGCCAACATGCAAAAATCAACAACAAATGTTGGCAAGGATGTGGAGAAAGGGGAACCCTCCTACACTGCTAGTGGGAGTGTAAATTAGTTCAAACATTGTGGAAAGCAGTATGGAGGTTCCTCAAAAAACTCAAAATAGAAATACCATTTGACCCAGGAATTCCACTCCTAGGAATTTACCCTAAGAATGCAGCAGCCCAGTTTGAAAAAGACATATGCACCCCTATGCTTATCGCAGCACTATTTACAATAGCCAAGGAATGGAAGCAACCTAAGTGTCCATCAGTAGATGAATGGATAAAGAAGATGTGGTACATATACACAATGGAATATTATTCAGCCATAAGAAGAAAACAAATCCTACCATTTGCAACAACATGGATGGAGCTAGAGGGTATTATGCTCAGTGAAATAAGCCAAGCCGAAAAAGACAAGTATCAAATGATTTCACTCATATGTGGAGTATAAGAACAAAGAAAAAAACTGAAGGAACAAAACAGCAGCAGACTCACAGAACCCAAGAACAGACTAATAGTTACCAAAGGGAAAGGGACTGGGGAGGATGGGTGGGAAGGGAGGGACAAGGGGGAAAAAGGGGCATTACGATTAGCAGACGTAATGTTGGGGGCACACGGGGAGGGCTGTACATCTCATAGAAGACAAGTAGTGATTCTATAACATCTCACTATGTTGATGGACAGTGACTGTAATGGGGTGGGTGGGGTGGACCTGATGAAGGGGCAGTTTAATAACCATAATATTGCACATGTAATTGTAGATTAATGATACGAAAATAAATTATATATAAAAATATATATATTTGAGCTCTGTTTTCAAAACCAAATAATGAAGGCATCTGTTTAAATAAGTATATGAATCCAGGAAACCTGCCCACTCATTAAGCCTGTGTTGTGCTAAACAGTTCTCTACTTATTTAAAATTATATCCTTGTCCTTAAAGAGAATCCCTTAAAGATATTATTTTCCTAATTTTGGTTCTAACTCCTCAGTTCTTGATATTAAAGATTAGTAAATCTGTTTTTATTTATGACTCATAAGAGGTCAACTGCATTCCACCTCTTCCTTTCTCGGTACACTGTCTACTGGAAAATCTTAAGGATATTGTTGAAAATATTATCCTAAATCTGTTCTGTTTTTGAAAGCCATTTTGAGTTGCAATTTTGGCCCAGAAACTGATGCCAAATTGTTAATATACATTTGTGTAAGTCTCAAGAAGGATGTGCCAACTTTCTTGATATAGTATTCTACCTGTTACAAATCACATTTTTATTCTCATTCAATAAAACTTGTATCAGTGAAGTACTTTGTATATACACTTAAAACTGCTCCATGATCTTAATAGGAACCAAAATAAATAAAAGTAAGTAAGTGTCCATACCTTTAAAGGAAGTAATTTTATTTTGAACAAACTAAACAAAATAAGGCAACATGGAAGGAAGGATATAGTAGAAACAACTCAGTGCAAATGCTTAATGAATCCAAATTAAGGAAAAGAGTAGTGTGGTATAATGTTGATCAAAGGAGGTTGCATTAGGTAAATAAGTTTTAAACAGATCTTTGAGAAAACTGTAATATTTGACCTAGTGCAAAAAAAGAGAAAAAAATTCTGGGGAAGGTGGATTTTCTAATAACCTTTTTTGTGTAAGTTGTGTTTCTCTTCTTCTCTTATGATTTTGGAGACAACTAGGTTATGCTAAATGACATACCACAATTTGAATATCTGACTGTAAGAATATATTTAATTTTCACATTTTTCGTAACATGACTTACCATCAAGTTTTCTGCATCTCTTTGTGCATATTTCTAAGTGGCTTCCCCAAATACAGTAACTTTCTCTTAGCTTATGTTTTCTCAAATATACTGATCAATGACAAGTAGAGAATATCAGGGCCTCTAAGGTACTGAACTATGTTAAGGTCCACTCTAAATAAATAGGGAAATGTTGCATTATTTTAGAGTAATTTTACTCATCAAATATTAATTTTGAATACTTAGAAGCAGGCAAATTTGCTAGACATTGCTAGCGATTTTTTTAAAATGTGTGAAACATGGTCTCTATCTTCAAGTGTAATTGATATGAAGGAAAACATGTACCTGGGTAATTATAATACAAAGCAGAAAAAAATGCCATAACTATTTTATCAGTAAAGTGCAATGAAAGTTCAAAAGAGGCTTGACATTATTATCTTCTACCAGACAACGGGCAAAATACATGAGCATGCCAAAGGTGCAAGATAAAACAGGTAGGGCAGAGAATTTTGTGAATCGGGTGGGAGAACTGTACCTTATAATGGTTTCTTTGAAGAGAGTTGGAAATAAGTCCTCTTTCAAAAACTCTAATCTTAAAGTTAGAATAACCCAGCAAGTGTGGACAGATCACTCAGAGCTGTTGCATAGGGTTTGAACATGACAAGGAGACCAGCAAAAAAATAAGTCATTAAAATGATATACTTGGAGTTTAAGAGCTAGAGGGTATCAGCAATAATGGAAGGGAAGAGACAAATGGGAGCACCTTATAGAGGAAGAAAACAGCGCACTTGTCAATTTACTTTTGTGCTAAGAAAGAGAAAGGAAAAAGAGAAAGCTTTGAGCTTAACTGTCAAAAGATTGGTTGCCCACTGACAGAAAGATATTAAAGTTAAAGGAAAAAACTGGTGTGAATGGTGACACTAATAAAGACTCAACATTAAAAATTTTAATTGAGTTAAAATGACCTGAAAATGAATTAAACATATGTTCTTGCATAAATGATGCCTATGTTCCAAATATAACCATTTATAAAATTACAGAAAAAAATTCACAGTTATAACCAAGCCTAGAACAATAAGATTTATTCAGGCATTTAGGGACATTAGTTAAAAGTATTAAGTATGGATGCTTAATTCCTGTTAATCTGTATGTTAATACAGAAGTAAATTAATGTTAATTTTATAATAAAAATCTATTCCCATTTGTAATGGTAACTGTTTTGATGATCTAGATCTGTGGCCTCTCTACTATCAGCAAATATTTTGAGAATGCATCCTTAATACGTGAATATTTACTTTTATAAATTATATACTTGTACTCCTATAATCACTTATGTTCTTTATAAGATATGCAAAATGGAAATGAGCAATTGAAATGAATGCTATTTTAAAATATTTTAAATATTTTGTTCCATTTATTAAAGCGTAGCACTTTTTTTGGTGCTAACAAAAATTACAATGTCTTAATTTGAAGGTATGTGACTGAATAGGTCAGAACTGATTACAGATCCTTTTTTGAAATCTATAATACAACCTGACTGACAGATCGTGCACTAAGGAAGCGGGAGTATCATCAGCTGGGCCATTTTCTTGCTACTTATTTGTGCTTGAGTTACTGGTATTATGTTTAATTGGTGGTCCTTTTGTAGGAAGAGTCTTCAAACTACTCATTTCATCTGGGAGGGTTAATTCAGTCAAACCAGAGCAAAAATCTGTCTTTATGTTGTTTCATAAACTGTGTGGAGCAATGGACTGGAAGTGAAGAAGACAGTGAGGTCGCTATTGTCAACATTGGTCACTGACACTCTCATTTCTACCTCCAAGGATGCCATGCATAAATGGTCTGAGATAGGAGGCTCTCTGAGATTCAGCCTAGTGGGACATCAGAATTCATCTCTAGTAAATAATATTTTAAGTCAGTATCTTGCTTTCTTTTGATGAATATCAATTAATGTCCTAATACTTTTTCCTACATCCCATTTGGATTACCTTGCATTCAACCTACGTTGGGGTAATGCTTGTCCAAACTTCCCATATGAGTCAATGTCACTTTGTGGTAAAGGGCTCAGGCTCTAGAGTCAATATGAATGGGTTCAGAAATGAGCTCGACCACTTAGCGTACTTATGCCATCTGTTTCTTAACTCCTTCATCTGCAAAATGAGAGATGTTAACTACTTGGTGGACTTGGGGAGGAATAATTGAAGTAACATAGTGTTCCTATAAGTGGACAATGCATCATACATAATAAACCTTCAACAAATGTGTTATTGCTGTTTTATATAGCAACAAAGAAACCATCTGAAGTCATGCAGGTTCCAACATGTGTAACTATATTATTTCTACAAAAGGAAAGGTACATATATGCTTGAGTTATTTGGCTTTACCTCAAATCTCATTGCTTTTCTGTTAATCTTTAATATATCTTCAAAGGTGTGAGGGCCCCTCTGTCAGCTGCAGCTTAATTTCCTTCTGGGATATATTAGCAGAGTCCTTCCTCTCTTCCAGAACATTAATTTTCAATACATGATAGAATATATTAAAAATTAAATAAATCTGATCAAGTTATTTAAAAACAAAACCAAACAAAACCGAACAGCTATGACCCAATCTCATTTTTCTTGGCAAGAAACTCTTGGTAAGATTCACTATAATTTGCATTCCAAATGTAATGTGAGTTATGTTCCACCATTTCATGTAATTATTTATTTTGAACAGCCTTTACTTGGCTAACAATGACTTTCTTGTTTTCACATGGAAACATAGGGTCCTTGGTATATGGAAACAGGTATAGTTAATTCTGGCACCTCCTTCAAGATGTTCATCAGATCTCCCTTGCTCTAAAAGCCAATCCTGACCACACTACTTAATAATGCAGTCTCCTCAACCCTCACGCAGTACTCCTTAGCTTGCTCTACACGTTCCTTATTTTCCACAAGACTTAACATGTTCAGTATAGCACATAATTTGCTTATTTATTGTATGTGTTAACTGTCTTTCCACCTCTTGACCACACATATGTTTAAATGAGGATAGGGAACTTTTGTTTCTTTGTACCCTGATTTATCTCATGAAGCTTAAACAGTATCTGGAACAGAATGCTCAATAAATATGCCCAGAATGAATGATGGTAGTGTTTAACTGATGGGAGTCAGTGACTAGGAGGTAGGTGCTCAAATTTCACTGTCCCAGGGTGAAGACATTTCCAGTGCAGCTGCAATTACCATCAGCTGACTGAGATGAAAAGGGAGTCATATTCAAGTATACACCACATTTCCTTAGTTACCGAGCCATTTTATATAGCTGGGTATTTGAACTTGATGGATTAGAAAATCAAATGATACAATGAGAGTAAGATTGCAAGTTTAAGAACACTTTTATCTTGTGAAAAAATAAACCCCTAGGGTTAAATAAAAAAGTTAATGGTTTTCATATTCCTGTTAATTGATCAGCAAGCCAGAACTAACTAGGCATTCATGATTAGCTAACCAGAAAATGCCAAGCTGAATGGAAAAAATCATAAAAATCTTCATAGGTTTCTTGAGTAGCAGCAGAAAACCTCTGATTAAATTATCTACTTCTCTTGGAATAGGTCACTTCAAGAAGTCTCTGAAATTCTATCTGATTTGTAACTATTACAGATCATTGAAGTGGTACCAGAAGTATAAATTTAGAGACTGAAATGTGCGCTGAACTCGCTGCTCTAATTCACACAGTTCCTCTTCCAGAATCTCAAAGAAGCATTTAAATTATTGTTTATCATTTTTTCTAATTTCGCCTAAACTGGGTAGGAAGTTACACAGTTAAGAACTGTCTGTTTAATGATATAATCAGATGAGCAAGAGTTATCTCATCACTGTTAAAGGAACTGTGAACATGGAATTAGTACATGAAACACAATGATTTGTTACTGCATATTTTAATTTTAATTTAGAAGGCATTAGATTAACAATAATCTCTACTCTTGATTCATTTTCAATAAACTGATACTTTTACTATTTTTACTCAGAAGTGATGTAAAGTTAAAGTATTTTGACATCTCTTGTATAAAATAACATTATCATTACAATAATGAAATTCTGACACTGAAATACAATGTTAATTTGAATACACATCTAAATTAAACATATATGTACAGTCATTTTCTGTTGCCCAATACATTCTTTCTAGACCAAATATGATCAGAGACTAAATGATGTTAAATGATCTTGACATTTCTGTGTGAATTTTATTTGAATTCTCCAAAATTATCTTCCCAAGCATTCATTTTTAATTAGAATGCCTTTTTTTAATTTCCTAGATCATGTGTTTGATTTCTACAAATACCTTTTAAAATATCTTTTTTGTAATCTCTTTTGTTTCTGTGCAAAATACTTATATTGGCTTCTTGATGCATTAAATGATTACACAGAAAAGATATAAAGTAGAAACTTGATTTGTCCACTGACAGAATGAGTTTTCTGAACCTTCATTTTCCTACCCTTAAGATGAGGATAAAAAGACCAACATGGAAAAATTAATGTAAGATATAAATGAGATAAATTATGAAAATCTTCCTTGTACATACAATTTTTTATGTATAAATAAGTAGAAAATGAGAATGATTATAAACCCATATGAAGCTCATTATAGAGATTGGGACCTAGGTTTTCCAATCCCTAATCTTTCTACTATGCTACACTAGTTCATGTTTGACTCCAAATTGTGTGAGAGGCCTCTTCACAACCAGGGCACATTTATATAATTAGTATTGGTAAGAGGCATTCTAAGGGCTGAATTTTTGTCTCTTATCTCTGTTTCCAAAGTTCCATGTCTGATCTGGAGGCACCTTTTTCTGCAGCAAGCCTACTCCCCCTCCCTGTACCTGTCAGAAAAGTGATCAGTTTAGAATCAAGTAAACGTCACTCATTTTTATTACAGCAAACTCTTTAGGTCATTTAAACAAGGCCTATATTAAAAATCCAATTTTCATTCAATATGCATTCCTCTGCTATTCTAAACTGAGAACTCAAATGACTTGCCAGGGTGTATCTCTTCATTTAAGATAAATTAGAAAATTCTAGAGAATTCGTTTCATGTGTTTGTTTGGCCTCATAGACCAAAATGTAAAAAAAAAAAAGTCACATTTAGAAGAATTAACCACTTGTTTTTACTTTTGAATTCCTAAAAATCAATGACACTCCAAGGTATTCTACTGAACAGACACTTCAGTTATCTCCCAGGCAGCAACCTGATCTGGCCATGCTGCACTTGGTTAAATTAGGGACCCTGGAGGGAGTTATGTATACCTTTTCCATTTCCTCACATTCTCCTATTATCCAGGCAGATGATATGACTTGTTGTTTAGCAAATATGACCCATTTTCTAACTTCTGAACTTCTGTTTATGTAGCATACTTTTCACATTGACCACAGCTTTACCTAATACAAAAATTATTATTCTTTCAAATTTTCTTATAAATCTAAACCCTCCATGATGCTTTTTTCATTAGGAGAGAATTCCTTTTTCCACATATTTTTCTTTCTAATTGTAGCATATTTAGTCAACAGTGTAGCTGAAGGAGATAGAACAAGGAGAAAAATGGAGATATGCTCTCCAAGTCCCTAAAGGAAAAAGGTATCTGTCAAATAGGTGATAATATTATAAAAAACCCAATAAATCAGCTCTTAAAATTTTTTTAAATTTACTCTCTAATTGTTTGGTGACAGATTTTTTTCAGTAAGGTAAGAAATAATGTCCATCTCCATATTCAAGGAATCTGAATGTGTAAGCATAACATTACATCTGAGGGAAGTCATGGCAAATGAATTCAGTCTTGTATTATAGATTTTGTGGGGCTGTTCTTAAATTCCTATCTGATATCAAGGACTCAAGAAGAAGGAACTGAATCTTATTTATCCTTATATTTCTCACGTAAACACATACCCACACCATCTCCTGCACGGTACAGATCCAGCAGGCATTGGGCTGAGTTGAATCGAGTAGAGGCACACCTTATTTAATGGACTTGTTTTCTATTGTGCTTTGCAGGTACTGCATTTTTACAAATCGAAGGTTTGTGGTAACCCTATATCGAGCAAATCTATTGGTGCCATTTTTCCAACAGCATTTGCTCATTTTGTGTCTCCACATCACATTTTGGTAATTCTCACATTATTTCAAACTTATTCGTTATTATATTTATTATGGTGATCTCTGATCAATGGTTATGACTTGATGAACTCAGATAATGGTTAGCATTTTTTAGCAATATTTTTTGATTAAGGCATGTACACTGGTATTTTTTTAGACATAATACTATTGCACACTTAGTGGACTACGGTATAGTGTAAACATAATTTTATATGTGCTGGGAAACCAAATTCATTTGACTCACTTTACTGCATTACTTGCTTTATTGTGGTGATCTGGAACTGAACCCACATATCTCTGAGGTATGCCTGCACTCCATTAGCTTTCCTATCACACCCAGAGAGAGAATGACTCATTTTGAAATAGTTATGTAAGTGATGCTCTTTTTTGCCCACATCAACCATCAAAATCCTGATTTTTTATAGAAGAATAACATCTTCCTGTTTCTAGGGCTTTTTAAACTTGGATCCTTTTGAAGAGGCTTAAAGGATTTGTTGGAAATGACACTGCATTGCAAATTACACTGTAGTCCGTGACATGTAGGTATCTATGATATGTTGTTATAGTCATCTCTGGTTTTCCTCTGCTGATGATAACATAAGTAGTGTGGTTAATGGAATCATTCTGCTTTGGACTGGATTTCTGTACTTAGAGGACCTGGGGATTAATCATTTCCACCACTGGCTCTTATCCCTTGCTTGCTTTCCTGTCACGTCCTCTAGTAGAATTCTTGTAACTGTCCACAAAACTTACTATTTGCTTTGCTAAATGGAAGAATGGCTGTTTCGCAATATAACTTTCTCTGTCTATTCCTAAAGTGAACAGTTGGTATCTACAGCCTTTTCTGAATATCAGCTTTTTCTTGCATGCTGTGGGTATGAGATAAGCTTTCTAAAACCTGTTTGAAAGGAAAGAATCATTTGAAAATGGATTCCCCAAAGTGCAGAGACCTGGAGGTCGTGGCTCATATCGTGCAACCCCATTAACTATTCCCTAGGCAGCAGATACTATGAAGTAGCACCTACCTCATCCTCCTGATAAAGGCCTTAGGGATACATTGTTCCTAAAAGAAAGAGGTTCTGGGCAAAAATTAAAAGCAGTCTCATGACATAAGAATTCAGGATTTTAAGCCTCACTGCTCTCAGGTATATCATGGAAGTGACATTGCTGATAGAGGAGATTTTGTGCTCTGACTATAGTTTTGTCATCAGACTGTTTGTTTTCCTTTTTTAAATTTACCCTCAGACTTCATCAATAGATTATTTTGTGGTTTTGCTTCTGTTTGCCTAAGAAACTGCCGCACGGTATATATTTTGCCCTGTGGTTGAGTGCCTCTTGCTGTCAAAAAAAAGATTTCTTTTACGCATTGGATTTAAATTTGGCTTGCCCTTCTCAGATGACTCACCCCAACCACTCAGCCTCATAAGGCATGATTTGCTATCCGCTCAGCTTTGGTCCTAACCTTTGTGTCAAGCAAGACTGTATCTTGCTTATTTCCTACTATAAGCACAAAAGATTGGAAGAATAAGCTTCATTAAGGCAGAGTCAGTGCCTATTTTGTTTACTGCTATATCATCAATGCTGGGCACAGTTTCTGGTTTGTACAAAGGACTTAATGCATCAGTGCAAATGAATGCACACCAGTCTTTGATTTATTTGTTTTGTCGAGATATTTAATTACCTGCTCAATTCTGTAAATATGCTTATAGGTTGCACTTCCATAGAAATTAATAGGTTAATAAAAAACCTCTATTGAGCATTTAGTAAGTACTGTTTTAAGCACTCTATACATACTAACTCATTTAATCTGTTCCAGTTACTATTACTTCATTTTACAAATGATGAAACTGAGGCTCAGAGAGATGAAGTATACTGCCCAAAGTAAAACAGCTGGTCTGAGACAAAGCCTGGATTTAATCATAGGTGGGCTTGCGTCACAGTCCTTGTAAAATTTCTGAATTACAATCTTGGTTTGCTAAATACTAGTAGAATAACCCATTAGGATTTTAGTTCACCTCTGAATTCCATCATCTGTAAAATGGGACAAATTGTATCAACCCAATAATTTCTTGAGAAATAATTGTGATGCTACATAGAAAGTTCTTAGAACTATTTCCTGGCACACAAAAAGTGCTCAGTGAAGATGAGTGATTAATATTATGATGATAACCTAAAACACTTGTAATTGTTATCTGGATGTGAGCTCATGTAACAAAACTGACTTGCCATCTGACATTGCCAAGTGGAGAAGATTTAAATCATCATAAATGTATACAAAAAGATGGAGTCATCAAAAGTCATGACATGTTCTTGGAATGGTAAAACATTCTGAGTGTCTTTTTCTTTTCCTTTTCTTTTTTTTCTTTTGCTAAGAAGGAAGTTGTTTGTTGGGCAGTAGTTAGTCACAGAGATTCTCCAGGAAGATTATTCTGAAATATAGGCTGCAAAGGGAAAGAATCATTACGGTAAAGACTATCAGGCAATATACAATACCTCAGAGTGTCAATGAGATATTTAGTTAGCCTGTAATTGACATGTTTGGAAAGCTCTGGTGGAGGTGATCAATTAAAAGACCTATGCTTATCAATCCTTATTTTGCCAGTCTCAGTTCAAATGGCAATGTGACCATCCTTCTAGAATACATTCAAAATCTATAATGAAGTATATGCTGCTTATATTTTTTCAAGAGTCGTGATCACCTATCATTTTAAGTTGTAATGAAACAACATAAATTTTAAAAGTGTGTCTTAAAACATTAAATTTTATAATTGTTTAAAAGCTACATTTTATCCATCCAATTCACTTCTAAAGTATCATGATAGCTAGATCAAATGACATTAAAATGCAGTTGATTTGACTATATGCTGACTCAAAAGACTGATAAAATGAGGGTAAAGTTAATCAACATAAATTATACACAATGTGGGAAAATCAAGTATCCCCATTCTAACACTTACCTGGTTTCCCAGATGCTTAGTCTTTCATTTCTCTTCTATATTGTTTCATGAGGATATCTGCTTCTTAGAAGTCTGGTAACCAACACATGATGATAAATCTAATAACCAACCCATCATGATAAATCACAGAAATGCAAAGAATTGTAAGATGTTTAAGCTCCTTTGCATATATGTAGTGAGGATTTTGTTTAAACATAGTTCCAAGTGGATTGTCAATCATTTTAAAAAGAAAGGAGAATAAAACAAAACAAGCCTCCAACTCCTTGAGGCAGAAAGTTAAAAGCTCTCTCTTCCTTGTCCATAGTCTTACTATGACACTAATTTTTATGCGAAGATTCTTTCCCTTCTGCAAAAGGATTCTTCATTCAACTGTTCAAATCCTGGCTTCCAAGATCTACATTTTTCCTAATTTTTAAATTTTCTCCTTAGGGTGGTCTTGTTTTCCCGCTGCTACCCTGACCATTCACTTTCCTCATACTGTTACAGCACCTTGATTGCCCTCCATTGCATGAGGTCTCAGTGAGACTCTTAGTGCCTGTCTTGCTTTATTCAGGGAGTGAGCATGCCCTCAAACTAAGGCCATCAGACTCTCTGTCTCAGGAATTTCATTATCCAGTGAGTGACCCACACAGAAAGATTAAAGCTATGATCCATCAAAGTGATGCTTTTGAGAGCGTGGTCATTAATTCCAGCAAGACTGTCAGAGCTGTCCTGCTCCCTGTTTTGAAATCTATTTTTTCCCCAACCAGCTTCTTAATACAAATATGAAAACTGTCACATTCCCTCCAATGGATTGATTTGGTTTAAGATAACAGAGTCTGATCCTAAGAACAATCAAGTAACTTTGTATCAGGTAACTTTTACTGGAGCCCCATATTTAGAATTTAATTGTATGTTTATAGTGCTTTCACTAGCTTTTTTCCTCCTTAATGTATTAGTCTTGTGTGAATAATATTAACTGTAAACTCCTTCAGAGTTAGAACCAAATAGTACACTTAATTTACACAGCATCCCTCAACATAGCACTGGGTAGTTGCTTAATAAATGTTAAAAATGGTGCCCAGTTTTCAATAATGATTTAGTTTCCAATGTACATCATAAAATGAACTTATTTTCATTTTCACTGTGTGCACTTTACCAGGCAGGCATTATAATCATGCCTAAAGGCAACATTACAAATAGGAAAGCTCACAGGCAGAGTAAAGTTTGAACCCTGCTCCGCCGTTTAGGATGTCTGTCAGCTGGGGCATGTTATTCACTCTCTGCATACAGTCTCCTCTTCTACAAAAGATTAAATAGCTAACTTCTATTGTGAGGCTAGTATATGAAGATTTAAAGGGGGTATTATAACATTGGTACTTGGATATAATAAATGTTAATTATTTTTATCATCATTTTATATACAAAGAAAATGAGGCACAAAATATTTAAATGAATTTTGCCTGTTCACATGGTCAGTAAGTAACCAAGTGGTTAGGAGACTTGGGTCTGTGCATTCCTAGTCTACTGGGCTGCCCGTTACAGCAAGGCTCGGCTCTATCACTGCTTGTTCACAAATGGCCACTTTTACTTTTAGAAATTAAATAAATATCATTTCCTTTGCCTCTTTATGGAACTAATCACCTAACCTTTTATTTATTTTAATTAAGTAGTTAAATAAATAAGTTAAAAAAATATAAACAGTTGAAAATCAATAATTTCTACTAACATAATGCCATAATCCATTAAAATGAAAAAATGTTTATAATGATCACTCTTCAATATTTATATATATATATATATGTTTTTGGCTTCAAAAATTTGTATTACTTGCTAACTATCGAAACAGCAAGTACAGAAGAATAGTCAGCGGAAATCTATAAATATACAGTCTTCCAAATAATACAATTCAATTTTCACCACTTTGTGATGTAAGGGAATTTTGCAGACGGCTTTTGTAGTTTGCATTTGGTAACACTTAGTCCCCGACCCTTTAAGCTTTGGGTGCGCTATGTGCAATGACCGCGCAGGAGGCTGTCTGGGCTGGGGCAGACCGAGTGCATTTCCACTTGTTATTCTGTAAGTAAAGCTGGCCTCAAGCATGGGGTTGGTATAAATATATCTTCATCTTGCTGTTCGTCACATCAACCACCCCTTATCAGTCAACCCCAAATCACAGGACAATTTGAGTATATAATGGAAAATTATTCTACTCTGATGTATTAGTTCATTGAGTTATACAGAACACATGTGGTGTTCAGTATTATTTCATCTTTTTCCAAACTAATTGGGCAAAAAGTTGGTAAGATTATCTGTATATTGGTGATAGGAGAAAAATTGGGAAATATTTTAACCTCTTTCACAGGAAAATTAAGCTGTAAACTAAGTTTCAGGTGCTCAAACTAAAATATATTTAAATTTATAGGGTTGACTATTTTTCAGTCTTACCACATGAGGGAATGTTTCCTCTAATTTTAACAAGGATTTTATTCTTTAATTTTAAATTGCCTACATTTAATTGTTTAAATTGAATAGCTTAAAGCTTTCAATTTATCATTAACTCTATGAACGTTCACTGAATATCTATTATGCACTTTGTGCCATACTACCTAAAAAGAGGAATAATTGATTTATAACTCCTTCTATTCATTTGTTTACTAAGTATTTGTTGAGTGTGGTTTTTGTTCTAGGCACTAGGGATACAACAGAGAACAATATAATACAAACAAATGACCTTTCATGCTTACATTATGATGTAGGAGAGTGTCTATAAACCAGATGAATAAATTACAAAATATCATAAAGGTTAAGAATAAAAGGTGTCTGGGCCTGCTGGGAGAGGCTTCCACTTAAATTAGCCTCACTAAGCAAATGAGATCTGAGTACACCCTTGAAAAAGGTAGGGTGGTGAGCCATGAATGGATCTGGCAGAAGAAACAACAACACTAATAGTCCTTATAGAAGACAATGCTGCAAGTGGTTAAGGAGTAGCTAGGAGACCAGTATAGCTGGGGTAGAAGGAATAGGAAGAAGAGTAGTGGGAGGTAAGTTCCTTATTAAGTTCATTGATCTCATTGTCTGGTGGAAAAAAGACAAGAATATTGATATTTAAAGTACAGTACAGGGGGGCTCTCTTGTCCCCTCCTGGCGTGAGCTGGGAGCTCTGTCCTACCACTTTATTTCTAAATAAAAGCCTGTACCTTGCTCTCCTAATAAAAAAAAAGTACAGTACAGGATATGCTATATTCAAAGTAATCTTAAGTGTGAATGGGGCTTCTGTATGGGACTGGGAGCCTCCTAAAGGAAGTGACCTAGAGATCAATGAGATCTGAAGGTCGATCACAAGTTATTCAGATGAGAGGGTAAGGAAATCTGGAAAGGTGAGAGGGAAGAGAAAATGGAAGACTTGGATAGAGGACCCAAAAAATACACTGAGGAGCTGCAAGAAGTTCTGTATGGCTCAGCAATAATTGATTAGAAAATGATGATGGGTTTTATGTTACAAACTAAAGGATTTGAGTTATATTCTCAGTCATAGAGTACCATTAAAGTTCTTTAATCAAGGAAATGATGCAGAACATTCATTTAACATTTGTTGCAGATGGCCAGAAGCTAAGTCAGTCCATAAGCTGTTAGAAGTCTATGGCAAATAACCTAGGAAAATTGTGAAAAGGGAAAGAAGGAGTAGGAATAAATGTCAGAGCTATCAAGATAGTATACTATACAAGTATTAGATATATATTGGATATATGGGGGAAATAAAAAGGGGATTGCAAATTTTACTCCAGTTTTTTGTTTGAACACTTGAAGGGATATGATATTCATAGGAAAAGAAAGAATGCGTTTGTGGAAAAAGATGATGGCATTACTGTGACATACTGAATTTGAAGAGCTTGAGGGACACTTAAGTTGAGATACCCAAAAGTGGTATGCATAAGAGGTACACAAGCCCAAAGTCTGGAGTCGTCATTTGAAGTTGAAACTGTGGGTTTGAATAAGGTTTACAGAAAAAATATCTGGAATGAGTAAAGCAGAAGGTCAACTAGAGCACCCTGAGAATGCTTACAATTAGGTAACGAATGGAGGAAGGAAGGCAGCAAAAGAGAGTGCTAAGAAAGAGCCAGAAAAAAGAAGAAATGATGACGACGATGATGATGGTGATGATGGTAAGGATGACGGTGTGGTAAAGACTTACAATTTTAAGAGTTTTTAAACAGTTAGGTTTCATTGAATATTTAACAGTGGACTGTACACTGGTTAAGGCATTTGGTCTCACAGTACTCGATATAGAATAAACTGTTATAATCTCCCATTTTCATATCTCAGGAAATGCAAGTATTGATAGTTAAACTTGTTGAGCCAAACACTGCTATCAGAACATCATATAAACTAAATTATTTAATTCTTGCAACTATACAGTGGAAGGTACCATTATTATCACCCCCATTTAACTTACATGTTTGTTTGTTTAAGAGGAAAGCAGGGTTAGTTGAAAATTCTAGCTGAAAAAAGAAATGATGATACAAGAAAGAGATGGAAGGATTGAAGGAGCAAGGTACCAGAGAAGGTTGGGAGGGATGGGATATAAAGCACAGGTAATAATTTGCCACACAAAAACAAGCAAACAAAATAAAATTAAACCTCATTGAATGACATATGCTCAGATGCTAAGGACAATAGGAAGCCTGTCCAGGGTATGTGCTGTACATCCAAGTATTTTCCTCTTATTTCTCTGGAGATAAATGTGATTGTGACAAAGGCTATCTGGCCATCTGCTGGCTCCTGTCTGGACGGTGTTTTGCATCACTCCTATAAGGAGTTGGACCTGAGTAATAGCTGGCTCTGTTCTTGGGTTAACCTTGGAAATTAAGTGGTTCAGGGAATCATAGAATAAAATTGACTTTTAAACACACCACAGGATGGGAATTAAATTCTTTTTGACTGAACTAGAAACTTAGGGAATAACCTAGAGCTTAGTCAGTTTTTTTGAGATTTTTGAGCCAGAAGAGAATCTCTGAGTTGGCCTCAAGAATAGCCTTAGAGATGTGATATGCTCTGATAGATATTTTTGGATAGACAAGATGGAGGGAATAGACAAAACGCCAAAATTCTGTCTTCTTGGGCATTTTTCCCAACAATAGAATTTCCATAATATACACATCAAATGTAATATATTTCAAGAGGGCATTATAAAAACTATATCATAATTATACCATTCATCTTTCCCTTATTCCCATAAAATTACCAATGATATATATTCATAGCCTGCTTAAATGAGATGACGTTTTGGTTCTCCAATGAGCAAATTCATTGACGGTCTAAGTCCATTAGTTTAATATTGTAGAATATGTTCCTTTGACCTAGACTTACATTTTAATCAAGAATTCTTCCAGATTTCAACTGATATTTTAAATGGTAATCCTGACTAGAAGTTGTCTGTTTGCCTTACCTAATTTACCTCATATGTTTATTTGGCAATTACATTATGTGACTGTCTAGGAAAGACATACAGCACAGCTTTGGAGGGTTGACAAAAAGCTTACTTTATAAATATTGGACCAACAAAAACATCACATGCATATAGTTAACACAGTGGGTTGCCATTACTCTTTTCTCAAGCAATCACATACACTTGCACTCACATGTATGGATGTCAGATGGTATACTGTTTTCTGAGGCTGATGTAATTTGCCTATTAGCTTTCTCATAAACTTCAGAGCTTCAAATGTTTTGAAATGAGGTCACAGCAATTTCCTTGATCCTTCAGTGTTTTACTAAATAATTTACTAGTGTAACCTTGCAATGAGGATTCCTAGGGGGAAAATCTCCTCATAAAACTCACTGAATTAACCACTCACTTGATCCTAGAATATCTATTCTGGACAAATGAGTCACTGATCTATAGGACAGTGTTGTTAATATGCTGTGCTCTTTTTAAAATTTTGAGAATTATTTCATTGAAAACAGATAATTAAATAAGAGAGAATTGAATTAGGGGAAGACTTGCAGTTGGACTGTCATCTGCAAAATCATTTATTAAAATATTTGTATGGAGATCAAACTAGTAATAACCTTTCAAGATGTAATCCTATTCTATCCTCCTATCTTCTTCCTTTTACCCGGCAGGATGACAACTTATTCTTTTGTGCCACACTATACTAGGACACATTATATTATCTAAAGTACTATTATTCACTTACTTTTTAAATTTAATGAATTGGCTCCTTGAGGGTATAGGCAATTTTTTTTTCTTTTTACTTTTAAAGTGAATGTAAGCTATGAAGTCCCAGGTTCCTAGTGATTACAGATACTAATAAGCAATGCATACATATTAAGAATCTGTTGAGAAATGGACATATATATATATATGGGGAAAACAACTTTAAAAATTAATATACCATATAAAAAAATAAGTACTGCTGTAAACAAAGGATATGAGATAATTAGAACATAAAGAGCTGTAGTATACATATTTAAAACCCAAAGCACTTTAAGATATACTGACAGCCTATAAAACTTTTCATGCCATTATCTTCAGGTCTGACTCTGAAAACCAGCACAAAAAAATTAAGGGATGTTCTGAAATAGTTTTATTAAGATTAGGCTTCTATTGAGAAATAATTTAAATGAAATAAAATGCATGAATCTTCAATGATTAGTCTGATGAGTTTTGCCAATTGAAGACACCCATATAAAGCACTTATCTGAAACAAGATATAAACACTTATGTCACCCCAATGAGTTCCCTGTGCCCCCTTTCAATTTCTGCCTTTACATAATTATTGCTTTCTTATATCTATCACCGCGTACTAATATTTGCACTTTAAAAATCCACTTTATTGAAATAAAATTAACAATAAAAGGCAACTCTTTTGAGTGTACTGTTCAATTAACTGCAGTTTAATGACATCATTTTCATCACCCTACATTTTTTCCCTCATGCCCTTTAAATCAACCTCTCATCCTGCCCCAGATAACCACTGATCTGATTTTTGTCACTGTAGATTAGCTTTATCTGTTCCAGAATTTTATGTCAATAGAACTAATTATTTTTATTATTTATTAGTATTCTCGGGTATGGATATACCACAATTTTCCTGATGATATGGACATCAGGGTTAGTTTTAATTGTGACCATATTAAATAAAATTGTAAGAGTAGACATGGTAACAATGTAAATTTTTCTAATCCAAGAACAATGTCTACATTGTTTGTCTTTATTTCTCTAAGTGATGTTTGTTTTCATAGTAAAAGTTTTGCATATTTTTTATTTATTATACTATAACTGGTATCCTTTTAAATTTCATTTTACAATTTTTTGTTGCTAGTACCTAGAAAGGTCATTGATTTTATAATGACAATGTACTTTGTGACCTCATGTTCTGTGACCTTGCTTATTAATTCACTAAATTTTGTACCTTCCAATATGTTTTCTAGGTACATAATCATATTGTCTACACACAAATACACTTTTACCTCTTTTCTTCTGAACTTTATGCCTTTAATTTCTATTTTCTTGCCTCATTTCCATGGGTAGGGCATCCAGTAAATGATGAAGTAGTTAAAGAATCATTATTTTTCCCAATCACAGGAGAAAACTGTTCAATGTTTCATATTGGATATGATGGTAAATGTAGATAGTTTGCAAATGCTTTCTATGAGATTAATGAAATTTTCTTCTATTACTATTTTGTGTTTTTTTTTGAAATCATGCATCATTATTGAATTTTATCAGTGAATTATGCATCTACTGAGATGATCTTATATTTTTTCCTATATTCTCTATATGTGGTGAATTATATCTATTTCCTTATAAAATAAACATTGTAATCCTGGTCATAATTTATTATGATTTTTCTATTATTAGGTTCAATTTGCTAATATTTAGTTAAGAATTGCTCCCATGTAGAAGAAAACATAGGCAAAACTCTCTTGAATATAAACATGAGCAACTTCTTCAGGAACATATCTCCCTGGGCAAGGGTAACAAAAGCAAAAATGAACAAATGGGACTATATCAAACTAAAAAACTTCTGTACAACAAAGGACACAATCAGTAGAACAAAAAGGCATCCTACAGTATGGGAGAATATGTTCACAAATGACATATCCGATAAGGGTTGACATCCAAAATATATAAAGAGCTCATGCACCTCAACAAACAAAAAGCAAATAAACCAATTAAAAAATGGGCAGAGGATTGGAACAGACACTTCTCCAAAGAAGAAATTCAGATGTCCAACAGGCACACGAAAAGATGTTCCACATTGCTAATCATCAGAGAAATGCAAATTAAAACCACAATGAAATATCACCTCACACCAGTCAGGATGGCCAACATCTAAAAGACAAACAACAAATGTTGGCAAGGATGTGGAGAAAGGGGAACCCTCCTACACTGCTGGTGGGAATGCAAATTAGTTCAACCATTGTGGAAAGCAGTATGGAGGTTCCTCAAAAAACTCAAAATAGAAAGAACATTTGATGCAAGAATTCCACTCCTAGGAATTTACCCTAAAGACGCAGCAGCCCAGTTTCAAAGAGACGTATGCACCCCTATGTTTATCACAACACTATTTACAATAACCAAGAAATGGAAGCAACCTAAGTGTCCACCAGTAGATGAATGGATAAAGAAGATGTGGTACATATACACAATGGAATATTATTCAGCCATAAGAAGAAAACAAATCCTACCATTTGCAACAACATGAATGGACCTAGAGGGTATTATGCTGAGTGAAATAAGCCGGGCGCAGAAAGACAAGTATCAAATGATTTCACTCATCTGTGGAGTATAAGAACAAAGAAAAAACTGAAGGAACAAAACAGCAGCAGACTCACAGAATCCAAGAATGGACTAACAGTTACCAAAGGGAAAGGGACTGGGGAGGATGGATGGGAAGGGAGGGATAAGGGGAATAAAAGCATTATGATTAGCACACATAATGTAGGTGGGGCATGGGGAAGGCAGTATAGCACAGAGAAGACAATAGTGAAGTCTATAGCATCTTACTATGCTGAACGACACTGACTGTAATGGAGTATGTGGTGGGCACTTGATAATGGTACCAAAATAAAAAAAAAGAATTTTTCCTATGTTCATGAGAGATCTTGACCTGATATTTTATTTTCTTGTGATGTCCTTGTCAAGTTCAATCAGGCCTTTGCATTATCTATAAAACAAGTTGTAAATTATTTCCCTTCTGTTTTCTGAAAGTTTGCATAAGATTTGTAGTATTTTTTTTTCTTAAATACTCTACAGAAATCACTAGAGAGGTAATATGGGCCTGGAGTTTTCACTGTGGGGTTCTTTTGGGTAAACTGAACACTTTGTGTTCCATAATAATCAACTCTGTGGACTTTTTGCTATAGTTGTTTTAAATGATTGTTTTAAATATTACAATATATATGTTTTAAAGTACTGTAGTATACAATATATTACTCAGTGATAATGCAAAACACTTACATTATAATTCTTCCCTTTGTGCTCTTATTGGCATGTATTTTATTTATAAATGTGCTATGAACTACTTAATATAGTTATTTTTGTTGCTTTACACAGTTAATAGTCTTTAAAAAATTTTAAATCACATATGTGTGGAAAATAAAGATAAAGAGGTCAATTATATTGACCCAGATATTCAACTCTTTTTGACATTCTTAACTGCTTCCTGCACATCCTGGCTCTTCAATGGTATAATTTCATTTCAGACTCAAGAACATCTTTTAAGCATTCCTCCCGGGTTATATGTACTGGAACCAAACTCAGTTTTTATTGTATCTCAAATGTTATTATTTCATCTTAGCTTTTAAATGACATATTTGTGATGTGTAGAAATCTAAGTCTCAGGTTCTTATAGACTGAATGTTTACATCGTCCAAAAGTGATATGTTGAAGCCCTAACTCCCACTGTGATGATATTTGAACTTGGGGCATTTGGGAGGTAATTAGAGTCAGAGTAGGTCATGAGGTGGGACCCTCATGATGGGATTAGTAGAGACAGAAATGTGTGTGTCTCTCTCTGTTGGTCAGCATTCATACATTAAGGAAGGCCAAGTAAATACACAGCAGGAAGTCAGGTGTATGAAAGCCAGGAGAGCACACACCAGGAACTGAATCAGCTTTCACCTAGGTACTGGCTTCTTAGCTTCCAGAAATGTGAGATATAAATCTCTGTTGCTTCCGCCACCCAATCTATAGTGTTTTGTTATGATAGGCCTAGCAGACTAATACAAAGGGTTTTGTGTTTGTTTTTATTTAAGCATTTTAAAGATATCTTTCAGTTGTCTTCCAGACTCTTGTGTCTGATGAGAAGGCAGTGATGGTTTGTATGATTGATCCCTTTTAAGTATGTTCTTCTGGATTTTCTCTTTTACTTTGGTTTTCAGCAGATCATTCACAATGTTCCTAAGAGAGGTTTTTTTTGTTTTTTTTTTTGGTATTTATTTCTTGTTGTTTTGCCTGATTTCTTGAATAGAAAGTCAATCTTTCAGTAATTCTGGGATATTCTCAGCCATTGTATCTTAAAAGTATTTTGTCTTTCCCTTTCATACTCTTTTCTTCTTTCTGTCCAATTAACATAAGATAGATCATTTGATACTTGTAACTCCATTTTGTCAGATGGCTCCTTGTGACTTCGATATCGTAAATGGTTGACTGAATATAGACTTGGAACTTCGAATAATATGAAAGATAGGTATTACATAAACTCATTCTTTCAAATATAATACAAGTTTCTTCTAAAATTCTCCTAAAAGAAGCTGCTAGGCACTTTGCTCACTTAATTAAATGAATTAAGAAAATTCGCAGCTATTCTGCAATCATTTGACTAAATACAATGTTAATATCTATCACTGATTCGGAGTTGAGCAACGATAATCAAGAAAGCATATGTTGTAGGTTTTTTTCATTGATGATAGTTCAGCTTTCTTATGCAGTCTCACTGCCGTGCTTTTCCTTTCTCACAATCATCACACTAGTGGTCAACTGACAAATGAAAAAAAAGGGAAATGATAGTATCATCAATACTATTTCCATTCAGTTCACTTTCAGAAATTTAGTAGTCAAGACATAATGTGCTTATCTTATCCCACTATATGACTTTTGTGTCTGTTGAATAGTTCTATTCATCTCTAGGTTACATGTATACTGGTACACTAAGCAATTACCTTAACCTCACTTCATAGCTGCCATGCCATTCTGGTATTTATCTGTATTTCTACACTCTGAGAAAAGTCTTATCAATTATCTCTTCAGATACTCCATTCAGGTCTATTTCTTAACCTCTCATACTTCATGGATCATCAGACACTCTACTTTTAAAACAGTTCCAGATCAACATTAAAGCATCACATTTTTCCATGCATCAATAAACATCTATACTTGCTTTCTAAAATGATTGATAACTTTATGACGTGACATTTTCTGTAAGGCCTATTGTTGTCAAATTAGACACCCTCTTTTTTTTTCACTTAAGCCTTTTTTTTATTAAGGTATCATTGATATACACTCTTATGAAGGTTTCACAAGAAAAACAATGTGGTTATTACATTCATGCTTATTATCTAGACCGCCCCATACCCCACTTCAGTCACTGTCCATCAGTGTAGTAAGATGCCACAGAGTCCCTTTGTCTTCTCTGAGCTACACTTAGACACCTCTTTTTTAAGTGAAGAACTTAATGTGTTAGAGAAATAGCAATGTCAGGTATTTTCAACAATAAAAACCTATTTCTTTAAGGTCTACTCAACTCAGAATTATAAGTAATAGAGTATCTACTAAAAATATTTAAAAAAAGGATTTTTTCCTCTGTAGCATGTACTTTATTTTATATTCCAACAGAGTAAGGCAAAAGAACACTATTTCACCTGCAACCCAACACCTAAGAACAGAAATAAGATATACATATTTAACTTACAATAGAAATAACATATTTTATCTTATGGTAGTTAACACATTTAATTGATGGTCCTATATGAACAGTGTTGCATATACATAGACCAGTATCAATTTTTTATGTTTACAATAAAGAACATATAGTTTGTTAATTTTAATTGAAGAATTATAATAATTCATAAAGAATTTACAAATAGGATAAATAAATAGCAAAATGAGAGAGAAAAAGTTCCTTTGTGTGTGTGTGTGTGTGTGTGTGTGTGTGTGTGTGTGTGTGTGTGTGTCTGGGTGGCAGGGGGGAAGCAGAGAAAGTGGAAGGGGATTTAATAATCACTTAGAAAGAGTACTAGAGTCTATAAGCTAATCCATCATTACAGAAAACTATATAAAACAAAAAATATACACCAATAAACAAGCAACAATTGATTCTAACCATCAATGATATCATCATAAAACAAACGAAAATTTATCAATTTTAAAGTCTAGGTATTATGCCTACTAAATCCAGGTCTTCCTTCCTGAAACCATATTTTACAACCAACAAAACTTATTGTTTTTAGATTTATCCCTGATATATGAGAGCATTCACCTATAAATGGCTAGGTTATCTGATGGGAAATTGAAACAGCATCTTAAATTTTCACTACCTGATGTTATGGCTCAATGTCACTCTAAATCAATGGTGTTATTACTTGATGGTTACAAAATAAAACCATCATCCCAGCACCATAGTTTGAGTGACCTCACTTGCTCTTTTCTTATTGGAGTTTCTTCATCCAAATAAGTAAACAAATATTTTATATTGGGGTATGTGCTTGCCCTTTGATTCTTTATATAATGCTTGATTCAAATATATTCTCAATACCATAATTAAGTTTGCAAACTATATTAGCTCTGCCAAGTTATCTAGTACTTCATGAATTGTTTGTCTCTCAAATGAGTTTTCTACCTCTAAATTGCAAGGGCTTTTTTTTCTTCTTAAAGACTATAAAGGAATTGGATTAAAGATGGTGGCAATGGAGGTGAGACACAGGATTCCTGCTAAACTGCATATAACAAGAAAATATAATTAATACACTAATTCTGAAAGAAAAATAGGAAAGATGACTGCGCCAGACTGCATACACCTGGAGAAAAGGGCAGACTTCACAGAACAGGGTAACATACCAAAGCTGTGGCCCAGTGGGACCCAAGCCCTTCCCCAACCCCAGCTCACTGGAAGAAGGAAGAGAAATGGATCATAGAGGGAGTGGAGGCCTGGGACAGCTGAATACCTAACTCCGGAGATATGCTCTGAGAGCACAAACCTACACTTCAAGGTGCTTGCATCATACTCTCGTGAGTAGGGGGTTGAAAGCTAAGACAGGCAGAATTCCTGGACAGACTGAGATACCAGCCGCTTGTGGAAAGCAGGGATCCATATCGGCTGCTCTGGGACAAAAGAAAGGCAGGCAGCCTGAGAGACTTCCTAACAAGGAAGCCCTTAGCAAGAGGGCTGCTAAAGGGGCAAGGATTGCACAGAGCTTACTACTCAGGAGAGAGGACAGGTAGACAAAATTGTCAGGGTGCATGCACTCTGCCCAGCAGGTTGGGAGCTTTGCCACATAGACTGTCATATTTAAGGAGGAAAAAGAAATTTTCCTCTTTAGACGATCTTCAGGTGCTCCAGATCCATGGTTGGCTACACAGCTCCAAGATCCCCTCCGTGATACGCAGCCTGCTGTGCCTTTCTCCCAGCCACCCCACCTGACTCGTAAACCGGCAAACCCTACCCTGGCATTAAGCCAGCCAGAGGAAAGACCTGTTTACTGCAACGACAAACACAAAGCATAGAGGCTTATACCTGTGTGCTTGTCCCACTGGTTCAGGCAGAGGAGACAGGCATAGCAGCCAGGAAGCAGGAAAAACCTCATTCCCACAACCAGGGACCAATACCGCTCCCCTACAACCCCTAACATTGCTTTAGGGGCTGAGCAGCCCTAAGGAGTAGAGTTTCTGGGCACTAGAGGATGTCATATACAAATATGAAATGCCAAAGAAACCTGCTTCAGAGTAAAATTACTAATACAACTCTTGAGAAAGATTTAAATGACATCAACCTTATGACTCTTCCTGAAAGGGAGTTCAAAATAAAATTCATTAATATAATCATGGAGGTACGGAAATATATTCAAGAACTCAGGAATGAATTCCGGTTGGAGATCCAATCATTGAAGAGCACAAAGGAGGGTATTAAAAGCAGAATGGATATGGTGGAGGAGACGATAAATGAAACAGAAACTAGAGAAGAGGACTACAAAGAAGCTGAGGCACAGAGAGAAAAAAGGATCTCTAAGAATGAAAGAATATTGAGAGAACTGGGTGACCAATACAAACAGAACAAAATTCACATTTCTGGGGAACCACAAGAAGAAGAGAGACAAAAAGGGATAGAAAGTGTCTTTGAGGAGGTAATAGCTGAAAACTTCTCCAATCTGGGGAAGGAGATAGTCTCTCTGGCCATGGAGGTGCACAGATCTCCCAACACAAGGGACACAAGAAAGACAACGTCAAGAAATATAGTAATTAAAATGGCAAAGATCAAGGATAAGGACAGACTATTAAAAGCAGCCAGAGAGAGAAATAAGATTGCATACAAAGGAAAGCCCATCAGGCTATTATCAGACTTCTGAACAGAAAGCTTACAGGTCAGAAGGGAGTGGCATGATGTATTTAATGCAATGAAGCAGAAGGGCCTTAAACCAAGAATACTTTATCCGGCAAGATTATCATTTAAATTTAAAGGAGGGATTAAACAATTTCCAATAAGCAAAAGCTGAGAGAATTTACCTCCCAGAAACCATCTCTACAATGTATTTTGGAGGGATGGCTATAGATGGAAGTATTCCTAAGGTTTAATAGCTGTAACCAGAGGTAATAACACCACAGTACAGAAAGAAGAACAGCTAATTAATAAGCAAATGCAAAATTAAATCAAGTATCCCCAAAGTCAATCAAGGGATAGACAAAGAGTACAGAATATGATACCTAATATATAAAGAATGGAGGAGTAAGAGAAAGGAGGAAGAAAAAAAAAAGAACATTTAGATTTTGTTTGTAATAGTATATTGAGTTATTAGACTCTTGGATAGTAAGGAAGTTAACCTTGAACCTTTGGTAACCACGAATCTAAAGCCTACAATGCCAATAAGTACACACCTATCAATAATCACCCTAAATGTAAATGGACTGAATGCACCAATCAAAAGACATAGAGTCACTGAATGGATAAAAAAACAAGACCCATCTATATGTTGCCAACAAGAGACTCACTTTAAACCCAAAGACATACGCAGACTAAAAGTGAAAGAATGTAAAAAGATATTTCATGCAACTAATAGGGAGAAAAAAAGCAGGAGTTGCAGTACTTGTAACAGACAAACTAGACTTCAAAACAAAGAAAGTCACAAGAGACAAAGAAGGACATTACATAATGATAAAGGGGTCAATCCAACAAGAAGATATAACCATTATAATTATCTATACACCCAATACAGGAGCACCTATATATGTGAAATAAATACTAACAGAATTAAAAGAAGAAATAGAATGCAATGCATTCATTCTAGGAGACTTCAACCCTCCACTCACTCCAAAGGACAGATCAACCAGACAGAAAATAAGTAAGGAGACAGAGGCACTGAACAACATAATAGAACAGATGGACCTAACACACATCTACAGAACTCTACACCCCAAAGCAGCAGAATACACATTCTTCTCAATTGCACATGGAACATTTTCAAAAATGGATCATATCACAGGCCACAAAAAGAGCCTCAGTAAATTCAAAAGTTTGAAATTGTACCAACAAGTTTCTCAGACCACAAAGTAGGAAACTAGAAATAAATTATGCAAATAAAATGAAAAATCCCACAAACACATGGAGGCTTCACAACACACTCCTGAATAACTAATGGATCAATGACCAAATGAAAACAGAGATCAAGCAATATATGGAGACAAATGACCAGAATAATTCAACACCACAAAATCTGTGGGACGCAGTGACGGCCGTGCTAAGAGGAAAGTGTACTGCAATAGCAGCCTATCTCAGGAACGAAGAACAATCTGATATAAGCAGTCTAAACTCACAATTAACCAAACTAGAAAAAGAAGAACAAATGATGCCCAAAGTCAGTAGAAGGTGGGACATAATTAAGATCAGAGCAGGAATAAATAAAATCGAGAATAAAACAATAGAAATAATCAGTGAAAGCAAGAGCTGCTTCTTCAAGAGAATAAACAAAATAGATAAACCCCTAGCCAGACTTACCAAAAAAAAAAAAGACTCTACTCACATAAACAGAATCAGAAATGAGAAAGGAAAAATCACTACAGACACCACAGAAATACAAAAACTATTAGAGAATACTGTGAAAAATTATATGCTAACAAACTGGATAACCTAGAAGAAGTGGACAACTTTCTAGAAAAAATACAACCTTCCAAGGCTGCCACAGCAAGAAACAGAAAATCTCAACAGACCAATTACCAGCAACAAAATTGAATCGGTAATCAAAACCTACCTAAGAACAAAATGCCTGGACCAGATGGCTGCACCGCTGAATTTTATCAAACATTTAGTGAAGACCTAATACACATCCTCCTTAAAGTTATCCAAGGAGTAGAAGAAGAGGGAATACTTCCAAACTCATTCTATGAAGCCAGCATCACTCTAATACCAAAACCAGGCAAAGACACCACAAAAAAAAATAAAGAAAATTACAGATCAATATCCCACATGAACATAGATGCAAAAATACTCAACAAAATATTAGCAAACTGAATTCAAAAATACATCAAAAGGATCATCCATCATGAACAAGTAGGATTTATTCCAGGGATGCAAGGATGGTACAACATTCGAATATCCGTCAACATCATCCACCACATCAACAAAAAGAAGGACAAAAACCAAATGATCATCTCCATAGATGATGAAAAAGCATTTGACACAATTCAACATCCATTCATGATAAAAACTCTCAACAAAATGGGTATAGAGGGCAAATACCTCAATATAATAAAGGCCGTATATGACAAAACCACAACCAACATTATACTTAATTGAGAAGTTGATAGCTTTTCCTTTATGATCTGGATCAAGACAAGGATGCCCCCTCTTCCTACTCTATTCAACATAGTACTGGAGGTCCTAGCCATGGCAATCAGACAGGACAAAGGAATGAAAGTATCCTGATTGGCAAGGAAGAAGTTAAACTCTCCCTGTTTGCAGATGACATGATATTGTACATAAAAAAGCCTGAAGAATCCACTCCCAAACTACAAGATCTAATATCTAAATTCAGCAAAGTAGTAGGATACAAAATTAATATGTAGAAATCTGTGGCATTACTATACACTAACAATGAACTAGCAGACAGTGAAATTAGGAAAACAATTCCATTCACAGTTGCTTCCAAAAGAATAAAATACCTAGGAATAAACCTAACCAAGGAAGTGAAAAACCTATATTCTGAAAACCACAAGACACTCATGAGAGCAATTAAAGAAGATACCAATAAATGGAAACACATCCCGTGCTCATGGATAGGAAGAATTAATGCTTTCAAAATGGCCATCCTGCCTAAATCAATATACAATTTCAATGAAATTTCTATCAAAATACCAACAGCATTCTTCAACAAACTAGAGAAAATCCTTCTAAAATTCATATGGAACCACAAAAGACCCCGAATAGCCAAAGCAATCCTGAGAAGGAAGAATAAAGCTAGGGGGATTATGCTCCCCAACTTCAAGCTCTACTACAAAGCCACAGTACTCAAGAAAATTTGGTACTGGCACAGGAACAGACCCATAGACCAATGGAACAGACTAGAGAGAACAGATATAAACCCAAGCATATATATTCAATTAATATATGATAAAGGAGCCATGGACCTACAATGGGGAAATGACAGCCTATTCAACAGCTGGTGTTTGCAGAACTGGACAGTTACATGCAAGAGAATGAAACTGGATTATTGTTTAACCCCATACACAGATATAAAAACGAATGGATCAAGGACCTGAATGTAAGTCATGAAACCATAAAACCCTTAGAAACAACATAGGCAAAAATCTCCTGAATATAAGCATGAATGACTTCTTCCTGAACGCATCTCCTTGAGCACGGGAAACAAAAGCAAAAATGAACTCATGGGACTACATCAAACTAAAAAGTTTCTGTATGGCAAAGGGCACCATCAACAGAATAAAAAGGCATCCTACAGTATGGGAGAATATATTTGTAAATGACATATCCAACAAGCGGTTAACAGTCAAAATATATAAAGAACTTACATGCCTCTACACCCAAAAAGCAAATAGCCCGATTAAAAAATGGGCAGAAAATATGAAGAGACAGTTCTCCAAAGAGGAAATTCAGTTGGTCAACAGATACATGAAAAGATGCTCCACATCCCTAATCATCAGGGAAGTGCAAATTAAAACCACATGAGATATCATCTCACACCAGTAAGGATGGCCAGCATTGAAAAGACTAAGAACAACAAATGCTGATGAGGATGTGGAGAAAGGGGACCCTCCTACACTGCTGGTGGGAATGTAAGCTAGTTCAACCATTGTGGAAAGCAATATGAAGATTCCTCAAAAAACGAAAAATAGAAATACGTTTGACCTGGGAATCCCACTCCTTGGAATTTACCCAAAGAATACAACTTCTCAGATTCAAAAAGACATATGCACCCCTATGTTTATCGCAGCACTATTTATAAGCCAAGATATGGAAGCACCCTAAGTCTCCATCAGTAGATGATTGGATAAAGAAGAGGTGGTACATATACACAATAGAATATTATTCCGCCATAAGAAAGAAACAACAAGGATGGAGCTGGAGGATATTATGCTCAGTGAAATAAGCCAGGCAGAGAAAGACAAGTGCCAAATGATTTCCCTCATTTGTGAAGTATAACAATGAAGCAACAGTAAAGGAACAAAATAGCAGTAGACTGAGAGACTCCAAGAACTAATGGTTACCAAAGCAGAGGGCTGTTGGAGGGTGGGTGGGGACCATGGGAGAAGGGGGTTTAGGGGTATTATGTTTAGTACACATGGTGTTGGGAATCAAGGGGAAAACAGTGTAGCACCGAGAAATCAAATTGTGAATCTGTGGCCTCTTACTACACTGATGGATAGTGACTGCATTGGGGTATGGGTGGGGACTTGATAATATGGGTAAATGTAGTAACCACATTGTTTTTTCATGTGAAACCTTCAAAACAGTGTATATCAATAATACCTTAATAAAAAAAAAGAAAAAGAAAAAAAAGAGTATATAGTACTTAAATGTATAAAGAACAAATAACTTTTCCCCCTGAAAAAAAAATGACAAAATTTTGATGCTCCTCAGAGTATTAATTCTATCTTTCCTTTAATGGAAAACTTCTTTTAAAAATAGGCTACATTTATTCCTTTTCCTTCAATAACGTAGCTAGAGTTAGTACTACCAAAAGTTTAACACAATTGCTATTAATAAAACCTAGTCGCAGAATATATCATTTCAGTATTCTTCATTTTCTTTCATCATATATTAAAAACTCTCCATCTTTGTATGGTATTGAATAGGGTGTTTCCTTGTATTACTCCTTTTTTTTTTCTATTTCAGAGGTTATCCTTATCTTTCAATGTAGAATAACTCCCAAGCCTCATAACTCATTTCTTTCACTTACAAAATTCAACTACTTGTTAAAAAAATTTTGTTTTAACTATTAGCACATTATACTTGTCCACTGAATACACATCTGGCCTGGAACTCTTTTTTGACTCCACTTGCTAGGTGCCTTATGAACCTCTCGAGTCAAATGCCTTCCATCCTTTGTTTAATATATCTGCAATTTAATTCATCTCCATCTCCATCTCCAAATCAGCAGTCCTTCCAATTTTCTGATTTCCTCTAATACTTTACTAAAAGGTTAAAAAATTCAAGGTCATGTTCTCCTCTCCCAACATCTACTATGTGTTCAAGAGTTTTCATTTCATGGCCCATTCTTTAATTTTCATTGCCTCTGTCTACTTCAGACTCATCAACTCAAAACTAAGTCACATCAATGTTAACCCATTCAAAGGTATTCTCTGGTTTCATATTATCTGCTAAATGTTCTACAAATTTCTGTGTGTGGCATAGAATAATCCTCTAAAATCTGTATGCCACACTATTGTCCCAACCTACCCTTTATTACCTTTTCTTTTATCACCCAAGTCTAAATCATATTAAATGAATTTCAATTGAGAAATTTTTTCTATGGACATAATCTGTGTTACATCTTCTCTGGGGAATGACATCCTTCTATTTATACTTTTTCCACATATTCAAGTAAAATCTGTAATTCAAGGACTAAAGAAAATTTTGTTTTCTCCTGTAAACCTAAGGGATGCCACTCTGACTTCCATAACCAATCAGTCTGAAGTAATAGTATTGTTATGTAGTCTATGCTTGAAGGCAATTTGCCTTGAGTACATTGTTTTATCACTTAATGACACTCTACTATGAGTATATTATTGATGCATTATATTTCCAATGAGTCTTAAGAATAGCCCGTACTATTTTTATCTGCCACCACTTACCGCACTGAGTGTGGGGCCTCAAATATTTACTAAATGAGTATCTCAACTGAAATTCATTGTGTTAATTTTATGTGTCAACTTGACTAGGCCACGGGGTACCAGATATTTGTTCAGACATTATCCTAGGTTGTCTGAGTAGGTATTTCTGGATGAGGTTAATATTTGAATTGGTAGATAGCCTTTCCCAATATGGTGGACTTCATCCAATCAATTGAAAACTTGAATAGAAAAAAAGGCTAAGAGGGAGCTTCTCCTGCCTGGCTGAGCTGGGACATCAGTCTTTTCCTACCTTCAGACTCAAAATGAGAAATTGGCACTTTCTAGATCTCAAGCTGTATATATATATACACATATATACATACGTACATATATGCATGCATATATGGATAGATAGATATTTATGTTATGTATATTATTGGTTCTATTTCTCTGGATAATCCTGAATAATACATTCATAATTACTTTTTCTCAGTTTTGCTGAGGTATAATTGACATGTAACATTGTATTAGTTAAGGTGTACAGTATGATTTTATATATGCATATATTGTGAAATGATTATCATAATAAGTATAGTTAACATCAATCACTTCACGGTTACAACCGACTCCCTTAGTATATTTTTCCAACCTACCTACTACTCCCTTAGTAACATTATAATATAATAGTACAATATTAATTAACTAATATTATATATATCAATATATATAATATTCATATACATTAATTAAATATACAATGAAGTATTATTAACTATCAGAATCAGAGTTCAGAGTAATTTTGGAAAAAAACCTGGGAGATCTTAAAATTAGGAAACAGTTTTTTTAACAGAACCTAGGGGTTTATTGTGATGTTAAAATAAATTTTGTTCTTCAAATGGTTAGTTGACTTTTAACTATAAAATGGTTTTGATTGCAATTAAATAATTCAAACAAAATGAAAAGTTAGAAGTAATATAGCTGCTGCTAATAATTATTAAGGGAGAACGCACTGTTAGGTAAAGCAAATTGGCTTTTTAAAACATCAGCATATTTTTACAGAAAAAGCAACAATGCATTATTATTTCTTTTTCTCTTAATGTCATTTTTAAATTCCAAGGAAACTGATTATGTTCATGGCCATTTTTATTCAACATATGTATTTCTATTGTTTGTTTTATTCACCAAATACATCATCCAAATAAAGAGCCAAATAACAGATATTCTTTTTTCATGAAATAGTGCTACATACAATATTATTTTCTCCACAGCATACCTCCTTCAGTCATTCCCCTTTTCCCCTAACAAACTTAAAATCCCAGTACTATCTTTCTCCATTTAGAATCCTTAGATATGCTGAAGGGTAGTTTGGGCAAGATCAGGTATGGGTATGACTGTCCCTTGGCACCTAATCCACTCCCTTGAAAAGAGGCCACTTTACTTTCAAAAGGAATATGTAGCAAAATGTTCAGATGACAAAAGGTGAATCCATGTCGATATGTGCTAGCTATGTCCTGGAATGTCTTGATTACTTAGGAATATAAAGGAATAGTCATGAAAGTATTATCTGGACCACTGCTGCTCAAATTTGGGGGATCAGAGATCATCCATAAGGAGAGCAAAGGCCTATGGTGCCCAACTTCATAGCTCATTCAAAAGTTTGGGGCAAAGTGGGGAGTGGAAAGTAGCATATAGTTGTTTGGCTATAACCAGTTACAGATCCTTTTCCACAAAAAATTGGAGAAGAAAAATTTAATACACATGATCTACATGAATAAGGATATGATATGAGTTAGTAATGAAGTCTGTATATATATGTTTGAATCACAATACATATTTTTCTGATGATCTAGTCATTTTTTAATATTAAAGTGCTACTGCAACATTCATATGTCAGTAAATACTACTGTACTCTACTCAAAACACTTAATATTAATGATTATAAATGAAATTAAACTACTAATAATTTACTTTCAGAAGTAAAAAGATAGCAATTGAAAGTAATGACTCCTCATGTACTGATTTAAAAATGTCTTTAACCAAAATTGCAATACTTATATATGTGCATATAAAGAAGAAATTTTGCCACAATAACTAGTATGATGTGTAGTAGACAGAAGAGTTAAATCCTCAGCATAAGATGAAATATATTAACTTAAATTTTGTTTCTGAAATCTCTTTTTCCACATAAACAATATGGGGGCTGATGTACTTGAGAGTTTTTAACTATATATTTTTAACCTGGTAGTCTTTTCTTTGCAAGCATTCTCAGCTGCATTATTTTGATGTTAAATTATTTTTTTGCAAATGAGTAAAATGAAGGAACTCAATCAAATTATCAGAGTGTGTACTATAATTAGTCTATTGAAATGAATGGTTTGTTAGTGATTGCAAGTCAAACTATAAATCTTCCATTATCAATTAGTACCCTGAGCAGAATTTTACATAAACATCAGGAACAAAAATTAAGTGGTTATATGTGGTGGATGTGTGTTATTTTATTTTTTTAGGATTGCAAAATTCAAAATATTTATAAAATACATATGGAGCTAAGATAGTAAAGTACTTATAAAATCATTTTTAGGTTTATTGTCCATACAACATTAGTCAATACAATAAAAAATAAAAGTAACCACAGTGGTAAAAACTTTGACCTAAAATTTATCTTTTATTTCAGAATGGTGGTCATTTCTTATATTTATTGCAAAATATACTGTTTCTCTGTAAGAATACATCTGCTAATTTCTTTAATGCAATAATAATTACATTATTACAAAAAGTAAAAAAGTATTCTTAGACTATTTCTTCCATTCTTTCTTTATAGCTCTCTTCAAAAAGATTTCCTTTATTCATTTTTTGTCTAAATATTCATTTAATCAGCCAGTCTTATTTTCACTTCTATTTCTCCTGAATCCTGACCTATGTTATACCTCGCTTTCATTTAACTATGTTTCAAAAGATGTTTTTGCACATTTTATGCTAAATTATGGGTAAATTACTAACTTTGTCCAATGTGCTTTTTATCTCACCCAAAAAGAAAATATGCCATTAGAGAAAATAGTTTTTAAAAAACTCCAGAAAACACAAATTAAATATAAATGAGGATTATACATTTATGTGAAGACTTTTATAGGATATATTACCTGGAAAAAAGGAATTAGAGCAGCTGGTCTATGACCTATTCTCTCCTTTCCTCAGAAAAAAGGAAAGAAGGCAGAGGATCCAGCCTAATTTTGTTGTCATCTGAATCTTTGGGCAAATTACCTGATTAGATTTGCTGGAAGGAAGAGACCCTGATTTCTGAAAGGCTCTGAGAATGATGCCCTGGCTGAAGATTACTCATAGGAAACAGAACTCAGCACCTGTAAGGCCTGGTGTCCTAAAGAATAGCACATAAGTTATAAAACCCTCAGGTGATAAAATGGACAAGCTTCATAATTTAAGTTCTCCCCATCGTGTTAGGACTCACTGAGAGATCTTAACTATATTGAGTCACAGTGGCACGTTCAGCATGGGAAGAAGGGATTGGAGAACAGCCTGATATTCTAAACATTCTCTGCTTCATCTTAAGCCTGTGGGTTGCTTGTATTCTTGAAATTATTTAGTGAGGTGATACTGAGTAAGAGATCTAATTCATTTTAGTCTGATTTGACAAACCTGATCCTGTTTGTTAGCTCAGTACCTTACCTCGAGAATGAATGACTCAGATGCAGCAGATACGTTACTTCCTCATAACACTTACTTTGCAAACATAAAGAAACAAAACGTACACTTAAATGCAAACTTAAAATTAAAGTATATTATTGCAAGTTCTTGACAGTACTTACTCTCAGGAGAATTTAAACTTAGTAGTTTCCATGTGTGTTATGTGTTCTTCATAATGGCCCTAATCAAAGGAGAATTATTCCATAAAAATCTTAATGGCTCGCTAATCACATGAGCAGCAAGCCTTAAATTTCTAGTTATATATTACTTCGGTACATACCATATGGCTTTATTACTTCAGTACATACCATATGACTTTATTACTTCGGTACATACCATATGACTTTATTACTTCAGTACATACCATATGACTTTATTGATAAGAATTGTGTACACTCCTTTAGAATGAATGACATTTTCTTAAAATTTACCAGGCTTGTTCCTTCCTATTAAAGTGACACTTAGGTTAGTAAACTAACATTCATGTTGTCATTGACCTGCCTTTACATTTTAAAATTAATAGTTATTATTTTCCACTCAAGTTATTGAATGTTATACTTTTTCTTCCATGATTCCTTGGTCTAGTTCCAGAATAAAAAAGTTCTATTTACCCTTCAACTTTTTTGGGTAGCCAATTTTCTATTTGATTGCATATAGGTAAAGCTAAAACTAACTTTCTATAGTACAATGAACACATTATATTATTGGCTTTATTAAAATTTATTATTTATTTAAACAGATTGGGTTAAGTACAGGACTTTCAAAGAAAGTAGTGCCTTAAGAAGGAACTGTAACTTACTGTCTAAATTGGAGACTATAATGGAGGTTAGTTTTTCAGTAAAATGTGCTTGAACTACATAAAGTTCTTCATGCTCACTCCCCAGACACCCCACACATGCAAACTCACATGCTCATATATAAACTCATGCACATACATCCACACTCAGACACACATTTTCTCACAGTCTCTTTTCTTGAAGGAAAAATATATTTCCTACACATACACACACACAGAGTTTGGTTTTCACATAAATCACAATTTAAAGAACAAGGTAATGGCATAACTATCCAGCCTCTCTGGTTCATTTTTCTGTCTTTGTAGGCCAGACACTGAAGTGCAGATAAGAGAGGCCTGTCACTGTTCCTTGCTCACCATGCTTTTTGTTTTTTCCTGTGACTCAGATTTTTATCTCAAATTATCTTCTGTACTACCAGAGAGATGGTAGGCACCGCACTATGAAGGGTTCTGTAAGGCACAGAAGTTTATGGAAAAAGGAGAGAATGGAAGGTTTTACGTAGGGGCTTTATACAGAACTTGACTGATTCGTGTTTTAGATGGATTCTACTGTAATTTTAGGAAGATGAACTTCAAAAGAACCAAAGTAGAACCACTGAAAGAGTTAGGAGGCTGCTACAGTTTTACAAAAGACAGGGGAGAAGCCTTATGTAACAATCATCATATCATCATTAATACTGACAGACATAATAATAGGAGACAATGTCCTCAGATATTGGAGTGCACAGCTGGTAACCAAAACCTTATTTATTTTGTCTTCCACTGTTCTTGTAAAATGTATACAACAGGTGTAGTGTTTCCCTGCCCAGCTTGAACAATCTTCTAACATTTTGCTCAGTTTTAGATAGTAGGCGTCCCACTTTACATAGATAGTCCTGAGTCATCACAGGTCAATCTCTCAGTGACCAAAAGTGTCCAGACAAAAATATTAATCACATTAACCACAAATAAGTCTTTATTTAATGTAAGACTTCTCCTTTCTCTCCCTTCCTCACTCTATAACATGTCTTTGAAAAGGAGGTATGATTGGCTTCTGCTTTCTCTGCCTACTTTCACACATCCCCAAAGTCTTGTTTCTGTTTAACTCCCAGCCTGGCTCAAAAGAAGGATGGTAGGGAAAAGAGATAATCTGCTGATCCCTTCTCTGCTGGAGTGTTTTCACAGGTTCTTTGAATATTTCCAATGCTCTGAATCTCATGACATTCTCCAGCTATGAATCTGACATTCTCAGACTATGTTTCTGTATGCTGTGTAGGTGGAGCATTTTATTTCCCTGTTGGCCACTCCTTTTCAAATGAGTTTCACAGGTGGACAGCTCCACACGTATGCTGGAATCTACATAATTTCCCAGAAGTTCCACTTGGACAGGACTTGAAACCAACTGATTCCCTTTTCTGTCCCTGAGTCTTACTAACATTTGCTTCCTTTGAAATACAAATATGCATTTTTTGTCATTTTGGATGGGAAATGAAACCACACTCTCATGTAATTTCTTCACAAAAGCAGTTTGCTAGCCTGTGTATTACTTTCTAGATTTCTGGTTGAGAGCAATATGTCTCAAAACTGTAGGTAAAACATATCAGGCTCTCTGAGTTGTCCCTTAGAAGCGCAATTTCTTTGTAGTTAAGATGAAAAAGAGAGCAGCCTACATCTTACCTTCTCCTGGGGAGGGGGATGGGACTTCCCAAGATCTTTCTGAAGAATTTTTCTCAAATTGCTCTCTTTTGAGAGAGCATAGTCTCATAGTGAGTGAGAAGTTTCAAGTATGATTTTTGACAGTTTCCCTTATAAACTTGTCATATTCTGATCTGATTTTGTAATTTTGTATCTATTATGTCTTGGTATCTTAATGGAAACTTAAATTTTAGCATCATGTTAAAAGCCCCATTTTTGAGTACTCAACTTATTAGGCAGGCACTGTTTTTAGATCTTTATATATATCATTCCGCTGACTCCTTATAATAACCCTCAATGGAAGAAATTATTATCTCAATGATTCACAAGAATGCACTTGTACTAGAGAAGGATAGGAGGACATAGATTCCAGGAGCTATTTAGGGGATATAATCAGCAGTAACTCTTGATTAGATGTTAGAGGTGATTGAGAAGATCAGACATGACTCTCAGGATTCTTAGCATGAATGTCTGGTTGGATGAACTTGCTGTCAAAGAATAATAATTTTTAAAATACAGGATGAAACCCTTCATAAAGGGTGGAGTTGATGGGTGCACTTTGTAAGGGACTGCCAGGGGGTGATGCCTAACAAATGATTTAGTATTAAAATCTGGATCTCAGAAAAGAGATATGAGTACAAATACAGATTTAGAATACATTAGCCTATGTGTGGCTGCTGGTATTCTGTCTATTGATCAATCTCACAGGCTGAGCTGGAACCAGAGGAAGCAACAACATTCCAAGAAAAGAAATGAGGTGCAGAAAAAAAAGAGAGAGAGAGAGAGAGAGAGACTAGAAGAGACAGGAAGGTACAAAGAAACAAAGAAAACAAGACTACTGTTTAATCTGAATTTGTGGAAATAGCAAGTTGCAGGAGAGTAACACTATAGTGGCAATGTCAATAAAATAAGAATTGAAAAATACTAACTGGGAATAGGAAATAACAGATACTTAGAATAGTTAGCAAGGACAGTTTTATTATGGAGATGTGGCATAAGTTAGATGACCTTGGGTCAGGACTGAATACAGAATTTACTAGTTAAGTTCCTTATAGAAAGCATGCCTCAAAAACAGGATAACTAGAGGAGAATTTTATGAAAGGGCATTTTATAACAAATATCATGGGGAGTAAAAAACCACAAAGGACAATGCAATAACTTGTGACCTAAGAACAGGGCTCCATACCACTTCCAAACCTGTGAGTCATGAGGAATGAGTGGTTACCTCAGTTGAGAGAAAAATAATTCTGTGTAGAGGGTTTACCTAAAAGAAGCAAGGGTTTTAGTCAAGATACTCAGCCAGCCAGAGTGCAGCAACCCCACAGGTAAATTGATATCTTTATCTTACTTTGTTCTGCTAAGATTTTACATGTGTTTCACAATGGCAAAACTCAGTTGGACTCTATAGAACAAGGTAGCTCATTGATGTAATCCACACAGATCTGCAGAGGCAAATGCAAGATATCCAGCACAATGTGATAAAAGGAAGTATTAAAATAATCAAGAGTAGACTACTGATTAAAGAAGCGTCAATAAGGAGAAGAAAAAAATACTGCAAAGACAAAGGTGGGGGAGGTCAAAGAAGAATTTTTAGGATGAAAAGCCTTGAGGATGTTAACAGGCTGTGAAGAAGGACACCTTAGAGGAGGAGGGGTTGAAAATAAGAGAACCAGAACTGTTCAATAATAGAACGAGATTCCAGAGGAGATAGAGATAGTATCAGGGGCACAGGTTGAAGAGTTGGTCTTAAAGAAGAAGAGGGACTCTTCTTCCTCTGATATTTTAGAAAAAGAAAAGGAAGGATCCATGCACATGTGGAAACATTTTATGTATGGAAAATATTGTGTTAGGAAGATTATCTGGGTGGCCTTAATTTTCTTCATAAAGTATAGGGTCAAACTACTATGATTGAAGGCTGCTAAGTAGGGGACAACATCAAGTATGTTTGCTATTATCTTTGAGAGTGACAAGTGAGTAGAATGACAAGTATATATACTCTAAAGGACCAAATGGGGCCATATACATACCACTCATTTTCATAGTGTGATTTTCTCAGAACTTACTCATATATAATGCGGACAGCACAGACTTTAGTACTAATTCAATTCAGACCTTTGCTGTAGAGATGTGACAGAAGAAGAAACAGGGATCATGGACTAAAAATCCCTATGAGACAAATAAAAATGGTAGACACGCACTGCGTGAGGGTACAGGAAAACTAGATAAGAAAAAGGCTTTGGTCAGAAAGTGGGGCAGTGGAAATCTCTGAGGTTGATAAATTTCAGAAGATGGCTCTAGGAGGGGGACAGGAAAGGGGAGATGGAGATGTTGAAACTGGTGTGGGCAGAGAATTCAGAACGTATGGCACTAGTTCTTGAACATATTTAAGCATAAAAGCGACTGAGAGTTAAAAGTGCAAACATTTAAATCCCATTTAGAAGATACTGTCTCAGTAATTCCAGATTAGGCCTGGAACTCTCTTTCGTATCTCCTTAGGTAACACATTGGATTGATCCTAGTAGATCCTTTGGGGTAATAGCCTTAGGGGCAGGCTCTATTTGGAAGTTAACTTCTAGGTTGAAATATAGGTCAAGGGTGAGGATTGGAATGGAGAGAAAGACTGTGAGAGAGCTTAAAGTTTTTAGTCTATGATTAGGAAATTCTTAGATGACAATGGAGCAGGTTGAGGTTCATGTGGTCAATTGACTAATGATGCTCCAATTGGTAAATGGAAACAACCCAAATGTTCATGAGGGTAGAGGATTGATATCTGGAGCAGCAGTAAAACATCAAGAGAATGCTAAACTTCTTGCTGGATCAGTATCATTTTCATTGTATAATGCATGATAGAGGAAAGAGTTCTTAAGCTCCAGTTTTCATTTAAGGCAAGATAAGATAAAAGTCTTCTGTGGAAAGGTTGAGAAAGTTGGAAACTTGGTTCACAATCAAATGAGCATTACAGAAAATGCAGGGGGGTCTGTCATTGGGATTGGGGCAGGGGGAGTCTGTAGTTGGGATGATTTTTTGATATCTAGGCATAAGTGGGTATAAAGCATGCCTACTTCAATTTTTTTTTCTTTTAAAACAAGGAAGTCAATGTATTTTACATCATTGTGTGATTTTATTGCTATTATTGTTCTACAATGAGGAGGGACAGTGGAGAAGGAACATCCCTGTGTGAAAATTCATAAGCTAGAGAGTTGGAAAATAGAACTTTGAATGCTTGTAAGTGATACATTTGCCAAAATATGTTAGAAACACAGCGGGAAGATGCTAGGAATATTTTCCTAATACAAATTACAATATGGAAATACACAAAATATACAAATAGATGTTGAACAGAAGCAGCATCTATAAGAATGTATTTCATAACGGTGTAGCACAGAGAAGGCAAAAAGTGAATCTGTGACATCTTACTACACTGATGGACAGTGACTGCATTGGGGCATGGGTGGGGACTTGATAATATGGGTAAATGTAGTGACCACATTGTTTTTTCATGTGAAACCTTCATAAGAGTGTATATCAATAATACCTTAATAACACAAATAATTTAAAAAAAGAACGTATTTCATAATTTTTATTTTGTTAACTGCTGAGCATCTAACAATTTCTTAATCTAACTTTTAGATGTGTGTCTTACTTGGAAGAAGTAACAAGAGGGACTTCTAGTGTGAACTTAATTTTGACTTCCACAAAAACACTTATTTGCAATGTCATCTTGATAGAAACTTTAAGTCATAGTGATTATGTCATCCTGCATTGTTTAATAGATAATGAAAGAATTTTGACAGGTAAGTCAGGCTTTGAGAAAAAAGAAGATAGGAAAATTTTGTTATCTCATGGTTAGGGGCACGACTGAAATGCCAACTCAAAAGAGATGAATGGAGGATGCTAGAAATGTAATTCTGAACATTTTCAAATAATTACAATGACAAGTTAAAAAAAGGTAAGAAAAATAAATTTGGTTGGGTGGAGAGTTCTCCAAAGATCTCAGAACTCAGAAGATGTCTTTAAGATAAAATGGAGAACATGAGACTAGTGATGAATACCAAACTGTGTCATGTTCCTTTAAGAACAGTGCTACAATGAGGCAAACATCATACTCTAATGGAAAAATGGTAGACAATTCAGAAAAGGGTTACAAGAATATTTAGAAATCTTGATATCATATTCTATAAGGAATGGTCAAACAATTATAACCACTGTAAATAGCTGAATTAATTCTTTTTCCCACAATCTCATCACCTCCTCTATACTGGATCTTGTTTCTCTCTTCCCCCTGTGATATCTCAGGCATATCTCATGGCTTTCTTATTCATTTCTCAGTGTTATAACAGTTTGATTTTCAGGGATTAAAAGAAATACAATTCCATTAAATAAAAAGTCAATCCTCTATCTAATGTATCTCTTCTCCCAAGTTCAGATTTAATGTGGCATTCAGGAAAGGTGAAAGGTGTACACTCATTTGTTATTTATTCCTCTACTTTGTTCTTTAATACTTCCTCCTCCAAACATACTGCTTGTAGACCCTGGTACACATGAGCAGGAAATGGCCAAGAATTTAATTTGACTAGAGGGGGATGAACTGCTGAGATCATTCACCCATTGGGTGGAACTTTTGCAAGATGGGTCTATCCTGTGTCATCCATTCTGAAATTGTGTCTCCTTCCACTAACACCCTCTTTGACACTTGCCACACTGCTCTGACAGGCATCTCTGGACAATCTGATCCCTTGGTAATTATTCCAGGTAAAAGTAAGGCACCAGCAAATTCCCCTCTAACCTCTAGTAGTCTCTTCTGAAGTTCTCTCAAGAACTCTTTCCCTACACACCACTTAGTTTCCATGGTAGCTTTGGGGCTCTCTGAACCCCCTCATATGGTTTAAGTATGCAGGCTGGAGACAGAGAAATCTGTGGAGAAAAGATGTCCAAGTAAGCATTTCTATAAATAAATCATCACTCTAAATGGCTTCCTTTGATTTTTCTCTTCCCTTTTATAACTGAGAAAGGGGCAAACATTTCATCCATCACCTATCACCCTCTCTTTAGAATGCGTCTGCACTTAATGTCAACATCTTCAAGAAAACAGTAAAAATCTTATAGAACATTTTGTTCCTCTTTGTTATATCTTTGTTGCTCAGGATAGCTTTCATTTTCAACCAAGACGACTGGTCATAGAAGATTTGCAGATGAGGAAGGGAGTCCCAGCCATTCTAAAGTGTTGAGCACCTCATCTCTGAAAATTTTCGAACAGATTTTGGAATTATTTAGTGACTTTACAGAATAAAATCATGTCTAAGTAAATATGTTTTGGAGGACCACACAGTTCTTCTGACGCTAGGGTGTGTGATCTGCCTCTCAGTCGTTAGGAAGAATTTGTTGTCCAATCAAAAATTGAAATGATCCCCATGGAACAATCTGAAAAAGGTATTAGCAAAGATATTGACAGCATTTATAGTTTTCTTATTTTGCTTTAAATTTATTGTTTTTCATTGGAGTAACTGTTAATTTTTCATGTAGGACTCCATTCCTGAATATTTATTAGACTATTTTCTCTGATAGGTAATTACATAAATTTATATTTAAAAGTTATTGTACATTACTGGAATTATTTGAGAATTTTCAAGGTAAAAGCTGTACCAGCATTCACACAGAAATCATATAACAATAGATAATAATGTTGGTCCCAGATTTAATATAATTTAATGTTTTCTGTTTTTTGCACTGTCTCAAAAATTAGTGTTAAAGCTGTATTAGACTCTACAATTAAATGGTATGATGATGTTTTGGTTTGATTGGGATGCTTATGAAATTATCCTAGACATATTGCATATTTCCACAGTCACATTTATTGTCTTTCAAATGAAGCCTATTTTATGCAAAAGCATGTGGAAGAGAAGAATTGTTGTTATAGAAGTTTGATCTTTAACAAAAAGCAATCAAATTCATTAGTTGGAAGATGAATCATTACATCCTTTGAGTTTTCCAAAAGATGAGCTTTCCTCAACAATTTTCATCACTCTTACCCCAATAAAAACTGCTAATTTTGTAAACAAACATGTGATTTTCTTTGAATTTACATTTCTTTGATTACTAGTGAACTACTCTCTATCATTTCAAGTGCCATTTACCATTTATGTTGTGTATTTTATTTTGTCTCAATATTATCTTTGTCAATTATCTGCTGGAATTTTTAAGGGACCTAAACTTATTGACCTGTTATTTTAAGTTTATTTTTAAATGTTAAGAATATATCATTTTTTAAGTAGATGTATCTTCAATTTTTAAAAAATGTATTTCTTCAATTTTTATAAAACTTATTTCTTACTGACTTGTTTTTTCTACATTCCTCTAAAAATATTCAATTTTTAAGCCTAACTAAAAGTTTTGACATATCATTTGAATGTGAACTCTCATTTGATTTTTTCCACAAATCAATTTCTATTTATTCAATAACACAGAATTTGCTCATCAAGTAGGATTGCCACTCTATCCCTTATTAAATGATAATACCCATTATGATGGTGGTATAGAAAAACTTCATTATATAAACCTAGTGGCAGGTTTTTGTTCAGTCTTTTGGGTAGCATTTGAACAATGTTAATCAAGCATTTAAAATTGTATTTCTTTTATTTCTTTTTTTAATAGGAAACAAACTTTTAAAAAGCTATTTTAGGATTAATCTAATTATAAAAGATTATTACCAATATTCTCATTGCAGAATTACTTAAAATTTTTGACTAATTGTAAGCATTCTAAAGACTCAATACTGAAGGAAGTTAATTATAATTTGATACTACCATGTTAATTATATTTTGGTCCTAATAATTACGGCGTAAGGCACATTAATGTTCAATATTGTGTGCTATCTTAACATCAGGTGAAACAGGGAGGCCCTCAAATGGCCTAACCCACAAGTTCCCTTCCTCACCTGTTCCCACAGATAAGGTCCCCTAGCCAAAAGTCCTCCTCAAGGAGACCAGGCAAGTTGCTTCTTATTCCTGAGAAGCAAGTTTCAGTTCCCTGTCAGCCTGCAGAATTATTCAAACAAGTCTGTTATATCCTCCTGAGGGAACCAGGGGCACCCCATCTTCTCGATACTAAAGGCTTATCTCCCACACCCATTGGTTATTTACTATGTCCCTGAGCGCAACCTTCATGTTCCTGTATGTTATGTTCCTGCTCCTTTAGGCTCTAACTATGTAAGACCAATAATCTGCTATCAATCTCACCTATCCAGTGTCAAGTGTTGTGTGTTTGGCCAGCCCCACAACCTTAGGTTGGGAACCTCTCCCTTACCAACAGAGTGAAGAGGAGGCGATTAAAACAATAATGGAGTATTATGCAATAATCAATAAATCTTTATAATGATAAATCACATTAGAAGTACCCATGTTATAATAGCAAATGGAAATATGCAGGATTCAAAATTCTGTTAGTTTCTTCTAAAAATCATATTCCTTAAAATGTTTAGGAGAAAACAAATTAAAATATTAGCTTGAAATTGTGACAGCCATAAAAATCTGCTGTTTTAATCTCCTAAGGAAGCATCACTAATTGATGACCCCAGTTGTGGTCCCCTGTATCCACCACTGTTTTTCTTATAAAGTGCTTCACATCAGCCTGCTCCCACCTGATTACTAAACATGCCAGGGGTACTAATTCAGGACTATTCCTGAGAGATACATTATTCCTTCAATGCATGTCTTTGAATCAGTGATTTCTCATGAGTCTAGTCTAAACATTCTTAAAACTGCTGTGTAGTCTGAAACTCTTCCTATCTATCTTCCTTCCTCTCTTTCACAGGAGTCAGATTAGCACCACAATTTGGAAGTACTTCTCACTTTCTCCACCTTCCTTCTCTTCAATACATCTCTTGCAGGTCTAATCCTTGTTGGCGATCTTTTTCTCAAAGTACTAAGACTAGCAATACTTGGATGAATGGATTATTGGTGGTTTTAATTTTTCTCTTATTTTTTTTCAAAATAGTACTTAGTTACAGAAAATAGTAAAATAATAATCCATTTTTTTATTATATCATTTGTTTGCAACTTTAACTTATTTACCATACATTTAATGTCATCGTAGTAAATGATAAGGACCATACCATTAAAGAACTTGCTAATTTTGTGGTAGAAACAAGATTGTGTCTAATTTAAAAAGAATATACAAAACAGAATAACAGATATTTCACTAGGTAGTATTTCATTATGTGATGCAGAAGAACAGAAAACGGGCTGTAAATTGTGAAACTATAAAGGTCATAGTTCATTAGTGAGGAAAGTGCATGATCATAGGACTGGAGCTGGTATTTCAAAGATAACATTGGGAAACAGAATGGCAGAAATTTTAAGACAAGGAGACAAAGAAACTGTAGGAGAGGTAAGAAAAAGGAATGTGTGACATATCTAAAGAGAAATCAATAACTAATTGTGGAAATACAATCTGTAGTCACCATTAAATTTGAAGATTAAAATACATACCATGTTATTTAAATTATATGGCACGTTTTTAATTTTATAAGAACCTAAAGAAATGTTTAGTCAGATGACTTTTGTTCTGTATGGTGACCTATTTGAACTACTAGTTAAAAAGAAAAAACATTCTCCATATGCGTATGTGCATTGTGAATGTTTAGACATGATGAATATATCAGTCACATACAGGTATAGAACCACAATATTGATGTTTGACTTCCTCATCAATAACTCCTTTTTCAGCTGCAGACCAAGGATGTAGCAAAAAATATGTCAGTCTTTGAATCATTTATAGAAATCTGCTTACAGTAGAAAATGTTATTACCAGTAAGGCTACAGAAAGATAGTGAGAGTATAACTTGGACTTGTCTTATGCCACTGAATGCAGGCCAAGATAATTGGGACTCTAAGCTTTTGAGTGGTTATCTTTGCCAACAAAGATTAAAACAAATGATTAGTTAGGCTGCTTTCTTTATTAAAACATAGCAGTTTTTTTCCTTTTGTGTATCTTTTTATTGTAATAAGATATATATAAAATTTACATATATTCCATTTGAATATATATTAGTTGAGCCATTTTCAAGCATACAATTCCATAGTATTAAGTACATTCACAATGCGGTGCAACCATCACTGCTATCCATTTCCAGAATTTTCCATTGTCTGAAACAGAAAATCTGTACCTAATAAAAAATAACTCCCCATTTCCTCTTCTCTCAAACTCTGGTAACCTCTATTCTACTTTCTGCCACTATGAGTTTTCCTATTCCAGGTACCTCATATAAGTGGGTTCACAATATTTGTCCTTTTGTGACTGTCCTATTTCATTAGCAAAAGTCAAAGTTTCCTCTCTGTTGCTGCATGTGTCAGAACTTCATTCCTTCTCATGGCTCAATGATGTTCCACAGTATGTTTATACCACATTTTGTTTATCCAATCATCAGTTGATGGATACTTGGATTGTTTTCACCTTTTTACTATTGTGAATAATGCTGCTGTTTAATTTTTGTTAAATTTTAATTGTTTAATTTTGAGGAACACTAAACTGTTTCCACAGCAGCTGCACCACTTATATGCACCAGCAATGCACCAGGGTTCCAATTTCCCCACATCCTCACCAACGCTTAATTTCCTTTTTTTTTTTTTTTTTTTTTTTAAGAATAGGCGTTTTACAATCACAATGTAGGTAGGTCACAGGGAAGGCAGCATATGGAGAAGGCAAGTAATGATCACAGCATCCCACCGTGCTGACAGTGACTGCAATGGGGGGGTAAGGACCCGACAATATGGGTGAATGTTGAAACCACAATGTTGTTCATGTGAAACCTTCATAAGATTGTATTTCGATGATACTTTAATAAAAAAAAGAAAAGGCATTTTAGAGGGTGTGATGCAGTATGTCATTGTGGTTTTGATTTGCATTTCCTATGACTACTGATATTAAGCATTTTTTCATGTGCTTATTGGTCATTTGTATATCTTCTTTAAAGAAATAACTGTTCATGTCCATTTTTTGAGATCATACTGTCTTAAAACAAAGCAGTTTTAACAGAGTTAATAAAAAAATAAATGTGTTCTTTATTTCAAAAATCTTACTTCTCAAAGAAGAAAGAAAATTCTAAGATGGCTACTGTGTAATATTTCTTAATAGAGCTTTTTCTTTAACAGATATTTTCAATACAAGTTGAAGGAAACTGATTTTTTTAGAAATCTACCTTATTATCTTAATATAAAGCACTCAAAACTATTATTTTTATATAGACATACTATGAGCTTCATATTTCTATAATTTTAAATAGAGTAATTATGGGTGTATATGTATTATAATCAGTCTAATTTTTCTAACAATGGAAACTAATAATAGTAAATATGTATAATTTATAAAGTGTCCTAGAATAATTTATTTAATCTAGCCATTTCATCGGAAGAGTAATATTAAAAATCCTTATATATTCTCTCTTGCTACATATGGAGATTCTTCAAAAGAAGAGATTAATAAAATTGCCAAGGTATATAATGGGAAGATATCAAAACCAAAATTCTTCCCAGGACTTTTACCTTTACAAATGCAAGTTTGTGGATCTGTTTTCAAAATATACAAAATCAACATACAGATGTATTTTAATAGTATATGACCAATCTACCTCCTAAGTAAGTGCCTAATGTCTAAGGACGGTTTTAACTATAAAAATATTACAACAAATGAACAAGAGGGACTATGTCAAACTAAAAAGCTTCTGTACAACAAAGGACACCATCAGAACAAAAAGACATCCTACAGTATGGGAGAATATATCCCTAAATGACATATCTGATAAGGGGTTGACATCCAAATTATATAAAGAGCTCACGCACCTCAAAAACAAAAAGCAAATAAGTCAATTAAAAAATGGGCAGAGGAGCTGAACAGACACTTCTCCAAAGAAGAAATTCAGATGGCCAACAGACACATGAAAAGATGCTCCACATCCCTAATCATCAGAGAAATCCAAATTAAAACCACAATGAGATATCAGCTCACACCGGTTAGGATGGCCATCATCCAAAAGACAAACAACAACAAATGTTTGTGCAGATGTGGAGAAAGGGGAACCCTCCTACACTGCTGTTGAGAATGTAAACTAGTTCAACCATTGTGGAAAGCAGTATGGAGGTTCCTCCGAAGCTAAAAATAGAAATAACATTTGACCCAGGAATTCCATTCCTAGGAATTTACCCTAAGAATGCAGGAGCCCAGTTTGAAAAAGACATATGCACCCCTATGTTTATCGCCGCACTATTTACAATAGCTAAGAAATGGAAGCAACCTAAGTGTCCATCAGTAGATGAATGGATAAAGAAGATGTGGTACATACACACAATGGAATATTATTCAGACATAGGAAGAAAACAAATCCTACCATTTGCAACAACATGGATGGAGTTAGAGGGCATTATGCTCTGTGAAAGAAGCCAGGCAAGGAAAGGCAAGTATCAAATGATTTCACTCATCTGTGGAGTATAAGAATGAAGGAAAAACTGAAGGGACAAAACAGCAACAGACTCACAGAACCCAAGAATGGACTAACAGTTACCAAAGGGAAAGGGATTGGAGAGGATGGGTGGAAAGGGAGGGATAAGGGGGAAAAAGGGTCAGTATGATTAGTGCACATAAGGTAGTGGTGGGGGCATACGGGGAAGGCAGTATAATACAGAGAAGACAAGTACTGATTCTATAGCATCTTACTACCCTGATGGACAGTGACTGTAATGGGGTAAGTGGTGGGGAGTTGATAATGGGGGGGGTCTAGTAACCATAAATGTTGTTCATGTAATTGTACATTAATGATAGCAAAATAAAATAAATAAATAAAATAAAATGAAAAGAAAACCAATTAAGAAACATAAAATGCAGTCCGCAAGAAAAGTCACTGCACAAGCTATAAATATAGGCGTTTCTGAACTGTGAAAAAAAGTATTACAACAAAATTATTATTCAGTAGTAAAAAAAATTCTCAAATGCTATATTGATATTAGAGAACATAATTACATAATATCCTTCATATTTGTTATTTTTCAAACTATTTTTATCAGCAAATAGAAGAGGTAAAATATGAAACAAAAGTTAAAATATAAGAATAAAGCCTCTAAAATATATGACAGCAAACAACTTTTCATATATTACTTCACTTGTTAAATTATATTGCATTTTAAGAAAGAGAAAGATGGGAGGAGGACAGAGAAAGAATATGTATGCTACAAGTGCTTTCATGAAAGGAGGAATAGAATGATTTAATTAAGATCAATGAGGCTGTGATCTGCAGGCTATTATCTCCTTTGTAAGCATAGAGGCTATTCATGATCCTTTCAGAGAGAAAGAAAAGATGAAGAGGAGAGAATAATCTATACCACAGTGAACATTGCTAGAGACTAGTGACCCAAGGAAAGAGAGTCAAAGCAAAACAAGTCAAGGTAAATGAGCAAAATGTACCACAAGGGAGGAGGAGATTATGGGTAACTTGAATTATGAATTGGACATGATTGCTAATTTATGGATTGAAAATTGAGTCTATAAAGCCACAGCAAACTGAGAAAGATATAATTTTATTTTTTTGAAGTATCTCTCTACATGTCATGCAAATCCCTAGTAGCAAAATTTTTGGGATGTCAGTCAGTGTCATTGAACACCTCTCAGCATTGCAGAAAGGAGATACACATGTGAGACAGAAATGAAACCCTGTGGTTCAGTTTGAGTTTGAAGTATTAGTATGACACTTAATCAGTTAATATATTTTATTTTACAACAATGAGCATCCTTAGGGTATTGTTTTTGGTTACAAAATGATATGTCTTTTAACAGGTGCCAGGGCTCTTGGGTAAAGTAGCTGAATCCAGTTGTAGGACAGAAAATGAAAACAATGAAAGTAGAACATTTTGTTATCCTACATAGTAAATTGAACAGTTTCCCACCAGTCAAGTTGGAATAATTTGAGCATCAATAAACACCTCACATTACATACATATGTGTGGGTAAAACTGTAACGTTCCCAGAATATCTCGCCTGGCTTTAGTACACCTGCATATCAATAGGCATTCAGAGGTGGAAAGAAGTATGGCTTTAGTGCATTTGCATCACTCCTCAGGGGTGGAGAGAAGGTCATCTCCGTATCAGTGGGTAATTACCTGGGCACGGAGGGCTTATCTGTACCAGAGAGGTGAGGGGAGGGCAGGTTTTTGGCCTCTGCTGGAGCAGGAAAGGGAGAAATGGCCGCAGACTGCAGTTTGTGAGCAATAAACGGATTTTAAACTTTATTTCTACCTTGGACTGATTCGGTTTTTAGAGGTATTTTGCCCCGGGAGTTCCTCTCCCTGGACTTACCATATGTACACACTTAAATTCATTAGCTTATAAGAATACTGAAAACAAAAAGCAATATTTGTCTACAGTTGGATAATACCAGTTAACCAACACTCTTTTGAAAACTAGTAGGTAAAAGAAACAAGCATCTATTTCACTTTTTCTAATGAATTGTACCATGAGTAACCAAATAGTAAGGACATTTCTCTTTATAGAGGCACTCTAGCTAATGAATACAGAAGGAATTACAATATGAACATTTCACAACTCCTAATGAATTAATGGATCTAGGCATTGATTAATAAAGGCTGCTAAAAACACACAAGGAGAGACAACCAGACATTATGTCTGCACATGAAAGAAGACCACCTCGTTTTTGAAGGAATCTTACTTAAATATTGAACCTGAATCTCATCTACTCTCTAGATCCATCTCTCAATTTACAGAAAATGGGGAGCACAGGCAAAATAAATACTGCACAAATTATTTAACAAATTATTTTTTTCTTGTATCTCATTATTTACTTTCTAAATATAACTTTTTTAAAACATACGATTATTTATAAAGTGCCTCAGCCTTCCAGAAGAACTTTCTCAGTTTATTGAAGGAAGATTCAGTAAAAAAATCCTCAGTATTAAATGTGGCCACAATGCAAATCAGTTCGAGGTGATTTCTGGTTTGCCATATGCTGACAGGCTAGCTAATGACATTCTTTGAGAGGGATTACCTCTGAATGAAAGTATATCGCTGAAATATGAATGTGAAGAAAAAAGATAAAATGACTTGTTTGGAAATTAATCTAATCACTGAGCTTTGATTATCTATCTCCTTTTCATTCCAAGAATGTTACTGATTACTACAACCAGAATTTGGTGTTTTCAATTTATTTTTTCCTGACATCACATTATGAATTTATGTGATATCTGAGTCCTTGCCTATAGGTTTGAATTTTCTCAACATACACTCAGTAAAAGACTGTATCCCTCAGATATTTGTGAGGGGGACTTGAAAAATAAAAAAAAGGTGACAATTTTTTTCCTTATGATGCAATGGCTTCCTGTGAAAGGCTTAGTTATTCAGCCACTTATTATCTTAAAATGATCAAGTATCCATTGAATGCCAACTTCTAAGGGAGGTGTGAGAGATAGAATGTTTTACTTATTAAGTTTATTTAACAAACAAGTTATAGTACTCATTATATTCTGGGCACCTTTGCAACTGGCAATTCTGTGATGTAAACACAGAGAGGTTGGCTCCATATTCTGTCAGAGGTTCCCCAAATTTGTCCATTCATAGAACTTTGGGTGTCTCAGTAATTAATTTCATGGATTTCATGGTGCTCCTAGACTAAAAGAAATATTTTAGACTTCCATTATTATCTATTTAATTTCCAAAACTTAGTAATAGTAGTAATGTAGTCCCCATGTTTTTCTCTCAAATATTTGAAATATCTTGTGGCACAGTTTGGGAAATGCAGATTTCCGTGTTTAGCCACCAGTACACATTGCTGCTTATAAAATCAGTCCCTACTCTTAGTCTGGACTCTGATCACAAAGAAATAAGAAATATCCTATCAATTTAAAAAATTATTTTTAAAAACCAAGGCAATATGTAAACAAAATTATAACTAAACATAAAAATAACATTCCAATATATATGTAAAGTTTTGGTTTTCAGTCATAATCTTCTACTTATTCTCTAGAAAACATCTAACAACTGGCAGAAGTATTAAAAGAATGCTTTAATATTAGCTAAAGTACCCAAAGTTTGAGACTGATGTACATTTTAAATATAAAATAAAGGCTATTCAAAGTTATCACTTAGATGTACTTTCATTTCCACATATTTTATTGGAGGAAATGAACTATTACATGTATATGCAGCAAATCAGAAACATTACTATGTTTATATAAGATTAATTCATGAGTGTAGGCAATATTTATGTGTTCATTATGGGTCATATCTCTCATGGAAGTCAAGAACCACTGTTCAAAGTTACATATGGGCTCATGATTAAGTGAAGAACATAAGTCCTCAGATATGAGAGACAGAGAAGAGAATCCTGGGTCAGCCAGTCAATGATTGTGCGGCCCTGGACAAGCGACTTAGTCTCTCGGCGTATCAGTTTCCTCACACGTAAAATGGGCAATTAATATTTAATTTGTATCTCATTCTGATTTAAACAAGGCACCAAAAATGTTTATTGCTTGGTACACATTATCAATGGAGTAAATATCGGATAAATAAAATGAAGAAGGGATATTATTAAAAAGTTGACTTCATGAAGTATTACATGAATGATATAATTAAATCTATAGTATTTCAGAGTGGGGAGAAATTTCCTAAAGCTTGAAGGATCAAAAAAGATGTTACCGGAGTTGCTTCTGAGGGTACTTTAGAGCAGTGGCTTTCAAACTCTTTTAAATGACCACAAAAAGAATCATCTTTATATGACTCATTAAAGCTTTGTATAATTTTAATTCAAAATAAGGACTTGCTTTCTACAGTTGATGCATCTTGTTTATAACCTACTAAATCATCTTTATGTCCTATAGTTTGAGAGAATGTAGTTTAAAGCATGGGCAGTAACTAAGTCAGAGATTTATTTCATAATCAAATAGTACCTAGGTAGGGACCAATCCTTCTAATAGTATGGTGGGCAAGATATGTTGTAGATATTGCCAACAAAATTAAAACAATATTTTTTATAAATTTCAATGGCATGTATATTTCTCATTGGTATGCTCGCTAAAATTAAGAGAAGACAAATGAAAGATTCAAGGGTAATAGACACACATACAAACAAACACACAACAACTGTAAGCTGAAACATGAGCGGGAAGCAGTAAGGAGGAAAATGAGTGAGTTGGGGAGGGTTTGGTAGAGAGTGCTTTTACCGCTAGGGGCAAAAGCTAATGTTAGTGTAGGGAGACAAAGTCTCGGAGCCACAGCAAAGTGGAAGAGGTAAACCGGAGATTCTCCAGTTATATCAAGGTCCTTAATAAGAACTAAAATATTCCAAGTCAGTTGTTCAGTGATAGGAGAAACCTGAAATTCACTCTGGTAAGAAATATCCCAAGTTTAGGTCCAACACATTTTTCATAGATGAAACTCTAAATCAAATGTTCTAACCATATAAGGCAACAAGCCATTATGAGTAAAAGCCAGCAGGAAGGAGAAAACAAAAACAGATTTAGACTAAGAACATTGGATATTGGAGTTACTAGATAAATAATACAATATAATTATGTATGAATGTTTAAAGAAAAACAGATAAAATAAGCCAGTAAAATGAGAACAATAAAAATAACCAAGCAACTTTCACAGAAGTGGCCGATAAACATACGAAAATATTCTCAAGCTCATTAGTAATCATAGAATTCAAATTAGATCTAACGGATGCCATTCATACCCACTACATGGGGAAGAATTAAGGCCTGGAAATGTTAAATATTGGCAAAAATGTGAAGCAATGGGAGTTTTTATACTCTTCTAGTGGGAATACAAAATGACAGAATCATTTTGTAAACCAATTTGGCACTCATTATAAAAATGAACATGTGCATATTCTCTACAGTCTAGCAATTCTACTCATATAAAAACTCTAATAAAGTCTAATAAGAGAAACTCACAAAAATGAGACCCCATGTGTTTATATCCAAAGTCTAAGGGTAATAGGAAAATAAACCTTCCGTATAGGAGGGGAAGAAGTTTGTTTTTAAATAGATAAAAGGGAAGACTTTTCCTGGGTGGTGGAAGAATTTGGAACCATAAGCTAATTCTTATCTAAGACTGAAATTCAAAATCATGCTACTTAAAACAAACAACTCACCAGCTAATTTAATTAAATTATCTTTTGTTGGCAGTACTCTCTATGAAACTGATATAAATGAGTGAAGATTTCTTAGAGGAATTCAACTTCAATTGGGTGCCCTAGTAATTTCCATAGGAATAATCCATGAAAGAAATGAACATGTTTTTATGGGTCTTGCTATTGCATATAATTGACTCAATTAGAGTCAATTACATGTTTTCATCTTATAAAATACTTGCATGTCTGACCTCTCAGTCATAGAGATTGATATTGAACAACTGACCTCCTATCATCCCTGAAGAACTCTTGCTCTGGAGTGGGCAGTGAGTCATGTTAGGAGCACAAGTGACACCTGCTACTAGTCTGGGTTTGCCTTCCTATCCTATGGTACTTTTGTTTTTTATTTTCTTTGGTTTAAGGTAAAGAAATAATATAAAGATATAATAGATGAGTCTTATCTAGAGGAGGGAAAAATGGATGTGAGAGAAGGGAGAATTGTTAGGTCAAAATCATAAGCAATGAACTACACATAGGGCTACTAACTCTTGAAATGGCAAAGGATTGGGAGTTATGGATAGTTGTAGCGGATTTCTTGGTGCTTTGCCCAAATCACAATTACTAGAAGGTACATCTGTCCCCCAACTACTGAAACATTGTTTGCTAATGGTTCACAGCTATTCTTGTCTTTGGAGAATCACCTATAAACTAGGCCATGCTGGAGGCTCATTGCCCAGGCACTTATGCAGAACCACTGCCCATGTCCCATTCCCCATCTCAGGCCAATAACTCTGGAGAAGCATATAGCAGAGGTTCCCACTGGGGAAAGATTGAAGCTAGCTTTACATGATATTCCTTTCTTCCTTACCTGATCCAGCCCCATCCTGCTTCCCTACTGCCCTACTTCTAAGGGCTTCATCAATAAATCCCTTGAACAAGAATTACTTTCTTAGGTTCTGTTTGATGGAACTCAAACTTTAAGAGAATCACTGTCCTTATCTTCCACGTGTTCTTTTAGTACTGGTTAGTACTTCCCTGCATTCATGGGAGTCCTTTGGCCACTGAGTAAAAGAAAGCCATATGCTTTACCTCAATTGTGTCCTACTGTGGTGTATTTTCCCAAGGTGAAAAATTTCTTGGGTGGGGGTGAACAAAAGGGATAACTCATAGTACTGATTTCATGATAGCCTCCTTTAATCATTAATGAAAGCACCACAAACACATCAGATTTCTTATTTCTCCCTGTTTGATATGTATGTATGAATCAGATTAGATAGATAGACAGATAGATATGATATTAAGAGTAATTTCTGCTAAGCCTGTAGTTTAGTCTTCACTTCTTTATAGAAATTTGAAAAACGGGGCAGTAGAGGTAATGACAACTATTGATTAATATCTTTCATCTCTGAATTATTGTCAAAAAATTCACTGAACTTGAGGGAAGCTCCACTGAGAGAAAATCAAAGGGAAAACTGGCATGAAATATTAACTCCTGAAACAACTTTCTTTTCACATATTTAAATAAATATTATTTCACGTAGTCTCAAAATTCATCCCAAGTATGTACCTTTAGCCAGAGCAAAAAGCACATTCTAACAGCTTGAGTACTTGGTGGTGTTCATTCTTTGAAATGTAATTGAAATATTTTCCAAGACTTCTAAATTATGCAAGATAAAATAGATAAATCCCACTGAAAAGAAGTTAATATGATTTTGTTTCAGATATAGAAGATAATTAAAAACTATTTTATCAGATATTTCACAAAATTATCCAATTAAAATCAATTATATGTTTCCATCTTATAAAATACATAATACTTTGAAAACCAATTAAAATAAAATTATCTGCTAGATGTCAGACCCATAAAATATACTATTTTAACAGTATATATGTTTTTTATATCACCAATAGACAAGCACATGTTTACCAAAAGAAAGCCATGGCTTTAGCATATTCCTTGCCTTGCACCATAAATAATATTCTAGTTATGCATTATTAGCATTATCATAAATTAAGTAATGAAAATAGCACCTATATGTATGATTTTCTTAAACCATATTTTTTAAAAGGGATAATCAAATTAGATCCATTTGATTTTAATTCTGATTGCTTTGTAATCTATAAAATGAATCTTTAACTTATTTAAGTGTAATTTAAATATTATTACTACAAATATTTTTAAAATTCATTAAGGATAGACTTTTTTCTGAGACCAAACATGATTTGGCTGGTAGGTTTGAGAGTAAAGACTGTCCTTGCTTATCAGGTTTAATGGCAGATAAATTGAAGAAATTAACTGAGCAAAATAGCACCATATCTGTGATGGCTATATATTTATGTATCTATATCTTTATTTCCCTATTACCTATCATTTTTCCCTCTCTCTCTCATTATAAAATTTCAAGTTACTTCATTTTCTAAAGCTATGTGAAAATATGAACAATATATGAGTTCCGTGCATAAATTACATTAAGATAATACTTTTTTTGTGTGTGGCAAATCAAGAGGAATCAGATTTGTAGGGGAAAAATAAGCAACAACAGAGTTTGTAAATGTTAAAGAAGGGCTTCTTCATGGTTATTGTGTGTCATTCCCCACCCCCTGGCCCCTCTTGGATGATTAAAGATGTTCAATTGTTTTTGTTAAAAGCAGTTATTGGAACTACTTGAATTGAAACAGGATTTGTTTCCTCACTTTTAGAGCAGTGTATCAGCACAAATATTTTGAAACTTTTGTTTTGCAATCCAGAGATGATAACCTTTTATCAATGTACTATGGTAAAATTCAGGTTGATAGAAATAGTGCCTTTCTTTTGGAAATTGGGAAAAGGGTGATGATGCCACAAGGAGTGGAAAAGGAGACCAGAGAGATGTCAGGACTTCAGGTGCCTTCTCAGGTAGATCTGGTGTAGGAGGGAATGCATAGGAAAATTGAGGATGTGGTAACTGATTAGCTTAAAAGCACTCCTGCTAGGAATGCCTTTGTGTACTCCTCACGCACAAGCCAGAGGTTTGGTAGACTCCTGCACAAGGACAATTGTGTACGTGATCAGATAGCACTAAGCACCTTTTTAAAATGAAAGGTAATCAATTAAAAGTGAATTAGTGGTGTGATTTTGTGTTTTTGACAATGAACTTTAGTAGTTGGAGTCATATGTGGAGTAACTAGGCAGTAAGATTTAAACAGGGCTGAGTTTTGCCTTGTGAGATAAGGCAGAAGTTGAAGGTGTATACAAGGGATTAAATTTATAGTGAATTTATTGGGAAATGAGAGCACGTGGGTGATGCTGGCAGAGAGGTAAGAAGTTGGTCGAGTTGGGCCAACAGAGAAAAACATGAGGTGATAAAAAAAGAGGAAGTTTAAAAATTGAGGTTCTGTAAACCATGCTTGATGCTATCTTTGTGGCATCCATCAAAATAATCTATTTGTAGACTTGCAGGAGGCTTATCTCATCATAACACATTTAATTCATTACCCTTATTTTACTGCTAAAAACACTAAGACTCAGGTTCTTTAGAGTTTTCCCTAAAATCCTACCAGAGCTAGGTTCAAATTCCGAATTTTCTGTTTATTGGGTCATTGTTTCTTTCCCCCATCCCTCGCCTAGTGACTTTTTTTTCCAATATGTTGCTTTCACGTTATATATTCCTACCAACTCCTATAGAGTTCCAATTTTTCCTTCCTTGAAAATACTAATGAAATGATTTCTTAAAGTTTTATTCTCCCATTTGCAGAAAAGACCCTAATGATAATATTTTTAGTCTGTGCTATGTCAATGGCCTGGGAAATCATAATCCTCAAACATACCTCAAAAATATACTTCGCCACCATTCAAACTTCTCTGAAAGCATCAGTTACAGATATTGCAAAGTGGCCTTCCAGAATCATGTAAACCACTGAGTCTACTTAAACAATCATAAGTTACACTGCTTACCTGTTACATATTACTTTGAATATGAAGCATCTCTCTCTCTCTCTTTCTCTCTCACACACACACAGTGCATAAGTCTGCTGGATTTTAATGGACTAAAATACTTCAGAGGCTGCTCAGAGATATTTATGGTACTTATGGTCATGGTCACACTTTAGAAGTTGCTTCTAGTTTTCAAAAAAATAACGATGTCATTTTGTGGGAAACTTTGTTTTCATCTTCAATAACAAATTGAGTAGAATTATAATGTGCAATATCCTAATCATGCTGCTGGGTTATTCTGCCCGTGAATCTTAGCAGGTACTACTGGAGGGAGACAGGCACGGTTTGTGAGAGTCATAAAGGATTCATAGTCTAGGTTTGTATGTTTCCCTCCAAAAGGACTGTTATTAGTTACAATTCAAAAATGTGAGATGTGAGATGTTACACTACATTAAATTCTTACGAATGCAGAAATAAGTAGGTTATATATGCATTGCTAATATAAAATCTGTCTTTCAAACAGAAAAATATTATGGATTTGTAATGCAGAGAATCCTATTCCAGTAGCAAATCCCCAGATTAATATGTGGAAAATGATTTCTTGGAGTGACATACTTTATTTAAATTGTATGCATTTTAATAAAATTGTTCTAAGTACCTTGAAACTTATTTAAATAAGAATATACTTTTATAATTTCCAGTTAGTCAAATTCGTTTTAGGTAGAATTCTTTTAAAATTACAAGATTTTACTGAACTAGGAGTTGTTCACTGGCTTCCTGTATTTACTTTTTTGCCCCAAGAGAGTAGGATATTATTTATATTTTCTAGTTCTATTTAATTCTTACTTACCTTTATGATTTTCTTTGGTTTTAAATGTATTCCCAACAACAGTTCAAATTTCAGAGCTTCTACACACTGTTCGCCTAAGTCATATAAAGCATACATTCCTGTAAATTTTATGTGGAAGCTTGTGTCTACCTTACCAACATGGAAAGACTGCCTTGCAATTTATGTAAATCTAAATCTAAACATTTTTCCATCTCCAGGTATTTTAAAATCAGCCGTTGTCTGTGGTTGTTCTACAAGCTAGCATTGTCAACAGGCAATTAGATTTAAAACAGATTTTACCCCCTGTGAATTTTTACCCAAATCCTTTCAGAAGTCACATAGTGAAAAGGTATATGTAGACATAAATTTTCATGCTAGTATTTGCAGGATACAGTGTTTCATTCACCCATGCATTCTTTCATTCAAACAAATATTCAGGGAATCCTATAGCATTGTACAGCTTTAGTAGATCCATTCTAGGCCAATTAGCATGATTATTAAACACCCGCTCAAAGAAATTTAAGAAAGAATGATAATCACTTTGAAAATTTTGTTGTGATTCTTTGTGTAGGAAAACCACACAATAAATACTGATGTTAAATATAGTTGTAAACCAAGTTAAAAGGAAAACAGAATATTTTATATCAAATGTCACTGTATTTCTTAAACATTAAAAAAATGATTGTTTACAAGGAAATAAGGCCATTTATCCCATACTAGAGCCTAGGGGAAAAATCAGGGCTACCAGCACATGTTGAACCATCAATAAATGGAAGCACCATCATACATTATGGGAGAGTAATGTATTGATTGAAAGTAAAAGTAAATGAGAAATATCTCTCTCTCAGTGCCAGGGAGCAGCAGATGTATCTGAAAAAGGCAATCTAAACAAAACTTTGTTGTCTGATTTACAAAGAAATCTGAATATTAGTCACTGAAGAACATTTAACCACTAGTAAAGAATTAGTAGCAGAATTTCAGGAAAACATATGCTCAATGTACTGAAATAGAATGGACTAATTCTTTAAAAATGATGAGAACAGTGGTAATCATTTTGCAATATATAAATGTATCAAATCAACACATTTGTACACATTAAACTCACACAATGTTATGTATCAGTTCTATCTCTATAAGGTTATAAAAAATGATGAGATAATTGTCTCAGTACTCTACATTTTATTATTCTTTGGGATCTAATTTTGTCTCCTTTTCCATGCCACAGCCTTCCCTGGGAAATTTTCACCATTAAATTATCAGTCCTCTGCATTCCTAGAATATTTTACTATATGTTTGGACAGCTCTGGCACTTGAATGATGATCACAGTCACATACAAAATGATGCTCAAAGCATATGGAAAATTTATGGAAGTGCAAAAATCAGCTATACTACTTATCAAAACTGTTTTTATAATAACTACTGTCTTGGCATGCACTTACACTGTGAGGGCAAGTAAAGCAGTAGCACCAAGAGAGTAAGGGAATGTGCATCTACATTATGCGGTCCCTCCAAAATTTCCTCTGGACCTCTGATCTTCCTAAAACGACACTGGCTCTCTAGCTTCCCAAAACCAACTCCATTATGACAATTATACTGCCCATCCTTACCCTGAGGGGATATCTATCTAAAACAAGTTTTTTATTTAGTTATTTATGATACAGAAATGTAATGGAACCTAATCATATTGGCTTTTAAAAACGAATCTAATATCTACTGAATTTCTGTATGTGTTACCACTGAATTTCTCTAAATGCTAAGTCACTATGAATTCCTTAAAAGGAAAAAATTAGAAAATTATCAAAGCCTAAAATTGTATAATACTTAATAATAAATATCTTCAATATTTAAAGCATGATGTATCTGAAAAGATATGAAGTGGTATAAAAAGTTAAGACATGTTTATTTTCAATATAAGAATCATAGGAGAAATAGACAAAAAAACAGAACCTCACATCTATTGTTAGGCAAGAAATCACTGAATACACACTTACCTATGAGTTGTACTAAATAAAAAAGGAATATCACACAGCAAACAGTTGAACTAAATAATTTTCTTTGTATTTCTGTGTATTTATTTAGGGCAGTATTTTTCAAACTGGAGTCCTTGGATTTATTCTACTGAGCATACAAGTTCTCGTGACACTTATATATAATTCATAATTTTGTATTTTATTTCAATGATAATCTTTAAAAACTATCATGCATATTTCAGATCACATAGAAAACAAGACAAGACCTAAAGAGTTGAAACTTTAGTGTTTTCTCTTGGCATTCCAATGATGTACAGGCAGCCTCTTTGCAGAGCACTGATCCAGGAGAACACGAGGATGGTCAATGCCTGGCCTGGGATGAGCCTTATGGTTTAGGCCTGACAATTACATATCAAGAATTTCCTCATATGTTGCTATTTTCTGGAAATTTTAGGTCCTTGATTCTTGATGTGGCCCCTACCCCTTGGATGATATTTTCATAAAATTCAGAAAACTTAAAATCACCTTTGATTTGGAGGGTTACTTATTCTATTAAAGTTAACGTTGCCCATTGTAAAGTCTGCATACCTCTGTGAATAAATAGGAAGCTGTATCTCTACATATGTGTTACTGCATTGTATAAACCCTTTTACTATTTGTTTTTCCATTTGAAACTAAGTCAAAATGAAAACAAGTTTAACCATTTATGTCAGGTCTTGAGTTCAAACTGACTTGTGGTCTTGCTTAACGTTCCTCCTCAGAGCCTAGTATAAGTGGTATTAAATGCCTAATTTGAGTCTATATTTTAATGCAATGTGTGCAAAGTAATACTTATTTGACTCTGTATGTTAGTGAAGAAAAATAATGTGATAATAACTAAGTGATGGGATGACACTAAATGAAGGCCAACAGGATGTACACATGAAAGAGTCATGGATATCAAGAGAAAATATAAGCAAGCTGCACTTAAATGAATTTCTATATAGCAGACAGTACCATAACCATACTGTTCATGTTACTAACATTGTGGACATTTAATTTAAGCAATAACATTATCCATCACATTAAATTAATGTTGTTAATTTTAGTAATGACCATCGGAAACTTTATTTATATGTAAATTATAAATTTTAAGGGGTATGACTGGATACAAACTATGAGTTTATATATACATTTAGATTAACAATTATTTGTTGCAATATAAAATGATTTAAATTATCACTGTTCAAAATGATTAAAAAAAATCATAGTTATTTTTTCTTTAAAACATTCAAACTCGAAAAATACTGATAGGGGACATGGCTAATAATATAATTAACAGTGAATTGCATCAAAATTATATTATTCGTTTATACTTTTTAAAAGAGCAAGCAACCCCTGTAGGCCTCTCAGTTAGTTATAGTCTTTTAAAAGCAATGGTGATATTGATAGAGTTAGCTTGGTTTCAAAAGACTCTTGCTTTGTCTTGAAGGTTTTTTTCCAATTTAATTTAAGTTTTTCAACCGGGGAGCAGCTCAAATGATTTGTAGTTTCATAAAGCATTCTGAAAGACCATTTCATTGGCCATAGGAAATAAACTTAGAATCAGATTCCCTTTACTCAGTTTATGATAGAATGCCACTTTCACAATGTGCCATACAACTTTTATTAGAAACTGTTGTATCACCATAAAACCAAACGCTTCACTGTATTTCTAGTCATGCTCAATGAATAAATATTTGTACTATGATTTAAGCATAGTTTATGGACTTCCCAGACTGTGGATCTTAATATTAATATGATTTCTTTACTTCCAAAAACTAATTGCTCTAGTTTTAAGGAATTTAAATTATAGAAAAAGAAATCATTCATGTCTGTAGATGCTTATAGTCAAAGATTCAATTTTGAAAGCTATGCAATAATAAATTCTACTAACAACAATGAATATCAACAACAAATTATGGTAAGAAAAAGCAGCACCACTGGGTAATCATTCCACTTTTTTGTGTATTTTTATTCTTTTTCTCTGTGTCATGCATGCATGTTTCCATACTCTCATACATACCTACACACATTTATGGTGACAGTATCTTTAGAAATTAAAATTTCAATTTAAGAAATTGTTACTCTGCATAGATCACATATTTCAGGCAGTATTTATTTCCTTAAAGACTTTAAAGTAAATAAAACTTGCCTTAAATTTCCATTAGTATATGTCTAGTTACAATACCTTAAATTATTTTAAGTTAATACCCCTGGTTTATTATTTGTATTTAGTTTTTTTTCTCTTCACTCTCCCTGCCTCACACTTATTTATAAAGAAGTGTCTTTAAAAACCTGGGAAAAAAATATATCATAAATATGACCACATCAAGTATTAGTTTAGATTTAACATCTAGACTCAAATATGGTAGGTTGTGATTCCAGAAGTTGCTATTATTAATAATGACCAAGCCAAATACACGGTCACGTCAGTGGTTTGGTGAACAATGCGCCAAAGACTGTGGTCACCTAAGCTTGAGAAAAATACAAAGTCAAAGGCATCAGACAAACAGACACTGCCTTTTAGCAAATGATATGTTGCCTAATAGGAAGGGCATCAGTATATTCCATGCATATGAATATATATTGTGGAATGAGGAGATTGCTGATAGGAGTTGGTATTTTGTATTAATATATTACCAAAGGGGAAGAGTATTAGTACACTGCATGGTAGTTACCTCTCTCAAGGTAAATCAGCAGTACAAACCCCCAGAAGCTGCTTCTGCTTTTGCTTATAAGAAAGAGAGATTGTTTTCCTCTGGGGTAAACTGCCCTTGGTTAGCAATGTATTAATGGAGGTACAAGTATTCAGTCACCTCAGTATGTGAAGGGCACAGAATGGAAAGGAAGAGGAAATACCTAAACAAAGAGTTGTTTAAGTTGTTCTTGATAACAGATAACCTCAAACTGGCAATCTTGGGTGAATCTTAAGCAACTGAAAGGAAGAAGGAAAAGGAGAAGCAAAAGCAGAGGAGAAGTAAAGGAGGGGAGGAGGTGAAGGCAGAGGGGACAGAGAAGGGAGGTGGAGAGGGTTGTGGGGAGAGGAGTGGAGGAAGAAACAGTCTCAGCAATATAGCAATCATTGAGTGATTTCCAGAAAAATTCCAGCCAGCAATTAATTTCAGATATGGAGTTGGCTAAATGATTTTTTTTAAGTTGGATAGGCAGTATTGAATTTTGATTATTGTTGTTACTGTTATGTAGTATTATAAGACAGTCTCCTTTGTAACCACAAACCTCCATCAAAATCTGTTATAAAAAATAAATCTGTGTGGCATTTTGGGTAAATAAAGGAAAGTGGTGATATGTAAGGGAACAAGGATGTACAGACAGAATTCCCAGTTCTGTTTCTGTGTCACTTGTTTGCTGTGTGGCTTGAAATAAGTCACTCAAAATTTATGGATTCTCATTTTTCCCATCTTTAACATAAATATAACTATAAAATTGTGCTTTAAAATTATTGAGATGATTAGAGGTAATACAAAATACCAATCCCAATGTATACACTCAAAAATATACTTTCAATTATATAATTATTTATATTATTAATGCAAAGGAAATCATGACATGCTTTTCTAAATGTTTCTCATTCACTTTTTTCCCTTTTGCTAATTAATAAATACATGTTTCCAAACTGAGACAAAGAAATATTTTCTTTAGAATGTTTTATTCTGTACCAAGTTTATTTGCTTAAAATCGAAATTTTCTCAGATTGGATTCTTCTCCAACAGTCCTGTTTGTGTCAATGGAATAGTGCCCTCTACATCACTTCCTTGTTTCATAATGTTAACTTGAAGTCATACTGTGTCTCTCCTCTCTTTGTTCCATAGATTCAATTCACCAAGTTTCAGCGCCAAGATTGTCCTTCAATCTCTCCGGTTCACCTCTTCCTCCCAGCCCAGTTCTTAATGTGGCCAGTCTGACATAAGCCCCATCACCTCTGTGAGAAGCCCTTCTTACGTCCCAGCTTCCCTGCTACAATCCATTTTAGGATTCAGTTTCATGTAGGACATAATTTCCTACTTCAATATACCACAATTCTCCTTGAAAGTCTCTCCTGGCAAACCTACATAACTCCCTTCTTTAGGTCTGCAAGAGCAATAGAGACACCGCTTACCTCGGCTAATTTCATTTGTGACTCTTAATGCTTCCCTATAAGGACCTCAAAATCATTCACTACTCTCCTTCCCTATTGCAGTTTCCACAAGGAGCCCTTTTTCATTTCTCCTTTAACTTTTCTTCGACAATCAGATCAATACCCAGCACATTCATGAAACTAACTTTTGCAACCCTGTTTTACTGATTTTCATTCTTTAAACGGTAATCACTATTTTGTAGTTTGGTGTCTTGCTTATTATTCCCCAACTCTCTCACCAGCCATGACCCAAAGATACATATTGGGTCTTTATTTTTTGTTTTCTTTGTCCCTCCTAATGGCATCACCACCATTTAAATGACCCTAGGTCAATCTTTAGAATATTTTAAAAACGTTTCTTTTCCTCTCTTGCCTTGAGATGTCCACCACTGTTACCCTTCTTCTAAAGTAGTAAGTTTTTATCTGTGGGATATCTTTTGCATTCGTCCTCTCCTGTCAAGTCCCACTGACACAGGGCTAGGCTAGTTCAGGACTTGGTATCACGTGCTGATTTATTGCTACAGTTCCCTGGGCCATGTCTCTGAAGACTTTTCTCCATCCTCAATCCTCCATCCATCCTACACTGTTATTTTTCAAAGACAGATCTTTGGCCCATTTTCTGCTTTAAAAAGCAAAACAAAACGTCCAGTGATTCTTCATTTACTGCAGAATGAAGCCTAAACTCTTTAGTGTGTCCTTTGTGATTCTACATTTGGTATTTAAGTAACACCAAAATAAATTTTTAGTCTCCTTTTCGCATTTTCTACACATATCTGATATCCAACCAAACCAGACAAATATTGCATAGTCTCACCTGAGAATTTTGCTGAGAAATTACTTTTGCCTGGACTATTCTCTGATTGGTGATATTCCCTTGAAGACCTGGATCAATCTATAAAATTTTTTTGGTCATTCTTATCACACTTAATTTTGTATCCAGTATTCTAGTAGCTATACTTCATCTTTAATTATATCTTGCTTTTGTTGTATTTTAAAATATACATTAAATTTCATACATTGTAATAATGTACCTACATGTGTTACCTGTAGCAGACTACAGATCTTGTTCAAAGTTCTCAGAAGCTATCTTGTGTTCTAGCTCTCATCACACAAAATTATAGTTTGATTGCAGTAGGAATTTCATTAATACAATTTATTGATTGAATTACACTTGACTCTCAACCATGGTTAATCCAGTTCTATATATAGAGAGAAATATCTCTTAAATACTGTTGGACTTTGTGACAACCAATTATTGGCAGACAGTAGATAATTCTGTAAAGTTTCTGTACTATTACTAAGATTTATAACTTAATATCAGTACAAACTACTTTGTATTGCTATATTTACTGGAATTAGGTAAAAATTCAAAAGTAATAATAAAGAGCTATAACTGATTCATAATTTTTAAGAGACTATCAGCATGCTTTATGGATCTAAAATTTGCTAATATAGCCTGTCTATTTCAAAAGAAGTTAAGTAGTTTCCAAATGCCATAAGCCTGAGAAGATACACACATACACACTCACGCCTCTTTCACATTCTTCATTAAATTAGTTTTAAGTATCTTTTCTAATGAAAATTCAAAGTTCTACATGACAATTATAAGCCCGTGGAAGAGAAGAAAGCAGTTTTGGTTGTGAAGCTGAAAACTATATCCCAGTTCCATTTAAAAACTTGGACGTTGTGGTTTTTTAATCAAATAAAGAAGAAAATAGACTTGAGGGGAAAAATATATTTCTTAAAAACTTCCTTTCAGTATTACATGATAATCGCTTAACAGACTTGCTATACAGAGACACATTTTGGACCTTGAAAAAAATCATTTTTATGAATGTTACTAATAGAAACAGATATGAATATATAATATGTGTATTTGTATAGTTATCTAAAGTCTAATACTCAACATGGATGAATTTCATTGATTAATATCTAAATTTTAATTTAAGCATCATTATAGTATGATAAAAAATAGACAGTTATTAGATGAGTTTGGCAAAGTAACACATTATGAATTATGATTCCTATCTTATGTTTTCATTTGCCAGAGTCATGTCTTTTATCAAGGACATTTAAATTACAAAAAAATTGTTCCTATAAAAACAAATAGAAGAAAAAACAACCACAAATATAATGATCAATGGAAAAATTCAACATCAAAATTCAGTGATGAGAGGTATTGTAGTATATTTAGTGGGAGTTCAGACTCTGGAGCCAGACCTCCAAAATTCAAAGAACCTTTTCACCTTCTGGTTATGTGACCTTAACAAGTTATTTAAACTCAATACATCTTTGTTACTACAGTAAAACAAGTTACTAAAGCACCCAGAGCTTAGGTTGCTTTTAGGATTTGAATTAAAATCTGTAGAATACTAAGCATAATGATTTGCACAGGTAGAAAAAAGTATTTTTATTATTGTTTCTCTTTTACTTATTATTTTGTTGTTAAAAAGTGTTTCATTTTAATACTTCAATTCCACTAACTACTATGGCATCCTTATTTTTTCATTTCTCTTTCAGTCAAATTATCCAATTTATATAGTAAGTACACTAAAACTATGTTTAAATTATAAATATCTGACAGAAATTCCCCAAATCTAAAATCCATTTATTTTTTGGAAAATAGTTGTCTATAGGTTTACAGAGTACATTTAGCATACTTTAAATATTTCAATTTAGTTCTGCAAGGCTATTATTTTGGATGACTTAATAAACATATCAATTCAGCCACAAATGCTTGAATGAATGATTTGGAACCATAATTGTAGCTTTGCTATTTGTGGTTAGAAACTTTCTAAGTAGCTACACACATGCACACACGTCAGAATGGGTGGTGTTCAGATAGGGGATTTTTAACTAGAAGCTTGATGTCTTCTACAGTGGTTTAAATGATACGACTGCATCACTGTTGTGAAAGTCATAAAAAAGTATGGAATATTAGTGATTAAGTTAACAGACAAATGCCTATATGTGTATTCACATATACATGTATATATGTATATATATGTATGCATGGTGTATATATATATATGTAGGGGCCCCTTTCTCCCTGTTTTTATCTCCTTACTAAGCATAGGAAATTATTCTTTTTAACTTTTCATAGCTATCCATGCCCCTGAGCCATATTGTCATTGATGAACAGGACTTTTAACTGCTTGAATAATGTTAAAAATATTAAATTGTATTATTGCCCTGAGTGTTTATTCATTTACCTGTATTTGAATAGCAAAACAAATTCCATAATACTATTGCAAATAGCAGTGCAGTATATTTGACAATTTTTATGATGGGTTTATTGATGCAAGAAGGATTTTCAAGGTAATCATCATATGACTGCTTTTTAAGTTGGGATGAGCTAGATATCATGGTAAGGTATTTGATTTTTCAGGTCCTGTTTCCAATATAGGAAACAATTCTTTTGTTTTCTGTTAAATTTTTTTACTTTGTCCTGAGATTTTAAAACATAGCTTAGCTTTATCGCCTCCCATTTATCTCACCCATATTTTTTTTTACAGTTAAAGACATTGAAATCAAAATTGTTTTTTTATAGTAGAACAGAAAGCTTTGAACTGATTTTTCCTGCTTTAAGGTAAATGCAATACTGTTTGAAGGTAGCATTTTCAGAACCTGTTTCAATTTCAAGACCTCTTTCAATTCCCTTTTTTCAGTAGTAATGCTACAAAGTGAAATTGTGCTCCACAGGAGCTCCAAACTTCTTTTTAAAGTTAGAGCAATAAGAAAGATTTAGAATTAAATTATATAAACTTAGCAGGTAACAAGATTAATTGTTCTTTCTTTATTTTTCAAAAATTGGTTTCAGAGGGTCAGAATCAAGTAGCTGACCCTATGGGAAGTGTTCTGAAGTTGCGCACATGCGCGCGTGCGCGCACACACACACACACACACACACACACACACACACACTCAAAATCAGACTTATTGAGGTCAAGAACCAAGAATTTATATTCTCTCTTGTTAGCATATAACACTGAACAGAAAAATATTAAGACCTTTCTTAGTGTAATGGAGTAACTGTAATAACAACTTCATTCCCAACAACAAAAAACAGGACAAACAAACCAATTAATTGACTTATCCTGATTATAACAATAGGTAAAATGAGAATTGATCATATCCAAAGTAAAGGATATTAAGTTGCATATGAAGTGAGAAATATATTCTTAGGGAATAAACAAAAGCTGCATTTTTCCCCAGTGCTCATAGAACCACAACCACATACCTACAGTCATGCAGAATATCTCACTTCCCGTGCCATTACCTTCATCAGGGAAGGGGTTTCATATGGCACACATATGAACATATTTGTATGGAATATCTACAATGAGAATTACAAAGAGATACATTTTGGCTTTCCAGTGAGCTGAGAATAAATACAGATGTGCATAGACCAAGGACAGTTATAGAAAAATATCAAAGGTATAGACAGCATTATTAAGCTATAGAATTTAATGATTTTTCTTTATCAAAGTCTTCTAAAGAAATTTTTATATAGGCTATTTCTCTTTTCACCCACTTTTCCAATGTATCACTACCTTGTTTCTCACCCACATTTCTTTCTTCAAAGAAGTACATTCATAGTTATTCCTCGCTCTACTAATCCTTCAAATCAGTCGCAGCCATTTTAAAATGTCCTAATATTTTAAAATAAGTAGTAATTAAAGATAACAAATTCTACAAAGACACACAAAGAAGAGTTTCAAGAAATCTTAAAACTCTTATAATAGTGTTCCTGGAATTCACCAAAATTACTCTCTCTAAAACTTCACTATAGGAGCATATTTTATCTTGGGAGTTACTCCCACTAAATCTCTACAATCCTGTTATTTCAAATACTGCCTTTTGTGTTTCCTCTGATGTTCCCCCTTTACCTTCCTCATATTTCCCATCTGAAATTTTCTCTTTATTGCTTATATTATATGAAGTAAGTGACAAATATAATATGGTACCAAATTAGTGGATATTTTTTGTACACAAATCATTCCAATGGAATTCATTTATACTCCAGAGTAATGCTACATGGTTGTTACTTAATGTCTTCCTACCTCATTCTGCAAAACTTTCTCTGTCTTTTCTTCATTTGTGTAATTTGGAAAAAAAAAAGGCCCAAGTTTTATTCGTATTAAGATGAACAATTTTCAGCAGGGACATTCTTACATCTTAATTTGGTAAAACTTTTTGAAAGAGAGAGAAATTTACTGTATTAATGTAAATTACTATAACTTGTATTTCACAGGAAAATACAAAATGCATTTGTTACTTTGAGAGGTCAAGGTAGTCATCTTTAACTATCGTAAATGCTTTAATTGCCATACATGAACTATTAATGACAGAAATTTAAAAGCAAAATTTAAATTTAAAATAGTTTTCCATACAGGAACTAAGATTTCATTTAAAATACTCAAATAGGATAGGAATATTCAAAACATAGTTTATAGTTTAAAATCTATGTCTAGAATTTGGGGAATAACAGGGAGCAAATTGTGAGGGCCCATCTTACATATGTATTAAATATTGTTTGGGGGTATATAACTGGGAGTATATGTAATAAAGAATAATACTTCTTTGTAGCAGCAATAATTCATATAAGCATTTCTACACGCACACACAAAATGTTACTTTTTCTTTCACTGCAAGTCCACTGTAGCATTTGTAAGAGTGAGAATTCCTTAAAATAATTAAACAGGTTAGGCAAACTATAACACAAAAATAATGTAAGGAAATTTCGACCTTTAAATTATTATTTGAAAGTGATTTTTAACTGAGTGTATTGAAATAAGATTTTGTAATATTGCACTATTATTAAGAATATGTGGAATGGCCCAAAAGTTATGACTATACTACTTATCTGTGAAATGATGCTAATGCTGAGAAAATAATAGCAAGTATGAAAAAGCCTATGGAACTTTTTTACATATTTCTTCTTATATATGACATGTTTGCTGTGTGTAGTGACTGATTCTGGAATATTAAACTGAATAGAAGATGATAAAATAAAATGAGCATTGGAAAGTCATTTATTTATTGAGTTCAAATCCCTTTGCAAAATTAATTGCAAAATAATTAAGCATTGGACATTAGTACTATATATAGATGGATAAATAGTAGATTGTTTTAAGAAAAGTTAGATTATTCAAGGATATTTTCCCAGATATGTAAGCTCTATCTGTTCAAACATTCTTAAGAAAGCAAAGTTTCTGTTTCTTTTTAACATATTTATTTGGCACTTGGTTCATTGTAACCTTCCTGTAGGTATAACTCAGTCTTAGAAAGAAAGATGCAGCAGATCATGTGATATAATTCTCATAACATTTTGGATATCAACTATCTATTACAAAATATCATTTGTAAGATTTATTTGCAAGCAAATAAAAGAGCACCTGCACTTTATTTCATTTGTAATATGTTCAGGTTTTAAACCAATAGAAAGGGTGCTGACAAATTGTCTGGATTTTTCAATTGTGTATCTTTAGAAATTCCAAGAGAGCTTTACTTTACAGCTGTAAAACTTGTTTTCATATAAATACAGTATTTTTGCACATATTTTCTATAAACTCTTCATTTCATTGTCTTGGATTAGAATTTACTTATTTTATGACCATAATATTTTACTGTTGTAATGCATATTTTAAGTTCAAACAATGACTATTAAAAGTGCTTAGATTACAGCATAGGGAAAACAGTATGGAGGTATCTGAAAAAAAATTAAAAACAGATCTCTTCATGATCCAGCAATCCCAATTCTAAGAATCCAAAGGAATTCAAATTAGGAGTTTGAAGACATACCTATCTTGAATAAATGTTGAATAAATAACTGAAAGTTTTAACTATGGGATGCAGACTTCAGAAAATATTTTTATTTTTGTGTTCTAATGTTTAAATAAATTTTTTAAATTTAAAACTATGTGCTATAATTTGGTGTATTCCTAATTTATAATACACATTTGCAATCACACTGAATGAGTCATGAAAGTGACATTTAATATACCTCCCACAACTTTATTATTATAAATAATTGGAAGAAGTATTTGTTTTATATAGTAGTATCTTTCTGATGAGCAAATATGTTTTTTGTTGGCTTACTTTTCAACACTAGAGGGTTAAACACTTAATGTTGACAACTTTTAGATTCCATCATGTGAATTTATATTAGGTAATTAGGTAAGTAAATTAAGACCTATGATCTTAGTTTAAACAAAATCAGTTTAAATTACTGTATTTCATATAATACAAGAACCTACCAATTAAGACATACTCCAATGACTCTGAGTTGCTAAAATGTGAAACTAAACATGAATCTTAGAATCAATGAAATACTGTATCAAAATTTTGGGAAAAAAGGAATCTCATTTTTCCTCTGAACTCTCCATTTTAAAGTAAATTAATTTTTATGAAATACCAGGCACTTTTTCTTAGTGTTATTCACTTAAATCATGTAATCTTCATGGAAAACTGTTAAATATGTATTATTTTAGATCTCACTGTACAAATAAGGAAGTGTGGCACATAAGATTAAGTAACTTGCATGACATTACAGTTAATGATTTGTACAGGGAGGATTTAATCTTTTCCTCAAAACTGAAGTTTTCAAGTATTATTTTCACCTCCCAAAGATCATGGTCCTTTTTCTTACCCAAATCAATTTTCCTTCAGTAAAATAAGAGGCAGAATTTTAAGATTGAGATAGAGTATCTTCCTGTCATTCAGCTTCTTTGCCAAGAAAAGAACTAATTCTCTGTTTTGCAAAGAAAAAGACAATCATCCCTAAAAAAGACTATTTTAAATCTTGCTTCCATTGCTGCTTTTGAAACATCAGCTGTCAGTCTATCTTTTTGCAGGAGGAATTATTGGCCTTGTGTTATTTTATGTCATTATAATGTATCAAGATAGTATTTATTTTTGTTTTATTCTGTTGCAGACATTCTGGGAGGAGACTTTCTATATTGGAGAATTGTCATTCATTGATTTTATTTTGTTTTGTTTTGAAAAAGGCACAGCTATTATCTTTTGAATACTGCATCTCTCTTATCTTCTCTGGAGATTTGATTAGATTCACTAGTTAAAAAAGATTATAAAACTATATTAAAAACACCAAAAACATGGATTTATAGTCCATCACCAGAGATACAACTATATCCATAGGACACAGAACGGCTGTCAGTGAAAACATGTGAAGTGATTGAGCAGGCCAAACTACTGAAGTGGAACTATAATAATATTAAACAAAAGAAAATGTTAGTGAAAAAGCATATCAGATATGATATATGTCTTTTTATAATGATAATAAAGGTTTTAATTGATCAGGAAGATTCAGTAATTCTAAATATCTAAGATCCCTAGAAGCTTTATAATATGTAAATCTCAAACTGAAAGTATTAGTAAAAATACTGGAAAATTTACTATAGTCAGTGGAGATGCAGACATACCTATCACATGTCATAAAATATCACAGATCAGCAGACTAAAATTTAGAAAGGATACAAAGAATTTGAGCAACACAATTAATGATTATGAGCAAAGAAGATAACTAGATCTCTGAACCCCCAAAATAGAGAAGATACACACTTGTCAAGCACACATGTAGGAGGAAACTGAAAGAAAAGAAATACTATATTGCTGCATAATCCATCTCCTGATGTAAAGAAGCAAACTTTGAATATGCAGATCATGTTGAATGAGAAATCAGTTTTAAAAGGATATTTAAAACACCTTATATATAAGGAAAATTTGAGAACACACTCATGATTGGTTGAAAGGTAAAAAGTAAATCATGATAAGAATTAGACAATGCTCATAACTGAAAGATAATAACTATACCACTTTAAAAACTATGTGTAGTTATTTAAATTATAACCTTGAACTATGTGGCCCTAAATGCAATATTAGATTAGGAAAAAAGGGTGACACTTAACGAGTTAGTCAGGTATTTCAAGAAGGCAGGAAAAGAACATGTGGATAAAGTAAAATATTTAGAAGGAAAGACCTGTTCAAAGATCAAAGCAAACACTGAAGTAGAAAAAAAGGCACAATAGAGAGCATTAAAAAAAGGGAAAATAAAATGAGCCAGTCTGTTACATGGCTCAATCAAGAAAATGGAAGACAGTAAACAAAAATGAACAGTATTAGGTATAAATTGTGACAGAAACAACTGCTAGAGAGATTTAATTTATAACAAATGTCTACTGTGAATCACTTTAAATTAAATATTTTGAATTAATACAGCAGAAAAATTTCTTGAAAAATACAAATTATAAAATAACTCGATATTTTAAAAAGGAGGAATATATGCTAATCATTTAAACTTACTTTTTTCTATTCCAAAATGAAATTTTCAGGCTCAGATAATTTTAGAGAATATTTGAATAATGAAAAGGACAGCATTACACAAACTTCTTGAGACAGACATGAGAAAACATACATACAAAAAAAGCCCACAATGTATTAAAAATATTGGTATTTTTTTCTTGTTTATTTATTTATTTTTTTAAGTTTATTTTGACATCATTAATCTACAATTAAATGAGCAATATTATGGTGATTACACTACCCCCTTCATCAGGTCCCCCCCACCAACCCCATTGCAGTCCCTGTCCATCAGCATAGTGAGATGCTATAGAGTCACTACTTGTCTTCTCTGGGTTGTACAGCCCTCCCCGTGATATGTTTTAATACAATAAAAATTCAAAATTTTTATCAATCAATAACACAATCAAAAGAAGTAGAAAGATGTACAGTATACCAGAGATATTTGCAAAGATATTTGCAAATATATCATCAAGGGATGAATTCAGACTATAAAAAGAACTAAAAATCTATATAAAAACATAATTGAAAATTAGAAGGAATAAATGACACACAGGCTTTGAAAAATATATGAAAAATTAGAGGGGAGGGATAAATATGCAGGGCACAGAGGATTTTTAGCACAGTGAAAGTACTCTGTTCAATACCGTTATGATGAATACATGTCATTATACATTTGTCCAAATTCATAGAATGTACAACACCAAGAGTGAACCTTAATGTAAACTGTGGACTTTGGATGATTATGATGTGTCAATAACATAGGTTCATCAATTGTAACAAATGTATCATTCTGGTGGGGGATGCTGTTAATGGGGGAAAGTGTGCTTGTGTGAAGGCAGTGGATATATGGAAAATCTCTGTACCTTCCTCTCTGTTTTGCTGTGAACCAAGAACTGTTATAAAAAAATAAAGTCATAATTTAAAAAATTACTGTGATAAAATTAAAAAAATGTGGGAGAACTGTTCCAGATTAAAATAAAGAGATTGTTTCGATAACTTAATCCTAATTTGACCTGAAAACAAAATAAGATATAAAGGATTATTTTGGCCAGTTGGATAAATTTTAATATAGACCACAATAAAATATTGTACTCATGTTAATTTTCTCAACTGTGATAATGTTATTAGGACTATTGAAGGAGAATATCCTTTTCATAGGAAATCAATACTGAGGTATTTACAGATGAAATGTGATATTTTGCAATTTATTTTCTGAGCATGTAAAAAGAAGCAAGCATGAAAAAATAAAATGACCATTAAGTATAAGAAAAGTTATTCAACCTCATAGGAAAATTAAAATAATAACTCATATACAATTTTATACTCACCAAATAGCCAAAAATTTAAAAGCCTGACAATGCCAACATTGGAAAGAATAAACTACAAAGGAACCAAGTTTAGTGAGCTAGAATTATAAGCATCAATATGGATGAATCTCAGGAATATAAATAAGGGGAAAACAATTGCAGAGACTATGTTTGGTAGCACTCAAAACTGAGGATGGAAAAAGCAGTATGTGATTGGAAAGGTGGTGGTAATGTATATCCTAAGCTAAGTGGTAAGTACAAAACTGTTTTGCTTATTATCATCCTTTAAATTATATTCTTTATATTTACCCTTTAGGATATATGAAATGTTTCAAAATTATAACAATAAAGAAATACTATATCCCATCAGAGGAATTATTTGACTTTTTTTTTAAACTGGTGGGTGGAAATTATCAACCAGCAAAGAGCTAGCCTAGAGAGCTAGGCTCAGCATAGACATGAAAAACTATGAGTTGAATGAAAATAAAATATGATGTCTATGACTGCTTTAACAGTTTAACCTATTTGAATAACAATAATAATGATATATTCTAGCTGCTTTAGGATTATATAACCAAGGTGCTTTTCTCCATAATAATTTAATTTATTTCGGAACACACTGTATATTTCTGCAGGGAATTTAAAGGGAGCAAGTTTTTGTTTTGCCTTGCTTTCTCTTTAGTCATTTTTTAGATATGAAACCATATTGTGGTATCTTTTGCTGATAATCGTAACAAAAACATGATGGCCTTAGTGAAGAGACTCATTATAATCTGAGCCAATTAACTGACTAATTAATTAATCACTATTCATATCATTATAGGGAATGACCAAATATACAAAGCCAATCAGAAAATATCCCCATGGATACTGCCAGGGCTTTTAAGGCATTAACTACGAGATTAAAGGAACTCTAATCGGGATTGTTTTTCTGCCTTGCTGGGACTTAGCAGCTTGGTTGCTTTTACAAAAATATTTTCTAACATTTTCTTTTTCCAGTGGAGTCAACTGCTCCATCTTGAGTAACAAAATGAGCTCATAGACTGTGTTCTTCTCCCCGTAGATCAAGAGATGGCTCTCTGCTCAGCATCATACAGTATACTGACCAAAGTGAGCACTTCCATTGTGTTACACCCATTACTATTTGACATTATTTTGAGTGCAAATGAATTCAGGGAATGTTTAATCTTAAGTTAAAATCTAATTTGTATATGAAAAGGTTTAAATATTATTCTGAGCAGAAAATCCTAACTTAGCAACAGGTCTTGCTTTAAAATAAGCTTTTTAAAGAAGTAAGAATAATTGATTGGTACCCAAAAAAACAGGTTTAAATGAAAGTATGCCTCCAAAACCCTGGTTTCTAACAAAAATCAGACATGTTCACAATGACCACTGTCATCAAGAAAATAAAAAGATAAAAAACTAAATGAAATTCTCTCAGTAGAATATAATTTCTGGGCACAGTAACTAAAAATGAGGATTTAGCTTCTTTGTTCTCTTGCTACTTAACCCATATACAACACTTCAAATTTCAGGAATGTTTACGACGTAGAGTCTTTTGGTACATCTCAGTCATGCGAGGAGGGGGTCATAACTGCAATTCTTGTTAATCAAGGGGTCATAAATAAGAAAGAAAATAGAATTAAAAATGCCGAATTTCAGATGAGCGACTGTTTTCTCTGTTGCAGAAACAGTGTTCTCTAAGCACTCCTTTTATTTCTCTGAGGACTGCCAGTACTTACTGAGGTTTCAGGCTTTATTTCTGATGACCAATGAGAGGTTGTTGGGATGGCTAGTGTCCTGGTACATAGAATAATTTTCCTCTGTATGAAACTAACTTGTCATAAATTTTGGTTACAGAATATCCAGAATTATGAATTCAACCTGTTTTCCATTTTTGATTCATTTCCATTTAGTAACTACCACTAAGATTACAGTTATTAAGCTTAATGATTTTTAAATCTATACTGCCACCTCTGAAGATGTCCAAAAAATCTAGATTTACCTTTTCAAATATTTACATATTTACATCTGGACGTCCCTCATTCTCCATGAGACTTCAAACCAAACTCCTCATCTTCCCAGCATCTTTTCCTCTGACTGGTTCAGCCTATGTTAACGGACACACCCATGCTAAAACTATGATGCCACCACATCTCCCCCTTCTCCTCTGCTCCTTCACTGACTGTGCGTCCAAGTCCTGTCGACTCTACTTCCACATGGGCTCTACCAATCTCCCCTTTCCACCCAGACTGCCACTGAGCTAAGTCAAGCCAATCTTACAGCCAGGCTCTGTTTGGCAGCTTCCCACTCCTTACCACATTCAGGGCTCACCGTAATACTGCGTTGGGTTGCTTTACATTGCTGGTACAGATGTGCAATATGAGATTGCAGACGTTAATACACATGTTACAGGTTAACTTGTAAGTGTTGGCACAGAGGCTCAGACTCAAACCTAAGCCTCTGGGTTCTAAAAAACTTAGACTTTCAAGACAACAGTTTGGGTTTGTTTGTTTCTCTGCCACTTATAAGCTCGATGAATATCTTACTTTTGTTAAGTCTCATTTTCTTCATTCAGAAAATGTACAAAATATTTTCTCTTAGTTTTGCTATGAGTATTACACAATATACTGCTTGTTAATGACTAATACAGAGCTTAGAATATATTAATATGTTAAATACTATTTAAAATATATATCGTTATGCCTATATTGGTCTTTAACAAGTCTCCTCAAAAATATATTCCTAGTTGAAACAACATTTTTATTCAGTTCCAGCTCTGACCATGTCACTTTCTGGCTTAAAATATCCTTTGACTCATATGGTACCTTCTGTCTACAGATGCTATATAATGGCCCAAACCAACATCTTCACATTCAGTGCCACTACTGTTTATTATTTACTTTATCATACAGCCAACATAGGCAATTTACCATTCCTAAAAATGTCTTGGTATTTTCAGCCAACTCTTATCGTGGGCAGATTCACTGGCCAAAAATATTCCTCCCTATCTTGATTTGCTAATGTTCTGCCAAATCACCACCAAGGACTCATATGCCATATCCTCCATTAAATTTTTCTAAATCCTAGAGCTGGATCATCTAGGACCTTAAAATAGGAAGTTTGGATTTATTGAGCAAATAATGTTTTAAATACTGCCTTACATACAGTAGATGTTTAATGAATAAATAGATGAATTTTCTCAAGAAATGTAGAGAGCTAAGAATATGCTAATAGCGATGTTTCATTGCCAAAGGGGAAATAATGACAGGTCACAGAATTAATTAAAACACCAAAATTATTGTTAGCATCAATAATAAATCTAATATTATTGCTCATGTGAAAGCTAACATTCACCATGTCCATGTTTTTCAAAACCCTCTTTGGGATCATTTGCAGTATGATCTTGAAGCTTCACCTCAAAATTGGAAAATGGACTCGAATTAAAATATGCTGATATACTGTTGTCAATAGAGTGAGGTACTGCTATGGATAAAGTTATGTTTGAATTTGTTGTTAAGAGCTCCCGACTTCAGGTCTAATTGTGGGAGTGGCCCAAGGACAGTCCAGTGATGCACGTAACCAAGAATTTTCAACCATAAAGCTCCAGCTTTGTTTCACCCTCAATTTGTTCTGTTGAGGAACAGAATAACCCTATTCTTTATTTTAGAATAATACAGAAAAATGACAGAGGCTATGTAGTACCTTTGCTCCAAAAAATTAGGGAAGAGTTTGAGGAGGAATGGGTTTCTCATCTACCAGCATATAATATGTTACACCACTGAAAAAAAACAAGAGGACGAACATGGGAGTATCCAGAGTTTATATACACATAATTTAAGATTTTTTTCCACAAAATCATATTTATCCAAACAATAAAGTCAAAATAGAAATCAAATGCCAAAGTCTAGGACTAGAATTTTTATACTTGAAAAACAGTATTTCCTATTGACCTATAAGTAATCCAAGAGGGTAATAGTCCTCCATTACAATCAAGTTTTTGATATTCTTTGCTTAAGAGCTCTGAGGAAGAACCAAAATCAACAAGAGGAAGGAAGGAATATTTTCTTCAAATTGACAATTAATGTGTGTATAGTATATGATTAATATACATAGCACATACATACAGGCACTATACATGTTTATATACACACATAACTTTCTGATTCTTTCTCTCCCTGTGACGTTGCTAAATTTCAGCGTTCTATTATTCTGTCTGGGGTTATGTCACTTAAGAAGTCACCAGCAACTTTTGAGTATTATATGAATAGTGGTGAATAGCTGTTTGTTTTTCTATTGAAAGTAAGTAAAATAGTTGAATTTCAGCTGGAACAGTCTGTTAGAGTTATAAAGAACTTTTTCAATTTGTACAGTTTGTTAGACTGAAATTATGAAACCCTCTCCTTTTAGGGTTTCAGCACAAGAATCACTCTGAGAACATTACTTCATTTTAAGTTTATGATTTTGTAATGAAATGAAAACTAGAATTTGTATTAATTAAAAGAATAGTAAATACAAAAAATAAGGAAAAAACAGAAACATTTACACAGAACTCAAGAGGAATCCCCTTACAACAATCCAAAAATGAAATATTTGGGTCCTAGTCAGTGATGGATCGTTCACTTGTTCACATGTACTTTGGAGATTTTTAAAAAGTGAACTTATTTCACTAGTTTCAATCATGTTTTATTGTAGTGGTCATAAGGTCCTACAATGGGGGAAAAAACTGTCATTTTGAAGCAGGATCAAGGTTTCATCTTTGGAGGATAAAAAGCATAATATAGCAGAAGTACAAAAAAGATGACATGAACTTAACAGTCTTTGGCTCCTTTATAATTCTAAGTTATGTTCTTTCATTGTTGTTTATATGTTTGCTAAAATTATTTGCCCACAGAATGAATTTAGTTAAGTATAGGACAAATTGGCACAAGTGAGAATGTTGAATCTAGATGAAAAAGGAGGGAATTATTCTCAACATTACCTGCCTTCCTTAGTGTTAAAAATTTAAACTCTATTTTAAATCTAATAGCAATCATAGAGTGTATTTGTTATGCAGTCCATTTGATCAGAACCTAGAAGTGCTACCAGTAACATTGCTGTGTTCCCAGAACAATACGATAAATTAATATTAGAGAGAGTGATGGTCAAGTAGAAAACACATTCCCTCTAAAACTATTTTTTCACTCATATCCATATTTTCAAGCATATGAACACTTCATGTAAGCAAATGCTGTGCTTACTCGAGGTTATAGAAAGGTTTTAGATGATTTCATCCTGTATTTCAATCGCCATTGTCAAACCCAAGTAGGGTAGGAGAAGTAGTCTAAGGATAGAGTTCTCTGACTGTATTAGTCCCACTGCTACACACTTGTACAAGAATAAGGGAGGCAGTAATGTAGGTTTTCAGCTAGGATGTTGGTAAGGCCTAAGAGGCAAGGAGATTAAGTTCAAATATTCTTTGGGATATTTTAGTTCTATCCTCCAAAGCATCTGGGATGCATGTTAGGAATGGTTAAGGCATAGTTTAAAAAAATGGTGTAAATGCCTATTTTATTTCAAACTAGAGCAGCTTAAAATTTTGATTAATTAGAAGTCTAAAATATTCAAACTGTATTTTATTAATACCACACAGTTTGTGAAATAAAACTTATGATGTTATTTATAAATGTTCTTACCTTCACATCTTTGACATTCATCCTTGTTCCTTCCTTCCCAACAAAGATATCATCAATATCCACAAGGATGTGTCTGTCCAAGGACAATGTCAGTCTCTTCCCTGATAAGAAGGAGACGGCATCTATGAAGATGAGCTTGTGTAGCCAAAAGTTTAAGTTGTTGCCAAAAAGAACTCGCTGAATTCCATCATGAAGCCCCAGATCCTGAATTACTGTCGCATAGAGTGGTTTACTGGACAAGGATGAAAGGGATTTTTCTGTCTGTAATTCAGTTAAAAGCACAGGCTGGTAGGTTGAATGATTGTACTGGAAAACCGTCCAGTCTTCCCCTGGAAGAGGGCCTTTCTCAACTTTGGGGGCTTTGGTAATATGAAGCACAGGTGACTGAGGGTTGATAAAGCAGTCCTTTAGAGCTAGATTATTGAAAAGGTTTAATGGAAAGCCTTTTAATTGTATACTTGGTAAGCTGTTCTCATTGGCTTTATGAAAACCTATTATACTAACACTGTATTCTACACAGTATTTTTCTAAAAGCTCTCGATTCCATGAGTCCATGCTGACATACTTTAGAATATTTTCATAAATAACTAAAATATATTTCCCTTTGCCATTGTCTGTAAGAGGAGGTATGTCCCCCTTGCCAGGAGCAATGACCATGTGGTACTGAAATCGGCTGGATTCCAAGATAGCTACAATATCTTGACCGAGTTGAGAGTATTGGCTTTCCACAAATAAGAGGACAGTAGGATCAGTTTTGGATGTGTCGATAGGTTTAACTGTTTTCAGATCCATTGACCGATAAGGTAGAATTTTTATGTCAGCACATTCTGCTTCTGCAGTGGTTTCAATAAGTGTCATTTCCTGTTTATAGCCAGAGTAGAGGAAATAGGCAGAAATGACAATGCTCACCAAACAAAAGGTAGCTAAGAGAACAATCAATGTTCGAAAACTTCTCCGAAGCTTCACAGTAAGATTCATTTTTTAAAATACTGCTTTGGAAGTTGTCTCCAATTTCTTTTCCTAAAGTGCCATAGTGAATAAAGTATGAGATGGTGCAAATACCACTTCCCAAAAGTTCGTGTAACCATTGCAAAACATGTAAAATGTTTGAAGGGATCACGAGCAAGTTAAAACTGGAAGGCAAAGGGCCAGGAGAATAAAAGTTGCAGAGATTTTGAGTATGTCCAATACCAGAGATTGTTGCAGAATCCTTTTAACATTATCTGTAAAAGAGGAGAAATGTAATGACTAAGACAAAAATAGAAATAGAAATAAAAATAGAAATATTTATGTGTATATATGCATATATATATATATGTATATATACACTTTTATATAAGAAACATGTGGATCAAATTTTAGTGTGTTAATATGCTAATATATTAATTGCCTGCTGTTCACAATTAAATTTTACTACTAGGAATAGATTTTTTTCATATCCTCAAGAATACACATTCCTATTTGATTTTGCCACTATATATAAACACATAAGATCATTTTTCAAACTTTAAAAAAAAAACAGGTAAGAAAGAAAGCTTCAGCGTATAAAGTTAATTACTTCAAAGATTGTTTCTCCAGGGCTGGTAAAAACTATGTACATCTAGAATTAAGAAATCAGGTATTTGCATGAGGCTTGGAGCAGTGAACCATACTCTTAATATCTGTTTAAGAGTCTGAAGTGCCAACCTGAGGGAATGATTTTGTCTGGAGGATATAGTAGTTGCAGGTTTTTCCCTTTAATAATATCATTTTCTGAAGTCCCAGGGAAACAGCTGGGCCTGTTTTGCATAACAGCCAAAAATATAGACAGGATTTCTCCTTCTCCATTCTTCGAAGCGAAGGGAGAGAGAAGCTATGGGAGAAAGAATGAAATGGGAATAATCATGCTCAGATCCCTCTAATGAAACAGAGGCCAGGAAGCCTAGATCAGAAGAAAAGCCTTGACATGTTCTTCTTAAAGCACATTCCTAAATTTTGCCTACTTCTATAATCAGAATTAAAATGGAGTTTTCTTTCATTAATTTTTATCCAACGATCAAACGTTCCATTTTCCTGTCACTTCTTTAGTTCAAAAGAAAAAGAATGTAGACAGCCCTTAAAAAATTTTTCCAAGCTACTTCACCATGGATAGAAATAATTTCCCATTATAATTAGAAGATTTTATTTGCATGGATGATTCTTATTTTTAGTGAACTTCTTTTTATGCAAATTTTCTCCATTCCCCTAAAAACTGTGTTAGACCGTTGTGGAATTTTCCACTTCCCAGCTTGTCAAATGTCCATAGGAAAGCAACCAAAAGTTCATGCTTTCAGCCTGTGACACATATATTTCAAGGTGTGTATTATTGACATACTATATCTTAGAGAATCAAATTAGCATATTTTGCCATATAAGAATTGAATATTCTATCACATTTTAAATAATTGATGGGTTTCTGTATTTTATTTTTTTAATCTGAGAATCTGAGTAATTAATGGCTATTATTGATTAAAATATTATTAGGTTACATAGTTCAGCATTGTAATATATTACTATTTCCATTTTATATTTTTATGTTCTGAAATACATTTTTCCTAGTTGGTAGTTTGAAATTAAACAATAAGATGACATAAAAAATTTTTTTTTGTGTCTTAGATTTTTGAGAAAACTACAATCTTGGAAGTCCACTATCAGAAAATTTAAAATTTCTACCAAATATTTAATTAATCAGAGTCTAAATATATCAAGAGGCCTGCATTTTTTCCTGAGAAAGGCAGTGAACCAATATGAAAAATCTCCCCAGTGATTTCACATTCCCTTTAAAGGAAAACTAACTCCCATGTGGGGAACTTACTAATACTGTGTTATCAAACACAATTCTGTATGATAATTATTTGTTTTCCAAAAACCTTTGAAGGGTTTCAAAATTCTGTACTCTTTAAACAAACAGAACTGTATTTTACTAAAAAGAAATAAAATACAGAAATAAAATGGCTTTGGTTTGGTATAAAATATGTAAACCAATTATGCTCTACCTTCTATTTTTGCATATGTTTGAAAATTTTCATAAAGTAAAAATTTAAAATAAAGATTAAATTATACATACGTGTATATATATCTAAGTATACATATATAATATTGAAAGATATTTGAAATTTTCCAAAGGAGATTATCCAGTCTTGTATTATATCCATTGGAGAGCTTCTCCAGCTTATGTATTTGATTTAAAAACCCACTTAGGCAAACATGGAATCAGCTCCACTCCCACCCCTACCCTGCATCACTCCACAAGAGCAGAAATCTCTTTAAATCCACATACATTGGGGGTTTGTTTAGTATTTTAAGAATAAATTTAATCATGAATTTGAAAGGAAACATGACAAATACATGTTTCTAAGTGCTTGACAAGTAAATAACTTTGTTAAATCCTTATCTATTCTGACATAAAAAAATGTGATTTTTATATTTTAATATAGAAAGGATGAGATATCAGTTCTGCATATTAGAACAGCTCATCCTAATATGCAATAGTGAAAAAGAAATAAAAAGGCATATGGGACTAGCATCTGCCAACCAAAAGAATAAATAAAATTTAAATGTGACATTTATTTAACAAATTAATATGTTCAGAGTTAGAAGAATGATAGATACATTTTATCACCATTATAGATATGTTCACTGAATGTGTGTGTGTGTATTTTAACCTATGGAGTTATGCTTCCTATTCAATCCTCCATTTATCCTTCCCTAATAAAAATTAGCCAGTGGAAGTGAGGAAGTCTGAATAATAAAATATGGTATACCAAGGATATTTACTTATGTCCTGTGCCTGAGATAAGAGATGATAGGCATTGTTTGGAATGCCAAAGAGATGTAGTCTGTGGTTTGTAGATGTAGTCTGAATTCCTTATTGTGAAATAATATATATATATCTTTCCCCAGTTCTGACACAAAGATCCTAAAACCCTAGTAATTTCCAAAGGAATAAAAACACTAAGAACATCTTTGACTCTGGTTCCTGAAATGGAGCTGCTGAATTCCGTGAATTCGCTGAGTGACAGCAGTGTTTTTTTATTCTAATGAGGCAATGCTTGGTGATCTTCTGGATTAGGGCTGGGCAGCAGAAAGACTAAGCCCTGTTTAGAAGCTTGGAATTTTCAGTCTCACTCCTTAGCCTATGGGGAGGGGAGAAGGGCTGGACATTGAGTTAATGATACGTCATGCCTACATGGTGCTTACATGATGAAGTCTCCATAAAGATCCCAGAAGTATGTAGTTTGAACACATCCACATACCAGGAGGATGATACACAGAACAGACAATCCTGTGCTCAGGACCCTACCGAACCTCACCCTATGTATCTCTTTATGTGGCTGTTCGTTGTTATCCTTTATTGTACAACAAACTGGTAACTGTAAGTTGGTGTTCCCCTAGGTTATATGAGCTTTTCTAGTAAACAACTGAATCCATGGGAACCTCTGATTTGTAGCAAAGCCAGGCAGGTTGTGGGTAACCCATGGACCTACTAGTTTAGATTGGCATCTGAAGTGGTACAATCTCCTGGGCCTGAACCCTTGACCTGTGGGGTTTGCACTAACTTTGGTAGCATTAGAATTGAACTGAACTGCAGGACACCCAGCTAGTATCACAAAGCATTGCTTGATGGAGGGAAAAAAAAACCACATCTAGAGTCACAAGTATTATGAGTGTGGTAATAGTGTGAAAGTAAGGAAGAAACAGAAGGAAAGTAGGTTTTTCAGACCTTATATAGTGTTGTGACTTTAAAAAGAAAAAAAAGGCAAGGCAGAGTGTAGGGGTAGGGGCATCAATTTAAGAGTCTTAGAAGGTCAAATAAGAAAACATCATTTTTAAAAAGACGCATGTTACGTAAGTCACGTAAAATCAAGGATATTCATTTAAGGATAATGGTGAAGACATTTGAACTCTTCTCCAAGTCTAAATATATGTGCCGTGTACTCTCAAGACATCTAGGTAATATAATTTTTATATAACCTTAATCCAATTTTTATTTCACCTTAATTTTTATTTTTCAATTTTCATTACTTTTTAATTTTTATTTTACCTTAATCCAATGCATGGCGCAAGAGGAACCTGAAACCAGTTAGCAACAAACCGGAACAAAAGGAGCTCTCTGTTTTGCTTTCCACTTCACACCATATTGGCTTTTCAGTATTAGAGTGAACAAAAGTATGGAGGACCAGTAGATTGCATTTGTGAAGAACCAGGATTTCCTAACCAGCATGCCAAGCAACTTAAATAGGGTTTGATTCCAAGTCTGCTAAATCTGCTTTTCATATGTCCAAAGAAGTCTATTGTTAAAAATTTGTAAAGAGAGACCTACTCATTTTTGGTGACAACCTATTTCAAAATGTGGGTTGCATGACCCTTGTGCAGATGTTGGTAAGAAAATGGGAGGCTTTTTTAGGTACTACCTTTCTTGTTTTCACTTTTTTTTTTAATTCTAGCCCCCCAAATGTGACTCGTCGCTTCATAACTATCTCTTTGAATCTTTCACTCTCTTTTGAGATTAGATAATGTTTAGAATTATTGTTTTGTATGTCTGTTTCAGAATCATTCTTTAACTTATTTCCAAAATGTGTTTATAGAATCTCTAAAACATAGTCTGCAAAGTCCATTTACCAAATGTTTTTAATTATTGTAAACTTATAGTACTCTAGTTGCAGCAGAAAATTGGTAAACAAAGCAACTGCAGGTACTATTACAGTTTTGCCATTTTTTGGAAAGAAGGAAATTCACGAGTAAGCTAGGGGCTAGGAATCACAATGAATGTATGTGTGATTGTTTCTTGAAGGTGGTCTGATGAGCTATACAGATTATCACAGGAGCTCATTAAAGGTCAGCTGAAATAGAAAAAAAAAATGTATTTACCAGCATTTAATTAGTGGCTACTACTTTCCATTTGCTATACTACATACTTTGCATTCATCATCTATTTAGTTACTATTAACTTATTTTTAAAATGAGGAAATTGAAATTTTAGAGGGTTTAAAGAGCCTGAGACTACATTACTAGAGATGTGTGATGATAGGGTTTTATGTTCTACCACTGCACGAGTGAGAAAAATCAAGGATTAAGTTAGATGAAACCAAAAATTTAGCAGTTAGCATAATTTAATAATTCAACCCAGATATCAAGTTCTATTTCAATTTTGAAAATTTAGATATTCAAAGCTAGCAATATCTACCTAATATATAGAAAAAAATATTAGAGGTAAGTTAGATTAGCTCAAAAGAAGCTGTGTTGTAAATTGGAATGACATAAGAATTTGCATTAATTCAACCAGCTTTGACTTCATGATATATAGTGGGGAGAAACATTTTATCAAGTACCTTGTTTCCACATGCTTCATGAGTTTTTTCTTTTTTGTAGGAATATTATAAAGAATTAGGTCATATTTCATATTGATAGAACAGTGGTTTTTAAGTAAAAATTGTTATGTAAACATTTTAATCATTTAGTACCATTCATTAATGACATTTGCACTCCCCTGGAGAGAATCCCCAAATTTAAAATCATCCTTCCAGAAAGGTGCATTTTTTTTCCAAATTACGAATCACCAACATATCGATGGAAATGAAATAGACCAGAATAGAAATACTGATGTATTTCATGGAGAGTAAGTGTAAGTAGTGCTTTAAGAAACTTGTTTTTGTTACCTATGTGTGTGTATATTTACTGGTGTTTCTAGATCCCAGTGTAAGATTATTTCTTATTCTGGGTCATGCCCAGAAGTATTCGAGAAACCCTGCCCAAGAGCACACAGCTAACTCAAATTATTTAATCTGCTTTTAAGAGAATTATAAATAGGTTTTAGCTAAAGATAAATGTAGTCTCTTATGATTCTGAGTGGTGTCTAAAATATCCACTATTTATTCAACAGAATTTGAGACTAGGAATTGGTTGACATCATATGCTTTGGTGCCTTGGACTTTCAGCTTCCAGGCCACAAATTATTGTGATATTATTTTCAACCAACAACATACCTACATATATGACTTTTCTCAAAATAAAGGTACAAAGTGATGAGTAATTGTTATATTTAACCCTAAAATAGTATGCTTAGTTTATGATTTTTTGAAATAATATTTTCTATCCTTATAGTCTATTATTACCTGACTTTTATACACTTCATATTTTCTTGATGTCAGTGATAAAGATTTATTTCAGTCCCCAAAGTGTGCATTTTTATCAGTACTAATTCCTAAAAGTGTCATTTCAAACATAATGATAACATTATTTCCAGTATATTATACTGTAACATAATGTCATACTAGGTACATAGCTCTGCTATCAGCTATATTTACATTTCAAAAGATTATGAAGGCAATTGGTAAAAAGAAGAAGAAATGTCAGGTGATTTCTTTTACTACCATTTCCTGGAGATATAATATAGCATCTACCATTCTCCTAGGTCTTGTTTTCTAAAGCAGAGAAACAACATGATTTTTCCAGGGAAGAGTCCATTTTTATCAAAATCAAGATGCAAAAATCTATGTATTTATCTTGTTTATTAGAAAAACATGCGAACTTTGAGAAGGAAAATACTAACTGGATTTTTGTTCTGCTTTGCCATGCAAGATTTCTATATATAGTAGCAGAAATGCTATCTGTGACCAAGCAGAGAGGTCTAGTATAGTGATCATTGCATAGAACTCTGTATTTATTTTTATATCCAAGATTTCATCATCTAATTTCACCCTTAACACTATTAAAATTATACCTCCAGAAGGTATGGTCCAGAATAAATAGAATTAAACAGCTTTGAAATTCCTTTATATGTCCAGAGTTCCTAAAATCCAGACAATTCCCTTAGGATCTTGAGATGACTTTTTGATACGTCTGTGACATTTTTCTAATTTTTGCCTAGATTTGGGGTTACTATTTACAATTCAGAATCAAACTATGACCCGACAAGCTGTCTAAAATTCAGTTCTATTTTGGATATGTTCCTATTTCCTCCCTTAGGTAAGAAGCAAAGGCATTCATCCAATATCCATTCAACACACAAATGTATTAATTTTTATTAAGAGTTAACTATTTTCCAGGTACACTTGCAAATACAACTATAACTCATATCAGCATACAAACCACCTAGATCCTTTTGTTTTCATCTGTTCTAATTTCTTATTTTACTATCTAATTTCCTTTCATCTTCAGAAAATCTTTCTTTTATTCTTTCTTAACAGTGGATGGTTTTAGTTACTGATTTAAAGCTTATGCAAAGGGATTTAATGTGAAGAGCATGAGCATAGATCAGCCCAACTATGTAACATGTTTCCATTTTCCATCTCCATTTTCTTTCTTTCTATATAAACAATTTATATGGAAACTACAAAAGATGACTAAGGAAATATAATACACAGTATGTTTCCTTGGTTAGATATAATATTATTAACAATTTTCTCTCAAAAGCACATTTTTTTCTATAAATTGTTTTATCTACAAAGACAATGTGAGAAATGGTTTCAAAAACTGACCCTGCTACCTTTTTAAACAAAATCTATATATATTTCTATGAAAGCACTAAAAATTTGAAAACCCAGAAAAATAAAAATGAATACTGCTTAAAAAAATCTTTCATGTGTTTCTTTCTAGTCATTTCTCTATATCTATTTTAAGTAGTTGTGATTAGACAACAAAAACAATTTTATCCTACCTTTGAACTTAAAATACCATAATTAGTGACAATAAAAGGGAAAAATGATGAAGAAGCTCTTCTATTATCCATCATTGTTTTTTTTTCCATTTCTACTCCTAGTCATTTTTTGATGACTTCACATTAATTTCCTAAGCTTGGTAGCCCCACTACATAACTCCTCAACTTCTTACATTACAAAGAAAATAGAAAGTGAGGGTTGAACTATCTGAGCATCATGGAGGGAGCCAAGCTGACTCTTGTCAATGTTTCCCAGACCTAGGGAATTCTCACCATACTTGCTCCTTGAGGCCATGGAAAATGTGTATTTCTTGTAAAGTGAATCTTTTCCTTTGGCCTCTACCTCTTTTCTAGACGTCAACTTTTCTTTTCTGAGGACCAAGCTAAACCCTGGGGATGATCATGTTTGTAATTGACCACAAACAGGGTCTAATATGTTTTGTTGAGTGATTACAATATTCTGGTATCTGAATGGCTTTAGTCTCCATCACTCTCTTGCTACTCTTAGTCTATCTGCCTGGTGCTGTATTTACTTTAGTTTGAAACTCCAGGTATAACCTTAAGCATTTCAACTCATGTCCATCTTTACACAATTTCCTATCACAGTCACACACCATCCCAACCCAAGCAAACACCTTAAGACTTCTCTTCACCTTATAGTCAAGCTTTTTGATAATTTCTCTTGGAAAATTGCTTTTTCTTGTTATTCCTGCACTTGTTGAACCATTACATGTTGCTATTCTGGAATGACCCATATTATCTCTTCTATTTCTAAATATGACCAGATCTTACTCATTTTTAGAAATTCAATTTAGATAAAAGAAATTCAAGAAAATTACCTCCAACCTTGCAAAAGCTAGTTTAGGTGACTCTGTCTCCACTGTGCTCTCCTAGAATAGCCTCTACCACAGGACATTTCAATACAATTATCTGCAAATTTTCATGAAGCCAGGGACTGTAATTTATTCAGAATTGAAGCTTTAGCACCTTATAGATGACCTTGCATGTTATATGTTAAAGGTAAAAATATTCAACAAGATTAAGTGGAAACATCATGTGTAAGGGACATTCTGGCTAACCTACTGAACTGGATTCTTGCTGAAGATATGCTGGAGATAACAGGATTGTTGAAGATAGGGTAGTCAAGCATTATTTGGGGTATGGTGGAGAATGAGGAATCTGATCATGTATTGAGGGTGAGCAGATATTGAGGGCGGGAGGTTCTGGGTATAATGACTTAGGAGGATTCTTGCTAAATCTGGATTTTGCATGAAGTGTACAGAGAGGCTGAGGAGGAGGCTCAGAAGCATGACTAAAATTTGGCCAAACAAAGAATATTTGTCACACAGACAAAATAATCATGCCAAATAAACAATTCATTCACATCTGGCATGTATTCACCTTCATTCTATAAAGTGTGCCTCAATTGCTGTTTTCTCCAGAGATTTGCAAGGTGAGAGAACAATTGTGAGCTTCAGTTGCAAAACTAAAGAAACTTAATGTATAACTGTTTATCTTTCTATTTCCATGGATCCATTCATCAAGGAAGATTTGGAAGGCTGCTCATCAAAACACTGATCATTTCTTTCTTATATTTTTCTATAGCATGAATTTTTGGCAAGGACCATGTACTATCTTTTTGTAAATTACATTTATAAAAATCTTCATCATATACAAAAATATACACAAAAGTAAGTAGAAAATTTTAAAAGGGGCGACTTAACAGTAAGTTTGCTTCAAACTATAAAATTCTATAATCATGAATAATAAGTTTCCCTATTCATGAAAGTCCTTACTAACTTTTTCTCTCTAAATATCTGAAGAATATGTTGTCCATATCGTTTTTGTGATACTCTTATGTTTTTATTTAACTGATTTATGCGTCTTCCCCAGATGACTGTATATTTTCAATAACCTAGTCTGTATGTTACTTTCTCTTTTCAGTCTAAACTACTTATCCCACCCTCAAGCATAACCCAATACTAAATTAGACATATAATAGAACTTTAATAATCTTGACTAATCAATTAAGTTGATATTCTATGTCATAACATTTGTAACAGTGCTTCTGGAACAATATCTAAGAATTCAATTCTGAGGTTTTGAAAACTGGAAAATTAATTATACCAAATAGGATATTAGGATACATCAATTGTTCTGATGAATCCAAGTTTGACAGATGTTGTATATGTGTAAATAATTCTTTGAAAACACCAAATTCATGTTTACCCATTATTGAATGAAAAAAATAAAATACTTGGAGTACAAAGAGTGACAGGATCCCCAAAAGTCGAAGTTTTATCTACCCCTGAGACAGGTCCTGGTATCTGATCAACTTAAATATTCGTGGAGTTTCAAGCACACATCCATTTGCCTAGGCTGATCTGCAAAATTTGCTCAAGACTTCAGTGCACACACCACATGGAGTGAAGGAAGCTCAGCTCTGCATGCACACCAGAGTTCCCATGGTGGGTGTCTGCAGCAGTGGCCTTCCTGAAACATGGTAAGTGATTTCTGGGTTGTAAGATTAGTGGCAGGCAGAAAGCCAGGATGGACTTATCAATTGGCAATCACAGATGTGGACTTGAAAGGAAGGGTCAATAACACGTGGGGTATTTTTACCAGCTATATTGCATTTGTACTCACAGGAAGAGGAAGTCTGGAGAAATTTGGACAATATTAATATTAGTATATTTTTCTCCAGCATTTACTTTGTCTCAGTCTATCATTTTATGAATGCAATAATAAATATTTTGTTCTTTCTACCTCAATCATTAACTTTCTACTTATCTTACATTCTAGAAGACTTTTCCTTAACTTTTCACTCAATCCTTGATCTTACATTTCAGAGAAGGGAAAAGATTTTTCACTAGGCACAGAATCTGGCTACAGAAGATCTATAAAGTCACTTCTGCTAATTGAGTGATCTATGCTATAAAGTTGTGTTCTTTATTTTTTTAATTATTAAAAGAATATATACAGTCAAGTAATTATCATACTAGGAGATACAGTATTATAAATAATTTATCCTTCCTAAACTTTTAAAATACTCACCCCAAACTATAATAAAGATAATTAAAATTACAATAGAGTAAAACATTAAAAAGAAATAATTTATTCTCAAACCAGTCATCATCATTTATAACATAGGCCATAAAAATAGGCTAATAAAGCATGTTTGGTATTTGATTTTGTAGGATTCAAAATGTTACCCTGTATACTGTTATATCTTATTTATCTTAAATAAAAGGCATTTGTTTTTTAAAATGCATTATTTCTGTATTTCTAAACCATCTTCGGATCGCCTAGCTTTTTCAACACTAGAGGGCGATATGTTCTTGTTTTTATTGCAAATATAGACCCACAGAACCTGCTTTCTTTTGACAGCTTACCAAACAAAAAAAAGTGCTAACTAGATTAAGTACAGAGCCGACAGGCAACTTTGCTTCAGGAGAAACATCCTGCTGTTGATACCAGAGTAATATCAGTAATTCTGAATATTAAAACCCCGATTAGGCCACAATTCCCCACCAAATACATTTAATCAATACTTTCTTCATATTTGTAATAAACGATGAATATTGTATCCCTGATATGATTCTGTATCTGAATTCTTTTGTCTATTTTTTAATTAAAAAAAATTTTTTTTGGCTGTTGTGGCTCTGACAGGTATAAACAAAATATCACCTCACTTAATATCTTCCTAATTTTGGTGGATTTTTAAGATCTGAATTTTTTTCTTAAGTGAACGGAAGTATAATATCTGTATTTCAAGGGTGTATAAAACCAGCTTTGTCATATCTTATTTCCAAATTTCTATTTTCTTTAGGATATATTTATTTTATTTCTTAAAATGCTTTTTTATGAAATAAGGTTACTATTCTGTTTTACATTTTCCTATTACAAATGTGTTTGGGAAATAATTTCATTTGCCCAAAAAACATAATTTCTAAAAATTTTAATCTGCTTAAATGAATAACTCTGTTTAATACCTTAAGAGTAAAGACATAAAGTAAACAGTAAGCAAAACATATAAAAAATAGAAATGTGTACACCATGATTTAGGTCATCTCTCAGTTGACTCAGTTCTGATGTGGAAATATAAAGCACAACAACTATATTCAAAATAATTTAAAATCATGGTTACAATTTATTTAGAATGGCATTATGATTTATTTGCAAAGGAAGATTTCAAGATATCAAGTTCTACTGCTCACAGTTATACCTTAGAATTGTAACATTATATGCTTCCATTTTAATTTGTCATTTACCTAAGAATCTATAAAAATACCTTATATGTAGATACTTTGCTGATTATTTGAAAGATAATGGATCATTAACAGATTGTACATGCAATGAAATACACTCAAATTAAACCTCCTGAGTAATGCAAACATATATATACAAAATATATACATTTAAAAAGAATTTCTATTCATATTTTGAGTTTTTCTCCAAAGTTGATTTTCTTAGTTATTAAAAATTTGTTAAAAAATTATTTTTAGGAACTAAGAAATCTTGTTCAATGTCACAGAATGTATCAAATAAGATGGTAGTACAAGTTAAAAGCTATAATTGGAATTCAAACATCAAGGTGATTGAAAAACATAATCCAAAAATACATCTTAATTAGATTTGTCAACCATTCTGCTCAAGTCATGATGAAGGCCACATAGACACATGTACACATACCCCCCAAATCATAAAGGTCCATTTTTAAAAAGTGGCCATAGACCAAATATTGCACATTCAACATTGCCAATATTGGTATCTGGGCAGTTCTTTAAGAGACACTAATAATGATGCCTCTAGAACATGGATGTAGCAGAAGACATCTGAACCTAAAGGGAATCTGCTCTGGTTCTACTTCTTCACTTCACTAGCTTCTGATTCAAAGCCTGCTAGAGCATGTGAAATTTGACACTTTTAGTTGGCACATCCATGATGTGGCTATGACAAAGGCTGGGAAATAATTTGCTGATACCTAAAGATAAGAGGTAGAAACTCCTAAGACCATGATTTCTTAAATCAGAAAGTGTATTCAAATTGTTGAACAGAGTAAGGATAAAAAAAAAATTGATATAAATGTGAATTAATCTATAGGACCTTAAGTATATAAAATCATAATAATAAACCCATATGGGATTAAGAATAAGATCAAAGACTAATTGAAATAAATAAACAATACTGCATAAGATAGAAGAGAGTAAAATTGAGGAAAATTGTTCTAAGAACCTTATATTAAAGCCATGATATTAATTGACTTCAGATTGGTAAATTAATAAGCATATTTTGATTTCTAGTGAAACCAATAAAGAACATATATCTTCAAAACTCTATAGTAGAGGAGAAAAAATGAAATGCAAGAATAATATTCAATTATAAATAAATGAATAAAGGAGAGAAAAGGAAGCCAAGAGTAAGCAGGACTAATAGAAAACACAAAATAAATGAGTCTTTTTAGTAATTACATTAAATATAAATTAACTAAATTATATTTTAATAATAGTTTGGGAGATTGACTAAAAAAACCGTTTACAAATCCAAGTATATATTGTTTAAAACTGACACACCATACAATGTGTGAAAGTAAACATCTGAGAAAAATATATCAGAAATATTTTAATTAAAAGAAAGCTGTACTATCATGAAATTAGATTTAAAGCAAAAAGAATTACTAGAGATACAGAAATCCCTTTAAATAATAAAAAGTTAAATTCACTGTGAAGTCATTAAAATTTAAATTTGTAAGCATCTAATGTATAAAGTAGGACTAGACAGAAATACACAGGGACATTTACAAATTGCCAATTGTAGAAGATCGAGAGGAAGTATTTATACCTTTTCCATAATTGATTTAAAAGTTAGATAGAATACTAGTAAGGATAAAGGCAACCTAAACAACATGATTAACAAACCTAGTCTAAAAGGTACATTTAAAGTGTGATATTCAGTAGATGTAGAATGCATATTGAACTAGTAGGTACTTGCAAAAATTAATCACACTGAGCCCCAAAGCAAGACTCAATAAATTTCAAAGAACTAAAAATCATATAGGGATGTATGATCATGATGTAATTAATCTAGAACCAAAATAATTAGAAAATAACAAAATAATTAGATAATTCTAATATATTTGAGATTAAGAAACATAATCCTAAATAATTTATGTCAAAGAAAAAATTCAAATGAATGTATATGTTACAAATTATATCCAAAACAACCCATATCAAAATTTTCAGATTTAGTTAAAACATTAGTTTGAGAACTATAAAGCCTTAGAATCATGTACTAAAAAAGAGAAAAGTGTGAAAAATAATAAACAAGTAAGGCAAGCATTCCTCTCACGAAGCTAGAAAATAACAATAAAATAACAAGGATGGTCAAAGGAAAGATACAGTAAAGATAAACAGAACATAATCACATAAAAAAAAATACAACAGAAAGAAAAACAAAGCCAAAAACTGTTTCTTTTTAAGAGGCTAATAAATTTGACAAACCACCGATTATATTAAAATAAAAAAATATGTATCACATATGACTGATAAGAATGAGAAAGAGAAGATAACTACATTTGCTTCAGACATTAAGAAGATAAAATTATTGATTAATTTATAATAAAGTACTTTAATTTTAAATGAATTTAAATAAATTAAGAAGACATAGCTTTAAAAAATGATTTAGAACAATACTCTGAGTAAAACAAAATGCAAGAATTTGAATAAACATTCAAAAATATTCTTACAAAAGAAAACTCCAGTAACTAATTTCTTCACCAGAAGGTCTTATCAAAGTTTCAAAGAATAAATAATCCCAATCTTATAAAATCTTTTTCAGAGAAATGAAAAAAGAGTAATACCTGTCAACCTCATTTTATAAGGTTGCTATAACCTTGATAGTAATAACTGATGAAGGGATATTATGTAAAAGGAGATTATAGGAAAAATAACTCACAAACATAAGATGTAAAAATTCTAAACAAAGTATATATAAACTCAAACTAGCCATTTACAAAAAAGAATGAAATAGCATCACAAAGTTGAGAGGAGTTGCTCTAGGTTAACTTGTGTCCTCCCCTCTTCCCCCAAATTTGGATTTTTAAGTTCTAGCCCCTAGTAACTCAGAATGTGACCTTATTTGGAAATAAGGTTAACAGATGTAATTAGTTAAGAGGAGGTCGTGCTGGAGTAGGTGGACCCCTACACTGATATGGCTGCTGTTCTTGTAAAAAGGGGAAATTTGATATAGACACAGGCACAGGGAGAATGCCAGGTGAATACTGGAGTGATGCTGTCATAAGCCAAGGAACTGCCAGAAGCTAGGACAGAGACCTGGAACAAATCCTTCCCTAGAGCCTTCAGAGAGAGAGCAAGGTCCAGCTGATACCTTGATCTCAGACTTCTAGCCTCCAGAACAGTGACACAATAAACTGTTGTTTAAGCAATTCAGTTATGGTAGTCCTAGCAAACTAATGTAATAGCTGTGAAGTGCAAGGTCGGTTTAAAATTGATCAATGCATCCAAAACTGTGGCCAAGACAGTTAACTGTTCACCACAAATTTCTGCCCCATTTTGCATGCTCCCACCCCATCCATCTCTTACAGCCAGATCATGGCTATCCATTGTGGGGCCCTCGGGATTTAACCCATCATAGAGGGACCCTCACAACTTATTCCATCACACCATTTGTTCCTGGTATGTCAGTCACCATAAGACACTCAAAACTCCAAGAACTTTTTTTATCCTTCTAGAACACTTGTGTGATCTCATTTCCCACTCTCTCTTTCTCTTGAAAACTTTTACCTTTTAATCAGAATATATGGTCAACTTGTAGCAAAATTTTTTGCCTATATAGTGAAACTCTCATCTCAAAGTTTTCTTCATCTTCTAATTCTAATTGAAACCTGGATGCTTCCTGAAGACCTCCGGGCTCTCTGGTGATAAGGATACTTCACTTCCAGTTCTACCATAGGGTCAAGAGGGTGGTTATATATCCTTGTTGTTGTTAACATTGTCATTTCTAGACTATTCTTCTTTCTTACTCCCTAAAAACTTCTAACTTTTTGTTTTATCAGACCATAACACACACCTGCACTCCTTACAGGAGTCATCAACTAATTCCTGGGTTAGATTCCTTCAGTCCTGGAAAATCAATTCTGGATAACCCTCATTCTTTTAAAAATGACTATATATCTAGATGATTCTTCCAACACTAAATTCTCAGTATTTTAATCCCCTTTCTAATGTTCTTGCCTTTTCCTCACCACTGCCACTCAGTTCTATAGTCATATGCTAGATGCTCTCATTAAAACAACTAACTGTATAATTGTAATCCATTTATAACATTGATTTTATATATTCTACTATCCAGTTTCAGTTTCCAATTTTTTTTAGTTCACATTACCTATCATCCCAACTTCAACAACTCCTAATATCTTTAAGCCATGACCCTTTAACTTTTCACTCTCTCTCATAGCCTCAAACCCCTACTCACACAGTTTAAATTCCATAATCAGCCATATATTCATTCCATTTCATAAACTCTTAAACCCTTATATCTTCTCTTATTTCATGATGCACATTTATCTAAAAAACACTGGCTAAATCCCACAATACACCAAATCTATGGCAACAACTCTGAAGATGGATGGAACATCATCAAACTGGCTTCCACTTAAATTCATTATCAATAGCTTCAAGCGGGCCTTTAATGTTAATTTTTTTTTAGTCCATTAACTATGTCTTCTCCTAGATGACTGTTATACACCCTTGTCCTCTCTATTCAAACTTCTAACATTTCTTTATTTTCCCTTAATCTCAGCTGAAAATCTTGTTTTTTCTATTTCATGGAAAACACAGTAGCAAGAATAAAGAATTTCTGTAAGTTCCTACTGCCACAGTTATGTAAGTAGATGCTCTTTTCTTGAGGAAATATCCATTCTAGCTACACACAGCACTTGTGCACTAGTTCCAGGCTTTACCACCTGCTCATTGAAGACATTGCTTCAGTAATATATTCCTGTTTCATGTAGCTTCAATGTTTTCCATATCTATGGAATATTCCCACCAGTATACAGGTATTCTATTATTTATTTCATAACTTACTGGCAGCAAGAGGCTATTACTTCATTTATTTCCTCTTTATAGTAAAGTTCTATGAAATGATATGTTGAATTTTCTATGGAACCTGTTCCAATCAGGCTTACCTACATCATTCATCAAAACTGCTCAATAAATCCTAAATCTTTTACTTGCTTTTTTTGTATATTCAAACACCTTTCTGGTATTTCAACTTGGAAATCTAATGACCTCTCAAAGTTAAACAAGACCAAATCTGATTGTCTGATATTTTCATTAACCCCAAAGTGATTCCTCTTAGAGTTTTCCCAGATAAGTAAATTATAGCTCCATTATTTTATTTGCTTAGGCACACACACACAAACACTTTGGGGTTTGTCACTGAGTCCTCTCTTTCTTTCCCACCAGACCCTCTAGACATTCAGTCCACTGACCTTACCTGTAAATATATCTAGAAACTGAACACATCTTAGCATCTCAGTTATAACTATAGTACAGATTAGAATTGTTTCCACTGGATTACTGAAATCCATTCCTATTTGATCTCTGCCTCTGCTTTTTCCCCACATCAGTTTTTTTTTCAATATGTTGCCTATAAGAATCATTTTACAATGTACAGCACGTTAGGTCTCTCCTGTGACTAATTCCACACCCCCTTAGTGGTTCCAACATTTCACTCAAAGTAACAGCCACATTCACACAGAGTGTTCTATGCAGCTCCACGTCATCTACCACTTCTTGTCATCTAATTATCTCCAATCCCACTGGCACTGGCCTTCTCAGTGTTCTCTGAACATGCTGTATCCTTCAGATTCCTACCTCTGGGCTTCTACACTTGCAGTTTCTTCTACCTAGAATACCTGTCCCACAAATAAAAGCACAGCATAGATTCTCTTTCTTTTAGTCCTACTTAAATGTAATATGTTTAGTATATATGGATTCTGGCCTCTCAGTGCAGGATTGAAAGCTCTCTCCCAGAACTTCCTAACCTATCCTTGTTTTTTTTCTTCTGTGTGTGTAATTTTTAACAATCTACTATACTATATAAATAATATTACTTTTTTCTTGTCTATCACTTGTCTGAATTTAGCATTTGAATCAGGGATATTTTGCCTTATTCCTTTCTATTCTCAGTGTCTCTATCCCACTTTAAAGGGGAGTGGTAGGAACTGAATTGACAAGACAGATAGGTGGCAGAAGATAAAAAGCTCATTCAAAATGCTAAGGATTTTAAATTGTCTTAAATATTGGACAGCTATTGAAATACTTTAATTTGGAGACTGAAATAGTATGTTGTCTTTATAAAGTTTTTTTCTGTGGGAATAAAAGGACAGACTGGTACTGGAGCTATGAACAGGAGAGAATTTAAGAATTTATTATAATAGTCCTGATGAAGACTGAAGAAGTTGGAAACAGGTATTTTAAAAAGCAAGTTAAGTCCATATGGAGAGCAAGACAGAATAGCCAACATCTTAATGAAGGAGAATAGTCAGAGGAGTAACAAACTTCAAAACTTACTATCAAGCTACAGTAACCAAGACAATGTAGTATTGGCAAAATAATAGACAGATAAATCGAACAGAATAGAGAGCCCAGAAGAAAACCCAAACAAAGGTTGTCAGTTGATCTGTGGCAAAGGTGCAAAGGCAATCCAATCGAAAAAGGGAAGTTTTTTCAACAAATGATACTGGACATCCACATGCAAAAAAAAAAAAAAGAATCAAAGACTCTATACACAGACCTTGTACCCTTCTCAAAAATAAATCTGAATCATAAATGTAAATGTAAAATATAAAAAAACTGTAAAATTCCTAGAAGAGGAGAAAATCTAGATTATTTTGAATTTGTTGATAACACTTTTAGATACAACACCAAAGGCATGATCTATTAAAGAAAGAATTGATAAGTTAGACTTCATTAAAATAAAAAAAAAATTTCCCTGTAAAAGAATGAAAAGACATGCTACAAACTGAGAGAAAATATTTGCAATAAATATATCTGATAAAGTACTGTTATCTACATTATACAAAGAATTCTTAAAACTCAACAATAAGACAACAAATAACCTTATTAAAAAATAGGCCAAAGACCTGAACAGACACCTCACCAAAGAAGATACACAGATGGCAAATAAGCAATGAAAAGATGCTCCACACATATCATTAGAACACTGAAAATTAGAATAACAATCAGAAAGCACTACACACTTACTAGAATAGCTAAAATCCAAAATAGTAACAATACCAAGTGCTGGGGAGGATGCAGAGCAACAGGAACTCTCATTCATGCTGGTGGGAATGCAAAATGGTACAGCCACTTTGGAAGACAGTTTGGCAGTTTCTTACAAGGCTAAACATAGTCATACATGATCCAGCAATTGAAAGTATTTGCACAAAAGAGTTGAAAACTTATGACCACACAAAACCTGTGCATGGCTGTTTATAGCAGCTTTGTGCATAGCTGCCCAAACTTGAAAGCAAACAAGATCTCCTTCACTAGGTGAGTCAATAATAAACTTTGGTAGACCTGTAAAATTAAATACTGTTCAGCGCTATAAAAAATGATCAAGCCACAAAAATATATGGAGGAATCTAAAATGTGTATCACTAAGTTAAAAATTCAATCTGAAAAGGCTACATACTGTATTATTCCAATTATATAACATTCTTCAAAGGCAAAATGATGAGACAGTGGAAAGACCAGTAGTTTTCAGGGGTTTAGATGAAGGAGGGAGGAATGAATAGATAGATGGCATGCAGAGAATTTTTAGGGCAGTGAAACTACTCTGTGTGATACTATAATAGTGGATATATTTGCTATATATTTGTCAATCCCCAGAAAACACACAAAACCAAGAGTGAATACTAATGTAAACTATGGATTTTGGGTGATAATGATGTGTCACTGTAGTTTACTCAATTGCAAGGAGTGTTGGATAGTGGAGCCTGAATGTATATATACATGTGTGTGTGAGTGGGGTTATATGAAAACACTGTACTTTCTGACCAATTTTCTGTGAATCTAAAGCTTTTCTAAAATGAAAAGTAAGCAGTTTTACAATGCTTGTCTATAACTTTCTAGCTTTTATAAATTTGTAGCCCCATGTGGGTAACATGGTTGGATGTATTTAAGAAACAAAATACAAAAGCCACAATTTATAAAAGGAATTCTATACTTTCCTCACAATTTCTAAACAACATTAAAGATTCCCAGTTCATAAAATAAAGTGGCACAACTAAAACATTGTTTTATCTATTCTTTAATTTCCCCACACCCAAAATCTACTCTGGAAATCCTCACATAACAAAATTTCTTTTCTGACTTTTTTTCTTCTCCCCCTCCTCTGACCTCTTCACTCTAAGACTCTTCAATTTGTATCAATTGAGTTCACTCTCAAAAAATAAGAATATCCTTCTTTTTTGGGGGGGACATGGAAAGGGTGAGTGTTTAATACTATTTATTTAATACTGTTGGGCAAGTTTGTGAATAACTTCCTACGAATTATTTTTATCTGTCATATAAGAAATAGAAATGACATAACTTGGTGATTGAATGGATATGGAGAAGGGATTAAAAAAAAGAATGGCCCAAAGACTTCAGGTTTTCAGTTATTCATTCACTATTTACTGAATGCTTACCAAGTCCCAGATGCTCTATCCACCTGACAAACAATACTTCTGCTCCTGAAAAGCAATGGAAATCTATTCTGTGACACAATTACCATAGAGCATGATAAAGGCAATAATAGGGTAAGTATAAAATTATATGGAAGAGAAGATGAGTAGAATGTGACATATAATTTTTGAAATGTCTGTGAGACATTCAGAAGAAATGTCCACTAGGATTCTGGTAATATGAAAATGGAATTTAAGGTCTGTGATGGAATTGTATGTTAAGGGGTAGGAAAATCCATGATATTTAGTGAGAGAGCTAAGAAACAGCATGTTCAATAAAATTACATGTTGTTTAGAGGTATATCATTAAAACTTTTAACACTGCATAAAGTGTGGTTAATGGAAGAGAGCCATGGAAGTGATAAGCAAAGGGATACAAACATTTCTATTTTGAATGCTATTAATGAGTCAAGAATACAACTGAAAATCGACCTTTGGTGACCTTAGCAAAATATCCAGTAGTGTAGTGAAGTCAAGTAAAATACTAACGTGAGTTGAGAAGGATGTAGGTGGTGAACAAGTTGAGAATAGCTGCAAGTAAAAAGAAAAAGGAAGTGAAGTAAGTTAATGGGAACACAGAACTTGCTGATATGATGAGTAATTGCTTATTAGCTGAATGAGAACTCTTAAGGATATGCTATGAGATTTAAGGGAAAAGAAAGAGTCCTGAGGACTGAAGTCATTAGGAGAGAATTTGGAGAAGGAAATATATTGTTCTAATCATAGAAAGATGAGAGATTTGGATCTTGACAAGGAAAGAGAAAAGAAATTTGAAACAGAAGAGAAAACCAAGATCTAGGACCAGGCAGGGAAGTGACATGACCAATTTTGCTCTTAGAATTCCAATGCAGTATTCGTTTTCTGTGCTGCTGTATATCCTTTGTTAAATCAACATTATAGCCAGTAGCAATAAAATGATTGCCATCAACTGAAAATTGCTTTGGTTTGGCTCAATAATAATTCCTTAAAAACAATTGTTATATTTAGTATTGATCTGCATCCTTGTTAATTGTCTCAGAGACAATCATGGAAGCAGTTATCCATGAAACATAAAATGCTCACTTAGCCTTCATATTCTTACAGGCAAGGAAACTAAGATACAAAAATGAGTGAATGAAGCTGCAATGTATTTCCTGACTTATTACTGAGTAAAAGAGAGAGAGAAAGGATTTCGTCTAATATTAAACATTAAAGTTTAATTTGAAGAAATCACAAAGGAATTTATTAAACTATAAATCATAAAATATATATATTAATGGGCTTTTGATTGCACACTTAATGTGTTACTAATAGCATTACTTTATATTCACAAGTTACATTAATATCGAGTCTATCAGAAGCTATACTTTTAATATTTTAATTAGTCTTTTCCTGAATTTAGGTAAACCATCACTTGATGATTATCAGTGAAATTCGCTTGCATCAGAAGTAACAAAAGATTACTATCATTTAAAATTCATTTCACAATCATTTCTCTACCACTGACTTTATTACCTAGGGACCTTTAAAGTAGTCAATACATAAATTCCTGGAGAAACTTTAGTTTGTTTTGGGCAGTATAACTGAAGTCTAATATCTAGTTTATAGGAGGTTCTAGTGAGGTATTTTTCCTCTTTTATATTACCATGCTATCATGATATTATCTGTGTAGCACTATTCTACTAAGCTGCTTGCAATAAAAAATAAATTCTTTTCAACTAGATCCTCTTTTTCTTATGTACAAACAGCTATAAATTCCAGTGATCAAAATTACTATTCAAAGAACTCCAGGAAGGAATAATTGGAGAATTTAATGTACAGAAAAACAAAGAGATCTGTCCAATGTCTCACAGCTAATGTGAACCCACATTTTCTGATGGATTCTAAATCTCCTCCTCCACTGCTGCTGTCCTCCATTTGTACCCTAAATGCCATTAAGTGAATTTCATTGCCACACACAAGACTTATAAAAAACTGTAATGAAATGGAAATGTTGAGATTTTCTTTGGATGATTTATTTCCTAACTATATAGACTGACATATCTTATAGTTACTATTTCCACCTTTTACTTATTTCTTTTACTTCAGAGCATTCTTAATTTTACAATAGCACAAAATAGTCAGATAATTCTTTACCAAAGGGAGACAAGGCTCACTCCTTTCAATGGTAATCTGCAGCTGCTGTTTTTTTTAATCTAATAACTTTGTACTTTATGTTATTTTAACTTTTGTATACTACAGAAAAAAACAACAGCTTGGCCATCAATCAGAAATAATATGGGTGGTCACATGTCAATATATCCCATATAGAATTTCATCCTTTCAACCAAAACTAACCCAGTATGCACAATTCTCAAAGTTTGGGGAAAGCATGATAAAAAAACTCTTGGGAACACGCTTGGAGTGATTTCAAGCATTCTGCTACTTGTCAGAGGATGTTTCCTGAGAAGCTCCTATTTTATACTTGATGACTGGAATCTAGAATTGTTACAAACATTACTTATGAATGCTTAAAAGGTACTAGACACTTAACCAAAATAATTCACTTAGGTAGCCTATTTGGTAGAAAATACTGGGATTCAGAAATGTGAAGTATTTTGTTGATCTTCAAAATATTTTGAAAAAAGAATACAAGGCTTGAAAGTGGTCTTGTTTTACATGTGGAAACAAAAAAGTCAGTTTGAGATACTCCAACATATCACATCTGTGGCAAAACTTAAAACATATTTTGTATCTTTTTACCCTCAATCTAAATCATCATGAGTAATTTAGAGAAGTTCAATCTATTGTCCAGAGGCTTCTATGGAAGGAATTCCTGCTATGAGTAGGAATGAGTGATGGTTACCAAGCTCTCTTACATTGCTCATTGTGTGACTACAAGGGGTGTGAATAAAGACTTTAATATGAACATTCTGCCCATCGAAAAACTGCTCTAGCAGTTAGAAATCAGTTCAATGAATTTCAAGTAAACAATTGGGTAAATTTTTGTAGCAGCATGTTTTCCACAATGCATACATGGTTACATGTAAGAAAAAAAACATTTTTTTCTTTTCCCCATTCTTTTTTTCCCCAAAGATATTTTGAAGAGCAACACAATATTTTACATTTCACAATCTCCCAGTATTTTCTATCAGTTTTCCTAAGTGAATTATTTTGGTGCTCTGCCTAGTATAAATTTAAAACATTCATAAGTAACCTTTCTAATAATTCTAGAAATGTGTCAATAAAGATACCACATGAACTATTTTTTCATGGATATAAAAGGTTTTACTAGACAAAGTTGTAAATTTAGTAACATTTGTATTAATTTTAGTTCTATGCAGTTTCAATTTCTGAAACTTTGTCTTTTTGTCTTCTTTTAATCCCATGTTTTTCCTACTCCAGCATGCCAGAAAATCAAGATAAACTATTTAGCTCCTTTTTCTGACAGCTTTTCCCTGATGTCTGTTTTCTTTAAGACATTTGAATACAAGTTATTTTCAAAACTGAGATGTGTCAGATTAAAATGTTAATCAATGGGGTTTCATCTCTTAAGTTAATTTAATATTTTTAATATTCAAATATGTGATAAAATACAGAAGAGAGAGTGCAAGAAGGTGATTCAGATCATAACCTTCAAGTGAAGGGGATTGGAAATAGTCAATACTCATCACTCAGGAGTTGCTTTAAATCAGTGCAAAATGTTACATTGCAGGTCAAAGTCAGAGTACTGATGCATGTAATTAATACTTAATTCCATTAATTTAACACCTCTCATGTTTCCAACTTTGTGCTAAGGACTTTTTATTTATTGTCACACTTAGCTTTTCCAGTAATTCTATCAAGTAGGTATTATTACCGCCATTCACAGATCATGGATCTGAGGCACAGAAGGGCTAATTGGCTTTTCTGAGGTTAGACTCCAAGTAAGGGCAAAGCTCGAATTAGAATCCAGCTTTGTTGGAATTCAACATTACCTCCTGTCTACTATTATGTCACGATGCTAATCTCATATTTAAATCAATTCACATTTGTTTGCATGACTGCCACTCTCCCCTAGTAGGGCTTACACGTCACAATTAGGTCAATCTCTGTATCCTTATCATTTAGGGGTTCATAGAAGCCAGACGTATCTTTCTTATTCATGCATCTAATCTGCAGACATTTTCTTTTTTGGACTGGCTCAAAAGAGAAACAAAATCAGTATGTTTAAATTAGAAAAAAATCATCCTTTGCTTATTTACCATTTTTATCTTTAAGTGATTATACACCTTGTAAAATGATCCTTTTATGAAAAATCGCTTTTACAGTACACTAAAGAACATATTCTGAGTAATACATTTCTATCTAGTTTCACCCAATCATTATTTTCTTGAATTTTATTGACCAGTCTTCTAAGCAGGTGCTAGAGCTGGGTTTTAGGTGTACAGTGATCACTCTAAAGCCTTTTCCCACCCTCCTTACAGTTAGTTACACAACGGAAAACACAGGAAACCTTGGTAACCACCACTTATCTCCAACTCAAGGCAGAGATTTCTTCCCCAGAAGTCTTCAGGATAAGTAACACTCTAGCCTGTGTTGGTTGCTTTGATTGACTGGAATCTCACTGTTTTTTAGAATGTACTGATTTTCTTGATACTGCATAGAAATAACCTCCCAATATCTTTCATGTGTTAGCCCATTGGTGTCACATAATATAAACCAAATTCCCTCACCATTAAAAAAAAGCAATTCTGTGACATATAAAGGTAACTATACTATTCCTCCACAGTTTATTTTCCTTTAAATATCTTTTCAACTATTGCTCATATGACAGGATTGTAGATGTCTCTTCACATTTTACATTTATCAAACCTTTGCTATTTGCCTGTAGGTGAAGCACTTCCTAAGCATTCTTGCTATCAAAATATTTTAGTTTAATTAGGGGCACTGATAGATACATTGACATAATAGGTACTGTGACACAACTATGAGCAGAGCTGGGACAATGGTTCACCTGGCAGGAAGAGGAAGGTCAGAAAAGACTGTTCCTAATATGAGGCATCAGGAACCTGAGACTGGCAGACACGTCAGACCTGTGGTGAGTACGTTTACTAATCATTGTTTCCCTTGATGTTGCTACTGTGATTCTGTTGATTCACATTGTTTGCAGTGGCATTATATTAGCCTTACCATATTTTTGGTTTTTGTTGAGTTTGAGGTATTTTGTAACTGGTCATTAAAATAAAACAGTAGTTACATTTATCTCCCTGTAATTTCATTATGTTAAGTCCATTGTTTCAGCCAACTGAGTGATCTTTTGGAACATTACTTCTTATAACCACAAATTTGTGCAAATGCTACAGGGTACCAGTTCTTCTGTTGCTTAACTTTCAATAATGGCATTAACTTTCAGGCCATAGGAAAAACACAATAGTTTGAGATGATCTATTCACACACTAGTTTTTCAATACTTTAGAACTGTAAAGAGTGTAAGTAACATTGAAATTCCACTTTCTAAAACTGATTGGTCTTTCTACTTTCCAGGGAAAGTAACACTAAACAGCATGTCATATCCTAAACTCTACCAAACAATTTCACAGAACTGAGGATAATAATCAATAGGCAGAGTCAAAATTCAGCTTGTCAGCTTGCATATCACAAGAAGTTGCTATTACTTGTCAAATCTTTCTGAAGTAATGTCCTCAGTTTGGCATGTAACTTTTAAATAGATTTCCTGAGTGTCAATTTATTAGAAAGGTATTTCTTGACCAGCTCTATAGCTTTCACTAACACCCTTTAAGCCACCACCTTGATTTATTTATCTTCCTAGTACTTGTAGCCCTGGCATAGGGTCCTTATTTGTTTACTGCTTGTTTTCTCCCTCCAGAATATGAACTTCTAGAGAGCTAATCTGTCCAGCCTAATATCCTGAAATGATGCTTGGCACGTATTAAAAATAATGGATAATAATATGTACTATCATATTTATGAACATTTTTGAACAAAACTGAAAAACTATTTTCTCTGTTTAAAGTGAAAAATACGTTCAGATGGAGAAATAGAGTAACAAGTACTAAGTTGAGGCCAACTGCAATTGACCAATTTGAACATCATTTTTGTGGTTAGAAAGAAAACACCCTATTCCAAGGAAAGCAGCTTCAGAAACTGAGATATCAGGAACCATAATACTATAAATAAATTAATAAGTATAATTTTTATGTTTCATTTTACTTATTATAGTATGTGAAATCTTAATTGGATTGACATAACTATTAGTGAGTGATTGGTTGGGAAACAACTGTTAAATTCTGATTCTAATTGCTCTCTTGCATTTTAGAGTAATGAATAGAATTAGGACTTTTATATGTGTTTATAAGAGCATATGCATCTCTGCATCTGTTTCCTTTCCTTGTATTAATCTTTAGTGTCACTATATTTATTTCTGAGGTCTAAATGATTCCTATGCAGGTGTGAAAGACTATTCAGTACATCAAGAAGAACTCTTTAGAGATGTCTGATGAAATATGACAAATTCTGTGGATCAGCAGTCTACAATTGAATTTCTGATTCAGGAATGGAGTCAAGCCAAAGGATCTTAATGTGCAAAATAGCTTTCCCTTCTCTTTTTTCTTCTATTAATATGACAGTCGGCCTTTGGGCTGCATATGAATGCTACTATGTTTAAACTCTAAATATAAAAATGATTTATCAAGGTTTAAAATACCAGTCTAGAATTATTTACATTTATTATTATTTTATTTTTACCACTGAACTGTATGCACTGCATGAAAAAGACTCCACTGACAATGAAAGGGAATTACATGGAAAGGGAGCAACGGAATCTGCTTAAGGAATTTAGTAAATCAAATGGAAATTCATAGATAGGAGAAGAGTCAGTATTTTAAGGTTGACATCGCTACTTCTCTGACATGAATTTCCCATCCTATCCTACCTTTTTTTATTATTCAGGGTACTATATACACTTTTTCTGTGCATCTTTCTCACCCACTATGTTTAAACCTGGCCATTAGATAATAATGATTGTCTTTGTCAGCTTGAGTGGTTTGCTCTTGGACTTTACAAGAGAGTATTTAAGCTGAGGTGGAAAAAATAATGAGAGAAAAGGAAGGAGGGGATGAAGAAAGAAAGGCAGTAAGGAAGGACATAAATAAGGAAAGAAAGGAGGGAGGGAGGAGAGAATGGAGAGAAAGAAGAAAGGAAAAAATGGGAGGGGAAGGGAACAGGAAGAAGGAAATGAGGAAAAGAAAAGAAGAAAGTAAGGAGCAAGTGAGAGATTAAGGAAGCATTTCTACATTTTCTTTTTGCTTGAACATACTGAATTGGCCAGCTAACTTGCAGCTTCCACAAGACCATGATTGAAGATATATTTTTTAATGAGGAGGTTAAATAAAACACAATACAAGTTCATCTGATGATGGGATGTCCAGAAGGGAAAATTCTTTCAATTTGGGGAAAAAAAGAAGTGTTTATGCATGTGTATGTGTTAGTTTGCTGAAATTGCGTTCTTTATTAAACTCTTCAAAATATTAAAATAGTTTCTAACAATTGTTACAATTCAGTTTGGTACAGAAGTTTCAATTCTACAACTTTATAGAGTTATCACTTTTATTATCTCAAATACTCTGAATATACAATCAAATTAACTTCTCAAGCATTCAGTTTTATTAACCCTTCATTTTCTTATCATATATTTCCTTAAATCTAATTAATTAGTCATGATTATCATTTAGTATTAATGAAGTGTCTTAATATATTTCTGGAAGAAACATTTCTTAAGTAGTCTATATTTGCAAATTTCCTGAATGAATTACTCAAAAGCCAATACTTATTGTGTCCTCAGGTTATTTTGTTTTAATATTTTTAATGGCCTGAATTATATGGATGCTCATCAATACAAACAACTTATAAGAAGGAAAAGGAGATAAATACATTGAGTTTTATAGGCAAACATTTTCACCAGTAGGAATGGATGGTAAGATGGTAAGTTACTATTCACAATTCTAAAAAACTATTTGTTTTGAAATGCTTGAAGTCATTGATGTATTTGAATTTCATTATCAGACTATTTCAGGTTTTGGGAAAATCTGTATCAATTCAACATTATTATGAAAGAAATTTTAGATTTGTCAACTCGAGAAGGTGATAGCATTCCTTAGAAAACTGAGATAAAGAAAGCTTGGAAATAGGACTGTATTTATAAAAGTTCTGCATTGCAACTGACACCTCTAACTTCTGAGGCTTGCTGAAAATAACTTAAAAAAGAGCGCATTTAACACTCTCTGTAACAGCATAGCTGAAAGTTTGCCGAAGTGTTAAAGAAAAGGTTGGCTAAATGTTATTCCATGATGGCTGAAGGCAATAGCATTATGTCTGACACCTGACCCATTTTTCTCACTTCATAAGCTTAAATTAAGTCAACAAACAACATGGTTTTCCTTTTTCCTAGTTATTTGGAGTACCTAATGGATGAGAGTTAACTTTTCCTTTTGTTGTCTCACTTTACTATATATATATATGTATATATATATATGCACACATGCATTAAAACTGTATATATATATATATACTACAACAGTTTTAGTATGTCTACTTCTACTGTAAATTTTACTAGGCCAGTTAGTTTCATAAAATCTTCACACTTCTTTTCTTTTGGGCACATATTCATATATGGCATTTCTGACTGCTCTGCCATCTCCAAAGATGATGGTTAGACTATGCATCCCATCTTTATTTCTTTTTCTGCTCTTGACTATTAACTCTATTTTAATAGGAGTTTCTGCTAGGCTTATTTACATTTCTCATTAGAGTAAATCATTAATGAAAAAAACTTTGTTAGCTTAAAATTTTATTCTACTCAGGAAATATATTTGTTCTTTAAATATCCCACAGTTTGTAGTAGAGAAAAAAGTAACACTTCAGGTTAGACTTTAAACATAATGTGCTATCAATGAATTTCAGCCCAGAAAGAATTGGCCTTCTGGGTGCACAGATTCTCTGTCTTGGCATCCAGCCAGGGCTGATATTCCAGCTTTATTTTATAAGTTTCCCCAGCTGCTTTCTAAATCTGGGGAAGCAGCATCAGCTAGAATCTTCTAGTTTGAACAAAGCATGCTGAACACTTCTCTGGTCTCCCTGAGTAGTTGTTACTATATGCAGCACAGCATGTTTGATCTTTGGATTTTATTCTTAATGACACCTTTTCTGCTCAAACAGAATGTGCAAGAGGATTATGTAAACATTAGACCTACTGGGGACACACATTTCACTAGGTTAGAAAGGTTTATTTAGCATCTTTAAGATGTAAGGTTAGCACTGAAATTTGAACTAAGAAACTAAATTTATTTTCAATTCAGTTACAGAATGATATTTTTGGGGTAAGAAATAATAGGTATAATAGTTTTAATATTCAGATAAAATATAATATCCTTTTTTGAGATGAATATATATATATAATATATGTGTGTGTGTGTGTGTGTGTGTGTATTTCTATTTTGGTCAACAAATATAGAAATTCCAAATAATGATTTTATATACTTACACATAAAATAGTCTCTACTTACTTCCTTTTGCTATCTAAGGAAAATCATTTAAATGGGCACATTTCTTAGATAATAACTTCAGCTGGCAGAAAACAAAATACAAATTATATATGTTTGCAAGTTTATTGGAAGGAAAAAATACTAAAGTATTCATGAAGTTTTTATCATTTTTTATTTAAGAATTATGTCTTAATTTCTAAATTGCATATATATTTTCCCTCTAAGGGTGGGTTTCATGTTATAGTCAGTAACTCAGTGAGTTATAATTTTTCCAAAGGATTTTTAAGCATCGAACTTAGTGCTGACCAATTGCCATTAAGACAGTTTTAAAACAATAGGACTCTTCTGCTTGGTGTTCAGTTGCCAAAGAATCTCCCCATTAGCTTATCAGGAGACTTCTATCAATGTAAGCACTAATATTAATCATAATAAGGTAAATATTCACAGGATTACTTATTATAAAAACATCAACAATCATAGCAGGTGTTAATTCCCATTTTTGTATTGAGATAAATGTAAATGATAAATGTATTTTGCTTATTAATCTCTTATTTTTTAATGAATTCCAATTGAAGTCTTAGACTGTTTTGGTTAGTGGACTTTATATTCTCTACATACATTTACTTCATGAAACGATTATGACCAACACAGCACCTCCCAGCATCTGGATATAGCTAACTGGCATACTTTTAAAAAAGAAATTAAAATTAGTAGTTTGATTAAAAAAACCTTTTAAATCTTTGTGGAGAAAATCACTGCCTCCTAGTTTTGGAGAAATTCAACAATTACTGTAACTTTTCATCAATTTCCTTTTGTGGCAGAAACTCACAGAATCTGAACCATGAAGTTAGTGAGAAAGTGAAGAGTTAAAATCACTAAGAAAACTTATCAGTATCTTTGTATGCAATTTACTTTAAAACATTTATTATCTTAAGTTGAAAAACATTCTTATGGAAGATAACCATGAAAGCAAGAAAATGTGAGTGTGAAAATATATAATAAAGTGTAAACTACTAAAACTTTTTCAGAACTACATTAGAACTCATTGTATAACCCATCATAATAAAGAAAACGTATCATCACTTGAAATTACTATGATAGTAACTCTAAAAAATACAGTATCTTATTAATCAAGACAAATTGTAAGGAAAATACAGGCTTATGGTTCCCTTTATTTAGCTTTCTTTAACAGATGTTTTGGAAGGGATGTATAAAACAATATTTAAATAACATTTCTTATTTTCCAACTTATTCTGTTCATGAAAAATTTAGAGGTATTTGAAGGTACAGCATAAAACTCTTTTTGTCCTCCTGGAAATCTATGCTTATGGCATATGACATATATTGTTCTAAGAATTTATTTTTCTTTTCCAATAGGACATAGTAGGAATGCATCTATTTCTTTAAATGCAATTTGTGACTGTATCATACAATTTCAAATGTCTGTGACAGCTGTTTCTGTAAAGCATATCATTGGAACAGAGCATGCCTGTCAATCTCAGGTCCCAAAGAGAGGGGATCCCATCTTGAGTAATTTGAATGCCATGTTGTCAGTAACGCTTCTCCGAGAAACATTCATAATCCTACAGCTTGGATGTTGAGTTTGTAAAATTGGCATTTTCAGCATGAAAGGCTAAAATTTTTATCAAGTGAGTTGTTTATTATGCAAATGTTCTGACAACAGTTTAAAATATTTCTAGTTCTATCTCTTTTTTTTTAGCCATGACTGTATTTTCCATTTATAGTGCAAATATAACTTCTACAAAGAGTATAACAGGTAAGCACACACATGCATGCTGAAAAGGGAGATTTAATCTGGTTTAACACTATCATCTGCTTCTGCATAAATCTCTCACAAATGAAACTTTATTGTGTTTAACTTGTTTACACAGCTAAAGAACATATATTCATTATACACAACTCAGCTTCAGCAAATTAAGCAATAACTTACCTAGAGAAGCATTTCAGTTTTTTTTTTTCTTTTCCTAACTTGAATTTATCCCGAATTAGAAAATGAGATATCCAGTATGCAGATTCTCTTGGCTCCAGGTTAATTAGAAGGAGCTTTCAGTTCGTACGATCTGCCTCAACAATATTTCGAGAGCACTCTTTAGCTCCAGTCCCAGTATCTGAACTCTTCCAGCAGAGTCTCTCTTTATTTATATACACATTGTCCTTTTCAAAACAAGCAGCCAGCTGGAATGATTCAAACCTCTGTTCAGCACACCGTTAAAATGCAGCTTCCTTCTTGGATGCGAGAATTACACCAGGGAGCAGACCAAGTACAGAAAAAAGGCTGTGAGAACTATTTAATCACCGGGATTCCGGCTGCTCCTGCTCTGCCGTTGCTACTGCGCTGTGCTTCTTGTTGAGCTGTGGTCGGTTCTTTCCCTCCCTCCTCTCCTCAAATCTCCAGAACTATAAAGGCAGCTCTGCCGGATTATGATTGGCAAGAACAGCCAGTTCCTTCAGCTAATCATCCTCAAGACTTTCAAGGACCTGGAGCTGTTGTGATGTCATCCAGTCAGTGGTATGTTACACACGAGCACATTCCCACAGAAGCTAATTCAGCGATCAGCTGCATTACTCTCACACTACAGTGATTGATTAGATGCTCCTTGAGGATTTGCATAATCTTTCATTGTACAGTTAGACAACTTCCTACAAAATTCTAGAGTAAAATTCCAGTTTTCAGCTATGGTACTGGACCGAGAAATTCTACCAGATAAAAAAGAAAAGTTCAAAACAAGGCTTTCTGCAGTAAATTGTGTGTCAGTCAAACACCTGAAATATGAACTCAACAAAACCCAGTAAAGAACAGGAGGAAACTTGGAGAAAATTAGTGTGCTAAAGACTCCTGAAATTAGTAATATTTTAGACCATTATAAATATTAGAATGAGTAGCTACCTGTATGTGCATGTGTGTGTGTGCATGCATACATGTGTTTGTTTATTATATATTTGTTTCATTAATTGAAGTAAATTATTTTATTATTGTGGAAAAGTTCTATTCCTAGCATGGACAAAAACTGTCCCCATGGCTCATTTTTCTACTTGTCAATATAAGATGAAGATTACCTGCTCTGTTTTCAACTAAGTCATAGTAACTCACAAACATACTATAAATTACATCTATTTATGTGAAGTTCTTTGACCTTCTTCATTCAAATACATACAAGACAAATGTAAAGTGCTTTCAGGGGTATTTTTTTTTCATCCTAGGCTGTATATGATTCCCTGGGCTCATTTTGTTTCCATACCTTTAGTCTCCACTATTTAATTTAGTGGGCTAATGACAATTCAGCCCCAAACCCTTTATAGGCTAGAACAGAGCTGCAAACTTGGCTCAGACCCAGAGTACCACCTTTTGGTATGTGGGTATCTTTGGTTATAAATAGTTTCTGCTTGAATTATTGGGGTGGTATCAGTGATCCTTTCAGTAGTTGCAGGTTGAGGAGGGATTGTCCCTCCAAACACAGCATTTATTGATATCTGGTCTTTTGGATGAATAATTTTAATCTCAACTCACTGTTACTAGCTTTTTTTATATTGCACAAGGTTTTGAGGTTCAGCAAGCTATAGACATAGGCTAAAGAGAGGATAGAAAAGTAATCTAGTGAATTAAAAATAATAACTGTCATTTAGTAATTATCACTGATGATATATAATGTATATGTATATATATATACATTGTATATACATTATATACATGTATACATTATGTGAATTATATATAATCATTATCACTAATAGATTGTTGCAGTTATTTATTCAGATTGCAGGCTAAAAGTATTACTAAAGGAAAATTTTATATTTTGCAAATCCTCAAAGAGTCCAGGGACTACTTACTACCTTTTGAGAATCTTTGGTCTGTGAAGATGCATTTGAAAATCAAGTCAGAATTTACACAGCAATACACATCAAAATTCAAAATGGATAAATAAGTTGCAGCTAAATATTTCAATGTCTTACCAAATTATTATTTGAACAGAATCATGCCAAATACTAACTGCTGAGAAACAAAATAAAAAAAATAAAAAAATGAATATTTTCCATTTTATGTAGTTTCTTATACTAATAATACTTTTTATTTATTCAAGTTTAGTCAATATTCTTGTATTACCTATAAAAAATGAAACCTTTTTTAAAAATACTCAAGTTTTTAATCCTATTGACGTATCTCTACTTCAGAACTCAATAAAGAATGCTACTTTATTAGATATTTTCAGATATGAGTACTAAATGACAATTTGGAGTGAAATGAATAATAAAATGAAAGCACTTTACAATGTAAAAGTGTTACATAAAATAGTGGTGTAAGATATTCTTAACATAATCTAAGATAACATACCTTTAGCTATTTGTAAAATACTAATTAAAAAAAATCTGAGAATCTGAGTTCAAATTCATGGTAAGAAAAGAAAAAACTCACTTTACTTTCCTTTTCTCATTGTCTATTCAGAAATAAACTCTATCCTGGGACTAGAAGGTCCCACCAGATATACACATGTATAAATGATAGAAGCCAACCAAAAACTGCTTTATTTCCTGCTCTTGGGGAAAGCTGGAGAAATTCAGTATCTATAGTGAAAAATAAAAATAAAATTATCCCAAAATACCTTGAATTTTTGTTATAATTTCCCTTGCATATTGTATTTTCTGATGATTAAAAAAAGTATTTGTGAAATTACTAAGTTTTATCACTTCCTAGTCTGTTATGTTGGGGAACTGAAGTAAATGATCTTGAGTTTTGCAAAGAGGGAATGTGATATGCAAAAGAAGATAGGGAAGAATTATTTTCTCAAAGTGTTTTTTAATCACTTAACTGTGTTCTATGTTTATCAACCTTGCACTTAGAGTGAGATATAGGGTCTATCCCGTTAGCTTGTAATAGAACACATTATGCAAAGCATTTGCCCAACTGCTCAGTTGAATATTATTATTTTTCTCTTGACACCACATTAAGTGCAATATAATTTTTCTTCTATCTATTAATACATGTCTAAACATACTCAAAATTCCCAGTGGATCTTTATTAAATTGAACTAATCAATTTTTGGAGCTGCACATATTTTTATTCAATTGCCATTAAAGTCTCTTTTTTCAACTGAGTCTCCTTGAAAGTCCAAAAAATGTACTATATGCATGGTTTTGAAATTGTAAAAATTAAACACTTTGAAATATTCTATAATACAGAGTTAAAATATGTATATAGCATACAAAGTGTGTATCAGTGCCTATTTATTCAATAAAAGAAACAGAACATGTTTACTGAGAAAGGAAACTCATTTTTTGGTTTATATGTCAATTCATCTTTTACAGTGAAAGTCAGAGAGTAATTATATCTACTAATAAAATTATAGAGGACTTCAGAAAAATACAGTATATACAATTTCTAAAATTTCTATTCATTATTTTCTTCATCAACTTTTTTGTTGTTACTAAAGGCAAGTATTAAATCCACACATCTAAAATAAATACAAATTTGCCAAGAATTATTTCCAATACCTTCTAATTACTATTCTTATCCTTCATATGTAGGTAAAGATTTTAATAGAAAATATTAGTTTTAAATACAAAATTTAATTTTTTTCAAGTTTCTCTTCCTTAATTCTACTGCAAAAATGAGAATTTTGAATGAATATAACATTTAATTCACAATTTAAACTACTAAAGCTTATGCATGCAGGATTCTATTACCATGGCATTACTTTCTGTCTCTTACCTTGCAATGATATTTTTTTATCATGAGCAACTTTCCAGTTATCCCAACTAACACAAAAGGCTCTTACTCTTTTTTAAAGGAAAAAGTATGAATAGAAGAAACTGCTATGTTCAAAGTTTATGTCTTTAGGGGGTGAGAGTAAGCCTCTAATTGGGGTAGGAGTGATAATACAAAAACTTTTTTTTTTAGAAAAAAAACTTCTGCTAGTAATCAATCAGATAATTACTCATGTGAGAAAGGAGGAGCATAAAGTCAGTTTTGCTTCATTGGAATCATAGACATGGTAAGAAAAATTATTACAATAACTTTTTTCAGTTATTCTGCATGTCACAGACCTAAATGTTACCTTCATATATGCCTGAATCTCTTGTTAGCAAGTTATTGAGGGACAGAAAAAATGGGAACCACAGGTGGAAAGAAAGGATATTCTTGCCAGTATCACTGTAGTGCATTGTTTCAGCAAAAGACAAATCAGCATGTTAACACTTCAAATAAATCCTTTGAAGATGCAAAGCTTGAAAGGCCAGTGGGGTAACAAACAGACTAAACAATCCAATTCCAGTTTGGCTTGCCATTGCCTAAAAGAACATGATTTTTAATAAATAGTAGATGTTGGCCAAAGCATCACTGGATCACAGAAATCTCTGTTGCGCAGTGAAAGGGTAGCACACTAGTGAGACCCTGGGTGATCCCTGTTATGAGAATTTTCAGTGAATTTCTCTGTTGAGGCTATAAAAAGGTGCTTAGAGTCCATAAAGTACATTAATTAGGTCACAACTCCAGTGAGAGTCTCTTATCACAGAACGTTTAAATACCTCCAAGTGCTTCAGTATGAATGGGGTATCCACAGCTAGCAGTTTCACTGTTTCTTCATTTATTTCTTTTCTTGTAATATGTTTGCCAAAATTTCATTATGGTTTAATGGCGATTTCCTTTTGAGTTAGGCCTTACAAGCCAAGTCATTTTATATCTTCTAATTTAAAGTGCCAAGTGTTCCAAGTGAGAAACCTACTTGCAGAACAGAATCCTAGCATCATGCTGATAAATTTGTAAAAACCCTTTCTACTTTACAGGGTACTTTTGTTTCATCTGTTAGCCAATTCCTTTTATCTTAAGTATCCCAGTATCATTTGTTTTCTGGCTGCTCTAGTCCTTCAGGGAAAGGCATTTCATTTATGAGGCACTCCTGCTAATGCTCTGATCAGCATGGGAAATCTTAATGTTTCACCAAGATTTTGTAAATCCATTTCTGTCTTGTTAGCTCCAATGCCACACTCTAAATTACCATCACTCTGAGATAATTCACTAGGTCCTCCCACTGACTCCTTGTCCTGTTTGGTTTTTAGTATAGTAGTTTTTTGTGGGGATTGGGGGGCTGTTGAGAGGGTGCATTGTGAGCAGTGGTATATATAAGAACATGACGCTTGAAAGCTAGCCAGCAGTGGCTGAAAGTCTCCTTTATGCTTAAGAGGTGATACAAGTGAACAGATGAGTCGTAATGACTAGGGTCAGGCTATGTGCCTTAGTCTGTAAACTCAGTAGCGCCTCTGGAACCAGCTAGCAGTTAAGTATACAGCACTATATTGCCATCAATATCTGTCTTAGAGACACACTAATTTTGAGTCCCAATTATAATCCCAGCAATGAAATATTTGTGTTTTGAGGACAGAGATCGTATCTTCTACTTCTTTTTTTTTTTTTGAGTTATATGCTCAGTATTTGGAGCAGTGCCGTCATACAGAGTATTATCTGCACTTAAAAAAATTAAACTGCTGAGTGAATGGTGGCAACTCAAAGGTAGGAAATGGGGAGAGGAATTCACTAACACTTCACACACAAATACATTTTCAGTGCGACCATGGCACCAGTTCTTTGTTACACAAATAGAAGCAACAACTCATTTCAAAAAATGAAGGTGCAAAGGTGTGTTATAAAACAATTTTTCTCATACATAAGAAAACCTAGATTAGTTTTCCATTTTAAAACCCATGCCATTTAAATCTCCCTAATATTTCTCACAAATAAAGAGATTTTAGTAAGCATAAAGTATTTTTTCTTCTTTAAATATTTAAAATACTTTATATATTTAATTTGATTTTAATTTATAGAATCAAAAGAATGCCATTGTTATTTCTAGATGTTCTGTTATATGATATGATTTGTCTATTTTCTATATTATACTGTCATTTTATTTCAGCACGTTAATTGAAGTTTCCCCTTTCTGAACAGAAATTTTCATACATAAAATGGTTATAAATTAAGTGAAAATAAATGTGGTATTCTGAAGACAGATATTTTCATCAAAATAAGACAAAACAAATATTTGAAAGTAATATAAAATAAAATGATTTCGGTAATGAATTAATAAAATGATACTGTAAACACACTAGGAATGATAAATTTGTTTGCCAGCTCAGCTGTTTATGCCTTTTAGAGGGTGAGGAAGAGAGCAGTAATTAAGAGAGGAAAAAGAAGCATGTGATGACTGCATAAATGTATCAAAAAATATACTTACCAGTCTGCAAAAATCTTAAGTATTTTAGGTTCCCATAGAGGGCAATATTGTATAAAAGATGGTGAAGCAAGAATCTGCCAACTCATCTCTGATGATATGTTTTAAAGAAAACTGCTATTACCAGAAATTTGATACTGTACTTTCTCTCAAACTCTAATACATAAAATGATGCACACAAAAACACAGAGCAGAGACTCATCAAAGGTGAAGAAAATTAATTTAGCATCCTTCTTACTGGTAGATTACTTGAGTGAATAGCCTCCAGTTTCACCTATAACTGGACTCAATCACTGAATCTCTATCTCAGATAGTAGATTGCATTCCGTTATGTAACTCAGACACACACACACATGCACACAAACACACACACATTCATTTAGTCTAGTAGAAATATTAATGAAATAGTTCTTCGACACCTGGGAAAGAATGGTAAACTACAAACTAGATGAACAATCACAAAAATCTCTGTTGTAAAGAGTAGCACATGGGTTGACTCCAGGTGAGGTAGGGGACATTATAAATTAACCAGCGGTAAATCATAGTGTAGGTTATTCCCTCTAGGGACTCTGAGGATATAATCATAGTGTAGGGATGGGCTGTGGAGAATGCAAATTTATACTTAGCTATAGACCTAGTTTTTTATTTCCTGAAATATGCATGCATTCATTTACCTTCCTATGTCCCTCATAACTTGAAAAGTGGTTGCTTTGCACTTAGTCCCTTCTTCTCAGAGATGCTAAATATAATTACAACTTGAAGCATGTTCTCTCAAAGTGACCTTTATAAAAACTGCTTGTTTGTATTGAGCTTATACTGAAAGTAAAGGAGTGGCATTGTACATTGTATAATATCATTAAATCATGATATTACTTTAAATATCCAGTTATCTATAGATTCCAATGAGTGTTGATATGGAGTACATGGAGTAATGGGCATACTCTAATGGTTTATCAGCAATGCATTTCTGAAAGAAAGATGACTTTCTAAATTCCACTTGTTATGGGATGTCCTTTCCAAGATTATTATGATGACATCATATAGGAAGTATTTTAGGTCAAAATAAGTGAACTAAAATCAATAAAACTGTAAGTCAGATTTTCAGTTTCTTTGTCATAAGATACAGAAAACTAGACTTTTTTATTTAAGATATTGCTATGTAAATGAAGGTCAAATCAAACTAAAATAAATTATTTAGTTAAAATTGTCATGCTAGTCTTTAAAATAAAGTCCATTACTTATCAAGTACAACTTTTCAAGTCTAAATAATTAATATTCCTTAATATGACAAACTAAAGGGTGTGTTTGCAGATTTCCAGGTTACCTTGGAAGGATTTATTCCTCCTTCCATCTCTACTGTAGGGTGTTGTAGCTAAAAGTGCTATTTGTTGAACTTGATATTCTCAGTCACTGCTGTCAGCAGAAGTTTGTTTCAATATACTTGCTTTCATAATACATTCAATATTAAAATTATGTTTTCAAATCATTTTAAAGAGTACTTTATAGTTTATAAAATTTCTCATAGATTGTTTTGAGTCTTACAAAGTCCTCTCATCAGAGCAGTATTATCTACATTGCACAGGTTAGAACATTAAGACATAAGCAGCAAATCTGAAATCTACAAGATGTCTCACCTTCTAATCATTGTCTTTCTACCATACCAAAGAGTTTCACACACACACGAGTTTCATAGGACAATTCTATGTGCAGTGTATTTGATACTTTTTTTTTGTTCTATTCCATTCCATGTCTCTCCACTCCATTCCATTCCCTAAACATTTTGAAATGCTGACCTTAATCTATCAATGTAAATGCACATAATGAGCCATGGCCTGCATTTTGAAAAGCAAATCTGAATTCATTATGTAGCTATACAATACTGAATATAAAAAGATCACATCATTATAACTGGAACTGTTGCCCTAATTTTTCCATTTTGTTAACTATTTTTTTATAATGTTAATAGAACACCATTTTTATTTCACAAAGTGACTGTCAATAGGTGATGCTTATTCTTTGGAGTATACAGACCTAAAGAAGCAGACTGAGTTAACATATGAACATTGAAACAAATAAAGCTTTCAGTTATATAATAACACTGGCCTCCTAATGTGGAGAGCAACAGGGTAACTAATATATTAATTCCCTTTAGGACTTTAACTGTTTGCAATTATAAATTTATAGACAAACACTTAGAAATCCTGAACTTCTAATTAAAGAGAAATGAGTTGCCATAAAGCCATGGAAGGAAACATTCAGTGTTTTTTCATGATTATTTGTGGGAAAACAGAAAATCTACATTTAATGCATCATAGAAATCTTACTGCTACCTTATAAGGCTAGAATGATCTTAGAGGGCCAGTAATAAGCTCATTTTATTAGTGTACTGTCTATAGTGACAGTAGTTCCAACCTAATTCTAAAGTTAAAAAAACAACAACAAAAACAACCCCCACTAGAATGCTTTTATTTTATGAAATGTGCTAGCTATAATCTGAGAAAAACAATCAGGGCTTCAAAATAAAAAAGAAAGAAGGAAAATGTAGTGGAATATATCATTGATCTTCTTTACTCCTGCCAGTATTAAAGTCCTTGTCGTGAGACTTTTTTAATTTCTCCCAGTAAGAGGGCCATATTTTCCCAACACTTCACTTTTGGTTCTGCTACATGATGTGTTTTGGCCAATAGAATGAAGGGAAGGTGACATTATGCTTGTTCCAAGCTGAGGCCTAAGAGGCATTATGTGTTTCTACTTACTCCTGTCCATTGTCACTATAAGGACAGGCCTGGACATGGATCAACACTGCACAGAAAAGATGTCCTGTCTAAGTCCAGCTTAGAGCAGATCTCCTAGGTGACCTGAAGACTCATGAGCTAGTCTAGTCAATGCTAGTAGAACCCAGACAGATCAGCTGACCTTAGCTGGTCTACTAATTCATGAGCGGCACAGAAGAGAGACAGAGTCAGACTATATTAATGTAATGGACATGAAAATAAATGGAGCTTTGAGTTACATATTAATATTGCCCTCATTATATAAATAATAATAAAATAGCTAATACAGTAATTCATTTTAGTACGACAATTGTATGGAATTATAAAGCTTTAGATAAACATTTAGAAATCCAAATCTTAACCATTTTAATGGGTAAAATAAATATATATTTAATCTGCTCAATTTTAGGTATTTTGTTACACATAATTATTTTACTTACACATGAAATTGCGTTCCTCTGTGTCTAAAACCATTTTAAATGGAATATCTTATTCTATTTAAAATGTAGATTATGTGAATTGAAGTGAGGAAAAATAATGATCACTTTTTTATCACTAGGATTTGTTTTATCATTATGATTTCTAAAATATGTTTTAATCTATAAAAAAAGTACTTTTTAAAATGTGGGTAAATTTCAAGATTTTTCTTCATATTGTTTAGCTCATGGAGCAAATACATTCTACATTTCTTAACAAATTTTTTTTTTTTTTTGCCAAGGTGAAGATGGAGTTCAAAGCAGAAATGTCACTCATAGACACAACAGGAATTTTTTTGTTTTCCTTAACAAAGATACAAAATAAAACCCACATGAAAAACAGGCACTTTTTGCTTTGGTTCTGAAGTTATGAAGGAAGACATTTGTTTGATGTCATTAGTGAAAGGATTAGAGAACCATCAATTTTACTTTAAAGCAGCAATTGTGAAGAAAGTAGATTTATAATAAAATGCATTCATAACTAAAGACACTCAATACAAGTTTCATGTTGAGGTGATTTAGTTTGCCTAAAATGAGATAAATTAATATTTAATTGGTTCATTCTTACAGGTTCATTTTTATTTGTCTAGTCAAAAATATGTGTTTCTACAAACAACAACCTCATAGTTTGATTCCTAACTTCAACAAGGTTGCCGATGGCTCTTCATTTCTTTTTACTGTTAAATTAACTGAAGACATATTAATACTCCTATTTAAGAAATACAGTGACATGGATAGTACACATCAAATACCTCAACTTTTGACTCTAAGAAATGGGAATAACAATAACTCCCAAATAATTTCAAGTAGTAAGAATGACAATAGTAATATGCCACCACTGATGTCACCAAGCAGCAGAGGTGACAATAACAGCAGTATTTCTTCAACCCTTGTAGGGGTCAGGCAATGTGCTAAATGGTTTGAGCTTCCTTCATGAGAAAACATCCAAAATGTTAAACAAAATTGGGATAAATCCTGGGTGAACCTGGTAAGAGTGCATACATTATGTAAATACAGGTATTAATAGCCCACAGTGGTTGATAAAGAAGAATAATAGTAAGAGAAAAGAGAGAGGAAGTGCAAGTAAGAAGAGAATAGAAATGAAGCTGTCACCTCAGAGTAATGATTATATAGACATTGAGTAAGCTTGGTATCTTCTAAGCCATTTACTTGTATTAACTCACTTAATCCCCATAGGAAACCCACCTCATAAGATACAAATGATGATACTGTAGCACAGAGCGGTTAAGTATCTAGGCTGCCCAAGGTGGTTGGGTTGGCAGCACAACTCTGCCCAGCTCCTGAGCCCACAAAATTAACCTCACACTGTCAAATAAGAAGAGAAGCAGCAACAGTTTTGGTAAAATGGCAAGTTTGCTTGGCTCTTTCACCATTTCACTCCTTCATACTTTTCAAAGCACTATTAAATCCTCCAATGACTTATATTTTAAAGTGTCTGAATTATGAAACAGAGAACCATGTCACAGTGGAAAACAAAGCAAACCATTAAATCATTACTAAGATAACTTTAGAGGCAATTTATTAAAAAAGAAGGAAAAGTTCTGCCAGATGGCAGTCAATAAATTGAATACATCAATAGCAAATTAAAATGGATGCCCATAACAAGATTTAAGAATCTATCTAATCATATGAGAAACACGGTAAACCTATACAACCTGGTTTGACATGGTGAGTTCTGGTTAATTCCTATTGTTCAGGCTTCCTGTCTGTCTGGTTTAGCATTTTCCTGAACTTTTCATTGTCTTTAAACAAAGTATAATAACTAATAGTTGCACAACTCAGCATGAGACTGCTATTCCTGACCTCTGTCATATTCCTCTCTTGTATTATGTGCAACACAAATGTAAAACACGGAGTTCTTACTTTAACATGTGGTTAAATATAAGAGACTACACATTTCTATTTCTTTTCTTGGACTTGGATATCAACTTAACTCTCACCTGTCTTTCAAACTCAGCATTCCGAATATTTGCTGATAAAATTAAGTTGCTTGGAAACTAGTAATCAAGAACATAACTCACATTTCTAGGGTGCCATGGGGTGGGGTGCTGAATGCTGCCAGAGGCAATGAAGCCACTGTAATGCCAGTCAGTGAGACCAGTGCAAAGAAAAATGCATATCTTTGTGAATGTGAAATAAGTGTGGGTAATAAAGAATGAGCAACTCCACCACAGTTTAAAGAGCTTATAGAGAGAAGTGAAAATATTACAGCTATAGTGGTTTTGCAATATATTTTATGCCACAGTTTGCACCTATTTATATTACTCCTTGAAAATGAATTCTTTTTATTTTACAGTACTACTTTTCTACAGCAATGAGATAAAAAGACCATATACAATGAAAATAGCATTTTATTTTTCAAAAAATGATAAAATGTCAAAATTTATCATCTCCTAACACTAATCATTTCTTATTAAGACAACTGCTGTATAAGCTGTAAGATCTATTTAAAACATTATAGTTAGTTTAATTAGAATGTCCCATGATGATGATTTATCATACAGAGTTCCAGAAAGGCATTTACATATTTTGTGAAGTATGAGCTTTCATTTAGATCATATGACTTTTCCTTAGTTAATTTTTATCATTTTCAATTACAAGTTTTCTTCTGTATGAAAAGAGACGTGCTCCTACTGGCCCTTTTAAAGAAAAATAATGTCACAAAAAATTAAAATGATGTCATTTGAAGATGGCACAGAGATTTAAAATATAAATCAGAAAAGTTAAAACCAATAGTGCTTCAAGTATTTTCCCTCCTATTCTTTACTCCAATCAAAGTAAAAGTACTGAAAATTAATGTGGCATTCGATATTATTCTTGTAAATGTTGTTATAAACTCAATTAAAACTCAATATTGAAGAAAAAAGTAATTTATTTTACAATTAAAAGTGAAAATTTTGTAGAGCACAGCATCATGGTAAAACAATGATTTTATTCTAAAAAATATTTTTAAAAGAGTGGAATTGAAATGGATTTGGAATTAGTTGTGGTATATACATAATTAGTGATTGACTCTGAATAGCCCCCACTATTTTCCAGTATTACAAAAGTATATTCCTCAGAAAAACATTTAGACATTTATTAGAGTTAGGGCTAAGAAACTGATTGATATATGAATATAAAATATATGAATCTGTATCAATAATCATTATTTGTTTCTTATTTTTAATCATTATAAAGAGGTTTTTTTAAGTTTGTTTAATTGAACACATGTATGTTCATTTAAGTTTTTTTGAAAGAAATTTATTTTTGAAAATTCTTTCTGAATAGGATGTTTCATAAGTTCATCAATTTACAAAACTAATTTGTTTGAAAATAAAGATATACTGCAAAATACTATATGAATAGAAACATACATTTCAAAACATTTTAAAGTATTGTGGTATAGATGTGAAATAACATTTTTGACGCATGGGAAATGCACAAACAGAGCCTTAGTAAACATTCTTAATGAAAACTCAAGGATCTTTCACATTTTGTTGCAGAAGCATATTTACTACTTTCTGGAATATAGGTATCCATACTCAATGCCTGTGTACTCTGCTCACCTCTCCAGTTTCTCTGAGAAAATAACTGTTTGCGTTAGGATTAATATATATTTATATTTGCATGTCATTCTTAGTAATTAAATTTGAGATAATACATTATCCAAACTCTCGTGGGCATGAAACAAAGGAAACTGGGAATGTGTCGTGGTGGAGTGAGGATCCCAATCAATGATCCAGAACACATGGATTGCTAAGTCTGATTCTGCAACAAATTGGCTTTGGATTTTAACATATTAGAACATGTCTCCTGAGAACATGAAACTTTCTACATCCAAACTTAACTGTTTACACTATATCAATATTATTCTACCACTCCAGGAAACTTCTGTCCAGTAAGATAAAAGTGGCAAATGACTTTATTCATTTAAGATTCCTTACATTATTTATTATTTTCACGGACATCCCAAAAGACACACTTAAATGAACATCTAAGTATTTGACTCCTCAGCAGACAGTATCAAAAATGACTGCTTACTCTCCAAGATTCTTTGAAATCCTTATCTCAAAATCCTCATCCTGGTTTCCAACACTCATCAACTATCATGTAATGATTCCTACCTAATGCTAATCAAGCACTCCTCAATCTCCACATTGAAATACTGCAAAGTCTCATGAATGTTCAAAGTTTGCCCTCTCCTGAGACAAGAAAACTATGACTGTCAAGGTCGGTTCACTTTCCAGTAAGGCATAAAAGTTTTTCAGCTACTGTTGGGAACTTTTTATTAAATATAGCCTTAATATTGTCTAAATATACCCTGATGAGGGTGTCTAGCATTTTGCAATTACCTTTCAATTAATTTCTTAGGAAGAAAAGTGTTCTTTAGATCATAAAACAACATTTTGAAGGAGTTTCAAAGGTACAAAGGTAGCATTGACAGAACTAGATGATCTGAATTTGATTTTAAAAGATTCAAGTTGGTTAAGAGAAGATTCTTCCTGTATAGAAAGTCAGATGGGATTAAACATTTTGACAGAAGGAAGTCAAGTGCATAATCAGTGCAATGACACCCACTTGATGGAAAAACACGCTGATATTTTGGAGAAAGAGTATGAAATGAGACGACTATGATAAAAATTTTGTTAACCTTTTTCTTTTGTATTCATTTTTTATAGATTTTCAAAAGATCATTAATGAGAATTGGTTTTAAGGAAACTAAGATAATTCTGTCTACATTTGAGCTTGATCTTAAATGGGGGCAACATAACTTTTGGGACTGAATAAAAGAATATTCAATGTGAATGAACACCAAAAAGGGAATTTGTTAGTCCTACTGGTTCACTGTTCCCTGATAAATCTTGCCTACTAAAATATTGAAGGATTTATACTGTATAGCAGCAAAAGCAAAAAAAAAACCCAAAACACCCAATAAATTGCAGTTTCCATTTAATGTTGATGTGACTACAAGAGTGCCCAAAACTGAGTCCTGCTACCATTTCTTTCTATTTTTTAGTTGAAGTATAGTTGATATACGACCTATATTAGTTTCAAGTATATAACACAGTCATTAACCAGCTACCATATTATTAAATCCTCACCCCAACTATTACAGTTACTATCTGTCAACATAGAAAGATGTTACAGAATCATTGGCAATATTCTCCAAGCTGCACTACCATCCCTGTGACCAACTTATGTTATGACTGAGAATTTTTGTGCCCCACTTGAATGTAAGTCATGACACCATAAAACTCATAAAAGAAAACATAGGCAGAAATCTCTTGAATATAAACATGAGGAACTTTTTCCTGAACACATCTCCTCAGGCAAGGGAAACAAAAGCAAAAATGAACAAATGGGACTACATCAAACTAAAAAGCTTCTGTACAGCAAAGGACACCATCAGCAGAACAAAAAGGCATCCTACAGTATGGGAGAATATATTCATAAATGACATATCCGATAATGGGTTTGACATCCAAAAATAAATAAAAAGCTCACATGCCTCAGCACCCAAAAAGCAAATAACCCAATTAAAAATGGGCAGAGAATATGAACAGACACTTCTCTAATGAAGAAATTCAAAGGGCCAACAGGCATGGGAAAATATGCTCCACACCTCAAATTATCAGGAAAATGCAAATTAAAATCAAAATGAGATATCACCTCACACGAGTTAGGATGGCCAACATCCAAAAAAGAAGAAACAACAAATGCTGGCGAGGATGCAGAGAAAGGGGAACCCTTGTACACTGCTGGTGGGAATGTAAATTACTTCAACCATTGTGAAAAGCAATATGGAGTTTCCTAAAAAAACTAAAAATAGAAATACCATTTTATCCGGGAATCCTAGGAATTTACCCTAAGAAAACAAGATACCATATTCAAAAAGACATATGCACCCCTATGTTTATCGCAGCACTATTTACAATAGCCAAGAAATGGAAGCAACCTAAGTGTCCATCAGTAGATTAATGGATAAAGAAGAGGTGGTACATATACACAATGGAATATTATTCAGCCATAAGAAGAAAACAAATCTTACCATTTGCAACAACATGCATGGAACCACAGGGTATTATGCTCAGTGAAATTATTCTCAGGTACAGAAAGATAAGTACCAAATGATTTCACTCATTTTTGGAGTATAACATCAAAGCAAACTGAAGGAACAAAACAGCAGGAGACTCACAGACTCCAAGATGGGACTAGTGGTTACCAAAGGGAAGGCAGTGGGGAGGGAGGGAGAAGGGGATCAATGGGCATTATGATTAGTATATGTAATGTAGGGGCATCACAGGGAAGGCAGTATAGCATGGAGAAGACAAGTAATGACTCCCTAGCATCTTACTGAGTTGATGGACAGTGACTGCAATGGGATGTGGGGGGGACTTGATAACATGAATGAATGTTGTAACCACAATGTTGCTCATGTGAAACCTTCATAAATCGTATATCAATGATAACTTAATTAAAAAAAGAATACAGTCGTGTGATGAAAGGGAAACAACAGGGATACCATCATGCAACAAAGAGGGCAGAGACTGGAGCTAAGCAGCTGTAATACACCGGACGCCAAAGATTGCTGGCCAACCATCAGAGAAGAAGAGTCGAGAAAGGATTCAGAGGGAGCATGGCCCTGCAAGGGCCTTAATTTTGGACTTCCTACCTTTAGAATGGTCAAACAGTAAGTGTCTATTGTTTTAAGTCATCCAGTTTGTGGTACTTTGTTAAGGTAGCCCTAGAAAAGTGATATAACTTGCAATATACTGCTTGTCATATCTGAGAATTACTAGGTATGCAATAAATATTAGATAAGTATTAAAGGATTTCATTCACCTCTGTATGGTCCACAGTACTGAACACTACTTTATGCCCAAAAACATACATACATACTGTTATTTATAATGTGTGTGTATCTTTTTATATGTCTGTGTAACAGTTCTTCAACATATAATAAGATCAGTTTTGTCCTCTCAGGTAAAGGCTACATGAACCTCAGTTTCTACTTATTCTCTGTACATTGATATATCTGGATCTAACCATATCACATAAAAACAGCAGCATGACAGCATCTGTTCCTCTAATGACTTCAAACCCATTTTTGTCTTGCACATCATATGTTAAGAAAAGTTGGCTTCACTGGTTGTTAGCAGAATGTCCTTTATAAATGGGCAAGAAGCTATCAAGTATTTTTATTTTAATTAAAAAATTTTAAGTTAAGGCAGTCATTTAAAATATCACGGCCCTCAGTGTTCTCATGGCCTACTAGATTGTTTATTGTTTTCTTGTTTTATTTTTGGAAGTTCATGAATTATGGAAGAACATGCTAAAATGTATGAAATCATACCTGAAATGCATTATACATTTAGTCTGCATGTGGCATAATATTTTGAATGGGTATTGTTAAGGAGAACCTTTTAAAAAGACTGATAATAGAACTATATGCATATTATTTATGAAATTCCCTTCTTGCCTCCATTTCTCCAAGTGGGAATTTTTAGGCACGAATTATTTGAACATATGAAGCTGTATCAACTAGTGAATGCAAGTATATATTCTGGATACAAGGATATGTGAATTCTGAATATCCTATAAATTTTGGCATTTGAAGCTATGCAAATCATATACACTTGAGTCCCAAGCTATGTTCATTGTGTCCAATCATTTCTGAAGCAACAAATCCTGCATCTATGGGTGTCTCAAGCTAAACACAGTGATATATCAAACCACACACTGCACAATGTCAGCTGATACTGTGAACAATGAATGTACATTTCAATGAGGTAGATCTGTCTGCTCTAGTTTCTGAAGTCAGTCTCTGGAAACATGTAATCTGAATTTCTGTGCCTTGAACACACTGTCCTCTGGGGCTCTACCTGCTGTCCATACAGGCACTGGAAGTATTCACTTCATTTATTTTAGTTTCTTCACACATTAACATCTAAAGTTATAGAGAGAAGGCTTCAGATCTTTATTAAATCTTCTTTTACTTTCACCCAGAGGCAGTTTTAGGGGCTTATATTTAGGCATACCTTTGTGTGTAGGCCAATAGCTTGGGATTTATTGCATTAGTTACTTTTAAACCTCTGCAATTTTTCAGAATTGATGAACTTAGCTGGTTAGATTCTGGTGTTAATGTAATCAGGACCTTGCGTTCAATCTCACTGTGAAAATAATCTCTATCCCTTTCTCCTTTCTATTTTCTTTACTTTTCTCATCGTTGTATCTACTCACAAGTACAACTACTAAGCATTCTCATTAGTGTACGCCCAGATATTTAAAAGGGACCTGGCAAAAAATATGACTAGGTATGCATAAAGTAACAGAACTAGGGCTAAATATAAAATTACAACAAAATCTCCTATTTCAGTTGAGTTCAGAAAACCCACATTAAGGACTAGGTTTTGTGCTAGTTAAGTGGGAGACAAAGATAATGGTTGTCAAATTACCCAAAATTTACTGATTGACAGAAACCATTATAAAAGAGACCAAAATACAGTTAGACTATTACACATACTATTGTGAACTTTTTTAAAACAATTGCTTAGATCATTGAGATGAAAGCTATAAATATTAGTTGGGACAATGAGTAAAGTATCTCATGACAAGTATTCTTTGAAAGGTCTTTAAGGATGAACTAGAATTGGCTGAATAAAATATTAGCCAAAGTTCTTGGTCACAAACCACAGAAATTGTCTAGTTTAGGGTTTACAGATTTAGTAAATCTTTCCCTTCCTTTCTTTCTCTCACTCTCTTTCTTAATAATTTTTTGCCAATATTGCAACTTAGGAGGTTAGATATAGGACAGAGAGAACAATGACAGATACCCACAGACACAAAATTTTAAGCCATAGATACTGAATAATTTTAAAAATGAGATTGTCAATAGCATTTTCTTAAAAACTCAAATTTCAGTTGAATTTCATGCATAACTTTAAAAATAGTATCATAAAAACATTTATATGACCCTAGAGTTTTCTGCTCACATATATTCAAATGTAAATTACCCAGGGTTCTCTAAGAGACTGACTTTAACTTCCAGTCTTTAAAATGGAAACTAAAGCAATACCAAGTGTAGTTTTGTATTTCAGGAATGATATGGTTCACTAAAGAGATCTATGAATGAAGTTCTGCAAGCATTTACTATTATACAAGAACTGACAACAAATTTGAAGAAGCTATTTTCACAGTTCTACAAACTGTGTAAGAGTAGTCCTTGGAAATACTAGGTCTTTGTTGAATAACTGTGATAACTTGAATTTCAATCAGACATCAATTTCCTGCCAAGGAATTATCTCTATTATCTAATACAGTTACTTCCATGGCAGACACTATTAGATTTAAAAGTCAAACTTGATACCTCTGTTTTTATTTAATGTATTAAATACGGTGTTGTACATTCAACGTTATTTTAAAGTGTACATAAACATTTTGTTCCTATACTATTAGAGTTATGTTCATAAACAGTGGTATATTTCTTCATAGAAGATATTTGAGCTTGTGTATTATTGCACTGTTATATTGACCAGCCAATCTATGAAGCATTGCTCTGGAAATGTCCCCCACATAGAGGCTTGGAAAAACAATTCAAAAAAAAATCTTTAGAGAGAAATATATATTAAGAGACTATTCTTCTGAATATTATACAATTCACCTTCCAAATTATTAACATTGTATATTATCTGAAATGAAAGGTACTATGGCTTTTATTGTTTCCTAGTATTTAGAATTGGAATTTAAACTAACAGAGATTAAGTCACAGAAACAGAGTAACTGTAAATAGAAGGGAATACGTATGTAAAATGAAAAATTTTTATTCATTCTGCAGAATATGAGAGAGAGACTCTCATGGATAGAGATAGTATGTCCAACTTTATTATGACAATATGAATAAACTTATTTCACGTCCCCATACAGATCAATTGGTGGAAGCTGTACGAGGCTATGGGAAGAAGGTAAGAGCGTTAAGGTACTCAGTCTATGTCAGAGAGAAAGAATACCATACTCTGTTAAGGATGCCTGCTGTAGTTGTAGCATGGATAATGATGAAACGTGTAAGAATTTGATATTCCTGAATCCAACAATGGAAGTGTACATAATTTTGGTTGTTTAGTCAAGTTGAAATATATGGTGTCTAGTTCATCATTGTCTTTCCTACATTTATTTATAATTAAAAAGTCAATAACATTTTAAATTTTAATTTCAAGCATTTTTCCACATCTCTTATTGTTCATGATGTAATGGTGCAGTCTGTGTTCAGAATCCATATTGTTAATATCAGGGCTTCACCAGGTGATGCTGATTCTCTTTACTTAGCTTTCCTCTAATCAAGTTATTTTAATAGATGATAACCAAGCACAACGGGCAAAAATAGGAGAGCAAATACGGTTGGATGTGCTCTTGGATAACATGACACATGTGATTCAGAGGTCCAAAGGAGAGGGCAACAGGACAGAGAGGAAGTGAAGGAGAAAAGAACAAGCAGAACCCAGACAGGCATGATGACCACATGAAAGAATTCAGAGGAACTGAATTAAGATCACATCACTATTATAAAGCACAGTGACAAAAGAAAACGCCACATCAGCAAACGTAACCTATAAAGATTAGGCATTTTCTTTTCTTAAACAATGAGTAACATTGCATCTCATTCCAGAAAACTAAATGACCATGGTGAGCACAGACTGTCTGGGTGATGGTGGTGACTGAAACAGGTGGTGTGAGGTGACTCTGTGAGGGAAGAAAAGAGATGAGTGCAATGTTTTCAGCACAAATTAGTTTTCATATGATATGAAAAATTTTAGTCATGATTTGTCCTTTTGCAGAGACTGGCCTGATTAAAGGACATTAAACGAAAATTGTTCTAATATCTGAGCAGAAATTGTTTTAAGACAGAGTTGGTCAACCTTTTCATGGTTGGGAAAGGGATACGGGCATAACATTTACTGTTCGCTTAACATACTCAAATGAACAATGGGGCTTTTGCGTCTGGTTAAGATTATAAACAAGCTTTACTGTGTGAGTTTAGATGTGTGCTATCTTTCCATTAAAAATCCCTTTCCCCAGTACCCTTCCAGTTTTTGCCAAGTCAGTTTCTCAGTGAGGATGTCCCTGGGAATTCTGCTTAAAATCTAGCTCCTGCTTCCACTCATCTTCATCCTTTCTTTCTTGATTTTTCTCTACGCTTCTCACACACTGTACAATTTGCTAATATAGTTATTTTTAAGTATACATTTGCATAACACATATAGTGCAAAATACCTGTTGTGCACAAAGGGTAGATCAACCATGCAACTTGTCATGTTTTGAAGACTAACTGGAATGACAGCTTGGACTCAGATTAAGTTTTACAGAGAATATTGTCAAGCTTGCAATACAAAGGATGTGATGCCCATGTAATCTAGGATATCTGTGGATGGTCATAATTCCCATTGACTTCTTAGTTCCTTCCAGGGACATAAACGGAATTCATTTCATTTTGGCATTCTAAAATGAGTAAGGAATTTAAAAGCCAGAACTATCCAGAAATGGAGCCTCTATAAACACAGATGATCTTTAAACCCTTCACATGGAAGACACATGGACCAATTTGGAAAAAAAAATATTGTAAGGTATTTTGTTAAAGAGATTGTGTCAGGCCTGCATACAACCTCTCCCAGAGTCCTATTAAAATAAACATTGACTATTTAAAAGAATTGCCACAACTGGTAAAAGGGTAAGGGTGGAATATTTGTTAGTCTTGGAGGAATTTCTAACCACAACAGTGATGGGAGTATAGTAAGAAGGACATTCAAGATCGGTACAAACATAGCAATGCTGGCAGCAGAGCCGGCAGCAACCATACAGCCTGCGAAGCTCATTCTCACTTTCACTTCACAGAAATGACTTTCTGAGACATGATCATTTCCTCTTTCTCCTGAATTCCTTCCGATTTTTCCTTCTGTATTCACTCAAAAACTATAATTCCTACTCAACAAGCAGAAGAAGGGAAGAGGAAAACGAGTCTTAATGCTCTTGACTTTGGGGGATGTAGGACCTCAGAAAATGTTCACTGTATGTGTGCTTGTGTGTGTGTGGAAGGGGAGGCACATAAACAGTAATAGAACCCGTGACTATCACAGAAGGAAATAATGGCAATTTTTAAATATGTTTGACACAGTCAAAGAGATAATAAGTGCTTTAGGTGGTTTAGGGCACATAGTTTAGTTATTTTGTCTTCCAAAGGGTGGAATTCCTGGGCAGGGATGATATACAGTGTCACCCCAAATCACTGATTCTCCAACTGTTAGATCCAGTGTCCTTTTTAATACAATTGTTATAGAAATAGCTAAAAATTGGTCATTAAATAAAAAGCTATTCTCAAGTAAGATAACCTTCAGTTTAATAAAATTTAGAAACAAAAGCATGCATTAGAATTTTAGAACAAATTAATAAGACCTATAAAGTACAGTTGTGCTCAGGGACCACAGAAAATGACTGATATTTGAAGTTATTATAATTTGAAGAACATAAGTTCAAGCACATAATTAAAATATGACTTCTAATATAATTAAACATAAACTTTAATCTTTGAATATTGATGTTTTCAGGTCATGAGGAATCTGAAATTATGTTTATTAACAGATACACTGTCCACACTGTGCAGCAGGATTTTCAGCCTACAGAATGCTTGACACTGTCCCTAATTTCTGCCTCTGTAACAATAGCAAAATGCCCCCAGTTAGCTGCTCTGAGATGTGCTAACCAAATTTATCTCCACGCATTGCCAACTGTACCCTCGGGTGGGACAGAATCACCTGTGGTTGACAGTCCTTGACCCACAGGTATAAGCAAAGAGGCAGATCCCTTATCACAAGCACAAAGGAACAAAGCAAAAATCTAGGAAGCAGAAAAAAAGGAAGACCACCTATAACATGGAGATAGAAATACACATGTGAAATTTTAATAAGTATTACAATTTAAAATTTTTCTATTAAAGTTAAATTTAAAATTCACTTTTAAGAGACAAGACCCAAGACAGTTTAAATACAGTTGAAAAAATTAAAAGATAAATAGTATTTATTGTGACAAAATTAGTATCAGAAAAACATAATTCAAAGAAACATTATTCACTGGGATCAATAGGTTAATTTTATAAAGAAAGAAGTTAAACCACCAAGCCCCCTATACAAGGGAATATGATAAAAAGTAAAAAATACTGAAAATATAGAGGACGTTGACAGTATGAGAAAAAGAGGGAAGTTTAACAACGGTACTCTATATCTTGTAGAGAAATATTACAATTTAGTGTTAGAAACCATAGAAAATAAAAGTTAAATTGCTTAAAAAAATTTTTTTTTCCAACAGATAAGGTTTCTTTCTCTCTACAGGATTTATGAGATTCTTTTCAATGCTCTGAATAACAACAAAATTGACTGGAAACTGAAGAACAAAGAAACCTAAAATATGCATATGTATGTTAGTATTAAGGGACACGTGTATATATTATAACCATAAAGGCCATAATCTCTAACAATAGCACTAAGTACATCAAAACAGAGAGGACAGAAACAAGGGACTCTATAAACATTTGGGAATTTCAGCAAAACAAAATACCAAACTGAAAAGTCCCCACATACATATTGAATAAGAACAACAGCAAAAGCAATTATTGTTTAATAGTCACTACCTATGTATCATCATGCTAAGGAATTTAAAATTTATTTAATCTTCAAAACAACCCAGTGAAATAACTACTTCTAGCAATCCCATGTTACAGACAGCTACCATTTATTAAAATGGGTAAATAAGGAAAAGCCCTTCTGGTCTGTGTGTGGGTGGGTGAAAGGATAGGTTCAGAGAGGGAAGGGATCAGGCATTTTTCCTTTGGCATACTATATTTAAAGGGCTTTTGCATGGCTTCTGCTTCATCTTAGAAAGCTCTCCCTGGCATTTTCACACAACTCATATCCCCCCCTTATTCAGGTTACTTCTTTATAGGGGCCTTTCCTAGCCACCTTATTAAAAAAAGAACTTCATGCGAAATCTTACATCATTTAATTATTCTTTGTATGTATAGATTGTTCTAACCAATTAAGGCAGGGTCTATATCATATTCATCTTTTATGCCTAGCCACTATGACAGTGTGTTACTAAACAGTCAGTAATATTAATTAATTAACAAAGGAGAGAAAATGAGATAACATTACAGGAGGGAATCCTGGAAGAATTAGCAAAACAAATTGGATTTTAGACTTGGCTGTGATTCACAAGATCCTTGAAAAGATCATATCTTCCACTGAGGTGAAAGGCATAGGAGACATGTCTCTTGTGGCTGTATATCTTTAGTGGATGATTAATTAAGGCCAAGTGAGGGCCAAGGGAGAAATCTGAGTTCTAGGCAGTATTATGAAAAATTTGCCAACTCAATAAAAATGAGATTTTTTTCAAGTTGAATATTTTGGACAGGAAATGTTGAACTAACTGAATAGACTATTATTTAAAGTGGCATGCTGGAAAATAATAATTCTTCATAATTTGCTGCTTACAAAGAGTTGTAATGCTCAACACTAAAAACAAATTTTTTTCACTTAGCAAAATAAAGCTGACACATATTTAAGAAAAAAGTTCCTGTTTTATTTTATTTTCAATTATATTACTTCCTGAATAATTACTGAATATTACTGAATCTAAGGGAAGATTCAGTGAGCTTTTGTCATGTGGTTTAAACCCTGGAGTAGAAGACTTCCTCTGACTTTGAAGCTCACTGGGTCTCTTGTTATTGCCTCCTGTTAACAAATAATACACTGCACTCAATTTTTAGCATTTTGAATTTGTTTTTTTCTGAAGATGGACTCTACTTTAATTCCCTATACTCAATGAAGTTCAGAGGAGGAATATTTAGCCCACGATTGCTGTACAAATTAGTGATCAGGTAGACTTTTTTTTTTATCCATCATGTTGTTGCAAATGGTAGGATTTTTCTTTTTATGGCTGAATAATATTCCATGGTGTGTATGTACTACATCTTCTTTATCCATTCATCTATTGGTGGACACTTAGGTTGCTTCCATATCTTGGCTATTGTAAATAGTGCTGCAATAAACATAGGGGTGCATATGTCTTTTCCAATCAGTTATCTTGTTTTCTTTGGGTGAATTCCTAGAAGTGGAATTTCTGGGTCAAATGGTATTTCTATTTTCAGTTTTTTGTGGAACCTCCATATTGCTTTCCACAATGGTTGAACCAATTTACATTCCCATTAATAGTGCACGAGGGTTCCCCTTTCTCTGCATCCTCGCCATCATTTGTTGTTTCTTGTCTTTTGGATATTGGCCATCTTAACTGGTGTGAGGTGATATGTCATTGTGGTTTTAATTTAAAGCCACTGTTTATTTATTTATCTATTTTTATTAAGGTGTTATTGATACACACTCTTATGAAGGTTTCACATGAAAAACAATGTGGTTACTACATTCACCCATATTATTGAGTCCCCCCATACCTATTGCAGTCACTGTCCATCAGTGTAGTAAAATGCCACAGAGGCTCTATTTACCTTCTCTAAGCTACACTGTCTTCCCTGTGACCCCACACACAGCATGTGCACCAATCATGATACCCCACAATCCCCTTCTCCCGCCCTCCCCACCTGCCCTCCCCACCCCTCTCCTTTGGTAACCACTTGTCCCTTCTTGGAGTCTTTGAGACTGCTGCTGTTTTGTTTCTTCAGTTTTTGCTTCATTGTTATACTCCACAAATGAGGGAAATCATTTGGTATTTGTATTTCTCTGCCTGACATTTCACTGAGCATATCCTCTAGCTCCATCCATGTTGCAAATGGTAGGATTTGTTTCTTTCTTATGGCTGAATAGCATTCCATTGTGTATATGTACCACTTCTTCTTTATCCATTCATCTACTGATGGACACTTAGGTTGCTTCCACATCTTGGCTATTGTAAATAGTGCTGTGATAAACATAGGGGTGCATGTCTTCTTGCATCTGAGAGGTTGTTTTCTTTGGGTAAATTCCTAGGAGTGGAATTCCTGGGTTAAATGGTATTTCTATTTTGAGTTTTTTGAGGAACCTCCATATTGCTTTCCACAATGGTTGCACTAGTTTACATTCCCACCAGCAGTGTAGGAGGGTTCCCCTTTCTCTGAATTCTCACCACCATTTATTATTCTTAGTCTTTTCGATACTGGCCATCCTAACTGGTGTGAGGTGATATCTCATTGTAGTTTTAATTTGCATTTCTCTGATAATTAGTGATGGGAGCATCTTTTCATGTGCCTGTTGCCCATCTGAATTTCTTCTTTTGAGAATTGTCTATTCATATGCTCCACCCATTTTTTAATTGGGTTATTTGCTTTTTGGGTGTTGAGGCATGTAAGTCTTTATATATTTTGGATGTTAACCCCTTGTCGGATATGTCAGTTACAAATATATTCTCCCATACTGTAGGATGCCTTTTTATTCTGTTGATGGTGTCCTTTGCTGTACAGAAGTGAAGCCCCTGTTTTTTATATTGCCTTTCTAAGAAAGGTCTAGCTTAAAAGAGAGAGGGCTCGAAAGCTTAACAGGTTTGAAAACTCCTGGATGGATGACTTTGAAGACCTTTCCAGTTCTTGGTATTCATCACTTTTTTAATATAATTTATTTTGTTATCATTAATCTACAATTACATGTGCAATATGATGGTTATTAAACTACCCCCTTCATCAGGTCCCCGCCACCAACCCCATTTCAGTCACTGTCCATCAGCGTAGTGAGATGCTATATAGTCATGACTTGTCTTCTCTGAGTCGTATAGCCCTCCCCGTGCCCCCCCCAACATTACTCTGCTAATTGTAATGCCCCTTTTTGCCCCTTATCCCTCCCTTCCCACCCATCTTCCCCAGTCCCTTTCCCTTTGGTAACTATTAGTCCATTCTTGGGTTCTGTGAGTCTGCTGCTGTTTTGTTCCTACTGTTTTTTCTTTGTTCTTATACTCCACAGAAGAGTGAAATCATTTGATACTTGTCTTTTTAGGCTTGGCTTATTTCACTGAGCATAATACCCTCTAGCTCCATCCATGTTGTTGCAAATGGTAGGATTTGTTTTCTTCTTATGGTTGAATAATATTCTATTGTGTATATGTACCACATCTTCTTTATCCATTCATCTACTGATGGACACTTAGGTTGCTTCCATTTCTTGGCTATTGTAAATAGTGCTGTGATAAACATAGGGGTACATATGTCTCTCTCAAACTGGGCTGCTGCATTCTTAGGGTAAATTCCTAGGAGTGGAATTCCTAGCTCAAACGGTATTTCTATTTTCAGTTTTTTGAGGAACTTCCATACTGCTTCCCACAATGTTTGAACTAATTTGCATTCCCACCAGCAGTGTAGGAGGGTTCCCTTTTCTCCACATCCTCGCCAACATTTGTTGTTGTTTGTGTTTTGGATGTCGGCCGTCCTCACTGGTGTGAGGTGATATCTCATTGTGGTTTTAATCTGCATTTCTCTGATGATTAGCAATGTGGAGCATCTTTTCATGTGCCTGTTGGCCATCTGAATTTCTTCTTTGGAGAAGTGTCTATTCATGTCCTCTGCCCATTTCTTAATTGGATAATTTGCTTTTTCTTTGTTAATGTGTATGTGTTCTTTATATATTTTGGATGTCAACCCATTATCGGATATGTCATTTATGAATATATTCTCCCATACTGTAGAATGTGTTTTTGTTCTACTGATGATGTCTGTCGCTGTACAGAAGCTTTTCAGCTTGATATAGTCCCACTTGTTCATTTTTGCTTTTGTTTCCCTTGCCCAGGGAGATATGTTCATGAAGAAGTCGCTCATGTTTATGTCCAAGAGATTTATGTTTTTTTCTAAGAGTTTTATGGTTTCATGACTTACATTCAGGTCTTTGATCCCCATTGAGTTTACCTTTGTGTATGGGGGCTAGACAGTAGTCCAGTTTCATTCTCTTACATGTAGCTGTCCAGTTTTTCCAACACCAGCTGCTGAAGAGGCCATCATCTCCCCATTGTATATCCAAGGCTCCTTTATCAAATATTAATTGACTGTATATGTTTGGGTTAATGTTTGGATTTTCTCTTCTGTTCCACTGTTCTGTGGGTCTGTTTTTGTGCCAATACCAAATTGTCTTCATTACTGTGGCTTTGTAGTAGAGCTTGAAGTCAGGGAGCGTAATTCCTCCTGTTTTATTCCTCCTTCTCAGGATTGCTTTGGCTATTCGGGGTCTTTTGTGGTTCCATATGAATTTTAGAATTATTTGTTCCTGTTCATTGAAGAAAGTTGTTGGTAGTTTGATAGGGATTGCATTGAATCTGTAGATTGCTTTAGGTAGTATAGACATTTTGACAATATTCTTCCCAGCCAAGAGCATGGATGAATTTCCATTTGTCCTCTTTCTCTTAGGAGTGTCTTGTAGTTTTCAGAGTACAGGTCTTTCATTCCCTTTGTTTTTATTCTTTTTGATGCAATTGTGAATAGAATTGTTTTTTTGATTTCTCTTTCTGTTAGTTCATCATTAGTGTATAGGAAAGCAACAGATTTCTGTGTGTTAATTTTGTATCCTGCATCTTTGGTGAATTCAGATATTAGTTCTAGTAGTTTTGGAGTGCAGTCTTTAGGGTTTTTAATGTACAATATCATGTCATCTGCAAATAGTGACAATTTGACTTCTTTACCAATCTGGATGCCTTGTATGTCTTTGTTTTGTCTGATTACCATGGCTAGGACCTCCAGTACTATGTTGAATAACAGTGGAGAGAGTGGGCATCCCTGTCTAGCTCCTGATCTTAGATGTAAAGCTTTCAGCTTCTCGCTGTTAAGTATGATGTTAGCTGTGAGTTTGTCATATATGGCCTTTATGATGTTGAGGTACTTGCCCTCTATACCCATTTTCTTGAGAGTTTTAATCATGAATGGATTTTGAATTTTGTCAAATGCTTTTTCAGCATCTATGGAGATGATCATGTGGTTTTTGTTCTTCTTTTTTTGATGTGGTGGATGATGTTGATGGATTTTTGAATGTTGTACCATCCTTGCATCCCTGGGATGAATCCCACTTGATCATGGTGTATGATCCTCTTGATGTATTTTTGAATTCGGCTTGCTAATATTCTGTTGAGTATTTTTGCATCTACGTTCATCAGGGATATTGGTTTGAATTTTCTTTTTGGGTGAGGTCTTTGCCAGGTTTTGGTATTAGAGTGATGCTGGCTTCATAGAATGAGTTTGGAAGTATTCTCTCCTCTTATATTTTTTTGAAAACTTTCAGGAGAATGGGTGTTATTTCTTCTCTATATGTCTGGTAGAATTCAGAGATGAATCCATCTGGTCCGGGGGTTTTGTTCTTGGGTAGTTTTTTGATTAGTGCTTCAATTTCATTGCTGGTGATTGGTCTGTTTAGTTTTTCTGTTGATCAGGTAGACTTTTAGTCAGATTAAATGTTACTACTTAATCCCAGAGTAGAAACTTGATCCTTTGCTACTATAACACACACACACAGACACACACACACACACACATGTATATGCACACATACCTGATACTAACATAATCACCTTGGTAGGAATTTCACCTAGCAGTTTTAATTTTGCAAGATACTCTTTTTGTCCTTGTTACACAGGATGGTTGATCTATATTTTTCTCTTGGAGAACTTTCCTTCATGTATTTCCTCAGTACTTGAATGTTTGGGTTATTGCTTTTCAGCACTTATTTCTAGTTGCTTCCAGACTTCATGTTTCTTTTCCCTTTCTATAATTTGTTTTGGGAAATTTATCTTTGGAAAATGATAAATCATTATGATTTTCATGGCATTTAACATATTGTTTTATTAATATTGCTGAACAAAGATGCTAAGAAATAATGACATTTAAATGGGTGAAATAGGCATTAGGAATCCACTAAAAAAAATCTAGTTAGTATTCACTACAAATACTTGTACCCATGGAATTGTTTTTTTTCAATATCTACATTTTATATTACAAGAGAAAAATAAAGAACGAAGAAGAAATTATATAAGTTTAAGCCAAAATAGTCTCAGAACTTGGATTTGAACATATTTTAATTTTGTTATAAGATTCTAATTTAAAATATTGCCTTTTATTTTGTACCACATAACAAACCAAACTATCCACAAACCACACCTACATATGTGTACACATTTGCCCATACACCCTTACTAAGGATGAGTTACCTAAGCTCCTCTAGTTATAAGTTTCAATCAAAACTTGATCATGAGGAACACTTGGGTATTTGGTCCTCTTTTCATCTGAACCCTCCATATGACTAGATGATTTCTATGTGAGATGTATGTGTGTTAAATTTGTTTAAATCTCTTATAAGGGATTCAGAATTTTTTAACCAAAATAATCTTTAGGGAAAATAAACAAGAATGAAAAGAAAACTTGATTACAATTGGAAGTGATGAGAGAGAGAGAGCTGGCAGGCCTGTCCACATACAAAATTCCCATTTTCCTTCATCTGTTCACTTTGGATTCAGAAGCAAGAACCATAACAGCATGATCTCAGATTTTTCAATAACTTTGAAATGTTATATTTCACAGTTACTCCCTGGAGTTTATGAATGTACCCACTAGGTATCCTTTGCTTAAAACTTGTGCCATGCATTTTGGGGGTAGCCTGTTCCTTGAATTCACAGTGAATCTGAAACTCCTGGTATAACATCAACATAATTGTTAGCCTTGCTGAGCTCTAATTTTTTGGTCTATAAACCCTAAAGTAGATGTGAGAGGTGAGACACAGGCTTCCTCCTAAAACTGCATATAATATAAAAATATAATTAATAACACTAATCTTGAAAGAGCAACAGGAAAGAGGACTGCACCAGACTGAATACACCTGGAGAAAAGAGCAGGCTCACAGAACAGGGTAATGTACCAAAGCTGTGACCCAGCGGGACCCAAGCCTTTCCCCCACCCCAGCTCACTGGTGGGAGGAAGAGAAACGGAGCAGGGAGGGAGTGGAGGCCTGGGAATGATGAATACCTAACTCCAGAGATCTGTTCTGCGTGCACAAACCTACATTTCATTATGCTTGCATGATACTCTCATAATTAGGGGGTTGGAAAGCTAAGACAGGCAGATTTCCTGGATAGACTGAGATACCAGCTGCTTGTGGAAAGCAGGGATCCATATCCGGCTGCTCTGGGGCAAAAGAATGGCAGGAAGTCCGAGAGACTTCCTAAAAAGGAAGCCCTTAGCAAGAGGGCTGCTAAAGGGGCAAGGATTGCACAGAGCTTATGGCTAAGGAGAGAGGACAGGTAGACAAAATTGTCCGGGTGCACTCTGCCCAGCAGGTTGGGAGCTTTGCCTTATAGACTCTCATATTTAAGGAGGAAAAATAAATCTTCCTCCTTAGTCTTCAAGTGCTCCAGCTCCCTGGTTGCCTACACAGCTCCAAGGACCCCTTCCATGATACACAGTCTACTGGGCCTTTCCCCTGGCCAGCCCCACCTGGCTCACAAACCGGCAAACCCTACCCTGGTGATAGGACAGCCAGAGGGAAGATCTGCCTACAGAAATTACAAATGCAAAGCATAGAGGCTTATATCTCCATACTTGGCCCACTGGTTTAGGCAGTGGAGAAAGGAGTAACAGAAAGGAAGCAGGAAACAGCTCTTTCCTTCCCCCCAGGCACCAATACCATTACCCTGTGACCGCCGACATTGCTTCAGGGGCTGAGCAGCTCCAGGGAGTAGAGCTTCAGGGCACTAGAGGGTGTCATATACAAATACGAAAAGCCAGAGAAACGTGGTTCAGAGTAAAATTATTAATACAACTCCTGAGAAATATTTAAATGATATTGACCTCATGACTCTACCTGAAAGGAAGTTCAAAATAAAAATCATTAACATGCTCATGGAGGTACGGAAAGATAGTCAACAGCTCAGGAATGAATTGCAGTCAGAGATCCAATCACTGAAGAGCACAATGGAGGGTATTAAAAGCAGATTGGATATGGTGGAGGAGACGATAAATGGAAAAGAAAGTAGAGAAGAGGAATACAAAGAAGCTGAGGCACAGAGAGAAAAAAGGATCTCTAAGAATGAAAGAATATTGAGAGAACTGTGTGACCAATCCAAATGGAACAATATTCACATTATAGGGGTATCAGAAGAAGAAGAGAGAGAAAAATGGATAGAAAGTGTCTTTGAGGAAGTAATTGCTGAAAACTTCCCCAATCTGGGGGAGGAGATAGTCTCTCAGGCCATGGAGGTGCACAGATCTCCAAACACAAGGGACCCAAGGAAGACAACACCAAGACATATAGTAATTAAAATGGCAAACATCAAGGATAAGGACAGACTATTAAAAGCAGCCAGAGAGAGAAATAAGATCACATACAAAGGAAAGCCCATCAGGCTGTCATCAGACTTCTCAACAGAAACCTTATGGGCCAGAAGGGAGTGGCCTGATGTATTTAATGCAATGAACCAGAAAGGCTTTGAACCAAGATTACTTTATCCAGCAAGATTATCATTTAAATTTGAAGGAGGGATTAAAAAATTTCCAATAAGCAAAAGCTGAGAGACTTTACCTCCCACAAACCATCTCTACAGTGTATTTTGGAGGGACTGCTATAGATGGAAGTATTCTTAAGGTTTAATAGCTGTCACCTGAGGTAATAAAACCACAGTAAAGAAAGTAGAATAGCTAATTAGGAAGCAAATGCAAAATTAAATTAACTATCCCCAAAGTCAATCAAGGGATAGACAAAGAGTACAGAATATGAAACCTAATATATAAAGAATGGAGGAGGAAGAAAAAGGAGGTAGAAAAAAAAAGAACCTTTAGATTGTGTACTTAATAGCATATTAAGTGAGTTAAGTTAGACACTTAGATAGTAAGGAAGTTAACCCTGAACCATTGGTAATCATGAAACTAAAGCCTGCAATGCCAATAAGTACATACCTATCAATAATCACCCTAAATGTAAATGGACTAGATGCACCATTCAAAAGACATAGAGTCATGGAATGGATCAAAAAAAAAAAAAAAGACCCATCTTTATGATGCCTACTAGAGACACACTTTAAACACAAAGACATACACAGACTAAAAGTGAAGGGATGGAAAAAGACATTTCATGCAAAAAATAGGGAGAAAAAAGAAGGAGTTGCAGTACTTGTATCAGACAAAACAGACTTCAAAGCAAAGAAAGTCACAAGAGACAAAGAAGGACATTACATAATAATAAAGGGGTCAACACTCCCCTCACTCTGAAGGACCGATCAACCAGACAGAGAATAAGTAAGGAGACAGAGGCACTGAACAACACATTATAACAGATGGACCTAACACACATCTACAGAACTACACCCAAACGCAGAAGGATACACATTCTTCTCTAGTGCACATGTAACATTTTCAAGAATAGATCATATACTAGACCACAGAAAGAGCCTTGGTAAATTCAAAAATATTGAAATTGTACCAACCAGTTTCTCAGATCCTAGTGGTATGAAACTAGAAATAAATTACGCAAAGAAAATGAAAAATCCCACAAACACATGGAGGCTTAAGAACGTGCTCCTAAATAACCAATGGATCCATGAACAAATAAAAACGGAGATCAAACAATATATGGAGACAAATAACAACAATAATTCAACCCCGTAAAATCTGTTGGACTCAGCGAAGGCCATGCTAAGAGGAAAGTATATTGTAATACAGGCCTACCTCATGAAAGAAGAAGAATCCCATATGAGCAGTCTAAACTCACAATTAATGAAACTAGAAAAAGAAGAACAAATGAGGCCCCAAGTCAGTAGAAGGAGGGGTATAATAAAGATTAGAACATAAATAAATAAAATTGAGAAGAATAAAACAATAGAAAGAATCAATGAAAGCAAGAACTGGTTCTTTGAGAAAATAAACAAAATAGATAAATTCCTAGCCAGACTTATCAAGAAAAAAAGAGAATCTACACACATAAACAGAATCAGAAATAAGAAAGGAAAAATCACTACAGAGACCACAGAAATACAAAGAATTATTAGAGAATACTATGAAAAATTATATACTAACAAACTGGATAACCTAGAAGTGGACAACTTTCTAGAAAAATACAACCTTCCAAGGCTGACCCAGAAAGAAACAGAAAATCTGAACAGACCAATTACCAGCAACAAAACTGAACTGGTAATCAAAAACCTACCTAAGAACAAAACTCCTGGACCAGGTGGCTTCACTGCTGAATTTTATCAAACATTTAGTGAAGACCTAATACCCATCCTCCTTAAAGTTTTCCAAAGAGTAGAAGAAGAGGGAATACTTCCAAGCTCATTCTATGAGGCCAGCATCACTCTAATACCAAAACCAGGCAAAGACTGTCCCTGTTTGCAGGTAACATGGTATTGTACATAAAAAACCTTAAAGAATCCACTCCAAAACTACTAGATCTAATATCTGAATGCAACAAAGTTGCAGGATACAAAATTAATATGCAGAAATCTGTGGCATTCTTATACACTAACAATGAACTACAGAGAGATAAATCAGGAAAACAATTTCATTCACAATTGCTTCAAAAAGAATAAAATACCTAGGAATAAACCTAACCAATGAAGTGAAAGACCTATACTCTGAAAACTACAAGACACTCATGAGACAAATTAAAAGAAGATACCAATAAATGGAAACACATCCCATGCTCATGGATAGGAAGAATTTCCCTTATTTGTGGAGTATAACAATGAAACAAAACTGAAGGAACAAAATAGCAGCAGACTCATAGACTCCAAGAAGGAACTAGTGGTTACCAAAGGAAGGGGTATTGGAGGGCAGGTGGGAGGGTGGGAGAAGGGGATTGAGGGGTATTATGTTTAGTACACATGGTGTGGGGGATCAAGGGGAAAGCAGTGTAGCACAGAGAAGGCAAACAGTGAATCTGTGGCCTCTTACTACACTGATGGACAGTGACTGCATTGGGGTATGGGTGGGGACTTAATTATATGGATAAATGTAGTAACCACATTGCTTTTTCATGTGAAACCTTCATAAGAGTGTATATCAATAATACCTTAATAAAAAAGAGAAAAAATATTCCCCAACTTAAAAAAAAAAATGAGTTGGATTACAAAAATGTTGGATTCTAATCAGAAAAAAAAATGGGTTTTTGATTGGAATTTTATTAAATTTATACATTAGTTTGTGGGAAAGCTGATATTTTTATAAAATTAGGAGTCAGCAAAGTTTTTTCTTAAAGGACCAGATAATAAACATTTTAGGCTTTGTGGGCTAAGAGGCTAAATGGGGGATATTATATATTCATATAACCATTTTAAAAGATAAAAACCATTCTTAGCTCATAGGCTCCTGAATCCCAATAAAACAGATGCTGGCTTGAATGGATTTGGCCTGTGAGGTGCAGTTTTCTGGCACCATAAACTTTTTTCTTTTAATTTGTCAGTAATGTTGTATTAGGTTTTGTGTTACCAACTTGCAAATCTGTTAAAAGTGATTGCTAGGTCCGTTTTCTAGTTCTCTTCAGCTGTGCCTAATTTGCTATTAAAACCTTCCACTGTGATTCTGTAACATCTATGTTGACAGATAGTAACTGCACTGGGCTGGGGCGGGGCTTTAATAATATGGTAACTGCTGAACCTCTGTGCTGTGTATTTGGAAACAATGTAAGATTGTATATCAATGATACGTCGATTTAAAAGACCTTTCACTGAAAAAAGAAACGCTAAAGTATTTTCATAATAATTAAATCAGACAATTATGAGATCCCAGGTACGTAGTAAGAATTTGGTACTACAAAACAAAAATGTTCTTATTTTAACAGACATTCTACATAATGCAAAACAGAAATACACAATGTGGTCATTCAACTATTTTCACTAGATTGGTCATAGAAATAATTTTGTCAGCAGATGCTTTAAATGAAGAGCACACCATCATACATAATTGGTTATCTCTACAAGAGGACAACTGCCTAGTTCAGCTACTACCTAGCAAGGCAGCATTTACCTTGAACTATCATTTTGTGAGAGTAGGACAAGAATCTGATTTGATAATTACCCTTACAATTAATTCCTCTGTCACAGAGATCACAGATTGTTGAAATCTTAAGAAATGATGTATAGTTTTATGAATTCACAAATTTTTAGTTAGAATGGGAAGCTAGCTTATCATTGAAATGCTGCTTAGCAAATTGAATCACCATGAGGGCATATCATGCACTCTGATAGGATCAGAATATGAGTGCTTCTACCATCCAATTTCAAAGACCAGGATGGTCTGTACGCTTGCAAATGCATAACACCTCAAAATTAAATCTAGTCTCCTAATCCAAACACCTAGACCAAACCTCAAATGTCTCACTTCAGTTATAATCAGCAGGGGAAGCATATTTTTTTCAAGTCTGTTAGTTTCACTAAAAAATGAGTAATATATTAAAATAACACTTTTTAAGAAGAGCTAAAATATATTGGATTTTTAAGAATCTTATTAAAACAGAGCTCATGAGCAGAGAATATTTTCTAAAGAAATGAAGTTATTAAAGTGCAATGGACATGTATCACAAACAGGAGATAATACACTTATAAAATGCACAGGATGTTTCTAAAAGTAGCAATAATAAAAAAAATTTTAATTTAGCAAGTGGAAAAAACTCATATTGCAAAATGGAATATTCAGGTTCATATTCTTTGAAAGATTTCAAATAATTCAGTTAATGAGGAAATGGAATAATTTTCTTTATTAGAAGTTAAAGCAAAATTATTAGTGACATTTAAAGAAAAAATTTGAAAGGAAGTTCATAAAATTCACTGTCATCAATAATTGTGTTCAAAATTAAAAAGTGAACATTTACATTACAGAGGCAACTTTTACCTTGTATATAATTTGTTATAACTTCACAGTTTGAAGTTATTTTTCAAGTTAGGTAGTATATGAAAAAAGAAATTAGACTGAGAAGTTAACTACCTATATATTTAATTTTCTACATAAGACGAGTGCCCTAAAATTTGCAATACTTTGTATTTAAAAAGAATGTTTAATAGATCAGTGATTCTTTAGTGTTTAAATTTGAAAAGACAAAACATGGACTGATTCTTTAAGGCAGGAGGCATGGGACCTGGGTGACACATTTCCTCTCTCACATTGTCATTTAGAGTATGACAGCAGGAAGTGCTAAATGATTTCCTAGCAACATAATATTAAAGCACCTGCAGACAGAAGTACACTAGTACACAATCTCATACAGAGTATTTAGGGAAAAAAGGAATATTTAGGACATTGAAAGAATATTTAGTTATAGAAAGAAGAAAAGTCTGAAGAAAGTAAAAAAAGGAAACCATGACCCTTCATGAACAGCATCACAAATCATATAATTTTTCTTGGCTTCATTTTCCTCACATACATAATGAAGATCTCAGATAATAGAAGAAAACATTGCAGTTTGCCAGGCACTATTCTATGCATTTGATATTAATGGACTCACTCTTTACAACACATCCACAGAGGTAGATATTATTCTTTTCATTTTGCAGATGGCACAGTCAGTGGTGAAGCATGTTACCTAAGGGCATAGAACTGTGCCATAGGGGAGGGAGGACTAGGGACCAGTCAGTTTGACTCTGGAACTCACATTAAGCACCACACAATACAGTTGATTTCTGAGATTGCCACCCCATCTGAGATCCTATGTTTCCATGATTTGGGGGAAACATCATATATAAATTTTACACTGGGGATCTTTAGACTTGGAAATAATGAAAAACTATCTCAATGCTATATATTATGATTTATTTTTATAAATGCTTCCTATAGGACATAATTTGTGTATTTATCTTAGACACTGAACACCTCTGAGACCTCTGAGACATGTAAATCGGTTATTTCTACAAAATAACATATCTCAATAGTCTAAACACATCAAAGTGTTATATTGATTTGTGCTAACATGAGGGATTTATTTCCACTTTAAATTTATAGGAATGGATAATGAATACAATTCTGAAAATCATGAAGTAGTTAAGTTCATAAGAAAATGATAATTAGAAAGCTGTTTATGGCCCTTACATATTTCATGATAAAATGTTTTTTCAATTTAGAGTTTGATTTTTCTTGTCCATAAAATATGAAGGAAGCCAGCTCTTTTCTGTTTCTATCATTTCACCTATTAAAAGCAAAACAAATGGGAAATATATTTCACTCAACTTCACATTACCTATTGTATGCCATTGGTCTAAAAGAATTTATTTAAAAAAATATTGAGTATATCCTAATATTTCACTGTTAACTGGTCAGTGGTTTAAAACAAAATGAACAAAATCTGGAAAAAAAACCCCACATTTTAGTCATAATGTCACTTAGTTGCTTCACACAAGTCTAAAAGAATATACTAAAAATATTTAGGGTATTCCCATGTCTCACTCTCACCTTGTTAGTTGCATTAAGGGATACATTATGCCCAAGCATTCACTTGAGGTATTTGCCACCCACAGAACCTTTTGTTTTAACCAAAACCTTTTGATGACTGTATATGTGAATGCATATTTGTGAACCACAAGGAGGAAAGTGAAGGAATCAAATAGTGTAGAATGGGCAGGGTGCCACCTGTACTCAGCCAGACACTTTGACTAAGCTGGAGTCTCTACATGAAGAGAGGATATGACAAAAATCTGAGTTTAGGGAAGGTTATTTCCTGGAGACAAGAATGCTACTTTTAAGTGCCAAATGACAAAGAATGTCATCTTTGGAGATACTTTCTCTTATTTCTGTTTTGCAACCAGCATCACTTAGTATCTTTCATGAGAGCAGCAGAAGACAATGCCTTTATTAAATCTCATGACATCTATGAGTAAGTTCAAGGTTTTCACAGGAAGGGAACACACTGTTTAAGGAATGGAAATGAAGAGGAAGAGTATGGCAGATGCCTCTTGGTTAAAATAACATGGAATAGACATGAGGGGACATCATTAGAAGACAAGGAGGGACTGAATGGCCTACATAAGCAAATTAAGAATAGCAATAATAAAATGTAGGTAGTTGACACTAATGCAACTTAATTTTATTTTACTGCATGTTGAGCCTGAGGATACTAAAGTCTCACTTGTTGACTCGGTGGATACTTCGACTCATATTTATATTTTGAAGCATGTTATCCAAGTAAGTTGGGCAACTGTTATCAGTTTAAATTAATAAGCACATTTCTTAAAACAATCATAATATTTTGTTTATGACTGAGATGTTTATTATTCAGAATCTTATATGTTGGCATCATATCTGAACATCCAACAATTGTAATGTCCCAGTGTCTTCTAATCTTTCTTGCCATATATCCTGGGCATGATGAGATATTACATTAGTATACCTGAAGATGGTTTATAAATGTGTAGTGTATAATGAAAATGAAGAAAAACATTTTCGCCATTTATTTTTAGGGAAAACAAATAGAGCAATAACCACTCTGTCATTTGTATATGTACTTTGTGCATGTATAAGAGCTGTAAAGATTAGGTATGTAGTTAGTGGGAAGAACAGAGATGGAGAAAACAAACTTCCTTTATTCTACTAGCAGAGGAGGATATGACACATCGTTTTGTATGTTTGGTTGATGAGGAATTTGGAACTCAGTTCGCCAATATCTTTCTTACCATACCCTATTTCCCACAGTATAGCAGTATCAGTAGAAAGAATACATGGTATACATCTTCTACCAAATTTAAAGTCATTTTACCTAGATTCATATAGAATAGACCAAACTGTATTTGGTCCATACATATATTATGCCTAGCAATTAAAAAAAATTAAATATAATTAAATAAAGCAGAAAATAGCAACACATTGCATGTAGTAAAAGTAAATATTGCTTCAGTTTCCCATAACACATGCCCACATACTGTGCTGAGAAGGGGCACAATGTAAAATTTATTTCTTTTTGTGGGTCATGGGAAAAAAAAGTATATTTTACTGGAGCAAATTACAATGAACATATTATATTAATCATTTGATTCCTGTAGATGAAAGTGCCAATGACTCCCAATTCTTTTCTAATTCTTCAGATTTCCTTGGCAAATAATCGACATAACCCTAGTGTACAAAGAGATTACATGTCAAATCAAATATTATTAGCAGCATCAGCATTTAAGACAAGCACCTTCTTAAACCTACTGAAGTAAAAGTCAGTAACAAATCTCTTATTTTATTTCCGAAAGCTCTTTGTCATCCAGCATAATGTGATTTTAATATATTCATCTGTGGTTTGCTAAAATGCTAAAATAAATTGAGAGCACAGCTACTTATTGTTGATCTACAAAGGAAGTTTCTCCTGTGCACTTTAACTCATAAGCTTATTAATCATTCTAAGGCTTTCAACAAAAGAGGAATGTGGTGGTTTAATGGCACAATTATGGCCTTGGATAACTGGGTTCCATCTTCAGCGCTCCATCTAGCTTTTTAGTGACTTAGGAAGTCTTTCAACTTCATTGGGGTATATTTTTTGTGCTTTTTTTAAACCTATTTACAGAGTTGTTCAACGAGAGGAGCCTATGTTATACCAGCTCAGCAATGACTGAAGAGAATTTTCATGGATGAATGGAGGTCCTGGAAATGGTGAACAGTGCTGGCTAGTTTTAAGGTATTGCCTATTCACAACACATGAACTAGTGGTATTTATTATAGACTGTGACTCCAGAATGATTTCTGCTCCTTTTTTAGCTCTTGCACTTTCATTTCTTTCCAGATTAATTGATGCACATTATATTTGTGATTGCCGCAGAGTTTGTCTGACTTACTGGCTGATAAAGCTGTTGTCAATACTCTGTAAAATATTGTCTCTCTCTCTCTCTGTGTATATACACACACACACATATGTATATATACATATGTGGATATGTATATATACACACAAAATCTTGATGACTATGATGATCCAAGATTTTAAATGACCACAGTAGAAATGTAAGTAGGATAGTTGAAATATACTGCCAGAACATATAGATCAAGGGTTTTCCAATTTAACAGCAAGTTTTGAAGAAATAGCATCTCCCAAATTTGTTTTTTGAAGAGTATATGTGACCACTGTTCAACTGAATTTCCTCTAAAAAATGCTAGAAAGTCCTTCAGAGCACTCTGACTTGATTCTGAGCTCTAAGAAGGTAAATTTTATAAAATATTTGATAATGGCTAGAGAATAAAAATTGCTATAAAATTGTTGCTACAATGGGGTAATTTTACCGTTACCCACTTTTTCTTCCAGTAATAAAATTAGGCATTCCCACCCACTGGCCATGACTTTCAGTGCCCTTTGTAAAAGGGAGAGGCATACTAGCCTGTCCTATTGACACTGAACTTGACCATGGGCCTGTTTTGACCAAAGGAATATGAACACATGGGTCAAAGCTTCTGAAGAAAATCTTTAAGAATGATTGCGTGATTCTGCCTTCATTTGTCACAAAAACAACTTGTCCTACATAGTGACTGCCCCTTTCAGCCTTGATTCTGGAATAAGAATTCCACTGAGAAGTGTTGGAGTCAATTCATAAAAATAGACACGTAACATGAATAGGAATTAGGTGGGGTTCTAAGCCACTGAGATTCTGAGTTGTTTGGAACCACTGAATAGCAGAAAAGTCACATAACACCCATTGGAGGGGGAGAACATAACTAATTTCATGTATCTTTAAATCTTTTATTTAGGAACAAACTTCACACTTCTTTTATCTTTATGTGAAAGATCAGGCTGCAAGACAAATTAATTTTTCCATTATAAAAATGCTAAGAATTTAGAGTTTCCGCTACTGAAAATAACTATTTCTCTTTCTTTCCTAAAAGAGAATTGCACTGGATCTAGAATTTGCAGTTGACAGTTTTTGTTTTTTTTCCCCCAATATTTGAAAAATGTTGTGCCCATTCTTTCTGGCCTCCATGGCTGCATATGAGAAATCCAGTGTCATTTGAATTGTTTTTCTATTATAATCAATGTGATATTTTTTTCTGGAGACTTACTGTTGAACCTATGAAGCTTTTCTATAATTTCCATTTGTTTTTTTATGATATGTTTCACATGTTTTAAATGATTTCTATTTTTATATTTATCGAGATTTTCCATTATTTTATTTGTTTCAAGAGAATTTTTGTAATTGTTGAGGTATCCTTATGGTATCTGATTAAAACTTGTCAGATAATTCAAACATTTAATTAATTTCAGTATTGGCATCAGTTGTCATTTCTAATTACAATTGTAATTTTCCTGTTTCTTGCTATAATGGTATTTTTTATTATATTCTGGACATTCCATTTATTATGTTCAGAGACTCTGGGTCTTATTTGAATCTTTATTTATCAGGCAGCTACCTGTTTAGTTTTGCTAACCTGGTCCTGACCTACTTTTGTAGTCTGTAGTTCCAATGACAATTTGATTTTCATAACTCTTGTGGGGCTATTCTGACCTGCTTTGTTGACCTGCTGTGCTTGGGGTCTTTCACTAGTTCCTGCTGCTACTGTCAAGGTGCTTCTCTAGGCTGGGCTGCCTGGTGTCTCAAATGGGGAAGGAATCCCCGACATGGAGATGGAGGCTGTCTGAACTAATCCACTCACCAGAGAAGGACCCCCTTTGCCTCTTATGGGGGAGGAATCTCTGTTCTAGGGGAAAGGAGAAACTTCCCAGGCCAGGAGTTTTTGTGCCAGCATTTGCCTTGCCAGTGCTGTAGAGCAGTCCATATTCAGCTTCTGATTGAAAATCCTTGTTTATACTGCTGGGCTTGCTTCATGTTCTCAGCAGGACTTCCATTCAATCTGAGGAAAGGATGGACTTGTCTGAACTGACTTCTGCTTGTCTAAAAGTTATGTTTGTGTGTGGGAATCATAAGATGCCCTGTCACTATGTTGTTCTTCCAGTCCTGAAGTCTCTAGCCAGTTCTTCTTCCTCTCTCCCTCTCTGAAGTTCTTCTTTGGTTGCCTCTTGCAAGGTTTGAGGTTGTCCTTATGGGAGAGGAGAAGGGAGAAATGAGTCTGTGCTATCATGTTGGAATGGACATTTTTGTAAATGTAATTTACAAAGTAATTTTTAACCAGGGAAACTATCTTTTACAGCTGAAGTCAAACCAGTTTTTATCAGTTTTGTCTCTGAATTGGATTGTGTGGCAAATTGGTCAACTTCTAAAGAAATTATTGGAAAAAATGTAGTTTAGAATTACCATTACAAACATAGCATAAAAATATTAAGAAACTACTATATTAAAAGCTTCTGTTTTGGTCAGAATAGCTATATAGGTGAGTTTTTTTGCCTATTAGTTTGTTTATAATGCATGTTATTCCAAACATAGTCTCCCATCTGTTTTATTAGTTTCCTGGAACTGCCATAACAAAGTACCAGAAATTGGGTTGCTTAAACAACAAAATTTATGGTCTCACATTTCTGGGAACAGAATTTCAAGATCAAGGTGTCAGCAGGGTTCCTTTCCTTTTAGGGATGTAAGGTAAGACTCTATGTTGGTTTGTAAATGGGCATCTTCTCCATGTGGCCTCATGTTATCTTCTATCTGTTGTATCTGTGTCCAAAATTCCAATTTGATAAGCACACTAGTTATATGGGACTATGGCTTACTCTAATAACCTCATTTTAAATCGATTACCTCTGATGGAATTCTATCTCCAAATCAGTTCACATTTTGAAGTACTAGGATTTCAACATACATATTTTAGGGAACACAATTCGACCAATGATATCACTTCAGTTAATGTTAATTCTGTTCTTCCAAACTGCTTAAAAGTCTTTGTGTTCCCCTTTATTCCTCTATACTTCACATTTCACATCTGATACATCATTGAAATTGCTCATGTTTATATTACACAATTACACAAGCATTTGATTTCTCATAACTTCAATAGTTCTAACCCTGGTTCAAGCCATTATCATTTCTATACTGGATTATTGCAATAGCTCTTCAATTTGTCTTCTGCTTCTGACATTAACTCTAGTCAATCCCCAATATATCAGCCAAAGTGATATTGTTAAAATGTATGATATCATGTCATAGAATCCAACAATGGCTTCCATTACAGTGGCCTACTAGCCTTGTCTGATTCCCCATTCACTGGCTTTTATTTCATCCCCTGTTCCTCTTCTTTGTTATATCTGCCCTAGTTACCCTGGCTTTTTATTATTCCTCACACTTTCTAGGCATGGTCTTAGCTCAGGATCTTTTTACTTGCTGTTCCCTTTGTCTAGAGTGTTCCTTACTTAATATCTAAAAGTCTATTCTCACTTCCTTTATATCTTTACTCACATTCTCACTTGCTTTCTTAGCTACACTGTCTTAAATTTTGCCCATTTAAGGCATTTTTTGACTTCATTTTCTTTTTAGTTTTTTACCTCAATAGTTAACAGCTTTTAACATAACATATATTTCACTTTTTTAAGAGTATTTTTTATTGAATATAGTTGATATATAATATTACATTGGTTTCAAGTATACAACACTGTGATACAACAGTTACATAAATTATTAAATCCGTACCCCAACTAGTGATTTGCTATCTGCCAATATAGAAGATGAACTTCCAGTTTTGTTTCATTATGCATTTCACTTTTTAATCTTCAATTCTTTTTTCCTTCCACTAGAACAGAAACTGCATAAGGTCATGGATTCTGCATTATTTTGTATATTACTAATTCCTAAGTGCCTTAGAGTATCTGTCAAACAATTTTCACTAGACAAATATTTGTTGAATGAATGCTTGGGAAAAAATGTGTGTACTGTCAGTATTTAGCTTCCTAAACATCAGGTAGGATATGGAAAGAGGCATGGTACAGAGGTTACAGTTTTTGTATACACAGATCAAAACAAGTATACATCAATACTTTATAAATAAATATCTAATAAATTAGAACAAAAATGTTCATGTATATTAGATCCCATATTAAAAAAAAATAGAAAGGACCCATTCTCTTAAAGTCTGCTTTTATTTTCATACAGTTACCTATTATTGTGCTTAATAACTCTTTTGAATGTACTTATAAAGTCATGTCCTTCCTCAAATTCAGTTTTAATTTAGTTAAAAATAATAAAATAAAGTTTTCCAAAGAGAGAAGAAGAGGGAATACTTCCAAACTCATTCTATGAGGCCAGCATCACACTAATACCAAAACCAGGCAAAGATACCACAAAAAAAGAATTCTACAGACCAATATCCCTGATGAATATAGATGCAAAAATACTCAAGAAAATATTAGCAAACCGAATTCAAAAATACATCAAAAAGATCATCCATCATGATCTAGTAGGATTTAGTCCAGGGATGCAAGGATGTTACAACATTCGAAAATCCATCAACATAATCCACCACATCAACAAAAAGAAGGACAAAAACCACATGATCATCTCCATAGATGCTGAAAAAGCATTTGACAAAATTCAACATCCATTCATGATAAAAACTCTCAACAAAATGGGTATAGAGCACAAGTACCTCAACATAATAAAGGCCATATGTGACAAACCCACAGCCAACGTTATACTTAACAGTGAGAAGTTGAAAGCTTTTCCTTTAACATCGGGAAAAAGACAAGGATGCCCACTCTCCACACTTCTATTCAACATAATACTAGAGGTCCTAGTCACAGAAATCATATAAAGAAATAAAAGGCATCCAGATAGGCAAGGAAGAAGTTAAATTGTCCCTGTTTGAAGATGACATGATATTGTACACAAAAAACCCTAAAAATCCACTCCAAAGCTACTAGATCTAATATCTGAATTCAGTAAAATGCAGGATACAAAATTAATACACAGAAATCTGTGGCATTCCTATATACTAACAATGAACTAGCAGAAAGAGAAATCAGGAAAACAATTCCATTCACAACTGCATCAAAAAGAATAAAATACCTAGGAATAAACCTAACCAATGAAGTGAAAGACCTATACTCTGAAAACTACAAGACACTCATGAAAGAAATTAAAGAAGATATCAATAAATGGAAACACATCCCATGCTCATGGATAGGAAGAATTAATATTGTCAAAATGACCATCCTGCCTAAAGCAATCTACAGATTTAATGCGATTCCTATCAAAATACCAACAGCATTCTTCAATGAACTAGAGAAAATCTTCTAAAATTCATATGGAACCACAAAAGACCCTGAATAGCCAAAGCAATCCTGAGAAGGAAGAATAAAGCTGTGGGGATTATGCTCCCCAACTTCAAGCTTTACTACAAAGCCAGAGTAATCAAGACAATATGGTACTGGCACAAGAACAGACCCATAGACCAATGGAAAAAAACTAGAGAGCCCTGATATAAACCCAAGCATAAATGGTCAATTAATATTTGATAAAGGAGCCATGGACATACAATGGGGAAAAGACATCCTCTTCAAAAACTGGTGTTGGCAAAACTGGACATCTACGTGCAAGAGAATGAAATTGAATTATTGTTTAACCCCATATGCAAAAGTAAACTTGAAATGGATCAAAGACCTGAATGTAAGTCATGAAACCATAAAACTCTTAGAAGACAACATTAAGCAAAAATCTCCTGAATATAAGCAGGAGCAACTTCTTCCTGAACGCCTCTCCTCAAACCAGGGAAACAAAAGCAAAAATGAACAAATGGGACTATATCAAACTTAAAAGCTTCTGTATAGCAAAGGACACCATCAAGGGATTGATGGGTATTATGTTTAGTCCACATGGTGTGTGGGTCACGGGGAAAACAGTGTACCACAGAGAAGGCAAACAGTGAATCTGTGGCATCTTACTACACTGATGGACAGTGACTGCATTGGGGTATGGATGTGGACTTGATAATATGGGTAAAATAGTAACCACATTGTTTTTTCATGTGAAGCCTTCATAAGAGTGTATATCAATAATACCTTGATAAAAATTTTTTTAAAATAGTAAAATAACAACTAATATTATTTCAAAATGCTTAAAATGTATAAATTTGACTAGGAAAAGCCAATTTAAATTGACTTATCCTTTCACTTATTCCTCAAACATTTTTGGCAACAGGATATTACCAATCCTTCCTCATTTTATTACAGTCCCAAGACATGGAATTAGAATAACTATATTCTAGAATAACTAACTGAATAATACTCTCATTATTCTAGAATAACTAATGTCAAAGGAGATTTCATTTCCTTCACTGGAGAATGTTAGCAGAGGGCTAGAGCATCAGAGCTGAGTAGATGTGGGTAAGTGTTTTGCCTCTGATGCTGCTACTGAGGCAATTTTACGAGTGACAGATCTTGAAAAATACTTCCTTTCTGGTCATGAGTTCACATTGATCCTACAAATTTAACATAGCACATTGCTTACTCTACTTTTAATAGTGTGTGGTTTCATCGATTACTAAGGTTCTCTTTATATTGATATTTCACACACCAGATGTCGGGCTGAGTTAGCAGCAAAGATGACCCAGGGCACAGGAGGTTATGTCAAAGCCAGGGACCATGCCTGGACTACTGGGATATAAGTATAATTTAATAAGTTTTTCCCTAACAAACCTCCTTTCCTACTGACAACCACTGTTGCTTTCATCTTGTTCCATTTTTTTTCTGTAACAGAGAAACAAAATTTTGATGTATGTTATCTACTTCCTCCACTAGAATCTAAACTCTATGAGGAGACTATTCAGTTTTGTTCACTGTTATGTTCCCACTGCCTAAATGACTTCTTGGCATGTAATAGTTCCCCAATAAATAGTTCTTGAATAAATGAATTAACTTTTTCTTGCAAAATCCATAGGTTGGAGGAAGTCATCAAAAGAAACTATTTAAAGGGAAAGGAACTAAAGGTGAAGAATGCAGTTAAATGATACTGTGTTTCAGGGAAAAAGGAAGCATAATCCAAAATGGTCGCTGAGAAGAAATTACTGGAGGTTTAGAAGAAAACAAGAATAAGAAAAGCAAAAACAGGAGTGACAGAGGCCATAGAGGAAAGGAATTTTAAATTGGGGTTTATGGTTAATAGTACCAAATGCTCATAGTGGTGAAGCAAATAATTAAGTTCTAATATGTTTGGCACTGTAAAGTGCTGTTTCGAACCTAGTAGTTTCCGTGCAGTGGTGAGTGACACGAAGTATTGATTTCTTACGGGTGATGGAAAATCAGGCCATAAAGAAAATGCACATTTAGTATTTGCTCAGAAAGTGTGATGTAAAGGAGAAGAGGCCTAGAGGACAGTAGGTGGATAGAAATAGGGGGTCTCTCAAAAAATTTTTGTGCTTTGCTTTGTAAAAACAGATTGATTTGAGCATGCTTCATATTCTGGGATTAAAGATTCAGTAAGGATTTGAAGATAAGAGAAGCAGATGAGTGATGGCTCAAGATCTCGAAGGAATAAGTGTGTATGAAACCCAAAGCTAAGAAAAGGGTAACCCTAAACAAAATTAAGGATACATTTCTCCCCTGAGAATAGAAAGCACAATGAATCTGGCAGGAAGGGAAGGTAATTGGGGAGAATTTCCAAGTAACAGTATTGACTCATCAGTTCGAGAGAAATTGGAGGTAAAGTTTCCTGACAAGAGCACAGGAGTGAATGACAGAGAAATATATCTGATGAGAGGCCAGAAATGAGAAAACATGGGTTTTGCATCCTATATGGAGGACTGACACAAGGGACAGGCTATGATCTTTAAGTAGGACTGACATAAAACTCCATCTCATTAGTGGGATAGCATTTGTATTGGCACATATTTACAAGGGTCGCTCATTTTTCTTATATTTTTTTGGATGATGTTAAAAGCTTAGAAGTTAGATCTTTGGCAAATTTAGATTTGAGCAAACCTAAGATTATAAAGTGAGTATTTTGTAAAGGAATAGAATGATGATGGAATTGATGGTCTTGATGAAATCAGAGAGAACTAGAAGAATTTTAAAGGCTAAAAATCATTGGGTATATGCTTTCATACCAGTATATCAGAGAAAACACTGTTCAACAACTTTTAAGGTAAATATTTATATAATGAAAAATTTAGAGCTTGTTTATAGAAATGGTTTACAGATGAAAAATAGAGATAAAATTATTGGAAATTAGGTCAAAAGATTGTGAAATTAGGATATTACATGGGTCTTAGACAACATATCAAAAGTTTTCAAACTCCAGAGACATAGAAACACCAGGAAGATGGTATGTTTAATTGTGGAGAAAAATACATAACCTGTGGGCCAAAATCCTTGGTGAGTGTAAAGATTGATGGCAACACCAAAGAAAGGCAGAAGATTCTGTAGCTGTTTTGCAGATGCCTAAAAGGCTGTTTTTATATGAGAATGGAAAATCAGTGGTTTGGAAGCAACATGAGTGAGGAGAAAAAATGCTATCTATCCTTCTGACCAGAAATAAGAGAATGAGTTGCCCTTTTTACATGGGTACAGACAAAGAGTTATCATACAAGAAAATAAAATTTCTCTTGAAGTATGCAAGAAGAGAAACTTCTGTTGGTTCTACTGAGTTTAAACAATGGAGTTGACAATCCACAGGATGCAACTGAAAGAAGTTCAGAGGAAGGACTGTAGAAATCAAATGGGGCAGAAGCACAGACTGGTAGGGATAGTATGGCAGGAGGGGACATATAACTGCACTTGAGACAGAAGCTAATTTTTAAAAATATTAGGTATTCTAGGACTAACTGGCCTCATATTTCTGACTTCAAAACTCTGCCATGTAACATTTCTGTGGCCAGAAAAAATAAAGCACTCTCCCCTCCCCTAGAAAACAAACCTAAAATTTGTTGAATTCTTATTAATTCAAACAGACTAAGCACATTACATGCAGAACCTGATTCCAAATTTACTGCCAATGAAGTAGGTGTCCTTTTCACCTCACTTTGGCTGGTGTGTCACTGAATCTTATATAATTGTGTAACTTGCCTCAAGTCAGAGTCAGACCACAGTAGAAATGAGATTCAGACTCAGGACAGTTTTACTCTAGATTTAGGGATTTTTACAACACTATCGTACTGTCAAGGTCAAGCTGGATAATGTTGCATGCTTCCAGCACAGTCGCTATACAATGGTCTTCGTTCAAAGTTTGCAATAGTATTAGTAAAAATTGATTGGCTCCTCTGCAGAACTAAAGCCAGTATGGAGAAGGAAGGTACAGGCAGGACCCAATATACATTATTGGGCTCACCTGATTTTTCAACTTCTTAACAGCTCAGTTGAGTGTGGGAAAAAAATAGTGTAGCAGGCATGAATTCAGAAGATAATGGAGGTGTTGAAGATGAAATGAAGGAAAAAGGGAGGATAAGGAAAAATGTAGTGAGATAAATCTTATGCAGCAGAGTCTCTAGTTCTTCTCCACCCAGGCTCTCACAGTACTTTTGCCTCTGTACTTTTGTACATTCATCTGCTTTTTGGGAAGATAAAGAGAAAAAATCTAAAAACTGTCTCTTAGGAGATAAAAGCAGTAGAAATGGAAGAACAAAATGCCCTGGAGATTTATGTCTAAGCACGAACACATAAAATGTTAGGAGTAAGTCATACAAAGAAGTGTTGGGAAGGCTTTGGAGATTAAGGAAATAAGGGATAGGAATGGGATACAGAGGGCACTTCAACAAGAGTCATAACTTTGGATTTTCCCTAAGATATCAATTATTATTCTCATTTTACATATGTGAATGCCAAACATCCCAGATGAATAGTTACTTAAACCTAGGTTACTTAGGTAATTAGAAATGCAGGCTATGTATACTTTTAGAATTCAGTCTATCTACAAAATCAAGGCATATGTGTGGCCATTTAGCTTTTGTAAAAGTTACACTAAGTGAGATTTTATTTCACACAGGAAGTACTTTTGTTTAGATAAACATCTCATCATAGTAAACCTCATATGTTATGGAAAAGATGGGGAAAAAAAGACTGAAACAGAATGGAAGCAATTAGCACATATGTAATTTTATAACATTGGCAAAGTTAAAAGTACATTTTAGCTTAATTTCAATTTTTCTCACATCTAAAATTTTAGGGAAAAATACAGTATTTTGAAATGTTAGCTTTTATAAACATAGTGACACAAATGTATAATATCTTTAGTAATGACCTCTGGGGGTATAACTTGTGTACATTTAAAATAAATATTTTCAATAGTATTAGTTTGTTAACAATAACTTTCTATTTCTCTTATTCCATTTTTATCCCACTTTCATTTGTGCTCAGTTTTCAAAATGAAGTTTTTGCTACTTAAGCAATTTGATTTTGAAAATGAACTTGTACTTCAGGTAGAAAGGGAATGATGTACCTCTTTTTTTTTCTTTAATTGGTTCATAAAAGATATACTTCTTTATTACTACCAATAGTTTTTATACTACTTACAGTTTTTTATATTTTATAATACCTAAAGTCAGTGGTAGTTTGTGAACATTCTATAGAACAAAATTTTATTAGAAAGCATTTCCACCATTGCTCTCAGGTCTCTAGTCCCACCCACAGTTTGAAACCTCTGAGAGACTGACATACACATTCTATTTTACTGAATAATACACTGCAATCTTAATTCTCGCTTTCAGCAATGTGATGCAATCTTTTATTAGAGTTGCCTGTTTCAATCAGTTGAAATGCATTTTATTTTCGGCACATATTAATTTAATGCAAAAACTAATTTTTTCTTTTTTGATGTAATTTCTTTATCTGCTGAGTTCTCTGCTACATTTTACTCAAAACTATACATTTTCTGAAATTGAAATAAATATAAATAAAGCAACCACACAAATATGGAATAATTACTGCTCAATCACAATTTACATTTAGTATGAAGAGTGTTCTAAAAACTTTAAAGCAAAATAGCAATTAGCACATCTCAGAATATGCTCCCAAATTTCCACAGGAGATACTTAGGCTGAAGTCTGAGCATTATTAAAAGGTTAGCTGCTGTCTCAAGGGGAATTCACAGGAGAAAAGAGCAGACCCAAGGAGTAGGAGTATCCTAAAAATGGACACTTAACGGAATCACCCATAATGCATGAACCAGAATTAATGGAAAAGACCCAAAGACCTATAAAACATTTCCAATAAGCATCTTACACATTTTCATTGGCTTAATGAATCATAAGGAAAATTATTAATTACCTTCAACTAAATAAAGTGTAATGATTTGAAGGCAAGCAATAAAATTATTAGTTGCAGGTCATATAATCAGCTACACTAGTTGTTCTCAATATTGCCATTGAAAAATAATTACTTGGGGATAGGGTTCCAGATAAAATAAACGACAGCCAGTTAAATTTAAATTTCATATAATAATTTTTCTTATGTCTGAATTTTTTGCATATGACATACTAAAATATTACTGTTTATTTGAAATATGCATGAACTGTATTTTTATTTGATAAATGTGAACTTTTCTAGAGAGTTTTTGCTCCCTCACTACCACTAAATATTAGGCACTCAGTATTTTCTAACATCTTACCAGGTGATTCTAATAGGTAAATTATAAAAAGTAATAGTATTTATTTATACCAACAGTAAATTGAAAATGTAAATTGCAGTGGGAAAGTGAGATGTAACTCACAGAATCCCAGGAACTACAGTGTAGTATGTCAAGTAAATATTACCTTGAGAAGAATATACAAGATCTCCAACTGGGAAAAGTGATTACATTCTATTAAGGACTTCCTGCTCCTACCTAAGATAATGTGACATTTTTAAAATGTCAATTTTCCAGAGGTTATTTCTTAAATTCATTGGAATTCCAATAAAATTATGTGGATATATTACTTAGGGTTAATTTAAAAATTATCCTAAAATGGATTCTAAGACAAATGTGGAAGAATGAAGTCCTCAGATAGTTAAGTCAACTTTAAAAGAGAAGTGCAGAGTGGAGGGTGTGGGGAAGAATTAGCCCTTCAGTTAGTAAGATAAATCATAGGATAACCACTGTAAAATCTTGATGCTAATGTTATAAAAAAAGACAAGATCAATGATACAAGATAACAGAGTTCAAATATGGACACTTTATATATTTGGGTAATTTATATCCTAAAGATAGTATCATCAATTAATAGAGACATGAATTATATAATTAATAGTGTTTAAAACCTGTTCATGTAAGTAGAAGAAAATATATAGAAGTACACTAAAGATCAAAATATGACAGAATTAGATATAAAGGTAATAAAATGAAAAGTAGGAGAAAAATAGGATCTTAAGAGGCATGGATTCAACTAGCATCAACCATAAGGTAAAAATTGATATAAAATTCTAAATATTGACAAATTAACAAAGAGAAGGCACAGTGTGCAGACATTATTTGCAATATTTAAAATTCATATGAGACTAGCATTTAGAATATATTAGAATTCCTACAAATTAATGAAAAAGTAAGAAATATAAGTGATAAAAATTGTGATAAATATTAACAATTATTTAAAAAAGTGAACAAAGGACTTCAATAGGTGACTCACAAATGGAGAAATGCAAATGGATAACCAGAAAATCAAAAGCATGTTCAGTTTATTAAAAATCACAGATATCCCAATTAAAATAGCAAGAATTACTGACAGTATTAAATCACATAGGAAAAACAATATTTAAGTGACAGACAAAATTGCATCACTAATATATTTTTTGCTACTCTTTACTCTGAATCAAACTGCCAGAGGTAAATAGAGGTCCAGACTAGTTTTCTAATTTCCCCACTGGAAGAATATTGAGACATTTTCATTCATATGTATGACAAAATCCTTATCAAAGTATTTTCTTTTCTTTGGTTACTATTGCCTGCATTTTGAAAATTTTATGTGATAGCTTACATTAAAATTGTTTTGCGGGAAACATTGTTTGGTATCATGAAGTCTTTCTGTCTCTAATTTCTTACTTTGGCCAGAAGACAATATTCAACTTTGTATTTAATTTTATTAATCTGCTAATTCTTTGTTCCCTATTTTAGTTGTAGAACACTACTGTGAGAAAAGTACTTACATGGCTTCTTTTGGTGGATTAGGTTCTACTCTGTCAATCAGTCTTTCCACATCCACTGTCCTCTTTCCTCTGGTCTCCTCACTCATTTTCACTTTGTTCCCAGGCTCCATCCATCCGTTTTCTTGCCACTGCCTCTAGTTAAAAATGGGAAGTTTGGAGCTATAGGTATGTGTGATGAGATTAGGTATGGCATTTCTTACCAAATGTAGCTTAATAATAGCAGGCCATGTGAGCAGAATTTCAATGAGCATAGATGGGTGTAGTTCTGCACCTATATTTCTTCACACATGGGTTAAACATTAAATGCATATTTTACTTCCAATTTCTAATTTTGGAAACATCTGAGTATTTATTAAATAAAATTATAGTCTAACTAAAAGAAATAAAAAAATTACTGGAAGTTTCAGTATCTTCTAAGATGTCTCCCCAGTCTAGGATAAAATTAAAGCAATAATTACATCAGAGAAATAGCAACATTCATACACAATTATTCAGCACATATTTCTACCTAGTGTTTTGACTTCTACCTTGGCAAATCAATTTTCTTAGTATTTTTTTTTTGGTTGTTAATAAATACCACAATATTCCTGTAAGGCAGGTTATTATAAGTATTCATAATTAAGGAAATTGAGACATCATTAATCAAAGTCAATCAACCAAGCATGGTTTATCATATTTATTTAGACCCAAGAATAGAGAGCAATAAATATTAATGTCAGCCTCTAAGCTTCCTATAAGGGAACAAAATGTCCAAGAAAGTGACATTCATTACTTAGGTCCCTAAACACTGATATCTCTTCCTTATATTGATTTTATTACAATATTAAAAAATATTATATTTTATATCTAGAGGAACATATTAATGAATTTAAGAAATACAATAATGGATAGGTTTCATTCCCTTCCCATTTATATCCAATTTGCCAGACTATTTGGATCCTCTTAAGTAAGGGAAGATATTTTGAGTTATTTTCACTTAAATTTTCTACCATTATATTCAATGACTTTTATCCTAATCTTTATATTAATGTGCTGTTCCTGATTTTGCATTTCATCTGAATGATAAATTATTTGCCATTCAATATCCAAAGCATTAAAAATTACTAAAATCTTTATATCTGATTACTTTGCTGGTGAGATTTCTATGTTCTCCTTACTAATTCTGAGCAACAGTATTATGTTTAGCACCATTCATCACATCATCTGTGAAGTGGGTACAACTTCCAAAATCATAGTCTGTGCCATATAATGCAGAATCAAACTATTACAAATAAGGAGAAACCTGAATGCCAGTGACACTTTTTGATAGAAGGAACAGTAAGACCAGCTGACCATTTAACCCACATTATCCCCTCAGTGTTTTTTAAAAAATAATTATGTCATTATGTGCTTTTGTTTCTACTATGTCATAATTGTCTTACAACTCAAATCATTAATGAAAATGGTTTAAGAGCAAGGAATGGCTTAGTTAGATTAAGTAATTTAACTCTGGAAAGGGCTTCTTCTAAAATACAGTAGGGGGGGACTTCCGGGAAGATGGCGGTGTGAGCAGGGCGGCAGAAATCTCCTCCCAACACTATATTTATCTACGAAAACACCGAAAATACATCTATTCCTAAAAGAGAGACGAGAATACACAGGAAAGCGCACAGCGTGCAGCTACACCCGAGAGGACTCGGCACCCCAAGAGGCGGGTAAGATACGGAGCCGCGACCCGGCGGGACCCGAGCCCTCCCCCACCCCAGCGCACCGGCGGGAGGAGAGGATTCAGAGCCGGGAGGGAGTGGAAGCACACCCCGCGAAGTAGCCAGCCCCGGGGATCTGCGCGGGGAGCGCTGACCCACATTGCACAGTGCAGCGGAGATTGGAGAGACAGAGGGGCAGGATCTGAGCGGGGAACGCTCCAGGGTGCTTGCAGCCGGCTCCCGGGAAGGAAAAAAAAAAGCGCGCGCTTTCTTCAGCGGTCTTAAAGAGACAGGAGCCCAGCGGAGGAGCCGGATCGCCCCAGCACACTCAGCCCAGCAGGCTGGGACTCCCGGGGAGTTTCAGACGCCTTAGCTGGCGACTGAGGAAGCGTAGCCATACTTAACACTTCTCACTGAGATCAACAGCCTCCTATTCGTTCCCACCCCTGCCAGAGCGATAAAGGGCCCTGCGGAGCGGCACAGTCACAGCTGTGGAATAGTGGGGCAATAGCGCCACCTAGAGCATTCCCACAGAATCTACGTCCGGTGGGCATTTTTTTTTGTTTTTTTTGTTTTTTGTTTTGTTTTTGTTTTTTCTTTTCTTTCTTTTTTTTCTTTTTCTTTCTTTCTTTTTTCTTTTTTTTCTCTTCTTTTTTTTTCTTCTCTTTTTAAAGTCTTAAAGAGCCCAGCTGACATACGTGGCAACTATCAGTGACCAAATTATACAGCCATGAAAAGACAGAGGAATATGGTTCAGACCAAAATCAACCAGACAACCCCAGAGAGGGAGTCTGAAGGGATGGAAATGCACAGCCTCCCTGAAAAAGAATTTAGAATAAAAGTCATAACCATGCTGATGGACCTACAGAGAAATGTGCAAGAGCTGAGGGAGGAAGTGAGGGAACTGAGGAAAGACAATACAGAAATCAGACAAGCGATTGACGGGCTTAACAGCAGAATGGATGAGATGCGAGAGACTGTTAATGGAATAGAAAACAGAGAACAGGAGTACAGAGCAGCTGAGGCAGAGAGAGATAAAAGGATTTCTAGGAATGAAAGAATATTAAGAGAACTGTGTGACCAATCCAAACGGAACAATATTCGCATTATAGGAGTACCAGAGGAAGAAGAGAGAGAAAAAGGGATAGAAAGTGTCTTTGAAGAAATAATTGCTGAAAACTTTCCCTCGCTGGGGAAGGAAGTAGTCTCGCAGTCCACCGAAGCTCATAGATCTCCCAACACAAGGGACCCAAGGAAGACAACACCAAGACACATAATAATTAAGATGGCAAAGATCAAAGATAAAGACAGGGTATTAAAGGCAGCTAGAGAGAGAAAAAAGATCACCTACAAAGGAAAACCCATCAGACTATCATCAGACTTCTCAACAGAAACCTTACAGGCCAGAAGAGAATGGCATGATATATTTAACGTTATGAAACAGAAGGGCCTCGAACCAAGAATATTGTATCCAGCACGATTATCATTTAAATATGATGGAGGGATTAAACAATTTCCAGATAAACGAAAGTTGAGAGAGTTTGCCTCTCATAAACCACCACTACAGGATATCTTAAATGGACTGCTCTAGATGGAAGCACACCTAAGGCTAAAAAGATGTCACCAGAGAAAAAAAATCATAGCAAAGAAAGCAGACCATCCAAATACTAACTAAAGGCAAAGAATAAAACACCTATTATAGAAAGAATGGAGGAGGAGGAATAAGAAGGGAGAGAAAGAAAGAAACATCAGACTGTGTTTACAATAACTTAACAAGAAAGTTAAGTTAGATTGTTAGATAGTAAAGAAGCAACCCTTGAACCCTTGGTAACCACGAATCTAAAGCCAGCAATGGCAATAAGTACATACCTATCAATAATCACCCTAAATGTAAATGGACTGAATGCACCAATCAAAAGACACAGAGTAACAGAATGGATAAAAAAGCAAGACCCATCTATATGCTGCCTACAAGAAACTCACCTCAAATCCAAAGATATACACAGACTAAAAGTGAAGGGATGGAAAAAGATATTTCATGCAAACAACAAAGAGAAAAAAGCAGGTGTTGCAGTACTTGTATCAGACAAAATAGACTTCAAAACGAAGAAAGTAGCAAAAGATAAAGAAGGACATTACATAATGATAAAGGGGTCAGTCCAACAAGAAGATATAACCATTATAAATATATATGCACCCAACACAGGAGCGCCAGCATATGTGAGACAAATACTAACAGAATTAAAGGAGGAAATAGACAGCAATGCATTCATCTTAGGAGACTTCAACACACCACTCACTCCAGAGGACAGATCAACCAGACAGAAAATAAGTAAAGACACAGAGGCACTGAACAACACACTAGAACAGATGGACCTAACAGACATCTACAGAACTCTACACCCAAAAGCAACAGGATACACATTCTTCTCAAGTGCACATGGAACATTTTCCAGAATAGACCACATACTAGGCCACAAAAAGAACCTCAGTAATTTCAAAAATATTGAAATCCTACCAACCAACTTCTCAGATCACCAAGGTATAAAACTAGAAATAAATTTTAGAAAGAAATCAAAAAGGCTCACAAATACATGGAGACTTAACAACACGCTCCTAATTAATCAATGGGTTAACGACCAAATCAAAACAGAAATCAAAGAATATATGGAGACTAATGACAACAAAAACACAAAGCCACAACCTCTGTGGGACGCAGCAAAGGCAGTTCTAAGAGGAAAGTATATTGCAATCCAGGCCTATTTAAAGAAGGAAGAACATTCCCAAATGAATAGTCTAAAGACACAATTACTGAAATTGGAAAAAGAAGAACAAATGAGGCCCAAAGTCACCAGAAGGAGGGACATAATAAAGATTAGAGAAGAAATAAATAAAATTGAGAAGAATAAAACAATAGAAAAAATCAATAAAACCAAGAGCTGGTTCTTTGAAAAAATAAACAAAATAGATAAACCCCTAGCCAGACTCATTAAGAGAAAAAGAGAATCTACACACATAAACACAATCAGAAATGAGAAAGGAAAAATCACGACGGACCCCACAGAAATACAAAGAATCAGAAGAGAATATTATGAGAATCTATATGCTAACAAGCTGGAAAACATAGAAGAAATGGACAACTTCTTAGAAAAATACAACCTTCCAAGACTGACCAAGCAAGAAACAGAAAAACTAAACAGACCAATCACCAGTGACGAAATCGAATTGGTAATCAAAAAACTACCCAAGAACAAAACCCCTGGGCCTGATGGATTCACCTCTGAATTCTACCAGACATATAGAGAAGAAATAACACCGATTCTCCTTAAAGTTTTCCAAAAATAGAAGAGGAGGGAATACTTCCAAACTCATTCTATGAAGCCAGCATCACTCTAATACCAAAACCTGGCAAAGACCTCACCAAAAAAGAAAATTACAGACCAATATCCCTGATGAACGTAGATGCAAAAATACTCAACAAAATATTAGCAAACGAATTCAAAAATACATCAAGAGGATCATACACCATGATCAAGTGGGATTCATCCCAGGGATGCAAGGATGGTACAACATTCGAAAATCCATCAACATCATCCACCACATCAACAAAAAGAAGAACAAAAACCACATGATCATCTCCATAGATGCTGAAAAAGCATTTGACAAAATTCAGCATCCATTCCTGATTAAAACTCTCAACAAAATGGGTATAGACGGCAAGTACCTCAACATCATAAAGGCCATATATGACAAACCCACAGCTAACATCATACTTAACGGCGAGACGCTGAAAGCTTTTCATCTAAGATCAGGAACAAGACAGGGATGCCCACTCTCTCCACTGTTATTCAACATAGTACTGGAGGTCCTAGCCACAGCAATCAGACAAACAAAGACATACAAGGCATCCAGATTGGTAAAGAAGAAGTCAAATTGTCACTATTTGCAGATGACATGATACTGTACATAAAAAACCCTAAAGACTCCATTCCAAAACTACTAGAACTAATATCTGAATTCAGCAAAGTTGCAGGATACAAAATTAACACACAGAAATCTGTTGCTTTCCTATACACTAACGATGAACTAACAGAAAGAGAAATCAGAAAAACAATTCCATTCACAATTGCGTCAAAAAGAATAAAATACCTAGGAATAAACCTAACGAAGGAAGTGAAAGACCTGTACTCTGAAAACTACAAGACACTCCTAAGAGAAATTAAAGAGGACACTAACAAATGGAAATGCATCCCATGCTCTTGGCTAGGAAGAATAAATATTGTCAAAATGGCTATACTACCTAAAGCAATCTACAGATTCAATGCAATCCCTATCAAACTACCAACAGCTTTCTTCAATGAACTGGAACAAATAATTCTAAAATTCATATGGAACCACAAAAGACCCCGAATAGCCAAAGCAATCCTGAGAAGGAGGAATAAAACAGGGGAATTACACTCCCTGACTTCAAGCTCTACTACAAAGCCACAGTAATCAAGACAATTTGGTATTGGCACAAAAACAGACCCACAGACCAGTGGAACAGAATAGAAAATCCAAACATTAACCCAAACATATACAGTCAATTAATATTTGATAAAGGAGCCTTGGATATACAATGGGGAGATGACAGCCTCTTCAGCAGCTGGTGTTGGAAAAACTGGACAGCTACATGTAAGAGAATGAAACTGGACTACTGTCTAGCCCCATACACAAAGGTAAACTCAAGGTGGATCAAAGACCTGAATGTAAGTCATGAAACCATAAAACTCTTAGAAAAAAACATAGGCAAAAATCTCTTGGACATAAACATGAGCAACTTCTTCATGAACATATCTCCCCGGGCAAGGGAAACAAAAGCAAAAATGAACAAGTGGGACTATATCAAGCTGAAAAGCTTCTGTACAGCAAAGGACACCATCAGTAGAACAAAAAGACATCCTACAGTATGGGAGAATATATTCATAAAAAACGTATCTGATAAAGGGTTGACATCCAAAATATATAAAGAACTCATGCACCTTAACAAACAGAAAGCAAATAATCCAATTAAGAAATGGGCAGAGGACATGAATAGACACTTCTCCAAAGAAGAAATTCAGATGGCCAACAGGCACATGAAAAGATGCTCCACATCGCTAATCATCAGAGAAATGCAGATTAAAACCACAATGAGATATCACCTCACACCAGTGAGGATGGCCAACATCCAAAACACAAACAACAACAAATGTTGGCGAGGATGTGGAGAAAAGGGAACCCTCCTACACTGCTGGTGGGACTGCAAATTAGTTCAACCATTGTGGAAAGCAGTATGGAGGTTCCTCAAAAAACTCAAAATAGAAATACCATTTGACCCAGGAATTCCACTCCTAGGAATTTACCCTAAGAATGCAGCAGCCCAATTTGAAAAGGACAGATGCACCCCTATGTTTATTGCAGCACTATTTACAATAGCCAAGAAATGGAAGCAACCTAAGTGTCCATCAGTAGATGAATGGATAAAGAAGATGTGGTACATATACACAATGGAATATTATTCAGCCATAAGAAGAAAACAAATCCTACCATTTGCAAGAACATGGATGGAGCTAGAGGGTATTATGCTCAGTGAAATAAGCCAAGCCGAAAAAGACAAGTATGAAATGATCTCACTCATATGTGGAGTATAAGAACAAAGAAAAAATACTGAAGGAACAAAACAGCAGCAGACTCACAGAACCCGAGAACGGACTAATAGTTACCAAAGGGAAAGGGACTGGGGAAAATGGGCAGGAAGGGAGGGATAAGAGGGAAAAAGGGGCATTATGATTAGCAGATGTAATGTTGGGGGGCCACGGGGAGGGCAGTACAACTCAGAGAAGACAAGTAGTGATTCTGTAGCATCTCACTACGCTGATGGACAGTGACTGTAATGGAGTTGGTGGGGGGGACCTGATGAAGGGGTAGTTTAATAATCGTAATATTGCACATGTAATTGTAAATTAATGATAATAAAATGAATTATATTTAAAAAAAAAGGAATTCAGTATTTAAAGAACTCTACAGTAAGTAAGTATGTTGAGGAAGGGATCCTTCACCCAAAATCTACATGTGGTAAACTGGCTTTTGTCTTAAGGTTCAGCTAAAATAACAAAATTTTCAAACCTCTCAAGAGTGGCAGTGTTTCTCAAGAGGGTCTATAAACCTGAATCCAAACTATATCCTTTAGGAAGTGATCACTGTTTTACTTTGAGATGACAAGCCATTAATTAGATACATGACGGACAGTCACAAAAGTGATTGTGCGCCTTGTGTGCACTGCAGCCAAAAAGAAAACAGGTCAATGTATATTTGCTACTGGTTCTGCTCACTGGGACTACTAGTTTATATTACATGTCAGCAATTCCCAGTTCATCCATGACAGTGTGTTTAAAATAGTTGTAATTATGCCACTGTATCACAGGAAGCCTGTAAGAATTGGACGAGAACAGCGACTCATTTGGCCTGCTAGTGGAGAGGCTTTGAGTCTTGAGATCATGGGCAGTAGAACACTCCATAAAACAAACAAAGAGAAGGTATTTTGACTGGAGTCAGGACATATCAACCTACTTATATCTGATAAATACTAGGCATCTGTCATAACTATGGTGTTCAGTAACATTAAAAGTTTGGGAGGCAGCTACCATTACCTGTTACTTTCTAATGAATCTTTGGCCCTTTACTTGTCACTTTTACAACATCTAGGAAATGTTAGCCACTATTTAAATAAACAAGTGCTTGCTCTGTGCAAAGCCCCCGCGCAGACAGCAGTGAGTAAAACCAAATACGATTTTTCCTCTTCTTGTCTTTTTTAGCTTAAAGTTCTATTTTAGATGCAAAATCAGGCAATCAAGTGGACAAGGAGATGGAGCAACGACCTGGGGCTGAGCACAGTTAGCAGGGGGCCATTGCCTCCGCCGTCCTCCCTGAGACACAGGGGGTCCCCCCTGCCAGTAGAAGCATGCGGAGAGCTCTCCTGTACTTGAGGTAACAGCAGAAAATAAACCGACCTTCTCCTGCCACACCATCAAGCTTAAAACAACAGACATATTTCCATAGCTCAGTAGGAGATGTTAAATCAGTGTCTTTGTTCGACTTCAGTGGAAGATTTAAGAATTTGGAAAATCAATAGTACTAAAATGATATATAATGATTTTATTAAGTCTCATATAATAGGGATATTTCAAAATACACTTTAAATATGTCACCAGAACCAAATTTTGTAATTAAGAGATAGCTGTTGAATGAGTGAGGGTCTGGGAAATAAATGCAGGCTGGTGACAACACTAACATTGCTATTACTTTTATGGTTAACTGTGTAATTGTACTATTCCCTCTCATTCACTCATTCGCTCTCCTAGACGATCATTTCATACCTTCTCTCCTTGCATTTTCAATACTTCCCTTTCTGACCTTCAGCTGATCATCTTTATTTCTATTTCATTAAGCACATAGAGACAGTAAGAACAGACCCAACACGGCCTCCCACCACCACACCTAACCTACTCATGGGCTCTCATATCCCCTCTCCTGTCTGGGATGAACTGTCTCCTGCGAAGGTCACCCCTCCGCTGGCCACTAACGCTCATCCTCTCTTGCCTGCACTTTGGCAGTTCTCCCCTATGTCTCATCCAATTTTCTTTCTCTACTGGGTCTTCCCATCTGCTTACAAACATACAGTTACCTTCCCCAACCTGTTACCCCTTCTGGACTCCATATCCTTTTTGTTTGAAGGAAAGCTCACAGAGGGATTGTCTGTACTTGCCGTCTCTTGAACCCACTTCTTGCTTGCCCGCTTGCTGAGGCCACCAGGGGCCTCCATAATTCTAAGCCCAGTCGTCACTTCTGGTCCTCATTTTGCTTGGCCCCTGGGGTCTGACCCAGCAGGCTCTCCCTCCTCTTTGAAGTGCATCCTCCCTTGGCCTTCGGAATACTGTACTCTCCTGTTTTACCTTTTGTCTCTCTGGTCTTTCCCTTCCCATCCCTTTGTATTTTCTCCTCTTTTCTATTTTCTTTCATTTCCTTGGTGACCTCATGCAGTATCATGGCTTTTAATTCTGTACATTGTCAACTCTCAACTTCATGTACCCCTAGTCTGTCTTCCAGACTCTCTTATTCAACTGTCTCCTTAGCATTTCAACTTGGACGTCTACTTCAGGACCTCCTCATGCCATGCTGCCCTGGCTCCTGCACCTGCCGTCTTTGTCTTACCTTCATCTCAGTTGCAGTATCATTCGTCCTGGCCAAAACCTCATGCCGCCCTGACCGATCTCCTTCTCTCATACCTCACATCCAACTGCTCGGCAAATTCTGTTGACTTGAACTTCAGAATATATACTGGCTATACTCATGGGCGTATGACCTGTGCCGTCTCACAGGGTCCTGTGCTTTTCTGTTGCTGTCTTGAAATTCTTAATAATGAAAATAAATTAATAGTAATTAAGTAGCATAGAATTCATCATCCTAGCCATTTTTAAGACTACACTTCTGTTTTAAGTGTATTTACATTGCTGGGCAACCAGCCACCAGGACCTTTTCATCTTAAAACATTGAAAACTATACACATTAAACAATGGCTCCCTCCTGTCCCCTTCCCCTCACACTCTAATACACTGACTTTGACTAAAATTTGGCAATTTAAATATAGCCTTAATGATTTCCTTAGTATCTTGTAAGTAATCTCCAGTTCAGTTGATGTTCTAACAGTGAGACTTCTAATATAACCAGACTGAAAATTGCTGTACTAAGACATCTTTTTCTTCCATTCATGCAACAAATGCTAAGTTCCTCACATGACAGACACTGTTCTAGATTCTGGGGAGACAGCAGTAAATACAACTCTCTGCCCTTATGAAGCTGACATTCTAGTCGGTAGCAGGGGGAATGCACATAATAAGAAATCATAAAACATCTAGTGTCAGGTGGTGATAAGAATGATGGAGACAAATGGAGCAGAGAAGAGGGATAGAATGCTGGCATAGAGATGGGACTGTAATTAACGTGGTCAGGAAAGAATTTACTGAGATGTTCTTTGAGGAAAGATCTGAAAGAGATAAGAAACTGAGCTATGAAGACATCTGAAAGATCTTCCTAGGCAGAGGGAGCCGTGAGGACGGGAAGTTCAAGGAGCTTGAGGAGAGCTCAGCGTGGCTGGGGAGGAGTGACTGAGGGAGAGACACGATGTGAAGTCAGAGAGGTGGTGGGGAGAGCAGGCAGCTCATGTGGGGTCCCGAGGTAGAGTATGGAGAAGAACAACAGGATCTTTTTAAAGAGCCAGATCTAGTGTTGAGATTATATAAAAGCAGAGAGATACCAGTTGGGAGGCTACTGCAGTAATCCAAACAAAAAAATTGGTGACTTAGATCAGGTGGGAGGTGGGAACATCATGCAGACCTGGGTATGTAATTCATGGGCTCTGGTACAAAATGAAAGTACAGGACCCCTTGTTCAAAAATTGTTCAGAATACTTAAATGGCATAGTCACTGTGGAAAATAGTGTGGTGATTCCTCCAAAAAATAAAAATAGAATTGCTGTATGATCCAGTACTCCTTTTGGGTGTATATCCAAAGTACACTGGGTATATATCCTTGAGACTTGAGGGCAGTCTCTCAAGCAGGTGTCTGCCACCCATGTTCACAGCAGCACTGTTCCTCAGAGCCAAGAGGTAGAGGCGACCCAAGTGTCCACGAGCAGATGGAACCATGGACAAAATGTGGGCTATACAAACAATGAAATATTATTCCACCTTAAAAAGGGAAGAAATTCTGACACAAAGGGAGTTCCAGACAAACAGAACCAATAGGATGTATATATAAATAGAGATTTATGATAAGAAATTGGCTCACATGATTTTGCAGGCTGAGCAGTCCCAAGATCTGCAGGGCAAGTCAGCAAGAGGGTCCCAGGAGAGCCGATGGCGTCGTTCCAGCCCAAAGGCCCCCAGGCTCAAGCCCCAGGCAGAGCTGACATGTCAGTTAGAGCTGGGAGGCAGTGAGCTGGAGCAATGCTCTCTTGCTCGCAGGAGGGTCAGCCGTGTCGTTCTGTCCAGATTATGGCAGTAGCCTCCTGACTGGTATCTTCCACTGATGGGATGGGGCCTGTTCACATCAGGCAGGGCAATCTGTTTTATTTAGGCTACTAATTCAAATATTAGTCTCATCCACAAACACCCTCGCAGATAACACTCAGAATGGTTTTGACCAAATGTCTGGGCTGCTGGTGGCCCTGTCAAATTGACACAAAATGAACCATCAGTCAGACTTTAAATTCAGAAAAGACTGAGTAATTTCAGTCTTTAAAGGATTGACTGTGGGCAGTCTGCTCAAAACAATAGAGGCCGCTACTGATTTTAGATACTCAGGAACTGATAAACCTGTAAGGGTTATAAGTAACAAATAATAAGATTAAGAACCACAAAAAATATCCTTGTATTAATTAAATCTAGTCATTATAATTTTACTTTCTTCCTGCAGCTAACTGGGGGGTATGTCTTTAGCTCCTCCAGTTTAAGGGTGTTTTTATCTTCCCTGAACATGAGGAATGTTTTTCTTATTTATGAAGAATGGAAGTAGGATGTTTGTTTATTTCACATCAGTGGGCAGGGCAGTAGAAAAACAGCCCTAGCTTCATCTTTGGCGTTCACTTATCGTAGCTCTGGTCACTGGATCAGTGATGCCTAGAATATGCCCTTTTCCGTGCAGTAAATAGGATTCAAAACTATGTGCACACCAGGTAGACAAGGTATGGTGGTTTCTTTCAAGCAACTGGTGTTACCAGAGCAGTTATTGCACACACAGAGTGTGGAAGCCGGGAAGGCCAAATCCAGGGAGGGGCTTCTGCATGATTCAAAGACACAGAGGCTCTTGACTTCTGTAACTGAACACACAAACAAATAAGAGAAGTCCCTCAAGTCCATGTCTGAAGCCAGAAGTCTTTGATTTCCATAGGTCGCAGCTTACGTGACATCTCTTGCTTAATTGCCCTTTAAACTGTTTTATGGCTTTACAGCAGTGTATAAAATGTGATTTCCAAATATGACAAGTGCTGAAAGGCTGAAGGGGAGAGTTATGCTGGAGTTGTAATCACGAAATCTATAGCTGCTCGCCTAAGAGCTCAGGCTTTCCAAGAAGGGAGAGGAAGTGCCCGCGAGCCAGCGGCCATGGGGCGATACTCCGGAAGAAGCTTCCGTCTGATCCTCATGTGCGCCGTGAGCATCCTCCTTTTCGCCATGGAACTAGTTATCGCCTACGTAGGCAACTCCCTCTCCCTGACCTCCGATGCTTTTGCTGTCCTTTCCCACTTGGTTTCCATGGTCGTAGGTTTTTTTGGCTTAAGGGCCAGCAGTATAACACAGCACAAGAAGAGCACTTTCGGCTTCCTCCGGGCGGATGTTGTGGGAGCGTTTGGCAACTCCATTTTTGCTGTGGCGCTGATGTTCAGCATCCTGATTGAAGCTGTCAAAAGGTATATTGATCCCCAGAGGACAGAGAGGCCACTGCTGGTTCTCAGTGCCGGAGTTATCGGGCTGTTCTTCAACGCTCTTAACTATGTCATCTTGGACTGCTGTTACTGCACAGCACGCGGGCCCCAGGGAGACACGGAAACAGGTAAAGAGCATCTCTGCTGTCGTAGTGAACTGGGCTGGATTCCTGGTGGGTGCTGTCTGAGGGGCCCTCGTGGTGCTACTGAGAGAGGCCCCACCCATTTGGTTGGCCTCTCGTCCCTGTGACGACTTTACAAGAGGTTTTTCTCAAAAGAGTCACCTCCAGTCTGAAGTTCTTTGCGAACTGGATGGCAGTAGGCTGCTTTCCTCTTGGGGGCTTTCTTTCCTGTGTAGTCACGGGATGGAAAAGTGTTCAGACATGTCGGGGAGTAGAGGCAGTCACCAGAGCCACCGAGGGAGCGATGTGAAAGGAAGTGCCGCGGGACATTGACAACAGGGTCCTTTAACTAGTGACCAGATGTGACATGGCTCTGTTTGAATTTTAAAATATTTTAGTGTCCCCATTATATATGTTAAAAAATCCTGGACCACATACCAGCTCACATCAAGCAAAGGATCAAACAATTGCAAGGCTGGTAAACTCTTAGGAATTAAATTCAAGGAATATTACATGACATGAAGAGAGGAAAAATAAAGGAGATAATCTAATAAACTTAGTTCTTTTTTGAATGGAAATTTTTGTATTTATTTATTGTATACATCCATCCCCTTTGAGAAAAAGGGAAACTTTACACGAGTCTTGAGGAGAGACTGAAGATTGGATACCCAACTTACCGGGTCATCTGTCAAAAGATGGAAATTAAACCGTGGAAGAAAACAATACATCTAAAACAATAAATCCAAAAGATAAATTGTTAGATGGAACCATGTCTTTTTATTTCCACAAGAGGACTTTAAACATATATATATATGTTAAAAACTTCTTGCAGAAGAGAAAAGTCCAGTGTTTTTTTTAAGGAGTCCTATAGCACAAACAGACCGGGTTTAAACAGACCACTGCTCTACCATGGGCAGCTGTCCAGTTACTCCATCTCGCCTGTTTGCCGACCTGTAATGCGGAGGTAGTAAGGACTAAATGCAGTCCCAAGTGTTTAGCACTTACTAGGCACTTGGTAAAGAGTAATTATTTCTTTTAAATCATCATCCAAGCCTTGGAATTATGTGATAGTCCAGTACCAGTGCATTCTAACTGCTCATCTAAATTTGAAGAAATGTCAACATTTTCCTGTTGACGCTGCTCAGCTTTCTCCCCCTGGGAGGGGCGGCCTGGAACTAAGCCTGAGGAGCCTCTGTCTAGATTGGTGGTTTTAGTTTTATCCCCTCTGTCTTTGCTCCCATTGTACATTACATCAGCTGGGTCCAGTCCCTTATGCTCCCTTTGTCTAAATGTTCCAATCTGTAGAAAGTATGTTATGAGAGCACCTTTGATATGTGATAAATATAAAAGGAAACAAACAAGAAATTAGAGTCTAAATTTTTATTTGAATCAATTTAGGACCTCATCTTTCTTAAAAGACAATAATTAGTTAACCTGAGACCCTTATGCCTTGTTTATATAAGTCATCATGCAAGAATTACTACCTGAGATTCCAGATCACAAAAATTCACATATTTGATATAAAGACAAATATATATTTTTTTATTGCTGAATGTAGATTTAAGGAAAGGAAACTGATTTCAAAAAAGTAGTATTGACAATGGAAGTGTCTTCATTACTAAACTAACCATTGTATTTTTAGTTCTAAATTTGTCTTTACTCTTGACTTATGCTATTCACCTGCATGAAACAAAAGCAATTTAGGCAAAGGGTTTGATTCTTTGTCCAATATGAAAATTCATAGACAACCATAGTTCTAGTTTTATAAACTGAATTATTAGCAGATAGGTCTTAGCTGAGCTTTTGTTTGGGGAATGTGCTCTCTGGTGTTTATGTACATGCTAAGATAACATGAGGCTTAAGACAAATATTTCACTCCGACAATATGGGTTTCTATTGCTTTATTTAGTTCCAGAATATCTATTCTCCTTTGAAGTGTTTGATGTTCTATAGCATTCTACTTGAAAGAAACTAAGTATAGTGATAGGTACTATACACATACAGCTAATGCTTTAAGGTCCATGTTCTATGTTAACTATATTTTCTTGGTAGCTTTTCGTACTGCTGAATTCTTCAAGAAATTTTAGGCTGTTTAAGCCCTCCAAGTAATTGTAGGATAGCTACTTAGCTTCTCAGCATTTATGTCTTGTGTTATGTATTTATTATTTTTACTAAAACATAACATTCTGATATCCTTACCACCACCTACATAGTTTGAAGTAAACTTTTGGCTTAGATGAATCTCAGAAACAGACATTAACCCAATTTCAATTCTTCCATTTCCAGAAAAAATGTGATTACTCTCTATATATTAACTTATACCAGGAGGTATAAAATAGGAGGGCAGAATGGTTTCTGACTTCAAGAGATTCAGCCTAAACTAGGATAAAGAATTTCTATATTTCTAGAACCTTATCTTGTAGCACTCTGAAGTGCCTATAAGCCAAAGAACTGTGGTTATTCCTGGTTTAGTCAGAATCAGGGAGCCTGTCATGACTTTTATGGAATCTGTGGCCAGAGAGATTTTTACTTAGCAAGACTTCAATCTCCTGGTTCTGTGGATCTCTTACTTGTTCTGCTGTATCTGTCTAGTGCAGGAATTGATATCATTACGTTTGATGTTTGAGGTCATAGGAAAGTAAAAATTAAGACCACTGACTTTAAATATTATCAAAAGACTGTACATAGAGTTAAGAGTCTACACATCCCTGGGACTCACATAAGATACGTTGGAGAATCAGACATATGTAGCCAGAAATTGAAAAAAGAAACCTGGAAGAAAAGAATGTTTAGAAGATTTAGCTGAAATGAGGAAGCCTGGAAGCTTTCGATCAATGTCTACCCCGTGTGAGTCTACCCCTGACATGGAAAGTGATGGTGGAGCAGGCATTTTTGGCTAAAGTGAAAGGCAAAACGAGAAAAGTAAAAATTGCAGGCATGAAGGAAAATCAAGCAAAACAGGTAACAGTCCACTATCGGGATGGCTGTATCTGTGAGTGTTTGGGGGGAAGAGAGCTGTGACTGTGTTTGGGGCAAAGGAAAGGGGGGAAAACCACATGAAGATTCAGATCCTAGGAAATACGTGACACCAACTATTTTATTTCTCTAGACTTAGGGACTTAATTTGCTCTATTTACCTTTTTTTCCTACTCCTTGTTTAGTTTCTTTGATTTTCCTTGACTTTCACAATACCTTCTATGTTTATACTTTATTTTTGATTATTTTTCGGACCTGAATTTTCTTTGAAATATAACCAATAGAATTCTCCATGCCCTTGACTTCTACTTGGGGAGATACCTTGCTGTACGTTGGCCTTTATTTCAAAGCAAAGGTAATTTTGTGCAGCTCCATCTAGGACAGATTCGGCTTGACAATATACGTAACTTATAAAGGCAAATTTATATGTGAAATATCTTTTTATTATTATTATTTTTACAAAATGCCTTTCCTTTGAATTTGTTTGAATTATTTTTGCCTTGATCCCAGAGTATGCTTGCTCTCTCTCTTACACAGACACACACGCACCCCACCTTTCTGGCACTGTGTCCCCCAGCCAGCTCTCCATAGGCAGTAAAGCACAGCACACAGCAGTCCCTTGCGGAGGGTGTTAACACATTGCGGATTGGTTTCTCTCCCAACTTTTCTAGTTAAAACTCAGTATTTTAACCTCATGGGAGCTTTTCACACAGACAGCCCTGAAGAGAGTGGAGGTAAATTGGGTTTCCTTTCCTTGTAGAGCAAATTTTATCCAAGACAAGCAAAGTGGGCAGGTCTCTGAGAGTTTTAGGAGAGGCAAGGGGGGACTTGCTGCCTCCCTCCCAGTAGTAAATACGATGGAGTAAGTAAGGGGTCAGAAGCCCATACAAGAGAAGGCAGCTGTTCAACTGGGAAGAGCAGGTTTTCCAGGTGGGGGTTCCTTGGGTTTTTCTAGTTCAGAGGCGGAATGGGAATGAAAGGGAGTTTGCCATAATTATTTAATTTTTAGAAGCATGATGCTTAATTCCCTGAAGGTGTGTCTTTGCCATTTATCCGTATCTGACACTCACCCTTGTTTTCCAAGCATTGTCATGGGTTTGACCAATGAACTTCCCCATGAGGTTCAGTGGTAGTAGATGCACACATATCGCAGACCACAATGTCTCTGCCGTGGGAGATGCTCAGTCTTCTCCCTTACGTCTCTCCCGGTATGTCGGTGAGAGCTTGGTCAGCCCCTCACTGCTCTTGTTCCCAGGGGTGGCGTTCTGGGTCAGTTACAGGAAGTGTACAAGAAAGATTAATGGAAGATTGACAAACAGGTGCTTTTCACATTTGGGAAATCAAATTCAATTAAGAAAAAAAAAGAAGAGGTTAAAGAGACCAGCCCTTTGTTCTCGGTCATTTTCTGCTCAGATTCAGGAGGCTGCTTGGACTGATATCTGAGTTAAATTTTAATGAAAACCCAGTGTTTGTTGACATCTGTGAGTTGCCAGGCAGTGTGAAAGTGTACAGAGAATAATTTCGGCCCCGTATCACATACATTTGGGGAATTGTGTATTATATGAAATAATTAGAATGTATTCATACATTTGAAGAATTATAGGTATTGTGATAGTGAAAAATTGTTTGGCAATAATCACAAAATAGCCTGTCAAAAAGTGCAAGTTAATATACCATACATTGAATCCTAATTCTGGTAGTTGAGTGGCCTCCAGAAAGTTACTTGAATTTCCTAAACTTCAGTTCCTTAACCTGTAAAGTAGGTAATATCTATCTCATAAGGATGTTTTGAGGATAGAATTATACTGTGTGTGTAAGTTACTCAACACAGTGCTGGTGGTGGTAGTTGGTGGTGATTGTCCAAGGGCTGACGGGACAAGGAATAAATGAAATATTAGCAAGATTCTCTCTGTGGGCAAGTTCCTTGCTTTATTCCACATTTACACACTGGCATCCCACCTTACCCCTGGTGAACACACATAATTGTTTGCTGTTATTCACACATATTATCAATACAGATCCATCACCACTCCTGGAAAGCCACATAAAACAGGTGTCTTATTGATGATGGGCTAGTAGCATCTGGGGTGAACCAGAAGGAACACAGACCAGTCCTGGAAAAGCCATGTTCTGGAACTTCCGCCCTATTCACTGGATCTGATACCAGAGAAGATACTTAACCACTTTGAACTTCATCTCAGGCATTACACCTATTTAAAGAATTTATATGCTTTTCTTTTGAATAATACCTTCACAATGCACTGTTTTTCAAAGGACTCTTGTAAATGTTACCTTCCTCATCTTTCAGTGCTCAAGATAGCACTTTGGAAAAGGGCATTATTCCTCTTTTCAACAGTAAAAATTATATATTTTAAACTGTTGTAGTGGTATTAACATCTCACTATGTCACTTATTAAAATAATGCAAATGTAGCTCTTATTTTCAGGTTATAAATGAAGAACCGGAAGCACCAAATGTTTTATAGTTAACCCAAAGCTGATGTGAAAACTAGGACTTTGCATTTCCCTACCTCTCTTCTGCCATAAAATGATTTACTTTTGCAACATTTCCTTACAATTCTGTCTAGTGAGTAATGACATTCCCATTTTCCTTACTAAGGGGCTTAATTTTGCAGGAAGGTGGGAGTGAAAGTAAGCTTATTATTTTGGTCTTCTTTCGGCCACATGCACACAAGTTATGAAGAATATATTTGTTATTTCTCTCCCCTTTCTTGCTCTTTTGATGAGAGAGTAGTCGCTGTGGTTTTTATAAAACATTGTGTATAACCACGTCTGATGACATACCCTGGATTTGCCATCATTTTTTATGAGAGACAATAATAGTTAGAGATTCTTTTTTCTTAGAAGAATGTCTTCCAAAGTCCATGTCCTGATATTTATTGTCTATATCTAAGCCAGTATCTGGAGAGAATTTTGAGGGAAGTAACTTCTGATGGAGTATATCTGTGCTCTGCTCTTCACCTGCTGCAACAACTTTAAAATTGTACCAGCCCAATAGAAGAAAAAAAGATGGTCCTTAGCTCAGGCCAGTGAGAACTAGAGATTGGTTCCTTACAGGAGAGCAGCAGAGAAGTCAGGGTGATGAACTGTCTGGATGAGCCACCTGTTTTCTGCAGAATTCTTTATCTGAAGAAACTGCCTTGAGATTTTGCAGGAGAGAAAAGAGGGGAACCAGCAATTAGCTCTATAACTGGTGACCAGAGTCAATTGATGACATTGTTAGGATTTTATGAGGGCAATAAATAACTTCCACTTATGATTCTAGAACTGATTGAGAACTAAGGGATCAAAGATGGTCAGAGAGCGATAGAAATGGTAGCTCAGGTTTTGATAAAAGCTGGATTGGAAAATGTACTTTGGATGCCAAATAGGCTTTCTAGTGCTTATCTCGACAGCAAACATACCCCTCCTCTTACAGGCAGAGCTCAACATCTGGGGGTGCAGAGGTGGACCCAGGAACGGAGAGCGTGTACATTCTTGGAGGGCAGGCAGTTCCAAGGGGGAAGCCCATGAGGGGCTGAGCCAGGCACCTTGCATTCCTTCAAGGAAACCCACCAATGAGAGAGATGTAGACCTCTGCACCCCAGGCTTATGTAGAGGCTGGAGAAGGAATGAAGGGGTCAGATGGTGGCTACGCTGGTGGTGTCCTCATGGAAACATGGCACAAGAGGACGGAGATCCCCAGCCAACACCCTCCAGCTTTGTGCTCTCTCCACTCATGGCTCTCCTTGAAGGACTAGATGAACAGTTATCAGGACAGTATTATTGCACTTTCATAAGACTTCCACTCCCAATACCAACCAGGGTGTTCTCCTTGGGACCACTGCTGCCAATTTTGAAACCCCCTAATGACTAAGATGGATTAGAACAGTAAGTATATTAGCTAAATTAACTCTGAGGCCCCATAAATGTTCAATATTGCTTACTAGACATTATATTAGGCATGAAATGATAGTATCAAGATATTCTAATAATTCAGTATCAATAGTACAAAAATGCCCCAAATTTAAACAATAGCACTCCCTAATATCAAATTATAAGATAAAAAATAAAATTCAAAAATAAATGTATTTGATTTAATGAGGTACCATCCAGAAAAATCAAAGCCCCTAATTATTAATTTTAAGGGCAGTCAAACAAAACCGTAAAACCCCTAATCTTCCTCACTTTGAGCTCAGCTTCAGTTTGAGTATAGTCTCATGGCTGGTAGAGTCATAGTTCCTTCAGTGGTTTTAGGCCAGATTGTTTTCCACAGGAATGGATGTTATTCCTTCATGATATCCAAGGTGGATAAGTTCAGCACCAAGACTTCCATGTGCTCCACGTTTTAAAGGTCTCCTCTTTGTCTCTGGCGTTCTTCAGTTTTGCTCCCATATTTCTGTATGTGAATTTTTTTTTATTTATCCCACTTGAGAATTGTTGTGATCCTCAAATCTAAGCATTTTTATCTTCTATGAATTCCAGATTTTCAGAAACCATCTCTTCTAGTTTTGCCTCTCCCCTATTCCTTCTGTTTTCTCCTCTGCAACACTAATTAGATAATATGAGATCTTCTCACTCTGTCCTCCATATTTTGTAAGCTTTTTCATATTTTCTATTTTGTGTTGTTCTGTGTTGCATTCTAGGTAATTTAAGTAGTTCTTCAGATTACCTTTACTTACTCAGAAGCTGACACTGGTACAGTGTGTGTATATAGTTCTATACCATTTTGGCATATGTGTGGATTTGTGTAAACACCACCAAAATCAAGATACAGAACCACCAAGATCTCCCTTGTGCTACCCTTTATAATCATACTCACCTTTCCTACCCTCACTCCCCATCTCTGTGCTGCTAGTATGTTTTCCATCTTTATAATATAATTTCAAAAATGTTACATAAATGGAATCAGACACATGTGACCTTGGAATTTGTTTTTTTTCCTTTTAGTATAATGCCCGTAACTTCCATCCAAGTTGTTGTGTGTATCAGTAGTTGTTTTTTTTTTTTATTGCTAAGTAGTATTCTATGGTAGGGATCCAGTTAGTGTGTTTTTAAGCCAGTCTGCCAATTTTATTCCTTTTAATTGGTATTTTTAAACCATTGACATTCAGTGCAATTATTGGGGGTTAGGGATTAAGTCTGCAGTCTTATTTTTTATTTTCAATTTGTTCCTTTTGTTTTTCATTTCTTTGTTTTCCTTTTCCTGCCTTTGTTGAACATTTTTTAGAATTCTATTTTGATTTTCCTCTCTTTTTTGAGTTTTTGAGTGTATCTTGAGTAGCTTTGATAGTGGTTGCTCTAGACATTACATTATACACACATAATTTATCATAAGCTACTGGTGTCAATATTTTACCGGTTCAAGTGAAGTGTACAAATCTACCTCCCTTTATATACCTTTATTTCCCCCTATTTATGACTGTTACAGTCACACAGGTTCCTGAGACTTGTTCATCTTTTTCTTAGGAGTAAGTAAAGTTTTAATTCATATTTTGAAAATGTTTATTTCCTTTGCTTTTTAATTTTTGGATGGTTTTGAGCCTCTTGTTTCTGAAAATTTTGTTTTCCTTGATTATACTTTTATGTTGTGTAATGAGTATTTGTATTCAGCCTCTCATCTAAGCTGTTTAAGACTTGTAGTATCTTTGTTAGCCATGGCATTCATGCCAATATTATCAAACTTTGATCCCATATTTTCATCCAGCAGGTGGCCAAACTCTTCAGCAGATACAAACAGACTGGAGTCACTGAGATTTCTCTTTTTTTTTCTCAGTCTATTACCCATTTATTATAAAGGATACAACTCAGGAACAGCCAAAAAGGAAGAAAGGCAAGGTATGGGGGATGGGGTGTGGAGCTGCCATGCCCTCTCTGGGTGCACCATTTTCCCAGCACTTCAGTGTGTTCACCAACCAAGAAACTCCTGTTCATTTTCCTCCTATTTTCTCTCTGCTGTTCAGATAGTATAGTTTCTATTATTCTATCTTTAAGTTCATTAATGCTTCCTTTGTCTTTTCTTTTCTGCTGTCAAGCCCACCCTTTGAGTTTTTTATTTTGGTCATCACGTTTTTTAGTTTTAAATTTTCTACTTGGTTCTTCTAGCTTCTGATTTTTCAATGGACTCTATTTGTTCATTTGTTTCAAGTGTATTTTAATTGCTAGTTGAAGTATTTTTATGGTGGTTACTTTAAGATCCTTGTCAGACAGTTCTAAGATCTGTGTTATCTCAACATTGGTGTCATTTCTAACTCAGGTTGAGATTTTCCTGACTTTTGGTATGATGGAAGGCTGGCAACTCAATCCTGGACATTTGGGGTATTATGAGACTGTGGATCTACTTTTTCTGTTTGAGCAGGCCTTCTCTGACATTGTGCTGGTAGGCAGGATGGGGTGCTGCTTGTCACTGGAAGGTGGGAGTGAAAGTCCAAGTTTCCCAGCTGGCCTCTGCTGACACCCTGACAGAGAGGGGCGCTGCATTACTGCCGGGAAGCCGTGGGGATGCAGACTCCCTGGTGGGCCCTCACTGGTAACAGCCTAGCTAGGAAGAGCAAGGGTACCTTCTACTGAGTTCTTAATTTCAACTAATATATTTCTCACTTATAGTTCTTTGATCTTTACTCATACTTTCCATTCCTTCCTTTATATCAAACACACTTAGTTTATATTCTGTGTCTGATATTTCAACATCTGCAGCTTTTGCATGTCTGATTTTGTTTTTTATTATTTTTGCTGCTTTCCTCACAGTGGTTTGCTTTCTCATATTTTATGTGTTTCATGATTTTTGATTGTGAACTCATGTTCAGTGGAGCTTTCTCTGAGGGAATTCTTTAGGGGATAGACTGTAAGTACCTTTTTCCATAGAAGATTTGCATTTGTTTCTGGCAGGTGCCTGAGGGCATTACCAATTTATCAGCACTTAAAAAAATTCTTTGCTTAAGTGTTGTTATTATTATGACATAGGCAGTGTGAATTTAGGCTGCATTCCCACATGGAAGCCACAGTATAGTTTCAACTTCCTGCGGGAGTTATTTTTCTCTCTACTCACAACAACCTGCTGAAACATACATGTTTTCTTGCTGTCTCCTTTGAGGAAATGAGTTGTTTTTTTATTTGGTTCAGTCTTTCACCAAGGGATTTAAATTTATGAGGGGATCTCTGATCCAGTTCTCCACCTTGCACAGACCTAAGTTACATACACGATCATGTTGCTATTAAAATCCAAGGCCAGAGCATTTGTCTTTATTGGGAAAATATCCTTAGGTTGGATTCTAGCTTCTATTCACCTTTCTGGATTTTGGCTTTCCTTTCATTTTTGGCCACTGAGGGTCTTCTTAGTTGCCTGCCATACTTTCTGAAGAATTCAAACTTCAAACTTTGAAGAATTCAAAAAGCTTGACAGAACCACATAATATTATCCCAGAGCTAGAGCACTCAATACAGGTAAATTTGTTCCCAGAATTCAGCACTTATGATAAACCAGGGCCTCATTACCACTTACTGGGACCATAGGAGAGATTTAAGAATGTCAGGGGAAAGAACAATAGAAGAGGGAGGAATCTTCTTGGTTTCTGCCTTTCGAGGATGCCAGTGAGCATGTGCCAGGCGTGGCCAGAGCCCCACCCTGCATACTTAGCAAGCAACCTCCTGAGTTCCATTCCTGTCTTGAGCTCCTGTTTCTGGCCCTGTCTGCACTCTGTTTCTCCCCTCCTGTGCCTCGGGGATTGCCGTTACTGCCTCTAGCTTCTAGAACTGCCTCCGCAAAGTTCCTCGCTCCCATTTGTTCTAGCCTGAGGGTCAGTCTTAGCAGATTTCTGGGCTGAAACTGTTCTGAATGTTTGAAGATTTGTCCCAATGCCCCTGTTCCTGCTTTATATTCTTCCAGATACCGTCCTTCCCTGTCACTTGAATTTTTCAGGCCTTGCATAGCATAGCATCCTGCTGAATCTTCCATTCTGAAGTTTGGGAGGTACTTCTAGTGTTTTGCTCCCTTTTGTGTTTTTCTCTCAGGAAAGCTCAGTTGAGTTGTTAATGGTTAAAGTTGCTCTCTTTCCTTCTCTACCACATGTAAGGGTGGCGTTTTTCTTGGACTTTCTTTCTTTTACTTTGTCATTGTTTTCTGGGTCAGACATTTGTTTTTCCAACATAGATTTTTTTTCTTATCACAGTGAGAGAAATGAAGTCAGTGTTTCATGGGTCTGCCGAAAGCAACTGTTGTCCAAACAAATCCTGTCAACTGTCACCTCTCAGAGCTGGAACATCTCACTTGGAAAGCATTTTCCACTTAAACCAAAAATCTGACCCAGGCCTGGACTCAAACTACCAGATTCTTGCCTTGATCCCCTACAGTGTGTCTCATTCTTTCTGTGCCTGTCCTGGAGTCCTAGTTCTGCTTCTTCACTTGTTCTCGGATGACACAGGCAAACCCCTACAGCCACAATAACTGGCTTTGAAGCTCATCTAATAATACCTTAAGTATTCCATGCTCATCTTCCTAGGCTTTTCCTCTCAAATCATCCCCAATTTTATGGAAGCTTTGAATAGCTGTGCTGATCTTTACACAGTGGTTCCCTGTTCCAGTTACTGCATAACACAAACTTAGTGGCATTTTTATTTTATGATGCTTGGGATTCTGTGGACTGGAATTTGGAAAGGATGCAGTGGAACAGCCTGTCTGCTCCATGACGTCTGGGGCCTCAGCTGGGAAGACTCGGAGGCTGCGCGTGGTGACTTGACAGCAGGAGGCTGCCGCAGCATCATGTCTGGCTCCTGGGCAGGAAAGGCCTCCACGCCTAGGACTACTGCCTGGATCGCCTGTACACGTCCTCTCGATGTGACCTGGCTTCCTCACACTACAGTGGCCTTGGGAGGTTGTACGTGGTGGCTCAGGGTCTCAAAATCGAGTGTTGCATCATACAAGGTAGATGCTTCAGTGCCCTTTCTGGCCCAACCTCAGATGCTATGGTTTACAAGCAAGTGACATGATGGGAGGAGGGTCAAGCCCACAGGCTCACTTCTGGATAGAAGGAGCATCAGGGGCACCCTGTGGGAAAACATGGAGAATAGGAGCCGGGGTGGTGGGCTTCTTTGAAAGAAACAATCTACACAGTCTGCCCTTGGGCTACAACTCCCTTTGCTTCCACATACAAAACACATTCACCACTCCCCAGGACCCCTTCTGTGTCACCCCACTGGGGCATCAGCCTCAGGCCAGGACCCTGTCTTCTTACTCCGGGCCAGGGTGAATGAGGCTCCTCAGGTTCAGCTCCTTGAGTATCTTCCTCTGTCTCTGGACATCCATAAACGAAAGGCACAAAGGACCTACTCTCCACACACTCTACATACAATGATGGGACAGACTTAGGATAAATGCTGTATTCCCCAGTTGCTTTATTTCAGACAGTATTCACAGTTTTAAGAGAATGACTTTCAATAGCTCCCTGGACCTCAGTCTCTCTGGTGGTGATGGCGGGCATTCCAGATCCCACTCAGCTATCTGAAATCCTGCCTTTCTGTCTCTGAAAGATTTCATTGGTTCTCAGTCTCCAGTCTGATCCCTTTTAGGAATATTTCGATGTGTGTGCATTTCCTTTTGTTTTTGGCTTGTGCCTAGTCTCAGGAAAACTCTCTTCCTCTGGCACAGTCTGCCTGTTGTTTCTGAGAGCAAACCACTCTCCCTCTCATTCACTTTGCACAATAAGACTGAAGCATATAGTCAGAAGAGCCTTAAGAACCCACACTCATGAAGGCTACTAAAACCATCCCACATCTGTAACAACAGCCATTCTTCTGCAGGCATTACGCTGTTATGACTTGCCAAGATCCAAACACTGTCTGGCACAGTTACTGGAGCCTTAAATCCTACCCGTGCCTGCCCTGGCCCCACCAGCAGCCTCAGTCTCCATGTGCTACTTTGGCCTGTGGATTCTCACCTTTATCCTTCTTAAGGCTTCTGCCAACTCATCAGTATGTTAGGGCTTAGGGACCAATAGATAATACCTTCTTCTTACTCTCCTAGGTTGGGAAGCAATTGATAGAGAAGATATAAGTAACAGTTGAACATAATATCGATTTTATTATAGATACTGCATATTAAAGGATATGCCTTATATGTGTAGCAGCAGAGAACTTTGTAATAGTTCATCCCAGCATTAAACTCACCCACCCAGTCCCAGACCTCCTTCCAAAGGTCAGAGCCTGCCCCACTTAGTTTCCCTTCTGTATACACACACCGGAATTGCAGGTCTCTGTGGGCAGACAAATCTGAAAAAGGAGGGCTAGAAGAGGTTCCTAATCAGAGCAGTTTTCCTGGGAAAAAGATGGAAAGATGACAAAGAGGTCAGGAGTGTTACTCCTGTGGAGGTGTGAAGCTTGGGGAATTGAGAGTCTCCTTACCACACACAAAAAACTGTGAGCTGTGATGCTCCAGTATGAATCATGTAGACCACCTGCTAGGTGACCTATTTATCTTGACGGAAAGAAGCATATTTTGTTCTGAGACAATATACCCAAACTGAAGTCATCGGATATCTATGCCTTGGGTCCCTCCACCACCCCTTCTTGCACAGTAGTAGACTTGGATCTAAGCACCCCACTCAAAGATGCTTAATAAATAGTAAAGATCCAACATGGGAAACTAATCAGGATACTCCAGAGAAAAAGTTAAAGGAACCAGCAAACAAGCCAATGAAAAATACAAAGAAGAATAACAAACTGTCCCAGGTCACAGAATTTTCCAGACAAAACAATGAACATGAACTGTCAGAACTCATGAAAAAAATGGAAGATAACAAAACATTACAGAGATAAAAACCTACACTGGAAGCGTGCATTCTACTGAGACACAGAAATACGCACTGTGGAAAACATTTCATGGTGTGGAAGGCAGACTTGAGAAACTGACCATGGAATTCAAAGCAATTAGAAGGAAGATAGTAGATATGGACAACAAGCAGAAGAAATATACCTTATACATATGAGGTGTTTCCTGGGGTAGAAAGCAGGCAAACGTACCAGAAAAAAAAGTATTCGAAGATAGAATAATTTATTCTGAAATAATGGTGAAAATCTACACATCAAAAGGGAAAATTGAGATGGAGCAATCAATGCCTACATTCTGGAGAAGTTTCTGAACATCATGGATAAAGAAAGAATCCAATAGGTATGCAGGCAGAAAAAACCTGTCATCTACAAGGTAGCAAGTATCAGGCTGGATTCAGATTTCTCTACGGCAACAAGCAATGACAAGATACAATGAACTGATGTCCACACAGTCCCGAGAGAGAAAATAAAACACAAACCTAAGAATTTTTTACCAGTCTGAGTTTTGTTCAGTTCTAAATGATAACACAAAGATATTATAAAAGTACATATATAAAATCCAAGAAGGCTTCTTGAAAAAAAACACTAAATGAAAACCGGCCAATAAAAATATGAATCAAGATGAGTTCAGAAAGCCATGGAATGAAAAGACTGTTGTGAACATTTAACCAATTTAAATACAGACTATGGCTAAACCTTTTGCACAATTCTCAGTACAGAATAGAATGTAAGTATTTTAGGTACTACTGGGAAGACCATCAGAAAAAAATCATTGAATAAAGTTAAATCATGCCCCTCCCAAAAGTTTTGGAGAAGTTATGGGCTACTTATGTTAGAAGCCTCAGGGAAATGGAACTCTCATACTTTATAAGAAGGAAAGACAATTGTCTTTATTGGCAGATGATATGATCACATACCTAGAAAATAACAGGAAATGTACATCTCTATTGTGAAATAGCATAAACAGGTTAAAACAATAAGGCAATCATATGAGCACCTCCCAGAATAATGACATTATGATGATATCGTGGGCTGAACACGAGAGGCCTGACATTCGAGGTGTTTTATATGTATGCCAGAAGCTGTCGCAGTTGTCCAAGTGACACACTTGGTGGCAGAGTCAATATTCAAAGTCAAGGCTCTGAAGTTCACTGTATCACTTCACGCTTCTTAGCTGGAAAAACTTGACCATGCGTTAAGCTCGGTTTTCTCCAGTGAAATGAGGACACAGTCAGTCTGACCTTGGTGTTCTGAGGACTGCAGCATCAAAGATCTGTGAGCAGGTCGGAGGAGCACCCGGGAAGTGCCAGCCGCAGTCGTGCCCTGAATGTCCTACCTCCACTGGGTCATGCTGCTCCTCTGAAAACGGGAAGCGCCATCTGCAGATCAGGACTTTGTGCTGGCAACACTCGTTTATAATGTTTTACATAATTCCCTCTGCAGGAAAGCATTTAGTTTGTTCTGAGTTCTTGGTTTCCCTCAGTTTTAGAAAGTATAGCCATCTGTAGGATTTTTACTATATGACATTCTGGAAAAGGCAAAACTGTGAAGACAGTGCCGGGAGTTAGCAGGGAGGGAGGACTGACTCGATGAAGCACAGAGGATTGTCTGGGTGGTCAAACTAGTCTGTGTAATCCTGGGTGGTGGATGTGTGTCAATATATGTTTGTCCAGATCCACCGAATGTACAAGATCAAGAGTGTACCCCAGTGTAAACTATGGACTCTGGGTGATAATGATGTCTCAGTGTGGTTTCCTCAGCTGGAATAAATGTGCCACTCTGGCACTGGATGTTGATAAATGGGTGGGAAATCTGTACTTTCTGCTCCTTTTTGCTGTGCACCTAAAGCTGCCCTAAAAAATAAAATCTACTTAAAAGAAAATAAAAACATTGCCACTCACTGGAAACTCAACTGCTTCCAGAGGTCAGGCAGCTAGCACAAAAGAGTAAAAGCAGGCTGGGCTCAAGAAATGTTTTTGAAATGCATGGCTTTTTTTCGATTCTCCTTTTGCTAGAGATGCAACTCCAAGGAATATTTCACTTTCCTCTTGTCTCCCTGATTTCAGGTCTTACCCCTCTCCCCCTTATGAAGTTCTAGCCATCCAGGCCACCTTTAACTCCATGAAACATTCCATTCATTTCTCTGCTGCAGGGACTTGGCGCCTGTGAACTCTGCCTGGAATGCTCTCTGCAGCCTTTCCTGTGGCTTCTGCTGGCACTCAGGGTTCCACTGCACGTTTCTCTCTTTAGAAAGGCCTTCTGTGACCACCCCATCAAAAGTAGTTCCATGACCACTCTATAGAACAAAACAGTTTGAATGCCACTGGAGCAGATGATTTATTTTCAAAATAGCCTTTATCACTCCCTGACATTTTCAACCCTCCCTCCCTTCTTCCCTTCCTCCTCCCTTCTTCCTTCCCTCCTTCCTCTTTCTTTCTTTCATTCCTTCACCTATCCTTTCTTTTATTTCCTGTCATCTCCTCTAGAATGTAGAGTCACAAGAGCAGGGTCCTTCTCTGTTTTGTTCTCTGCTATATCCTTCTCTTAGACCAGTGCCTAGAATAGGCAAATGTTCAATAAAGGTTTGTTGACCAACCAATGGCTCTCACTCTCCTGCTGGATCCTTCAATGGCTTCCTGCTCCCTTAAGATAAAGTCCCAAATCTTTCCCTCGCTTAGGAGACTTTCAATAATCAGTTTTTGGCTTACCCAAAGACTCATTCCTTTCAACTCCACCACCTCAAATTGCAGGCTGTGTGGCTTGGGTCACTCCCCCCCTCCTCCTGGAGCGCTCTGTGCTGTCAGGGCTATGGCACCAAGTGAGCCCGACACAGTGTCTCCCTCCTGATGGACACGAACACCTGACTACATTAAGGTGTGCGGCATGTTATGATGAGGGGAGGAGAGGACGTGAGGAGCCACAGAGGGGAAGCACCTGCCTAGGGTTGGGTGTCCGCAAAGGCTCTCTGAAGGAGAGGCATTTGAGATCTAAGGAGTGAGGAGGAGTCGGCATGGAGGAGTGAGTGGGGCAGGGAGTGCTGCAGGCGGAGGGGATGGCAAGAGCCACGTCTTGGAGCGTGGGCCTGGCTGAGATTACCAAAGGAACGAGCCTTGGTGGAGAGGAGTGGTCCTGGGAGACGGCAACATTTAGAGAGTTAGAGGAGGCGGAGGAACTGTCAGTGAGCTATAGGGACATCCAGGAGGGTGCAGCTTTCAGTGGTGAAAGGGAGAGAGTTTTCAAGAAGGAAAGCAAGGTCAGTAGCAAATGTTGCTGAATTCCAGCAAGATGAGGATAGAAAGCCAATGGATTCAGCAACGGGATCCTGGGTGACTTTGACAAAGCCCTTTTGGTGGTGTGGTAGAGAGGGAGGTGGGATTGGACTGGGTGGCAGGGAAAATGGACCTTGAGAAAATAAAAACTGTAGACAATGTTTTCAAGAGTTTTTCCTCTGGAGGGGAGCAAGGAAAAGGAGCAGAAATAATTTCTCCAGCACTGGGGAGGAATCAAAGTAAGGGAAGGCCATATTTAGTTTGCCATTTTATTTTTTCAAGGATTAAATTTATATTTCTCATGAGTCTTGAATGTTGAGAAAGGAGAAAACAATTCTTAGCAATTCAAAGTAGGCACAGGTTCTTGGCCAACTATTGAACAGAAGTCTCTGGTCGCAAGTGACAAAAACTTAAACAAAAGGGGGAAATTTATTGGTTCACATAATCGAGCTAGAATCAGAGCCTTAAATTCATTAGAGAGTCTCTTTCACTGTCTCATCTCTTTCTGCTTTCATTCCTACTGCAGACTGAAGGGTGTTGGGAAGGAAGCAGGTGCGGTAGAGGGGGGACAAAATTATCAGGGGCTCTGAGTCACATCTTCTTAGTGACCAGACAAAAAAATGGGAACTCTCCCAGATCCAGTTTGAAAATTCCAAAAGAAGCATTCTGGCCCATCTTAGATCAAGGGCCTGTCTCCCGAATCAAGCACCATGGCCAGAGGGTGAGTGAGGGGCCACAATGCTCACGTCTGTGTCCACAGGGACAGGACATCTTACCAGATGGAAGCAAGGATGGGTTCCAGGCAACCCAAAACCTCAGCTGACCCATTTAATTGACTGGGGGTTACAAATACAGTGCTTGCTTCTAGAACTTCTTTTGACTGATAATGGGTCCATGGCTTCATAGTTAACAAAAATAACAATGCCTTTTACTTATCTATATATTTGTACCTTCGTTATCTTACTTGATGTTCACAATATCTGCATGTAATTAGTAGTACAAGGTTCTTATTTGCATTTTACATATTAGGAAACCCAGGCTCAGAAATTTAATGACAGATCTAAGTTGCACAGTAACAGTGTCACAGGCCAAGAATCTCAGTTCTCCTCCAGACTTCAATATACAGCACAGCCTCTTATTTTGTGATGATAATAAAGTTATGTCTGCCAGTCCAGCTACCCTGATCCTCTCTACTCTTTTGCCACACAGTAACAGATGATAAGCCCGTGATGGATCAAGAAGTATAGTAATGATAGCTGGGGGTTTGGAGTTTTAGATTTGTAAAACTTTTTATTTTGAACATTTTTATACTTGTAAAATATTATATTAATATTTTCCACTTGTGATACATTGTATTACTCAATAGCTAATTAGTTCTAAGCTAATTAGATTATTTGAACCAAGGGGAAATAGATTATCTGATTAAAAATTGTATAATCTTAAGAGCTGTGAAGGGGAGTTCACAATTTTAGTTACTAGAAGTCAACAGTAGTTCTGGGAATGAGAGCCAGAAGTTAAGGAAAGGAGACACTATTGGTCATTTATCTTCTAAAGGCATCATGCTAGGCCCTCCACTGTGCTAGCTCCTTTATTCACAACCACTGTGTGAGAGAGTGATATCTCTACATCTAGATTATAGATAGCACCAAACCCTGTATGTATAGGAATAAACAGTATATGTAGGGTTTGGTACTATCTGCAGTTTCAGGCATCCACTGGGGGTCTTGGAACATATCCCCCACAGATAAGGGGAGACCATCTATGATAAAGTCTATAAATTAGGCAGAGTAAGAGATTAACAACAATAACTAATAATGAAATAGAACAATCCTAACAACATCTATAATAAAAGTTGTGTGAATGTGGTCTCTCTCAAAATATCTTATTGTACTGTACTCACCCTTCTTCTGGAGATGATATAATTTGATAGTGATGATGACAAAGCATCTACATGATGAGATGAAGCAAAGTGAATGGTGCAGACATTGCGACGTGCCGGTAGACTACTGACGTCCGCCCGTAAGTCAGGAGCAGGATCCTCTGCTTCCAGGTGGTGGTTGACCTCGGTAAACTGAAACCGCAGAGAGCCAAACTGTGGATAAGGGGAGGACCACTCTGGTCTGTACATTAAGGAGTCTAGTAGTAAAGGTATCTTCTGTTTGTGTGGGATTGTTTCTGATGGAATTAAATAACATGTGAAAGCTTTTGTAAACTGTTAAATGTTGTAGGGCTTGACTTATATCTAGAAGTATTATTAGGTTTAGAGTCAATATCAAGGAGAATTTTACCTCTTTTCTTGCAAATATTGTTTTTTCCAACCCTTTTTCTTGCAAATATTAGTTGTTGTTTTTTTCCATTTGAACTAGAAATGGTTCAGAATTTTCCCATCTATTCAGCAGCAGGAGGCGTCACACCTCACCTGCTATCAGTAAGGGATGAAGAAGAGTTTTAGATGAGAGTGTTTCGTAAATCCCCAGTTCTGCCTGTAATTCTTTCCCCCTCTCCCAGTAACCTTATCCCTTTCCTTTGCTTGTTGTCCCTTACCCTTCCCTCCCTCTCGAAACCTCACACAGGGTTTGCCCATGAGGGAGGCTCTGGGTGTGTGCTTGGGATCTGTGGATGGCAGGAAGCACACAGACCCAAGGTACAGTGCTTGGGGAGACGAGGTGCCTCTGAATAACACGGCATCGTTCCCGCTACATGTTTCAAACAGCCCATCCCCAACATCCCTGGTGCAATTGAAAATCAATGTCGTTCTTTTACCCCTGTGCACTCCACAGTTGCTGACCTGGGTTTCTATACTTGGCCTGTGTTGAAGTATAATTCAAACTATTCTTCCTGTCTTAGTCTGGTTTGGGATGCTAAATACCATAGTGTGGCTGGTTGATAAATAACAGAAATTTCTTTCTTACCATTGTGGGGGCTGAAAATCAGAAATCAGCCTGTTAGTGTGGTCAGATAAAGGCTCTCTCCCAGTTCATAGGCAGAAGGGGCAGGGACTAGGGAACCTAGTGGGGTGTCTTTTATAAGAGCACAAATCCCATTCATGAGGTGGCTCATGACCTAATCAGCCCCCAAAGGCCCCATCTCCTAATATCGTCATCTGTGGGGACCAGGATTTCAACTTATGAATTTGGGGGGAAAACAAACATTTGGACCATAGCACTTTTCTTCTAGGTACAGGAACTCAAAAATATTTTATCTGATGTCTGCTTAAGTTTCACTGTGCCTTAAATTGAAAACAAAAATTCTTAAATGTGTATTTTTCTCTAAAAGTAACCTTTTGTGAATCCTTTGGTGAAGGAAAATATTTCCTCCTCCCCAAACTTGGATTTAAAAATCGAAGTGGTGGTTATTTTTGGTTAGCACTTATTGAACCCTTCTTGTGAACATGTCACTACACTAGGCAGTTTACATAGGTTTTCTCACTTAAGTCTGGTGAGAACCCCATGGAATAGATACTATTTACCCTTAGTGCACAGAGGGAGAAGGTGAAGGTGTGAGGAACTTGGCTCAGGTCACACAGCCAGTGAGAAGCAGAGCTAGGATCTGGTTCCAAGTCTGTTTCACTCTAAAGGAGACATTAACTGCTTTCTAGTCCCATCCACTGCCCTCCTGGGACATAATTCTTATTATCTGCCTTGGCCTAGGAGACCGACTGGGTCACAGGCACATGTGATATATTTCTGCTGATCAGGTTTTTCTTTCTGTGTGAATGACAAAGAAGTGCTCTCAGCCAGGACTACGCTGGCGCTGTCAAGAGATTTCCAGAAGGTCTCGCTCTCTTACTGACAGCTTTGCTTGCTGCCGTATGTTAAATGTTTCAGGGGTTTCGAAGTCTGAAGACAGCATAAACCAGAAACTGGGGAGGCAGCAGTACTGTGGCATATCTTTGTATTATAGTATGTCACCTGTGGCTTAGAAGCACACGTGTGCTGTCATACTAATGCTAATATAATATGCTAAGGATGACATGTGGATCTCTGGATGACTTTACTCTCCCCTCCTCCCACCCAGTCCCTTCCTCCTCACCCCACCACTGTCTTTTTCTTGCTTTCTGCTGTTTGTTTTACTAAACAGCTAACATTTATTGAGTGCTATGTTACAATCACTTTAGACTTATTAATTCCTTTAACACGCACAACCCTATGAAGAGGCACTCTTTACTATTTACAGTAGTGAAGACTGCCCCAGACAACTAAGGAACTTGTCCAGGGCCACGCAACTTCAAAACTTTCATGGACCAGTATCTCTTTCCTTGAAACTGCTGATCATTTTAATACTAGAGACTGTTGTAAATGATCCCTTTTTTTAAGTTCTTGGTGTAGAGATCTCTTCCTGGAGGTGGAAAGGGCAGGCTTAACAAGTTTCCTGGGTTTGGAGGCCTATCTGGCGTAAGGTAGAACCCATGGATCAAGGATGTTTTATGTAGCATACTCGCTGGGGACCCTCAGAGAGCATTAAAAGATACAATCACGTTTCACAAGGCTAAGGTGATGAATGGGGCTAGCATCACAATGTTCTGCTAGTGTGGATTCTGTGTTTCTTTTTTTTGGAGTGAGACATCTTTTATTCATTTCCAGGCCAAAAACAGATGTGTTTTTTCAGGAATGGTTAAAGGTCCAGGGGTTGGATTGGGGAGGGGAAAGAGAAGTCATTAGACTTCGTTTTCAGATCCTTTTTGGAATAAGACAAGAGTATATAAAACAAACCAACCCTAGCTCCTCTGCCTTTCCTGGAGTCCTGGAGATAGTTCTCTCCTGGATAAGTTTTACTTGGAACAGAGCCTATTGTCAACAGGAAAGCCTCTATTTGGAATAAACCTTTAGGTGGGTCAGGCACTGAGCTATGAGTATCATGCCCTGAGAGGCACACAGGTCTGAGCAAATTATTCTCACCAGTGGAGAATGAAGCAAGGAGGCCACCCTGGCTCCTTTGGTGGTCAAGGGACTTGTGTCTGCCTCAGAGAAACTGCATTTCTGGGTGCTGGGTGGGAGCCCCGGGCTTACAAGTGTGGTCTGTGTTGTCCCCCTGGGCTGCCTGCAGTTCACCCGGGAAGGAGTCCCTGTGATGAAGATCCTAAAGTGGAGGGTGGGGGCGGGAGAGGGGCGATCCTGTGCCATGAGGGGGTGACGGAAACGACAATGTGCTCCTTATGAAGGCCATGAGCAAAACGAGAGGACACACTACCTGTACCACGGGTGGGAAAGGAGTGGGATACTGAGAGGGCGTTCAGCTCAAACTTCGCCAAACGCAAAGCAGGAAGCACCTGAAGGGCAGGGTTGGCCCAGAGCCTTCCCTGGTTAATATGGAATCTGTAATGCAAGCACGTACGTGAAAGCGTCCACGGCCGCCCCAGGGAACACACCCACAGCAGTCAAGGTCCTCATCGCTGAGTCAATAGTTGGGGCACTGAGCGCTCTGAGGAGCTGACTGGGGAAGCGGGGGGGTCACTGGGGGAATCCCACCTCTGGGGGCATCTGCGAGGGGGGACATCGGACGCGCGGCCTCCTCTCTGCAGCTCCCCTCTCCGCCCGCCTCTGCCCGTCAGGACAGACCTTGGCCGGTGGCCTCCTGCCCAGCGAGGCCGGGACGCGAGCGAGGGGGAAGGGGCCGCGGGCGGCGCGCACGGTCTCCAGATACCGCCGGCGTGTCTGAGTCCTTTAGACTCTGGCCGTGCGGGCCTGGGGGCGCTCTGCTGCGCCTTATAAAGCGCCCAGTGCGGGCGGCGGGCAGCTGGGCAGGCGCGGGGCAGGCGCGGAGAGTCAGGGGCGCCGGGCCGCGCCCCCAGCTGCGGCGGCGGCTCCGGGCCGCGCGCCCTGCGGGAGATGGGCCGCTACTCGGGCAAGACGTGCCGGCTGCTCTTCCTGCTCGTGCTCACCGCGGTCTTCTTCGTGGCCGAGCTGGTCTCGGGCTACCTGGGCAACTCCATCGCGCTGCTCTCCGACTCCTTCAACATGCTGTCGGACCTGATCTCGCTGTGCGTGGGGCTGGGCGCCGGCTACATTGCGCGCCGCCCCGCGCGGGGCTCGCGGGCCACCTACGGCTACGGCCGCGCCGAGGTGGTGGGCGCGCTGAGCAACGCCGTCTTCCTCACCGCGCTGTGCTTCACCATCGTCGTGGAGGCCGTGCTGCGCCTGGCCCGGCCCGAGCGCATCGACGACCCCGAGCTGGTGCTCATCGTCGGCGCCCTGGGGCTGGCCGTCAACGTGGTGGGGCTGCTCATCTTCCAGGACTGCGCCGCCTGCTTTGCCGGCTGCGGCCGCCGCCGCCCGCAGCAGCTGCCGGGCGAGCGCGGGGCCCGCGGCGCTTTCGCGGGGCCGCAGGGCGCCGAGGGCGTGTGGCGCGCCGCCTCCGCGACGGCCCCCGGGGACTCGGCGGGGACCCTTGGCGCGGCCGCGGTGGAGAGGAAGGAGGAGGAGCGGGCGACCGTGTTCTCCAACGTAGCAGGTGCCTTTCGGTTGCATCCTCCGGCCCTCGCTGCCCTTCCTCCTGCCCGCCCGGTCCTTCCTCCTCAGCCCACGCCTTCTGCTTTCTATTTCTTTTTCGAATCCATTTCCTGTGCAGTCGGCTTTAATTCTCTTCTGCTAACGTAACATATCGCTTACGATTTTTTTTTCTTCTGTATCCTCGGCCAGCCTTTCTCTTTTCCCTATTGCCGATTCTCTGTGTATAGAAGAATTGGTTTTCTTAGAAATAAGTTATTTTTATTGGGCAACAGATAGCACTCCCCAAACGCTCCCCCTTCAGGAGCTGCTATCTGCGCCTGGTTTTTTTCTCTCCCCCTTTGTGCATCCTCTGTCCCCTTGGGAGGTACGGGTTTTGGGGTGGCAGTGGGCGCCCACTTGCCTAGTTTTTAATTTTAACTTGAATGGAAGTGTGCATGAAGTCCGAAAGTGGATCACAAGGCTTGTTTCCAGGTCAAATTGTACTATTCTGGGCTGTGTGTATGGAGAGGTTGGGGTTTGGTAAGCTAGTAGGATTTTCAAATAACAAAACTGTTTTTGAGTCCATTGGTTCTTTTTGTTTGTAGAACTTATACACAACACAAGGTTTCTTCTTTGAATGCAGGTGATTCCCTGAACACCCAGAATGAGCCAGAAGAGACTGTGAAAAAGGAGAAGAAGTCCGAAGCCCTGAATATCAGAGGTAGGATTGACTTGGCATCAATTGGAAATTCTTTTCAGTAGTATATAGGGGCTGGGCCGTACCCTTCATTTCTGTTTGCCTTTCAGTAAGGTGCATTAGAAAGCGGGCCATTTACCTGCACAGACTATGACCCAGGTCTTGCCTAATCGCTGCGTCGATTTTGTGGTAGGCACTAGCTGCTACTGATTTCTCTCTCTCCACTCAGACCCATGCTAAGGCTGTTACTCCAGAGCCTCACAGGTCTGGGGCACGTCGCTGCTTTTCCTGCTTCTGCCCCACCGTGTGTATCAATACTGACATAAAATGCAGCCCTTGTTAACTGAGTATGGTTTTGATACAGGTGGGGAGAGAGATAGTGGTGGTACTGAATGACCCTCACTGGCTCAGTTATTTTCTGCCAGAAACAGTGCTTCTGTGATGGGTCTGTTGGTTCACTTAAACCTCCCCATCCAGGCCCAAAGTGGGGGCTCTGGTGAGGCACGTGCAAGGCACATCACTAGCATTCCTCAAGGTGGCAGGCCCTGGGCAAAGGGCAGCCCAGGGAGGTCAGAGGTGCATTTCTCACTGGACACCAACATAGCCAAGCATGTCTCCTTTCTAACCTCTTGGGCACAGGTTTTGCTTCAGAGTGGGCCCAGAAGGGTCAGTCCCCGATCCTGACGTTGAGGGTTTTGAGAAAGATTATGTGACCCTTTACCTTCAGATGTTTTGGGGAATGCCTGTAGTGGGGATTAGGTGGAAATGATATAAAGAAAAATGAGTAATCCAGGATACCCCTTCATTTTTGAGAGTTTTGGTACCCAGAATGGATCTATAGGGAAAATCAGAAAACAAGGCATGAGCCCCTAAAAACATCTAAATAAATTAGTTTTTTTATAATGGAACTGCATTGGGGGAATTTCCAAAGAGCATGGTGGTGAATCCAAGACAATCTGTATTCAAAAATCATGATCCTTTTTTATCTTTACTTTTTTAATGTTCAGTTTAAAAACTCTACATTGAAGGTTTCTGAGATGGAATTCACCATTATAGCACTTTCACCTCTCCAAGCACGTTCTGTTAATTATTCATTCTTATCTTTCAGAGAAAGAGCAAAGAGGAATTAAGAGTAAGGGCTAGTGGGTATTGTGGACCTGTTTTGGGAAGCATAATGTCAGGGAAACTTGCTAATTTTGAGTCCAAAGCTTTTGGAGCTCCTGGGTGGAAAAATGTCAGTGTAGAATGCCACGTTATCTGGTTAAGCCCTGTGGTCCCCAGGCACTAGCAAAAGTGCCCCTCTGGCTTCTAACAGGGGTGCATAATGTGGTGGCTGAAAGATTTGGTTTGAGCTCAAGCTGTCTGGGTTTGGGTCCTGGCCCTGCCACTAAAGACTCTGGCTTTGACAAGTGCCTGGCCCTCTCTAAGCCTCCAGTCCCCTCCTCTTCAAAAGGGGGATAATAATAGTATCTGCTTTATGGGGTTCTTGTGACATACAGCATGTAGAGTGCTCACAAAAATGGCAGGAAGAGTAGCTAAAGTTTTATGGAGTACATACTTTGTGCCAGGCACCACTCATGAATGAGACACTTAGTATTGGAACAATCTTACCAGGCGGAGACTATTTTCATTCAGTAGTGAGTGGAATTGCCTGGCTTTAACCTGTGCGGCTTCAGCAAGGGTGAGCTCAGGGCCCACGCCTTGGCTAACAAGGTCCATGTCTCGGGCTAGGTGGGGTGCTGGCCTCACCTTAGGTCCTGTGTCCTTGCAGCCATGAGTCAGAGAGGGGCCACAGAATGTTAGAGCTGGAAAGGTCTTAGGGAGAATGGAGTCCACCCTCTTCATTTTACAGCTAAGGACACAGAGTCTAGAGGGTCAGGTGGCTCCCCAAGTCACCCCAGAGAGCGACAGAGGCAGGGCTGGTATCCTGGGCTCCTGCTTGGAATTTCTCCCTCTCCTCATCACCACACACGGCCTCAAAACTCCACACAGCATCTCCAGGGTACACAGTCCACTGAATGGTCACATTTCCAACCCTTAGGCCACTGCTTTTGAAAGCAGGACTGTCCCCCAGATCTGCCGGGAACAAACATCCCATGGGGGTGCTTGTGAACAGAAACCATCTGTTGGTTTTCAATACTGTTTCTCTTGTTCCAATAGAATAAGAAAAATGGCCAACTGAGAAACACACTCCATCTTCTTGGAAAGCACAGCGAAGGCACAATCCTTTAAAGACTCTAGTCAACGCACATGGTAGTGGCCGACTTCTATGTAATGGGATTAAACGCGATGCATTAGAAATGTTCTGACAGTGTCAGAAAGACAGTTAGCCCTTTGTATTTCAGTATAAATATAAATAGACGAATAGCAGTCTTAGGCTCTTCTGAACATACATCTCCTTTGGTGAGATGGTTTCTCTCTAGTTCTTATTTTTTTCCCATTAGCAAAGATCTCTCATCCTTCCATAACCACTTGCTAGTAGTGCTAAGGCACTGTGTTTCTGGTTATTCCATGAATTCAACAGCACTGATGGCTTTTCTGAGTGTTGGGATAATTATCTAATGTCAGCTTATGTCAAATTGCCATGTTATATGCCAATTTTTTGTCTTTTGTTTTTATCTGAAGACAACAATGAGGGTCAGGTGCTGAGCTGCCCTGTCATTGCAAAGCTAACCTTGGCGCGTTATGACCAATCAGATGATTTAGTTGCCTATTAAGTGGTGATTTTCGTTTCTCAGATAATGCTGCCTGGGGTGTCTTTCTGAATCTTAGATGTGGTCACCCCAGTGTCTGCTCCGAAACCTGAATGGCTTTCAGAACAAGGTCCTAATACTGCTGACATTCAAGGGCTTGCTGTTCCGATGTCACTATCCCTTTCTAGACATTTCTGCCCTTCTTGTCACCCCCACACTGTCTCCCCATCCCCCCACCCCTTAGTGCACACTGACAGTGAGGTGAGGTCTGCTAGGTCTGCTCTGCCGTCTGCTTGCCAGGTGACCTTGGGCAAGCAGCTTAGCCTCTGAGCTTCAGCCTCCTTATCTATATCATGGCAACAGTGCCGACATCCCTGTGTCCCGGGAGCTCCCTGAGTGGTTGGAGCAGCACAGAGGACCCACTCAACAAGCCGTGCTCATGCCTGTCATCACCTCCCAGCCAGAGAAACGAGGCAGATACAGCCATCATCCCTGTTTCATAGACGAGGATCTCGTTGCTCAGAGAGGTTGGCTTTCGTAAGGTCCGTAATTCGTATATGACTCTCGGGGTCTCTCACTCCACCCTTAGTGCCCCCGTTTCCCATGCTGCCTGACAAGCTCCTCTTCATCCGCATCCCCCCTGGGGTTCTTTGCCTGGAGAGACTTCTCTCTGAGTTCTCTCTGGCTGGAACATTGCTGCCTGTTGGAGTCTGTCTCCTCTACGGAGTCTTGCCCAAACTGCCCATCTCTCAAAAAGCCTTCCCTGTGATTTCCCATCTGGAGCTGATGGATACATTTAATTCAGTGTCCTGCCAGTGGACTTCATCCCCAGAGCATTATGACCATGCCTTCTTCATTTATACATGGGAGGTCAGAAAACATGGTGTGATACTCAGTCCCAAAGTGTAGTGAAGTGGTGCTTTAAGCAGTTTTCCAAACTGAAGGACATGTTAGTTTGGATCATAAAACCAACTTAATAAAGTATGATCAGCATTTAGAAATGTAACTAGCATAGAATGAAATTGAATAGAAAATAGTAATAAATCACATGTAAGGATAAATTTAGTTTTTTCACAAAACATTTGTTTCAGCATGTGCCTGTGTGTGTGCTAGGATGCAAAGTAGGGTTCTGACTGTGGATTATGAGAAAAATAAGTTTGAATCCTATTTTATATAATTCTCAGGAGCTATAGGAGCTAAGAATGGAATTTCTCAGAAGGAAAACCTGCCACTGGAATTTAGGTCTTATATGAGGCAGGATGCACTGTGGTTCTTAAGTCAGACTACCGAGACTTATATCCCTACTCTAACACTTTCTAGCCATGTGCTCTGGGATAAGTTACTTAGCTAGTCTATGCCTAAGTCTCCTCATTTGTAAAATAAGAATAACCACTTAAGCAAGTCCTTAATGTGTAAATACATGTAATATACATACAACCTCTGGTGCATGCCTGTTAGCTAGCATTATAGTTATTATTATTAAGGAAAAGACAGAAGTTACTCTAGGTCATGGATGTTATGACTATTTAATTTTTATAAATACTGTTTTATTGAGTACTTTCTCTCTACACCTGCAGTGCTAAAATGTAAACAAGGGAATTGCAGGGTGTGACTGTCACCTTCATGCTAATGGAGGAAATGAGGCAGACATGTAGGCAACAGAAAAACAGACTGTGTCAGGCAGTGAAATCCATATCAATTGCAATAAGAAGTATTTGGTCTTCCTATTTTTATGGTAGTATTTTGTACTGACTTGGAGAAGGTTAAAACTTTGATATTCAGTTGCTCAAGGAGGAGCAAGGTGTAAAGACCAATTCTTGGGAACGTTTTGTTTCTCAAACTAGGGAATAAGATGCTCCTTCGGGGTAGAGTGGGGGAGAAAGCAAATAATTGGAATATGCCACTGTTTAATGTTTTTGTCGAATCAGGATGCAATTACCATAGGTAAACACTCAGCCAGAAGGAAGTGTGGGATTCTTTTTATTCCTGTCTTTTCTGGGGGGACAAGTTACCACAAATTACACTTAGTTTGTTTACAAAGTGCCATTTTACCTATGATGCTACTCAGAACCCTAGAAGTGTTGCCAAGAGGAAGAATTAGCCCTATTAAAGCATCTTAGGTAGCTTTAGTAGAATTGCTGCAAGTACTGTCAAGTGAGACTGTTCAGGTGTAGCCATGTGCGAATTACTGCTATTTTGGATTATCATTATTAACTCTACTGAGTCAATCTGCCAGATACTTGGAGAGACAAAGCAGACCTTTCTTCTATATGACTTATTCTAGAGCAGTACTTTGGAAACTTTTATATGCATTTGAATCTAGTTAAAATACAGAATCAGATTCAGCAGGTCTGAGGGGGCCTGTGAGTCTGCATTTCTGTAAGCTTCCAAGAGTTGCTGATAACTGCCGATTTGTAAACCATACTTCAAATAGCAAGATTCTGATGTTGCTTTTGTGTTTATGTTTTATAAGCCTTCTGAAAACGTTGCTTTTGTGTTTATATAAGCCTTCTGAGAACGTTTGCCCCTAGCTCACTAACTCCCAGTTTCGTCTGTGTCCAACAATTGGACACCCAGCTCTTCTTTGGTAGAATTACATGCTTTCTGTACCATAATTAAAACCTTAAAGAATGGTTCCCTTAATTAAAGGCATCTGCAATATTTGTGATTATCTGCAGTATTTTACTTTTATTTTATTGTGACAAATGGCTCTTTATTCAGCGGGAATGTTGCTGGAGTCCCTGTTCTCAAGGACCTCTTAAACCAAATGCAGCTTAAACGACATCGGGCTGAGTGAGAAGTTGGCAAATGCATATAAGGAAGGGAGAAGAACATATCAAGATAGAGGGATGGCAGAATAAAAAGAACCCTTCCCTTGATATATCTTAGTTCCGTCTCTTCTTAAAAATGTTTAAAGCAATTTCAAGTACAGACACTTGTCTGAAAGCAAAAGAAACCACTTGCTCAGCCTCTGTTTCCCGGCTCGGTGCCTTCTGCGGGGTGGCGGGTGGCAGCAGTGTGGCACTCTGAATATGCACAGTCCCTCTGCCCACAAGTCTGCAGCTCAGAATCTTCCCAGGCTGTTCCAGATTCTTTAGCCCCTGGGATGGTGGCCTGAGGTTTTGTGTTCTGCGAAGCAGTTGCCATTACTTTTTCATTCTAATCCATCCTACTATTCTAACCAAAAAGAAAACAAATGGCAACAGGTATTCATAGCCTTGGGAACCCAAGTCAAATGAGTGTCGCATGGCTCCCAAACCTGGATCTGCGCCTTAGTGGTCTTTCTGTCTTCCTGGCAGGTGTACTTTTGCATGTGATGGGAGATGCCCTGGGGTCGGTGGTTGTGGTTGTCACAGCCATCATATTCTATGTGCTTCCTCTGAAGCCCGAGGACGCGTGTAACTGGCAGTGCTACATCGACCCCAGCCTGACTGTCGTCATGGTCATCATCATTTTGTCATCGGCCTTCCCACTCATCAAGGAGACCGCAGCCATTCTGCTGCAGATGGTCCCCAAAGGAGTCAATTTGGAAGAGCTGAGTAAGTCAGACAATTGTGACCTGGAACCGCTGCCCACTTCATGTTTTCAGGCCAGAGGACCAGCGTGATGTCAGACAGTTTGATTCATGTGTCCTGAAATAATGAAATGTCACCAGGCAGTAAAGACATCTATCATATGTTTTGTAGCCTAATAAAGTGACTGACAGCTCTAAGAGCCAAAGGTCCTTTGCCACCCATGATTGTCTGGCTCAACTGCAGAAGTCTGAGAATATAGTGTTTGGGCAATACCTGTTCGTGGGCTGTTTACCTTCACGTCAAAGATGTATTTCAACTCAGATGAGGCCACTCTGTCAACACCTTGATTTTTATTATCCTTTTCTGAAAACATGAAACATTCATTTGTATTCTAGATCCTGCTTTCTAGTTAATTGATTTTTTATGGACATGCAAGTCACCATGTGGACTCTATCACTGTAAAAAGGACTGTTTTAAATCCAGGCCATTCACAACCTCATTCAATAATGAAATCTGTTTCTTTGCTCGAACAGGTCAAACTCCTACTTTAGTTATGTGCACCTGAAGATAAAACTTTTAGACACTTTATAGCATTTTCTAATGGAACTATCAGGATGGGTGAGAAATTGAATGTGCTACTTTATTTCTAGTGTTTCTAAATGGAGACTATGTGTTAACAGAAAACAATTTTTCATGAATATTTGCTCTTATTCTGTCTAACACTGCTTCACTAGCGGCCCAGTCAACATGAAATAGAGCCCAGGCCCACTATGAGGCTCAAAGTTGGGAGACCTCATTTCATGACAAATACCTGACATTAGGTTTGAACGGGTCTTAATAATGCATTGTTTGGCCATGGCTAGACTTTCCCCTTTGAGGGAGTATTACGGTGTGACTGCTCTGTGAGGGTCATAGTCCTGCCGGCCCTCTGTTTAGTAGCATGCACTGGGGCCAGTTGGCTAAACCTTCGCCAACAGCTGGTGCTCCTCTGCGACCTGTCCCCCTGGATGTGCTTTTTCCTTGTTTGACCTCTTCTGTGGCCTCATTGCTTAGTTTACCGTCCCTGAGAGTCAGTTAGGTGCCGTCAACTCTGGCTGTTTGGCTGCACAGAGTTAAAATAATCAGCCTTCATATCCTGCATATCTACTATTTGCCCAAAGCTGCAGGCAGAGGAGATAGGCGGTGGGGGAGGGAGACAGTGAGGAGCAGACACACAGCATGGTCTCCGCCTTCCAGGACCTTCTTTCCCACCTGAGGGAACAAGATAAACATACAAAACAATTAGTAATATGTAACGGCTTATATGGTTTCTTAACTAAGTAATATACATATTTAAAAACAGGTATTTTAAAAAAATAGCAATGACAATAGCGACACTTTATGGCACTTACTACCTGCCAGGTGTTCTTAAGTTCTTATATGAAGTTTATATAATAAATATAAATGTAAATATATAAATATGTGAAAATATATTTTACATAAGTAGATATATGAATAATGAGTATTATATAATATAATTAACTTACTTTAACCTCTAAGGTACTCTTACTGCTATTTCTAATATACAGATAAGGTAACCCAAGCAGAGAGGGGCTAGGTAATTGTCCAAGGTCATGCAGGTAAATGATTAAACTGGGATTCAAACTCTAGCTGGCCACGAGGTCTTTGCTCATAATCACTCTTCAATATCATCTCTCTAAATATACAGTCACTTTAGAAAGTATGGAAAACACACAGAAAAGCCTAAATAAGAAAATAGAAATCTCTCATAATTTTACCCCCTCAGATATGACCACGCTTAATATTTTGGGGTTACTCAAAAAAACCTTCAGCTGCCTAAAAATTTATTTTGTGTATGTATATTCACTGATGCTTTGTAAAAAAAAAAAGGAAAAAAGGATCATGCTGTACATACAGTTTAGCTATTGGATTTTTCATTGAAAAATACCTTATCTACCTTTTTGCATATCCTTAAATATACCACTTTCTTAATGGCTTCATCAAATTCCATTATGTAATTGATTTAACTATTTCCTTATTGTTTCCATTTTATTCATGAATACAAAGAGCATCGACCAATCCAGCCATTCTTGTACATAAATACTTGGCCATTTCTTTCGGGTTAAATTCTTAGTACTAGAATTGCTGGTAAAAGTTTTCAAACTGTATACCCAAGCTACCCCCTTTTAAAAAGGCATCCTACTTTATACTCCCATTGGCAGTCCCTTAGAGTGTCCACTCCCTTCCCTTGCAAACTCAGCAACCCTGGGCAGGGGTTTTGGTTTTTATTTCCTTAAATTACCTTTTGTGGATTAACAATGTATGATGGAGGAAGTCAGAGGGGAGAAAGAGTATGGGAAAATGTACCCATAGATCACAGCTATCTTTCTTCCTATTACTCAGTAAATATATCATTGTGGTGAGAGTGTTTAAAGGGACCACATCCCTTCTGGAGTAGCTGCTTGCTTCAGATATAGCACTCACCTTAGTTATTATTTGCTCTTCTCTATTCCAGTGAGTAAACTTTCTGCCGTGCCTGGAATTAGCAGTGTACATGAGGTGCACATCTGGGAACTTATAAATGGGAAGATCATTGCCACCCTGCATATCAAGTATCAGAAGGACAGAGAATATCAGGATGCCAGTGTAAAAATTCGAGAGATCTTCCACAAGGCGGGAATCCACAATGTGACCATCCAGTTTGAGCATGTGGACTTGAAGGAGCCCCTGGAACAGAAGGACCTGCTGTTGCTCTGCAGCTCACCCTGCATCTCCAAAGCCTGTGAGAAGCAGCTGTGCTGTCCCCCCAGGGCACTGCCTCTGGCCCATGTCAATGGCTGTGCTGAGCACAATGGCTGTCCCCCTCTGGACCCAAACCGAAGAGAAACCACAGACGTGGCTATCGAACTATCTCTGGAAGGCTGTATGGGTGACCATGGACAAGCTCTTAGCAAAACTCAGCAGGACCAAGGTTATGCCAACAGTACACATTTTTGACCTGGTGCCCCCTTACACAGACTGTAGATGAGACACTGTGCAAGCAGCAGCTCGGCTTGGGGAGGGAGCTGTGTGGGTGGTAGGCCCCGCCCAAGCCTGCCCTGTGCGCTGTCCACCTTCAGTAGCGGTTGGTTGGTTGGGATGTTAGTTGAACATGTCTGTTAATTTTTATGTGACTGAGAACCCTTTACATTGTCCTGGGTGTCTTCTGTTGCTCTTCTTCAACCATTTAGTTTGGACATTTTGGACAATTATTTCCCGAAGCAAACAGCTCTAGTATATGTATCAGGGACATTGAACACTGGGCCTGAATGGCTGTGGACACAGGATTCAAACTAGTTTTTGTTTTAAACTGATTAGAACTTGTAGCTGACTCTCAGGTGAGCTCATAGCCATGTACATCAAAAAACCTTAATACCCGTAATAGCTGTGTTTTTTTTCCCAAGTCCACTATAAGATCATAAAAGAGGAAAGTTAGGTAATCTTGTCACTGCAGAAAACTTTTTGACTCACTTTTGAATAAATGTCAAATAAATTCCCATCAAGGTAGAAAATACTCTCAGAACATTAGAAGAAGTAGAGTTTAACGGGGGAGGGTAGGTAGAAAATGCTTTTTGACCACCTCTTTGTTTTATGAGGTGGAGAAAAACTAATGTATACTTTTTGCTGTGAACTACAGCTATAGTGTGCTTCAAATGTTTAAATATATAGTATGCTTTTTTTCTCGTTTGGAAGTTTGGGAATATTTCTACTTCCTGAAGTATGACACAAGAACTTACACACTGTCTTTTAGAGTCAGTCCAGTTGGAACTGTCTTCATTTATTGCTTAATAATGACTTAGTTGTTTAGTTTCCTTTGAGTCTTCTTTTATATGATCACATTGATCAATGTAGCATTTACCAGGAGAAAATGAATATTCCTCAAATATATGACATTGAGTATTCATTCCTGCCAAAAAAAATAACTAGATTGACTTTTCTTTAATTAGACATATTTTAAGGTATTTATTATAGTTGCCAACTAGTAACTTGATGGGCAAATGTGCAGGGAGAAATGAGAATTTAATTGCTGCCTTTAATGTATTTTGAAGAGTTTACACTTTTCTTTTATGTCTCTGACTCATATTACCAAGTTCAAATAAATGTGCTAGAATCTAGTTTGGATCTGTAACTAACCTATATTAGTATTGGAGACAAGTCTGCATGTATTTAAGAAATTGTTTAAGCAGCAATATTTTAATCAGAACAGTCTCAAAATGGGTATGAGAAAATTGGAGGTGCCTTACTAGAGAACTAGAATCTTCTGTAATGGGTTGTAAAATTGAAAATGATCATCTCAGACTGTAAGCACCGAGTCCTGTTTAGAATCTTCACAGTACTTACCCGAAATGCTGGGTTGATAATGGGAAAAACGCCCACATTTTCTCAGCACAAACACCACTTAAAAAAGGTGGCGGTCTTAAATTCTAAAGCTGAAATAAGTAAGCAACTGTGATCAGTAGGATAGGAATCTTTTCATACTTCAAAAATGTATTATCTGAGTTTAAATTGGGCATAAATGAGGTAAATAGAAGAATACCTAAATATGTTTTTATCCTTAGGTGTATATTGGACTAGGCTGTAGGACTAGAGCCAATGTAAGTAATACCTGTTTAAGACACTTTGTGGCACATATTTAATATGTTCAAACAAGCTAATTAATGCAGTATTTTGTGCCAGGGCAGGTGGTTGCCTTTCCCATCTCAGCCACTGTGATGCCATCTGGTATTTTTACTTGGGTTTTACTCTCCTTTAATTGCCCTGCGTTTAATCTTCCCAAGGAAATGCACAACTTTTCTTTCTCCCTTTGACTCAGTCTTGGTTGGTGGCCGTAGTGCCTGATTAACAGTGGATTTAAACAACACTGTTCTTCTCTAAGATTAACAAACCACTGTCACTCAGTTTAGTGTTCCTGTGTGCTTAGGTTAATTCCAGAAAATTCTTTTTTAAGAGTCAAACATAGTTTTTCCGGCTAGGGCGTCCTCAGCACGTTGGGGCTGGAGCAGCGATCCTGCGTGCTCACCTGGAGGACACAGGTGTAGCCCTGACTTCTGTTCTGTGTCCTTCTATTTCAAGAGAAAGAATCCTTTCCACATTATTTCAGCCCCAGCTATGGGAAGTACTATGTCTGCTTTTATTTTCCAAACTTCAACTTTGTTTTTTGAAAAGAGAGGTTAAATTTTTTTCATGATATTTGGCCATTATGAATATCCAGGCCCCATAGTTCACAAATACCATCCCTTGGATTATTTGACAAAATATCAATAGGGAGACATTGTGTGAGGAAGAATTAAAAATATTGCCCATTCTTCGTTACCTTTTTTTTTTTTTGGCTGCCAACTAGCTAAACTCTTGGGGAGGTAAATCAGTGGGAATGGGTGCTTGGAATGTCAAAGAAATCACTGAGGTAGATTTTGGATTATAATAAGGCAGCTACCCGGTGAGGGAGTAAGAGATTGTGTTATGCTTTCTCAGGCTCAACATTGTTGACATTTTGACCTGAATAACAGCTTGTTGTGTGGGGCTGTCCTGTTTGTTGTAGGATTCTTAGCACTCTCCCTGGCCTCTCCCTCCTGAATGCATATCCCCACCAGTTGTGACAATGAAACAAGTCTCCAGACATTGTCATGTGTCCCCTGGGGGCACGTTTGCCCCTAATTCTGAACGCTGACTTAAGGGTAATTGAGGGATATTATTGACAAAGCCCTTCCAGAGCCCCATATCCCTGTGAATAGAATCAATTCTGCAGAATTCACTCATTAAAAAATACTTCTAAAGACAAGATCAAATGAGGCATAAAAATTACGGTAGTCTGTATAGAAACTTCAGACATTTAAAGAAAAAAAATTTGGAAAAAAAGACCTTACAAATCTGATTATAAAGATCAGTTATTAGAACAGTGAATGAAATGGAGAAAAAAGCATTTACTCTTTGTGCCGTGATGATCTCTTCAACTCATGAATATCCTCCAGTTGATGAACCCACTATAAAAGGAGAACATATACTAGAGTATAATTGACTGTTGGGATTAAGGTGTTTAATTCGCCACAAATTTTAAAGTTGACGATGTTTCTTGTTTCTGGTTCCTGAAAATGATGGGCTCAGAAGTTAAAAAAAAAATCTTTACTGATTATGGCTAACTTAATCCTTTGCCACATCATATCCCAATTTTTCCCAAAAGCACAAAATACAGTTCCCACTTTTAAGTAAATCTTCATGCTCTTGCAATAGAAGACTGCAAAGAAAGGGCTGGTTTGGAAAAGAACACGGCAACATAACGTGATTTGAGTTGAATTTAGATAAGTAATGACCACGGACAGCATGCCTGTTCTATCGCTCTGTTGTTCTCCTGATAAACTGTCACCTATTTGTGCTTCTGAGTGGATTTGCCTGTGAGCAGCCGCAGGGAGGAATGAAGTTACTGATTCGGGAAACTGGCAGCTCAGATGGAACTTGCATCAGACACTGACTGACCCTGACTGGAATCTAAACGTTCCTGTGAATCTGGAGTCTAGCTAATGCCGATGTGCCATTTTCTGGAGCTTCCTTTTGAGGACCTTACTGTTTACATGGAACTTTCGTGATTCTTGCTAAATGGATCATCTGTCTCCTCTTGCTACAGAGCCAGGCCGGAGACACTGAACCCTCTCCGAATGCTGATGGGAATCATCCTCCAGGAAGGGCAGTGATTTTCTAGGGACCCCTTCCTGGAGCTCTGAAGTTACGTTACAGTATTGTGGAGTTTTGTTGCTTAAAGTCTTCCTTCTGTCCTCACTGACGATTTTGCCAAAGTGTAATTGTCCCATTTGGGGGAATTATTAGAACTCTAAGATGTAAAGTTTAGTTTCACTAGTGGCCCGTGAAGCCCCCCAGCAATGTATGCACATATGCACAACTTTAAAAGCAGAAGAGGGTCAGTGGTGCTGTAAATAAAAATTTGTAAAAATAAACACATGCCCTAGATGTTTGTGGAAGTTAAACAGATAACTCAGAGGAGCTGAACTCGTTCTGTCTTTGTCACCGGCTCTAGCTGATTTATTACCCAGTGACTCTTCGCATTGGTTTTAGTGATTGGGGACTAATTCTCTGTCTCCATTTTGCTGCTCTCTTCACACCCCTCCCACCACTCTCCACCACCTACAATGTCACAGGGCCCCTCTTGGCAGAAATGTCACAAGCCCACCCAGCTACCTGACTTATGTAACCTTGACTGACCTGATTTTCTAGGGTGCCCTATTTGGCCCTGGGCTACCCAATAGGGTTTGTGTAGGGGGAGCTCCTGGGATTTAGGGAATGTTGGAGTGGTCAGGCATATTTTGGAGAGGCCCTATACATTTGGGAGTCTCTCCAATGAGACCTCATCTTTACAAATATTGAATAAGGGGAAGGGTCTTCCAGGTCTTTCAATTGCTTTTAATTTTTATCAATCAGCTGAACTATAAATGAAAGCGTGCAAGTATTTATTGCCTCTTAGGAGTTTATGGTCTACATTAAAGCTAAGTAAGGCAATTCAACTTTATGAGAGTTTAAGGAGAGCTACCCATAGCCTGGGTTTGCTGGGAGTGGTTGAAGGGATCTTGTGCTGGATTGGATCTGGTGCTCGAATGCGCACATTCTAAGCCCTGGGCAGCATCTGCAAAGGGAGAGGGCTGTACATTTCGTGACTTTCAATTGCCTTCAGAAATTAGTCTGAGCGGAGGACTGAGTCCGGGGCTTAGGGTATAGAATCTCTGACTACTACATCTAAAAGAGAACTCTGCCTTTCTGTCTGTCTGCTACCCTGCCTAGTGTTTCTTCATAGCACTGTCACTTTGTAACATTTTATTACACATTTACTTTTCTACCCCACTAGAAGAAGGCTTTGCACATCTACCACTGGAATCTTCAACTCCTATCACAGTGATCCGAACAATGACAAGGGACCTGGCACATGCCAGTAGCTCAAAAAATAATGAATGAATGAATGAATGAATAAATGAATAAACACGAGTGAATGAAAGGTTCGGTCTCAGTTTTACTCGTTACAGGCTTTGGAAAAGTCACTTAGCTTTGTCGCACTTCAGTTTTCTTTCTTACACAGGAGACCAATGAGGAAAGCCTGTGTTACTTTCCTTACAGAGCTGTAGGACTCCTAGGAGATAGGAGAGCAGAGTTAAATGTCAATGGGTTTTATTATTTTATACTTTCAATCTGGCATTCACATTCTTCTGTTCTTATTCTGTCTGCTCTCATCTCTGTAATTCTATTTCGTCAAACACAATAAAGCTAAACAGCATTAAATAGTGGTACAATCAACATGGGTGAAAGTGAAGAGGAAAGGAGTCAAGGATGGCTTCACGGAAAACTGGACATTTCAAATTGGTGTGCGAGTAGCTGAGTGGATAGAGCAAGAGGGAAAGAGCTTAAGAGCTTAGAATGCATTCTTTAGGCAGATGGCCCTACAGCTTTTGTGGGAGGGAGGTTTGGCTGGGGGTGCAGATTGGGGAAATGCCAAGAATAGAATATTCCTGGGAAACAATTTTATCCAGACACCTTCCCCACATGCTCTATGTTGCTCTGTCATTCTGGGCTCATGGCATCTGCCACCTCACCTCCTGTCCCGCCGGATCCTGAGCTCCACCAGTTGTTCAGGACTCACTGTGCACGTCCTCGGAGAGTCTGCAGACACTCGGAGTTCACTGGAGACACTTTGAATTCTAAAACCAGCTTTCCCTGATGCTTTTCTGCTGGGTTCAGAGGGGTCATCCTGTCTACATTCCCCTCAAACCAGCTCAAGCCTTACCGCCAGGGTTTCATCGCACCTTTTCTCTCACTGATGTCTTTTTAGTCATCACCCTCAGTTAATGTTCCCTCCAAAGGGCTCTTGATGTCTGCCCTTCCTTTTCCATTTCCATTCCCATCCCCATCTCTCGGGGTCAGCTTTACCACCTCACATCTGTGCTGTTACAGAAGTCCTCCTGGCCACCTCCAAACTCCTTCCTGTTGTTTCCCTCTGCTCTGGGAGGAAGAACAGTCTTCTCAGCCTTTTACTGAGGCTCCTTCCCTCCCCAAGCCCCCGAGCCTTTATCTTCTTCAGCAGAAGAGAAGAGCTCAGAGATACCTAAAGGAGCTAGCACATGGTGTCTGTGTGGACCAGGAAGTTGAATTTTATATGACTTGGAGAGTGAATATCATACAGTAGCCTGTCCTTTTTATGCTAAAAAGACATTTTCCCTTTTTTGAGTTTTGAGTTACAGTCACCAGATTATTTCCTTTCTGGTTTCTCTTTTTCTTGATTCCTTCCTTTTCTATACTAGTGTGTCCCTTTGCTCCAAAGAGTGATTTCCTATGGATATCGGATGCAGCCCTTACATGCCTGGTGTCCTGATTCCGGAGCAGACTCTGAAACTGACAGAGTCCATGCTTGGAAGCAGATCTTTGATCTTTCTTGTCTTGTGAGGCAAAGGGTGGTGGACCATTATCTCAGATTTTCACCACGTGGTCACAAATGCATCTGTGCCATAGCAATGAGCCCCAGTATAGAGCCAACAGACATGGCCTATCACACTGGTTCTTTTAGGCGTAAGAGATAGATGCAAGAGTAAGTTTGCATGGAGTTTATAATGACAGGGCTGGGTGGTATTCTCCCTACATTTTCTTGGAGGAGGGAGGGGAAGAGAGAAGAGAAAATTCTCCGAGTGGCTGGCGTTGATACAGGCTTGCGTTGGTGGTGATAATAACCAGGTCTCCTATCTGCCTCAGAAAGCTGGGAACCTGGAGAAAATCATGCTGGAGTGTTGTGAGTGTGTGGCTGTAATCTGATATTCAAAGGTATCTGCAAAAAAAAGAATATGTCACTTTTGGCAGGAATGAGGCTTGGTGCTTGTTTTCTAGCTTTTGCTTTCTGTTGTTGAAACGTGCACTCTGGCGCATCCTAACTGTGGAGACGTGATTTGACGTACGGTATGACAAAACCTGAGTTATAAAAAAGGGCTTTACAGAGAGGGTTTATTATAAAAACTAACAGCTATGTGAAGGATAGCTTGAAGCTTGAGCATTCTGGCCCTGGAGTCAACCTGGTGTCCAGTCTCAGCTCCGCCATTCATTAGCTGCTTGACCTCAGGAAGTATGATGCCGGTGAATAAAAAACATTCTCTGGGCCTCAGTTTTGCCATCTGTAATTCTTGCCTCATGAGACAGTTGTGAGGACCAAAGACTCCATAAATGCTTGAGGAAAGCTAGATCATCAAAATACCTAGTTTACAGGTAAGATTTTAACTAGGTTATTCCTATGTTAACTCACTACTTGCAGTGGAAATGCCAAAAATGTATAGTGTAGGCCAGCCTGAGTGTCAGTACCTGATTAGATTTTAAATTCTTCAAGGGCAGAGGCCCTATTCCATAACTTCATCAGAGAAAAATACAAACTTGAGCGCCTGGCCAAAAAAATCCCCCCATCTTATTTGTAGGAAAATAAAACAGACCCAGTCCTTCAGGGCTCGATTCCAAAGGACCTTAACTCCCAGGCCAGGTGGCACCTTCAACAGGGATATTATTCCTTGAGGATTACTGGGTCCAGGGTTCTAGTCAGAAGCAGTGAGAGCTTCAAATGAATCCAGGTGAATCTCCATTTCTGTCACTGTCTTCTGGCCAGAAGACCCATAGGGACATACCTGTGGTCAAACAAGTGGGTTTTAATGCTCAATGCAGAGAGGAGACCATATACCACGGGGAAACAGGAAGCATTTCAGGAAGGGAGTGTTCACAGGACCTACTGTAGCCTTTGGGCTTGTGTAGGACGATCCTGGGGAGGATTCAAGGAAATCGTGGGGGCATTGTCCCGGATTAGATGCTGCCAGCAAATGGAGATAATTCTATGACTGGGTACCTTTTAAAAAAGTTTTTAAATATAATTGACATATAGTATTATATTACATTCAAGTGTGCAACATAATGACGTGATATTTGTGTATACTGTTAAGTGATCACCACAGTAAGTCTAGTTACCATACGTACTTTTTTCTTGTGATGAGAACTTTGAAGATTTGTTCTCTTAGCGACTTTCCAGTGTGCAGTACAGTATTGTTAACTATAGCCACCATGCTGTACATTACATCCCTCCTGATCTGTTTATTTCATAACTGGAGGTTTGTTCATTTTTACCCCCTTCACCCATTTCACCCAACCCTCCCACCCCCCCCACCTCTGGCACCCAGCGATACATTCTCTGCATTACCAGGTATCTTAATAAGTCTGATCTAGGAGGCTGGAGGAATGAAGCAAGGCTCCAGCTTTAATTGTAGACAAGCAGCATGACTCACAGGATCCAGGACGGGGGATGTCTGGTATTTTTGTGGTTGGCGGAGAGCTCTTGTCTTTGTACTGAGACGCGAGGTGCTGGCGGCTTCATGCCTGGTGCTGGTGCTCTGAGAGACTGTGTCCAAAGGGAGACCATCCCAGCTCAGCTGTCCGGGCAACGTGACAGCTGAGCTGTGTCTGTTTCCAGGTGTCAAGGGGCCTGATTATCTCTTTCTTGTGTTTTCAGCGCTTAACGCTCTTGCTGGCCCATATCAATGAAGCAGCTGTGAGCAATTAAATCCGGGTGAAAAGGCCACTTAAAACCCTGGGCAGGTTCCTCCATCTCTTGGAAGGTCAGCAGCCTCCACGCTTTCTACAAGAGGTATGATTCCTACTCCCAGGGGTGTTATGAAAATGGAATGAGATGATGCATGTTCTTGGTGAAGACTATGATTTAAAATTATTAGCTGTTTTTATTTAGTCCCTCTTCCGTCTGCCTTCTTGACTGTCTCATTTTAGGACATGAATCAAAGGCCCTCTCTCATTTTGCCTCACCTTAGTTCCTTGCATCATGGAGCTACTAAAAACAACAACCTTTAAATATCAGATTAGAAGACCTGCCAGACACCTACGGTTATTTTGTCCTTTGTACGCATTCATAGGAAATACGTTCACATCACTGCGGGCCTTACCGCCGCTGTTACCATGACCATGGTGTCAGATCATAAGGGCTCTCGTGCGTGTCAGAGTGTGGGAGGTCACACAGCTTTGAGTGCCAGACTGTCATTCAAATACCTAGGTATCTGTCAACCAGTTATACATGTTCATTGAATATATGAGTGAATAAATACAAATGGTGAAGTGTAGTTCACAGTCTAACAAGCAGGTATTTTCTTTGTCCTTTGACACCAATATTCAAATGAGGCTCATATTACAGATTACAAGTCATGCTCAATGCTTCAGTGCAAAGAATGCTCTGAGTGAGATATCTGTGGTTTCCAAGAGTCAGTAGTGTTTCCGAGGAGCAAACCTCCTATCTCCTCTCTGCAGTGCCCTGGTTTTAGACTACCCCACCCACGTGCATTTCAGGCCATCACATTTGAAACAGATCTCTTGAGCCCCATTACTCATTGGGTAAGATAGTGCCCTTCGTTACTTTGGGATTCCTGATATCTCGTGTTTCTTCTTCTTTCTCACCTCCCTTTGTATATTCTCTTTGTCTTAGACCATTTTTTCTTAAACTACTAAATAGTAAGAAACCCAAATAGTACAGACGTGTGTCAAGTGAGAGAATTCCAACTCAGAGGTAAGTATGCTTAAAAAATAACATTTTCACATTATGTATTTTCTCAACCTGCTTTTTAAAAAATAAACAATATATTCTATCTTTTTTTAAAGAATTTATTTTGGTAGCATTAGTCTACAATTACATGTGCAATATTATGGTTATTAAAATACCCCCTTCATCAGGTCCCCTCACCAATCCCATTACAGTCACTGTCCATCAGCATAGTGAGATGCTATAGAGTCACTACTTGTCTTCTCTGAGTTGTATAGCCCTCCCCGTGCCCCCCCAACATTACATCTGCTAATTGTAATGCCCCTTTTTCCCACTTGTCCCTCCGTTCCCACCCATCATCCCCAGTCCCTTTCCCTTTGGTAACTATTAGTCCATTCTTGGGTTCTGTGAGTCTGCTCCTGTTTTGTTCCTTCAGTTTTTTCCTTTATTCTTATACTCCACATATGAGTGAGATCATTTCATACTTGTATTTTTCGGCTTGGCTTATTTCACTGAGCATAATACCCTCTAGCTTCATCCATGTTGTTGCAAATGGTAGTATTTGTTTTCTTCTTATGGCTGAATAATATTCCATTGTGTATATGTACCACATCTTCTTTATCCATTCATCTACTGATGGACACTGAGGTTGCTTCCATTTCTTGGCTATTGTAAATAGTGCTGCGATAAACATAGGGGTGCATCTGTCTTTTTCAAATTGGGCTGCTGCATTCTTAGGGTAAATTCCTAGGAGTGGAATTCCTGGGTCAAATGGTATTTGTATTTTGAGTTTTTTGAGGAACCTCCATACTGCTTTCCACAATGGTTGAACTAATTTGCATTCCCACCAGCAGTGTAGGAGGGTTCCCTTTTCTCCACAACCTCACCAACATTTGTTGTTTGTGTTTTGGATGTTGGCCATCCTCACTGGTGTGAGGTGATATCTCACTGTGTTTTAATTTGCATTTCTTTGATGATTAGTGATGTGCAGAATCTTCTCATGTGCCTGTTGGCCATCTGAATTTCTTCTTTGGAGAAGTGTCTGTTCATGTCCTCTGCCCATTTCTTAATTGGATTATTTGCTTTTTGTTTGTTAAGGTGCGTGAGTTCTTTATATGTTTTAGATGTCAACCCCTTATCGGATATGTCATTTATGAATATATTTTCCCGTACTGTAAGATGTCTTTTTGTTCTACTGATGGTGTCCTTTGCTGTACAGAAGCTTTTCAGCTTCATATAGTCCCACTTGTTCATTTTTGCTTTTGTTTTCCTTGCCTGGGGAGATATGTTCATGAAGAAGTCACTCAAATTTATGTCCAAGAGGTTTTTGCCTATGTTTTTTTCTAAGAGTTTTATGGTTTCATGACTTACATTCAGGTCTTTCATCCATTTTGAGTTTACTTTTGTGTATGGGGTTGGACAGTAGTCCAGTTTCATTCTCTTACATGTAGCTGTCCAGTTTTGCCAACACCAGCTTTTGAAGAGGCTATCATCTCCCCATTGTATATCCAAGGCTCCTTTATCATATATTAATTGACTGTATATGTTTGGGTTAATGTTTGGATTTTCTATTCTGTTCCACTGGTCTTTGGGTCTGTTTTTGTGCCATTACCAAATTGTCTTGATTACTGTGGCTTTGTAGTAGAGCTTGAAGGCAGGGAGCATAATTCCCCCTGTTTTATTCCTCCTTCTCAGGTTTGCTTTGGCTACTCAGGGTCTTTTGTGGTTCCATATGAATTTTAGAATTATTTGTTCCAGTTCATTGAGGAAAGCTGTTGGTAGTTTGATAGGGATTGCATTGAATCTGTAGATAGATTGCTTTAGGTAGTATAGCCATTTTGACAATATTTATTCTTCCTAGCCAAGAGCATGGGATGCATTTCTATTTGTTAGTGTCCTCTTTAATTTCTCTTAGGAGTGTCTTGTAGTTTTCAGGGTATAGGTCTTTCACTTCCTTCTTTAGGTTTATTCCTAGTATTTTATTCTTTTTGATGCAATTGTGAATGGAATTGTTTTCCTGATTTCTCTTTCTGTTAGGTGATCATTAGCGTATAGAAAAGCAACAGATTTCTGTGTATTAATTTTGTATCCTGCAACTTTGCTGAATTCAGATATTAGTTCTAGTAGTTTTGGAGTGGATTCTTTAGAGTTTTTTATGTACAATATCATGTCATGTCATCTGCAAATAGTGACAATTTGACTTCTTCTTTACCAATCTGGATGCCTTATATTTCTTTGTTTTGTCTGATTACCATGGCTAGGACCTCCAGTACTATGTTGAATAGCAGTGGGGAGAGTGGGCATCCCTGTCTTGTTCCTGATCTTAGATGAAAAGCTTTCAGCTTCTCGCTGTTAAGTTTGATGTCAGCTGTTGGTTTGTCATATATGGCCTTTATTATGTTGAGGTACTTGCCCTCTATACTCATTTTGTTGAGAGGTTTAATCATGAAGGGGTGTTGAATTTTGTCACATGCTTTTTCAGCATCTATGGAGATGATCATGTGGTTTTTGTTCTTTTTGTTGATGTGGTGGATGATGTTGATAGATTTTTGAATGTTGTAAATACATTCTATCTTTTCAGAGGACATAAAGATCTCTTCTGTTTTTATTAATAGCTATATACTATTCCATCATTTGACAACATCAAACTATATCTCTCTCCTATTTATGAATTTTACTTATTTTTGAAAATCATATGGACTTTAGTTCCGTTAGCATTACTCTAACACTTTATGGATATTATGTGAGTGTGGATTTGGAATTAATGTCATTAAATTGTTTATTTTCTTATGCTTTTTGCAATCTCCCCAACTTTGTATAATGACCACATATGGTATTATATAATATCAGAGAAGTTATTTAAAAATAATATTTGTTTCATAGATGTTTTGCTCCGTTCTGAAGTCCAATGGTACTTATTGCCACTACTATATCATCTAATATTGGCTTATATGTCTCATCTCTTCAAAATATAATATGTTTCTTGAGAAGTCAATTGCATCTTCATAATAATAACATTGATTCAACACCTCTATGTGCCAAGAATTTTCCAGGTGTATATGATCTCATTTAATGCCCACAAAACTTCTGCCAAATCAGTTTCCTCTTTTAGTAGTGAAGCAAGTAAAGCTCAGGGAGTTTAAATGACTTGCTCAGCTCCTTTGAGGGGGAGGCAGGATTCAAACCAAGGTCTCTGGCTCCAGTGCCTGACCCTTTTCATTATTGCCTTGAGCTGTCCCCTGCTTCAGAAACTGTTGCAGCATTTGGTGCTAGAATGGACACACTATACATGTGTAATTACAATTTGTTGTGTTAAATATGGTTGAGGATAGTTCTTCCTCTAAAAGACATAGCCAAGCCAGCCTCCTCAAAGACCGAGTTGACATGATGTGACCTGACTGCACGTGTCTCCACTAATGCTTCCCTTCTTTACGGTCTCAGTGGCTGTATTCACTTCAGCATGTTGGCCTCGAGATATCAAAACATGAAAGGAGAAAAATCAACAAGGGAAAAGGTGAAGTGGGGTCTGGAAAGGAAACGTTTGCTGGGAGACAGAGGGTGAAGCTCAGTAGATCAGAGCAAATGACTGGTAGGGGGCCTGGTCATTGATACTGAAGCATAAGAGTGCCTATTAGTTAACCCTCTTATCTAACAGTTGCTCATGAGAATTCATTCCTGCCTTGTCATATAAGAGGGCCTGCATTGGGAACTGCTGGGAAAGCAAAAACTCCAGACTTTTTAATGTTTTTGACATGCTATTCCTAAGGAAAATAATCATATCTCATAGTGATCGCATACAGGCCCATGGAAAGCAAGTCATGTCTTGCTTTATCATTGTGGTCTTTCATTTTCCTGTGGTGTTATTCTTTATGAACATCTGCAAATATAGTAATCTGTCCTTATCTACAAGTTCTTATTTCATTAAATTCTAACATATGACTTACTTCTGTATGCTTTTTCAGTGCCTGGGAAAATTTGGATTCTAGAATGCACAAATTGCATGTCAACTCCTGTGGGGATTATTTGGAAAAAGAGGGAGGTAGATATTAGGAAGAGAGAAAAAAAAAAGTTGGCAGAGCAGAAATAGAGCTGTTTGCAAGCATGTCTTAGGAGAGATTAAAGCCAAAGAGGGAAATTAACCTTGGCTTTGAGATGCTGTGTGCCCCGGAGAGGAGCCAGTAGGAAGTGAGGGCTGGGGCTCTTGGACCAGGAAGAGAGGAGAGGTGATAGGAGGCTGGATGTTCAGAGCACATCTGGGTAATAATTACTCAGCTGAGCACAGATCCCGCAGGTTACCCAAAGCTTCTTACATTTCCATTTCAAATCCCAAAGTCACCTGGAACCCCAGAGCCTGCAGAAAGCCTGGGGTGAGACTGAGTGGGTGAGCTCTAGGAACCAGGAGCTAACAACTCCAAGTCTTACCATTGGAAAGGCACTCAGCATTTGGCTCAGGAAAAAAGCGCCTTCCATTTTTTTTGCATTGCAAGTATGAAGATCTGTATGAGGATTATCTATTTAAGAAAAAAACTCAAAGTGACTGAACAAGCTTTGTTTTCAACAGCAGGGACATCATGAATATTTTCTAGCAAGCAAATGATATTATGAAATCATATAGCATCTTTATCACTTATTTACAATGTATAAATAAATATTATTCTTATTTATATTTGGTAGCCTGTTGTAGCCTGTTCTCAACTGAGTTTACTGTAGTTTCCATTTTGGAAGTGCAAACCATTAAAAAGAGCCTTACAGGATTGTCTCTTAAAGAGTCGTGTGTCTAGAGGGTATTATACTCAGTGAAATAAGCCAAGCGGAAAAAGACAAGTATCAAATGATTTCACTCATATGTGGAGCATAAGAGCAAAGAAAAAAACGGAAAGAACAAAACAGCAGCAGACTCACAGAACCCAAGAATGGACTAACAGTTACCAAAGGGAAAGGGAGTGGGGAGGATGGGTGGGAAGGGAGGGACAAGGGGGAAAAAGGGTCAGTACGATTAGCAGACACAATGTAGGGGGGGCACGGGGAGGGCTGTACAACTCAGAGAAGACGAGTAGTGACTCTATAGCATCTCACTACGCTGATGGACAGTGACTGTAATGGGGTAGGTGGGGGGAGTTTAGTAACTATAATGTTGCACATGTAATTGTAGATTAATAATACCAAAAAAAAAAGAGTCGTGTGTCAAGTTTTTCTTCCCCATTTAGGTGAATTCTCCATCTGCAAATTAAAGAATGGATTTCTATTTTGCTGTCACATTTTATATGTTGGATCTGAACTTGCAGACAGAGCCCCTGGGCTGGGCTTTTGAGCTGTGGGCAAATCTCCTCACCATGGACCTTCTTTTTCTCTGTCTGTGTGAAGGACCCCAGGGCTCTTCCAGCATGTCTGTCCCAGGTTCCTTGGTTCATGCTTTGAGTTTCTCGGTTTTATTCTGGAGCCTCCTGAGTATTTCCTGCTGCTCCATCTTGGCATCCTTCTCCGCTCTTATGTCTGGGGTGCATGATGAGTGTTTTGGTTCTATTCTTGGCTGACTGTATTTCACTTTAGTTTCTTCCTGTTTTCTTTGCCTAAAGGCTTTTTTATCTCGCGTCTCTTTCACTTGTGTTCTTGCCTTGACTTCTGTCCGGACTCCTGTCCCCGCACAGGACCTCTTTGTGACCCCAGTGTTAGCAGTCTGGCCTCATGTCTGTTCTGAAGGTCACTGTGGTCTTTCAGGGGGTCGTTTCCCCCCCCCCCCCGGTGACAGCAGGAATCATGGAAATAGGAGCCTTGCAAAAAATTAGTTTTTTCTTTGCTTTGCTAAATTGTTTTGGTATCTACACCATTACATTCCACACATGCACTTTGGTTTCCTTTATCTCATTTCCAAGCATCTAGTAAGCTTAAAACCACTTTCTCTATGATTACCTTTTAGCTCTATATACTCAACTTCCTATATTCTCTCTATGGATAGCAAACAGTCTGCTGTGGGGCCATATTCTCAAAGTAGAACTTAGGAATGGGAAGTAACTTCAGATGACACATAGATGAACATCTTTTATTTGAATATTGTCATGGAGACAAACACTGTTGGCTCGTCACCTTTTATTCCAGAACAACCATATGTCTACATGATTCCCTCCTTCGGATGGTATGCTAGGTATATGGTATGTTGATGACCTGGGTCTCCCCAAGTCCAGGCCAGCCATACCTAAGGAAACATTAGGAGCCAGACCCGCTGGCTAAAGATTTGTTCCTTAGGAAGCTGGTGGCATGTAGTCTTTGTGTCCTCACCAATTATAAGCCGTTCCCCCCCTTGTCCAGCTTTGCTCCTGGACTCCTTTACCTAAGTCCCAGTAAACCCTCATGTCTCCCATGGTGTCTCTGGGTCTTCCCTTTGGTCTTTTGAAGGCTTTCCTGTCACAAGTCACCCCCTTGAGTGTGTGATGGGACTTGTGGTTGCACAATTGTATATTTATTTTAATGTTTATTGCAATATGTCAAACTTGGAATTTTTGAAGAATATTCTGAAATAATACTAGCTAACTCTGAGCACATATTATAGTTCTGTAACATATACATAAATGCATTTAATCCTCAAAACGACCCTATGAGGTAGGTGCTGTTATCCACACCCGCTTTACACATGAGGAAACGTGTAGGTCAACTCAGCTGCCCAGAGTCACAAAGCCACGAAGAGGCAGCTCCAGGACTGCAGGTGAGGAGGGGTGACTTCAAGACTGTATTCTGAGAATTAAGCCACCCTGCCTCTGAGGAAATGATAGAGTACATGGAACAAGATTTTGGCACAAGTCGTGAGGGTAGTATTTGAATGACTGAAGTTTAGGAGGTACTCATGTAATGGCAAGCACATGGCTTTGGAGTCAGACAAGCCTCAAATGCTGGCTTTGGCTTGGTTATTGACCAATTGTGTTTTTCTGGGCACATCACTTAACCTCTATTAAAATGATGGGGAAAATGTCCTGCTCATCATACTGTAAGCCTTGAACACGTATTAATTCCCTCTCCTCTCTGTGAATCCCCATTTTTTCATTTGTAAAACATAAGGATCATTGACTCTTGAGAGGTTTAGAAGAAATAACAGCTCCCAATGTATATAATGTATAGGTGTCTGTAAAGAATACACATTGACTTCTAATTCCCTGGCCTCTCATAGTGAGCACATTGGCATTTACAATCCCCAGGTGCCTTAAGCAAAGGCGCCTTTCTCTGATCCCCCCCAGTGTCAGCCTGGTGAATTGATGCTGGGCTCCTTCTGGAAAAAACACAAAAACCAGGGTAACCGGATGCAGGAAGAGAGCACATTCCTGGATTGGAGCTGGGCTGGCAGGGAAGGGCTGGATGTCCATCAGAAGAGGGGTGGGAGATAGAGATAACCTCTCAGTCCGGTCCAGTTCTATGAGTTCGTAAGTGGGTAGTTCCTGAATTGATTTGTTCACTGTATGTTTCATCATGAAGTGAGGTTCCTGACTAACACAATGTAATGTGGGCAGGGCCACCTTAGGTTCAAAGCGGGAAATGCCTATAGCAGCATTCTCGTGGTAAAATATTTCCAGATTTTACAACTTTGAACCCAGTATCTCCTAGAGAGTATACAAATGGCTCCAGACTATTTACTCAAGTGATTACAGTGGCATTTGGTAAAGATAGGGTCATTTTATTCTTCACAAATGATTAAACCTCTATGACTAATACAAAGGCAATTGCATTTTAAGTAAAAAAAATTCATTTGCTAAGCATTTTAAAAGTAGCCAGTTGCCCTGACCATCATTGAAAATGAAATTTCATGCATTGTGGTTGTAAGTGCTTTTTATAAGCTCTCCCACTCTCCTCATGAATGCATGTGCGTTGCTTCTTTTTTTTTTTTAATAATACTTTGTTCTCGTTCACATTTTCCCTACTTGAGCAAAAAGCAGAATTGGTTCAATGCTCTTCTATTTAAGGTTTCATTAAGACCATGGGCCATTCACGAAACTGGCCCTGAGTTTCTTATCAATGAAGTGGGGGTAATGATGTCTGCCCTGCCTGTTTTAAGGAGCTAAGATGGGGGTTATCATGTACGATAATGTATGTGAAAGTATTCAGAACACTGTGAAGTGCCATGAAGTGCAAGATATTATTATTCCCTGTATCTTCTAATCAGATCCCAGGTTATTTTCTCCTTCCAAGCTTCGTGTGCCTTTCCTGTTTGTTCCCTAAAGCTTAACTCTAAAATGGTCCATGAGTTGGAGACTGTGAGACTCCACTGTCCAATTTAAGCTTTGGCAGCTACTGAAGAATAGTACTTTAATTTGTTTGTTTTTGTTTTGTTTTGTGAAATGAAATCTCATTAATTTGGGGGAAAGTTATGAAGATTATCGGGAAAATGCAGGGAGTAATGAATTTTATTACATTTTTCCCTTATAGCAAGAATGTTAAGTGCCTACCTTGCGTGCTCACTGATATTAGATGAGCTGCAAAAGAAAGTTTTGATGGAGTCTCAGTTCAGTGTGTGTGTGTGATGCCCCAGATGCACAGGGGAACACTAGAGCAGGCACTCCTCTCAGTGAGTGGATAGCTTTCATTAGGTCCTCAAAGGATCTGTGATTAAAAAAAAAAATGAACTGAGTTATAGAAGTTGGCTAAGTTATACAGTCAGTCTAAATTAAAGATTTATAGCATACAGATTATTATGTGGTGAACTTAGTCAGAAAGGGCTTTTCAAAGGAAATGGTCGAGCCACACCCAAAGCTAAGGCAGGTTTCTACTGGGTCTGCTTATATGGGTAGATAAGATTAATTTATTAAATATAGCAAACTGTTATATAAGAAGTTTTACCATCCAGGGCTTTCACTAATTGTGAAAGCTTTAGCAGATTGCATAGTCATAACTCCTAATTTAACTGTTTAATCTAGTAATCAAGGTTCAGTTTCAATCCAGTTTGAAACTTCCCTGAGTAAAATGCAAAGTCCAAACAAACTTACATAATTTTGGGGAAGCAAGGTAAGAGTAAAGGTCAAAATAACTTTAGTGGAATCTTTAACCAGATAATCCCCTTTCTTCCATTCTGCTAATTTACTGTATAATTAAAACTTTTTCTCCAGTGATTCTACAATTTCAACTGTTTCCTCAGTAAACATGCTTTTTGAGTTCCTACTCTGTAGATGGAGCCCTGCATAGAATTTCAAGGTTGTCTGTGACCAGGTACCTTATTATCTGATGGGGAAATCAGGAGGTGCAGGGAACAGTGGACAGAACTCAGGAGGCCCTCCATTCAGAATTGGAATCCCACTTTTGATACTTTGCCCTTGGGAGACACTGGGGGAGTCCCTTAATCAGACTTGGCCTTTGATCCCCCATGAACACGAAGGGAATTTGGTTTCTTTTTTCGTCTGTTGGAAATATCTTATTTTATCTTTGGTTTGCCTAGTTGGCAACTAATCTAAGTTTATTGAGTTTGAAGGTTTTAGAGTGGGAATGTTTTGTCCAAATGCGTGGCATGAATGTTATCATTCTGGAGGCAGAGGGGAGAGTTTGGGGGCTGTGATAATGAGTGAAAGCTTCACAGAGCAGGTTACTTCGGCCAAGTGTTCAGTATAGGGCAGGACTGGCACAAAAGTGTGATAAGTAGGGTAATTTCATTTTCTAAAATTGGTTATGATTGTTATTTTTTAAAATATGTGTTAAGTGAACCCTCTGAAGCTAATGCCAAGGCAGTCATAGCTCAGCTCAAGTCAATTTAGACTATGATTATAGTCTAAATTGGTATTAATTAATCAATGAGGGTTTTTTCCTTTCTCTTAAAGTAAGACGTTAACATAATGAAATTGTTCCCATTTAAGAATTCTAAATGCAGATGACTGAACCATTACAAAATATTTTTAAGACAACTTTGTGGGACTACCATTTGTTGATGATGGTGAATCTGAATAGAACTTCATAGTGTCAGTGTCCCCAACACTTTACAAGAATAGTACTAAATTGTTGAATGCTCCAAATGATCACATGAAATTGATATTCTTATTACTTATCCCCCTTTAACCTTACTTTTAGTGGAGAAACCTAAAACCCAGAGAGGTAGGTAATTTGTCCAAAACAACAAGAGTTAAGTGTGACAGAGCAGGAAACAAATCCAGGCTTTCAGACACCAAAGCCTACTCAGAAGTATATGAGCTGGATTGACCATTACATAACATATATATGCAAATTATATATATTTAAAAATCAAAAAAATGTCATTCTTAAAATTGATGCATTTTCTATTTGCTTTCCAGATCTTTAAACTGCTTTACTTTTTCTTCCCTAGTCATTTTCATTGCAAGGTGAAATTTAGCATGGAGTAAGTCAGCAAGGTGATGTGTGTTTCATATATTTTATTAGATGTTTGAACTTGTCTTGAACTTCAGTTTTATAATCTCATGAAAGGAAGCCTTGTGTTTGCTTCTGAGAAAAATTTCTATGAATTTTATGTCTGGGGTCAGAGGGTTTGCTTTAACTACCCAGAGACTAAAGTTCTCCTGTGTGGTATTGCTGGGAACTCCTAACCTTATCTTTCATATATTTGATTTTTCTAAAGTCCCAGAAGGCTCTCAGGATATCCAATATGCAGCTCCAGTTCCACGCTCTTGAAATTATTACCCAAAGGTGAAACAAATCAATACAAGAAATTAAGCTAATGGTGAAGCAGATTACAATCTAAGCTTCTTCTTTGAAGACTATTTCCCAAACTAGAAATCAATGTTCTTCATACTCAGTATATGTGCAACAATTGGTTTATAATTGTTTACACTAATGATCCATTTGTCAGCTCTGGAAGACAAATTCTCCCAAGATTGTTCATTAAACACTTTATCTGGCAAAAAGAAAAATGGGAAAGCAAAAAAGAATTTAAGCTTTTCAGAGTTAGGAAATTCATGTCAATTGCCTAGCGTTAACTTAAATTTCACAGGGAAGAATCTTTCCAATCAAGAACATGGCAGAGATTGCTAGTTATTTCTAGGTATCCATTCTCCTTTTTTTCCCTCATCAATAAAACCCTGAGTATTAGCTGGGCACATGGGTACTTGGAATAAATTCTATATTCCCATTATCCCTTGCAGGGAGAAGCTTAATGTAGCTTTGTGATCAGTTTTAGAAAACAGAATATATGTAGAAATAGTGCATGCAAATTCTCCCCCCCTCTTTCTAGCTGGCTAGAATGCAGATGAGACAAAGGGACAGGGGTAGAGAAATGCGGCCATTTTATGATGAGCAAACTATAGTCATTCTAATTGTATGGGCTAAAAGTATCTTTTCTCACTTTTACCTTTCATTCTCTTAATAGTGTCTTTTGCTAGAAAGAAGTTCTTTAGTTTAATGTCACTTAATTTATTCAAATTTCCTCCTTTTATACAATTAGTGATTACTGTGTATGTTTAAGTAGTTTTTTCCTACTCAAGATCACAAAGACTCTCCTATGGCATTTTGAGAAGGATTTGTTGTACAGTTCACATTTAAAATATACTATTCTCCTGGAATTAATATATGTGTATTGTGTGGTGAGGTTAGGGTTAAGTTTATTTCCTAATATGACTCATCAAATCAGGTGTCTGCTTCATAACTTTATCCTCTCACATCGGTCTATTTGCTAATCCTTGCAATAGTACCATATTGTCTTAATTTCTATAGCCTTATAATAAGCCTTTATATTAGACATAAAATTCTTGGTCAGCAGTCATGTTCTTTTAGAACTTAAGTATACCATTTCTTTGCCTTCTGGCTTCTGTTTGTGTTGAAATATCATCTGTAGTTCTGCTTTTTGAAGACAATCTTTCCTCCCCCCACTTCCGTGTTCTTTTTCCTTTTATCCCAAAATGTTCCTCTTGAGATATTGATATTGTCTTTGGTTTTCATCAGCTTTACTATAATGTACCTGGGGTGGATTTCTTTTTCCTTTTTTCTGCATGGAGTTCATAGGTTTTTAATTATATGTGTTTTTTCTCATCAGCCATTATCTCTTCAAACATTCCTCCTGCTCCATTCTTCTCATCTTCTATGAGTATTCATTAAACCTCACTGTCTCCTATGTCTTACCCTATCAACGATATTCCATATCTTTAATCTTTCTGTGCTTTATACTGAATATTTTCTTTTGCCTTCTCTTCTAGAGCATGCTTTCGTTTTTTTTCAGATATAGCAAAACAGCTGTTATATGTAGCCATTCCAATTATTTTACTTTCTAGTTCTTGAATGTCCATTTTCTTCCTATGTGCATACATATTTTTCTGTTCTCTGATGAATTTTTCATGTCTTTTATCTCCTTAACGTTGTGAGCATATTTATCTTAAAGTCTGTGCCTGAAAACCCTAATAACTGGAGTCTATTTAAAGACCATAAATAGTTATTTATAGTTATATAATTATAGTTAATCTATTTATATTGTCTGATTTCCTTCCTGCTAATTTTTCTTTTGTGCTATATTGTCTCCTTGCTTTGTCTGCTTTCTGTTGATTGTATGCTGCATATCGTATGGTGAAATTCTTTGTGTGAATAAAATGAGGCTAGGCTGTTGTTATCTTCCTACAGAGAAAATATCGTTTTGCTTTCTTCTTGGCATCTAGGAGGCACTAGCAATGCTGGATCATCTCAGTCCAGTTTTAAGGATTGAGAGGATTTGGAGTTGAACTGCTATCCTGTAAGAATCTATTTACTTCTGGTTCACCCTTAATCATTACTGGAGTCCCAAAAGGAGAAGAGAGAGAAAGAGATAGAAAGCTTTTTAAAAGAAATAATGCTGAGAACTTCCAAGCTGGGAGAGAGATTTGGACATCCAAATTCTTTAAGCTAATAGGCTACTCCAAAATGATATTCTCCAGGACACATAATACAACTGTCAAAAATCAACGGCAGAAATATTTGTAAAAGCAGCAAGGGAAAAAAAATTCTGTCATACAAAGGAGCCCCATAAGGCTGTTGGTGGATTTCTCAACAAAGACCTTGCAGGTCAGAAGAGAATTAGATGATAGTCAAAGTGCTGAAAGAAAGAAAGAGGAAGGAAGAAGGAAGGAAGGAAGGAAGGAAGGAAGGAAGGAAGAAGGAAGGAAGGAAGAAGGAAGGAAGGAAGGAAGGGAGGGAGGGAGGGAGGGAGGGAGGGAGGGAGGGAGGGAGGAAGTATAAAGAAAAGATATCAGTAAATATTACTTAACCCCTCAAAGTTGTCCTTCAAAAATGAAAGTGAGATAAAGACTTTCCCTAATAAACAAAAGCTAATGGAATTTATCACTAAATCTGTCTTGCAAAAATGCTCAAAGGTCTTCAAGCTGAAATGAAAAGATACTGAAAGTAACATGAAAACATATGAAAGGGTATAACACACTGGTAAAAGTAAGCATATAGTCAGATTAGGAATATACTAATACTGTAATATGGTGATGTGTTAACTAGGTAATTCCAGTATAAAGATTAAAGGACAAAAGTATTAAATATAGTTATAGCTATAACAATTTGTTAAGGGATATACAATATAAAGAGATGTAAATGGTGACATCAAATATATAAAAATGGGGAGAGTAAAAGGGTAGAGTTTTTGAATGCAATCCAAGTTAAGTTGTTGTCAGCATAGATAGACTGTTATATCTGTAAGATGTTTTATGTAAACCTCAGGGTAACCGCAAAGCAAAAACCTACAGTTAGGTTCACGGAAAATAGTAAGAAGGGAGTCAAAGCCTACTACTGCAGAAAATCATCAACTTACAAAAGCGGGCAGCAAATGAGGGATAAAGGAGCAAGGGAATTATAGAACAGTCAGAAAACAACAAGATGGCGTTAGAAAATCCATGCCTATAAATAATTACTTTAAACATTAAAAGATTGAATTCTCCGATCAAAATGCATAGACTGGCTCGATGGATAAAAAAACAAAGACCAGTTATATGCTGTCTATAGGAGACTCACTTCAGCTTTAAGGACACACATAGGCTCAAACTGAAGGAACAGAAAAGGATAGTCCATGCAAATGGAAACCAAAAAAGAGCAGGGATAGTTGTATTTGTATCAGACAAAATAAACTTTAAGCCAAAAACAGTAACAAGAGGCAAAGGTGGTCGTTATAATGATAAGATGTCAATTCCTCAAGAAAATCTAACAGTTGTCATTAGATACACAACCAACATCAGAACATTGACATATATTAAGCAAATACTAATAGATCTGAAGGGAAAAGTAGACAATAATATAATAATAGTTGGGGACTTCAGTACCCCACTTTCAACAGTGGGTAGATCATCTAGTTAGATAATCAACAAGAACAATATTTTAGACCAAGTGGAACTAACAGACATGTAAAGAATATTCTTCCCAACAGCAGCAGAATATGCATTCTTCTCAAGCACACATAGAAGTTTCTCCAGCATACATCATATGCTAGGTCAAAAATAAGTCTTAGAAAATTTGAGAAGATTGAAATTATACTAAGTATAGTTAAAATTATAGCAAGTATATCTTTTCTGACCACAATAGTATGAAACAAAAAATCAGTAACAGAAGGAAAGCTGGAAAATGAACAAATATGGATATTAAATAACACAATCCTGAATAATCAATGGCTCAAAGAATAGTGAAAAGGGAAAAAAATCTTGAAACAAATGAAAATAGAAGCACAATATATCAAAACCTATGGGATGATGCAAAAGGAGTTATAAGAGGGATGTTTATATCAATAAGTGCTTACAATAAGAAAAAAGAAAGAGTTCAGATAAACAACCCAATTTACATCTCAATAAACTAGAAAAAAGAATAAACTAAGCCCAAAGTTAGCAAAAAGAGGGATAGACAGATCAGAGCAGAAAGAAATGAAATAGAAACTAGAAAACAGTAGAAAAGATTAAGGAAACTAAGAGCAGTTTTTCTTGAGAAGATAAATAAAACTTACAAACCTGTAGCTACACACAGAAAAAGAAAGAGATATCAATAAATAAAATCATAAATAAATAAAAGTGGAGACATTACAAAAATACCATAGAAATCCAAAAAAAATACATTCTTTTTCTGGGTTTACTTAATATATAACAGAATACTTGGACAATTATATACCAATAAACTGGATGACTTAGAGTAAAAGCCTGGAAATATGCAACTTACCAAGACTGAACCATGAAAAATAAAAGATCTGAACAGACCAGTAATGAGTTAGGAAAATGATTCAGTAATCAAAAATCTCTCAACACAGAAAATGCCAGTATTGGAGGGTTTCAATGGTGAATTCTACAAAATATTTAAAGAATTAATACCAATCATCAAACTCTTCCAAAAAATAGAAGAAAAGCTAACACTACCCACTCATATTACAGGGTCAGCCTTACCCTATTACCAAAGCCAGAAAAGAACAGTATGAGAAGAAAATTACAGACTAATCTCCCTGATGAATACAGATGCAAAAATTCCCAACAAAATATTAGCAAACCAAATTCAATAGAATGTTAGAAGGATCATACACTATGGTGAAGTAGGCTTTATCCCTGGGGTGCAAGGGTGGTTGAACATCTGCAAATCAATCAGTGTGATACACCACATTAATAAAATGAAAGATAAAAATCACGTGATTACAATTGCATCAAAAAGAATAAAATACCTAGGAATAAACCTAAAGCAGGAAGTGAAAGACCTGTATTCTCAAAACTACAAGACACTCCTAAGAGAAATTAAAGAGGACACTAACAAATGGAAATGCATCCCATGCTCTTGGCTAGGAAGAATAAATATTGTCAAAATGGCTATACTACCTAAAGCAATCTACAGATTCAATGCAATCCCTATCAAACTACCAACAGCTTTCTTCAATGAACTGGAACAAATAATTCTAAAATTCATATGGAACCACAAAAGACCCCGAATAGCCAAAGCAATCCTGAGAAGGAGGAATAAAACAGGGGGAATTACGCTCCCTGACTTCAAGCTCTACTACAAAGCCACAGTAATCAAGACAATTTGGTATTGGCACAAAAACAGACCCACAGACCAGTGGAACAGAATAGAAAATCCAAACATTAACCCAAACATATACAGTCAATTAATATTTGATAAAAGTGCCTTGGATATACAATGGGGAGATGACAGCCTCTTCAGCAGCTGGTGTTGGAAAAACTGGACAGCTACATGTAAGAGAATGAAACTGGACTACTGTCTAGCCCCATACACAAAGGTAAACTCAAGGTGGATCAAAGACCTGAATGTAAGTCATGAAACCATAAAACTCTTAGAAAAAAACATAGGCAAAAATCTCTTGGACATACACATGAGCGACTTCTTCATGAACATATTTCCCTGGGCAAGGGAAAACAAAAGCAAAAATGAACAAGTGGGACTATATCAAGCTGAAAAGCTTCTGTACAGCAAAGGACACCATCAGTAGAACAAAAAGACATCCTACAGTATGGGAGAATATATTCATAAAAAACGTATCTGATAAAGGGTTGACATCCAAAATATATAAAGAACTCATGCACCTTAACAAACAGAAAGCAAATAATCCAATTAAGAAATGGGCAGAGGACATGAATAGACACTTCTCCAAAGAAGAAATTCAGATGGCCAACAGGCACATGAAAAGATGCTCCACATCGCTAATCATCAAAGAAATGCAGATTAAAGTCACAATGAGATATCACCTCATACCAGTGAGGATGGCCAACATCCAAAACACAAACAACAACAAATGTTGGCGAGGATGTGGAGAAAAGGGAACCCTCCTACACTGCTGGTGGGAATGCAAATTAGTTCAACCATTATGGAAAGCAGTATGGAGGTTCCTCAAAAAACTCAAAATAGAAATACCATTTGACCCAGGAATTCCAGTCCTAGGAATTTACCCTAAGACTGCAGCAGCCCAGTTTGAAAAGGACAGATGCACCCCTATGTTTATCTCAGCACTATTTACAATAGCCAAGAAATGGAAGCAACCTAAGTGTCCATCAGTAGATGAATGGATAAAGAAGATGTAGTACATATACACAATGGAATATTATTCAGCCATAAGAAGAAAACAAATCCTACCATTTGCAACAACATGGATGGAGCTAGAGGGTATTATGCTCAGTGAAATAAGCCAAGCCGAAAAAGACAAGTATCAAATGATTTCACTCATATGTGGAGTATAAGAACAAAGAAAAAATACTGAAGGAACAAAACAGCAGCAGACTCACAGAACCCAAGAATGGACTAATAGTTACCAAAGGGAAAGGGACTGGGGAAGATGGGTGGGAAGGGAGGGACAAGGAGGAAAAAGGGGCATTACGATTAGCAGATGTAACGTTGGGGGGGGCACGGGGAGGGCTGTACAACTCAAGAGAAGACAAGTAGTGATTCTATAGCATCTCACTACGCTGATGGACAGTGACTGTAATGGGTTGGTGGGGGATACCTGATGAAGGGGTAGTTTAATAACCATAATATTGCACATGTAATTGTAGATTAATGGTACCAAAATAAATTATATATTTTTTAAAATCACGTGATTATCACAATAGATGCAGAAAAAGCATTTGACAAAACACAACACCCTTTCTTCATAAAAATGTTTAAACTGGGTATAGAATGAACATACTTCAACACAATAATGGCTGCATATGAGAAACCCACAGCCAACACCACATTCATTGGTGAAAGTCGAAGCTTTCCTTTAGGATTAGGAACAAGGCTCATTTCTAGTCAACACTGTGTTGGAAGTCCTGGTCAGAGCAATCAAGCAAGAGAAAGAAATAAAGTCATCCAAACTGGAAAGGAAGAAGAAAAATTGTCTTTGCAGATGATACAATTTTAAATATAAAAAATCCTTAAGACTCCACCAAAAACAAAAAAAAAGGCCATTAGAACTAACCAATAATTCAGTAAAGTTGCTGGATACAAAATCAACATAAAGAAATGAGTTGTGTTTCTATACACTAACAACAAAACATCAGAAAAAATAAACAAAATAATCCCATTCACAATAATATCAAAAACAGTAAAGTACTTAGGAATACATTTAGTCAAGGAGGTGAAAGATCTTTCTCCATCGGCCATATCTTATTTAGCATAATGCCCTCAAGGTCCATTTATGTTGTCACAGGTGACAGAATTCTCTCTTTTTTATGGTTGAATAATATTCATTCATATATATATTGCATTTTCTTTATCCATTTGTGCGTTGACAGACACTTAGGTTGTTTCTATGTCTTGGCTATTGTAAGTAATGCTGTAACAGACATGGGAGTGCAGAGATCTCTCTTGGGGTAGTTTTGTATGATATCACTTATATGTGGAACCAAAAAAAAACCAAACTCTTGGAAAAAGAGAACAGATTGATAGTTGCCGGAAATGGGGGGCAGTGGTTGAGGAAATGAAGAGATGTTGGCCAAAGTGTATCAGCTTCCAGTTATAAGACAAATAAATCTGGGACCCTACAGCATGGTGATTATAGCTAATAATACTATATTACATATTTGAAAGTTAAGTGAGTAGATCTTAAATGTTCTCACCCCAAAGAAGAAATGGTAATTATGTGATGTGATAGGGGTGTTAGCTATCACTAGGGTAGTAATCATTTTGCAATATATAAGTGGATCATATCAACACAAGTTGTACACCTGAAACTTACACAATGTTATATATCAGTTATACATCAATAAAACTGGGAAAAAAGTATGTAGAATATTAAATGATACATGCGGATGGGAATAGTTCAGTTAGAAAGGAGAAAATGGTGATGCAGGTGACCTCAGTTCAGACGCAGCTTTGCTTCAAGAGTTTGCATGTTAGGATCATTACAGTAACAGTCCCAGGGGCCAGTGAGTGGGACCTGCTGGTAGGTGTGTCTCTGAGCAGCTGTTTCCAGTGGTAACTGTAGCCTTCATTTTTGTGTGTGTGCAAAGCAAGCTTGTGACTTTATGCAGAAGCCTGGTTTGGATTCAGTTTGTTTTCCCCAATTGAAATTCTACTCCCCATTGTCTGGTGTGCCTATTGGACTGAGAGGGTTGAGTCCTTGTAGACTTACAACATAGGGCTTGAGCCAGTGAAAGGTAGTAATATTAAGTGAGTGCTTTGCACATTTAATAACTCTCATAATCCGCACAACAGCCCTATAAAACTGATGCAAAGAGACGTTAAGTAACTTGCCTATCATCACACATTCCGGATTCAAGAACTGGCAGCCTTGGCATTTGAACCTAGGCAGCTGGACCTCAGAACTCCACGATTTTACAATAGTTTAAATAGAGGGGAGATGTGGGAGTGTGTATTCATCATATAGCACGAAATAATTTAGGCATGCTTGACCTTAGAAATTTCTCCACCATGACATCAGAACTATATATCAGAATTATACTGGGGGCAGTGGATTTAGCTGAAGCAAAACATGACTTATCACATTAAATTACTGTCTTCCATTTGTTTTTTTGTTGGTATTAATATTTTAAGTGTGTTTCTAAAGCTGTAAAGGAGTGAAACTATATAGCCTGATTTTATGTTTTTTATATTTACTTAATATTATAATAAATATTATTTTAACCAACAGTAGAAGTCTTCAAACAATTTTGTCCCCTCCATTACTTGAGTATAAAACATATTCATGTAGTTTTTTTTTTAATCTCTTTTTCTTTTCTGGAAGAAAGAGAGTCTTTGTTTCTTTCCTCAGTTCCCTGAGCATTAACCAGACTTCTGTTTATATAGAGGGGTTAACAGTATGACTCACAAGAACTGTTCTCATGCTGGCTTAAAAGGCTGCCATTTGAGGGACTCTGAGTCTTGGCTGAAAGAGCGCTAGCTGCCAGGGTAACTGAGCAATGCAGAAGCAAAATCCTGGTTATCAATTGCTTCCTAAAGCAGGCTTTATTAACTCAGGAAGAGAGAGAATGCACTGTGATTCTTAAAGAAATTCAGTGCATTTTTGCATCATGATTCCCCCTTTCATGATTATGCGTTCCTTCTCCATGTATATTTCCTTAGAGGAAAAAAGAGGAATAGATGGCAATGACCTGGACTGTTTCACTGAGATGGCAGGGGACACAGAAAACGGGAGCAACTGAATGATACAGACTGTGTGAAATTATACAGGGACCTTTTTATTACCTCCTTATGGATCCACTCTTATTCTTGGTTTACTTAGCAAGGGTGTGAACCTGGCTATTTGGTACAGGGAGCCATAGCTGTTATTATAAACCTGTGGCAATGTTATAAGGGTTGAATACAGCTGAACATTATTTTCAAAGACTTCTAGATTGACTTGGTGAGCAAGAAAAGGTTTAACGTGGCTTTACAAAATTGCTCCTAGATACTCTAATAAATTTTCACCACCATTTATAGGAACTGCTTTGAATTCTAGTTTATTCTACTAAGTAATTGATAACCACTAAATATGTCTTGAATGAATTAGTGGGTGAATCTTTCATTCTCATGTGATACTTTTCAAATACACATTATTTGGCATATTTGACAGAAGAATACACTTTCCATATTGACTGTTTACTTGCAAATATTTCATGCCTTGAAAAACCCTAATTCTAAAACTGGACCTTTTCATAACATGTGAATATAATAACAGAAAAACATTATTACATTCCTTAACAATAACCACATTTGTTAATAAGGTGTTTGGATCAAACATTTTTATTTTATTTTTTATCACAAATCATCAGTCATCATATCTCACATATCAGTCTCACAAATTATCAGTCAGCACACATATAATAAGCGTAAGCACAGTGAATTGCTACTTGTTAGTTTTTCACAGTAAGACTTAAACAGATAAATCAGCTGTAAAAGCAAAAGATTTGAAATAAAAGTTAGACCTCCCAGTTATTGCCTTCTGCCATGATGAGGTATTGAAGATGAATGATAAGATACGTGGAGCTGCAATGCCCAGCATCTCAAAAATGGGAGAATAAAACTACCACTTTGATGAAATTAAATGCAAACTCATGAAAAGCATAGAATCATTTAAAAAACAGTAAGCACATATGAAGTGCTCACTACATGCAAGCTACTGCTTATCCAGCTATTTACAATTTAAACTCATTTATTACCACAATGATTCAGTTAAGCAGATTATTATAGTGTCATTCATTCTCCTTTGACTGATGAGGAAAACTGAACTGCAGAGGAATGAAGTCATTTGCCTAAATTCATTCAGCTAGGAAGTGATAAAGCCAAGAACTGAACCCAGGTAGTCTGGTTGCAGAGCCTCTGCTCTTGACCTCGGGGCTATACAGCTTCTCAAAAGATGGCAAGTGTATCAAATGCTGTTTATTCTCAAGTATCAGCAGAAGACCCAGCTCTCAGTTATACTTTGAAAAAAAAAATTAGAGTACTATTGTCATTGCTGAAAGAGTCGTTCTTATTATCTTTATTTCCAAGGGGGTAGAAAAGCTATAGGAGATAATGTCAGTGAAATACTTACACTTTCTACAATTTAAATAGGGACTATTATATTGACGCCTTTTCAGCAGCTAGTATATACTATAAATGCACACAGAAAGGTGCATGTAATAAGTAAAATAAAAATCTTGTATCAGCCACAGAGAAACCGCTGCCTTCTGTCCACACCCCCACCACCAAAAAGAGAAAAAACAAAAAGCCCATAGTTTACGGACATGTGCTTTTTGCTACATTAGTGATTAGACTCCATTATCTGATTACTTTTTTTTTTCTGTCAAAGATCTGTTAGAGCAATGGCTGTAAAGCATTATCAGCTGCAGAGGAAAATTTTTGTTAGTTTTATTCCAAAAAGATTTCAAGACTGAAATCCCACTTATCAAGATCTCCTAATGTTTCAGGATAAAGACAATTTCCATTCAGCTTAATAAGTTCCTGGACACATTTAATGATGTTTTTGGCACATAGATAAATTCACTCAGAAAACAGTGAGGATGCAGATGCCATAAAAAATTACCCCCGAATAAGAAATATCGTAAGACAGACATTTCATTATATTAGAGAAAATGAATTCATTATATAAGGTTATTGGTTATACAAGATAATTGACATAAATGTAATGCTATTTAGATACTTACTTTTGATTTGTAAGGAAGGCCAAGAACATTAACCAAACATTTTGATTCAGCTGCGCAGGGAAAATAAACCATTGATAACAGTAACGGCTTGAAGAAGCATTTATTAGGCAAATGAGCATTTTACCTCCGAATTTCCTGCTGACAATACTCTCATTACATTTCTTAAACTTTTAGCTGATTGGAGGTTGCCTGGAAACTAAGTATTTTAGGAGGGCAATTTTCAATATGTGGTTATAAATATGACACTAATAGGTTTAAAACTTGAAATGTTTTTAAAATGAAACATTCATTTGATCGCCAAACCTTCAAAGTATTTATTCAGTGATATAAGTTTTTTTCCTGTAGCATCAACAATACTTTTGGTTATGGTAAGAGATTAAATATCATTTAATTTTTGCACATTTATTTTCTTGAGACAAATTTTTATTTCCTGCCCTGTACCATGGTAACTTTACATAAAAGATCATAAAGACAACCTGAAATCTTTGAGTTCAATAGATTTTCCTATACATATAATTTGGATTGGAAACAAATTAAAGATATAGTTTGTTTCCAGAATATAAAATAAAGACTACAAAATAAAGAATATAGACTTCAGTATCTTCTTCTTAAACATTTTGTTTATTTTCTTTGGAATCTATCATCTCCCATTAGATAACTTATGTCATCTGCAATAGTTTAACATGATACTAAAAGCTAAAAATATTTAATCCTTAAAAACGGTTCTCCCTTAATTCAGGAATGATCAGGTGTAATAGGCTTAGTGAAACAAAGTTATCAGCTCTTCATTTCCTCTTCAAGGTAATTCTCTGTTTAGGTTTTATTTATTCCTGAAGAACTGAATTTATACTCCCTACAAAACTGGATGGATCCCTTTAACATTTTTTGAGTACATTCTACATTTTTTCATTTAGTGTTTGAGTTGAATAATGAGACTGTATTTGGTTTTGTTTTGAAAATGTTTTAGTTGAAGTGAAATTACTTTACAATGATTGTGACTGAACAGCTCAACATTTTGAACTATGAACAACTCGTCAGTTCACTTAGTTATAGTGCAATTTGATATTTAATTTTCTGAATACTTTTTCTCCTTGACTTTCTTTGAAAAAAGAATCTGAAAAGTTATTTGATAATTTAATAAATAAAATAATCTTTCTGGTATGATTATAGTTTTGTTTGTAACAGTTATGAAAACATATTTGTAACCTGATATATATTGGTATATTAGTGTATCCACTCACAAGGAGTTAATGTTTTTCAAACTGCAAAGAAAAAAACAGACTCTTTAATACCAAATGCTACGTTAGCATTTAGTAAATAGAATATTTTTCTTTTCTATATGGTACTAGAAGCTTCTAAGTTCTTAAGATGCAGAGAAACATCTCTGAAAACATGTTGGTTTAGAAGTTATTTTGTAGTCTGCTCCTAGACTTAATTGACCACAGAGGGACTTGAAGAACTCTAAAGCTTAGTTTGGAATTAAGTCTTGTGGGCGAGCTAAGGTCATGCTTTTTATTTTACAGGTTTGTCAAAAGATTTATCTGAGCAAAATCAGGATTTCTAAGACTGACTCTCAATGGAACAGGCTTTGTTTTATGCATATCTAAAGTGATCTCGAATCTGTCCAAACACTCATTCATGTTTATCAATGCAAAGTATAAAAACAAAGAAATAAAACACTTGGATAAATAACTGATTAAAAATTAGTAATTTTTTATATGTAGAAATATGAAATCAGCTGAATTTCTAGAATAAAGAAAGCAGAAGAGGTGATTTAAAAATCAACATTAAAAATTTGACAGTGTTTTCCTCCACCCCACCAAATTATTTTCTAAGAAATTATTTTTCTGGAGCTTTGATAAGTTACAGCTTTAAAAGTTTACCTCGTAGTATAGTACCTTTATTAATATTTGTTAAATACTTTATTTCCATCTTTGTCAAGTTGAAACATTCTGTACATGTCACACAGTTTACATTGTAGGAAAGTATTTATTATGCCCACTTTTTCCTCTAGTTCCTTAAGAGGACTAAAGATAAAACACAGAAATGTAAATCCCTTTCTCTCACTACAGGAAAAGACACCGATCATTCCTTCTTCCTTCCCTCTGAATTTGCTTTATATTATTTTACATCTTTCTGCTTATGTTGTACACCAGTCATATTGTGTCTAAAGTTTAGTTTTGTTAAGATTAGAGCTGATGAGGCTGAACTCTCTGCTTCCCAGGTTTACTGTCCCTGGTTGTATTCTTAGTGGTTTTGTTCATTTCACTGCACGGATAGTCTATGAGTTTTCCAGCATTGATTTAACCATTTTTGTCTCTTCTAGGAAAATGGCTTTTTCTCCTCTCTTTAAACATCAAAGTTTAAAATTAGCCTTTAGTTTCAGAAGATCTGTGTATTACATATTCTTTGCACATGTGTGTGGATTTTGTAGGGCCAGTAAAAATGAAAACAGAGAAGTTGAGAAATGAGCACCATATCCTATCACTTCTGGACCCTTTGAAAAGGAGCAGAATCCCCACAAATGCAATAGGGAGATTATTTGCTATTTTAACATGTAAACTTGGATTTAGTTAAAAACGAATCAAATCACTTTTGTTTGGATCAAAGAGGGTATGTATCTAGAGGAAGGGGGGGAATATCACTGTAGCTCCAAAGATATTTTGATTAAATTCTTATTTTTTGCACTTTTTTTTGGTATTGGTGGCCTGAGATATCCTCTACCGTTGCTTAAGAAAGTAACCTATTGTGCTTGCTTAGGCAGTATATATACTAAAACTGGAACGGTAAGATTAGCATGGTCCCTGCGCAAGGATGACACGCAAATTCGGGAAGCGTTCCATACTAAAAAAAAAAAAAGTAAGTAAGCTATTGAATGTAACTAATCCGGAAAAAAATATACTGTTTACGAGTGATGGCTATGATGTAAAAATTGGATAGCCTTATCATTATTATATGTATTTGTATTCTGGCTTTGCATATTACCCACCCTGTGGCTCAGAGAAAGTTTCTAAAGGTCCTCTTGAATTGGATAAGTTAGATAAACTCACAGCAGCTGCAAAATCTATAAATGCTGAACTATTTGTTGAGAAAAATGTTATGCTTTTCTCCTCAGTGCTGCAATAGATCCTAATGAGTCTTGGAAGTTAAAAGCAGAAATTAATTCTGAGCCTCCATCTACAGCCTGGCAGCGCCCCCTAAAGTCCAGGATCTAGAATATATACAAGCAATGATGTCGAAATCTTGTAAGAAACCAGAAATGGTGGCTTTCGTCTTCGACCGTCAGCACCAGAAATGGCTTCAACCTCCTGCCTTCCCACTTTCTGTCCCGGAAAGATGCGGCTCCAGGAATCTGTTGTTTTCTTCCGGGCCTTTCCCAATCTGTGTTTTGGAAGGCATTTGGTAAACTAAATCACACTAAGATCGAATTTACTGAGGTTTCATATGCTGTTCCCTCTGGGAGATTCGCATTTCAATTGCAGGCAATGCTGTTAAAAAAAAGGGGTTCCTGAAATGTGGAATTTCTGGGGTCACTGAGTGAGCACCAAAGAACCAGGACTTGGGTTGGGTGAGCAAGGCCGAATTGTGCCAGGGTAGGGTCCACTACTGTCTTTATTTAAAAAATTGACAATTTGCTCATCCTGGATTTTTTGCATTAATTAAAAAAATGTGCATCAAAATATTACTTATCTTGATTACTCAATTTTTTTGACTCCCACTTAAGTTCTGTCCCCCAGGCAAGTGTCTTACTTGCCTTCCCCTAAACCTGACCACCTCAGTAGGGAGTCATCTTTTTCTGTGGGGCCATTTGTAGAGTTCTATATAACCACACTCCCAAGTTGCTTCCCAGGCCACCTTCCCATTGAACTCCATGACCACCAACGAATAAGCCGTTTCTTCGTGTCTGTCATAAAGTACAGGGTGTAAGGAAACTGAACTGAAAATTTGCCTCCAATCCAGTGATGTTGGAAAGGTTTAATGAGTTCATGTAGGAAGGTAGGGGGAGGTCCTTGGGTTCAAAGGATAATAAAATAATAAAGTTAGACAACATTTGCACTACTCTAATAAAAAAATAAACAAGCTGCCCTATCTCCATGTTATCTAAGGTCCCGGAATGATCTTTCACTTTGTGTGTGGTTGTTTTCAGCAGTCATGATTCTTAACAACTCAAACTGCTGGCTTTTCTGGTAGGATAAAATAGATATAATCAGATGAGAGAAGGAATCTCCTGAGAGCGTAGGGTTTAAGATTAACTTCCTAGAGAGCACAAACGAAGGCTTCCAGTAGGGGCCGTTCTGGAATGTGACCAGATTTCAGCCTTCAAAGATCAGCAGCTGGGACTTCAGAAATATAGGACCATGAGGGTTTCTGAGGTTTACGACAGGGAAGAATAGTTGAGCCATGGTTCAGCAGCCCTTATGACTCAGACGTGGTGCTTTTTTGAATTGAACCTGCAAGGTGTTCTGGTGGAGTTTGTTTTTCAAAGTTACATCAAAACTTCCTGGTTTTGACAAAATAAGGAAGCCAGAAAACTTTTACCTGCCGTAGGGCAAGAAGATACGCTAGAGAGAGGATGAGCTTGATTAAAAAAAAAAAAAGTTTTCAGTTCGCTTTGGTCTTTGTTTTTTATACTTGAAAATAATCTTCACCTAATTTAGACTTCTCATTTCATTTCAGTATGATGGAGGCATCTTCATTACTGTTTATCAGGAATTAAAATCTCAAGGATCAGGGTCTAATTAATTCATTTCAGAGCCGCTTTGAACTCACTGTGGAAGAAATCTGACTCGACATAATAAACCATCCTCATAGCTGACAGATGCTTGATTAACGACAGCGATGGCAGCCATGCACGTTCTTATTTTCTATTTCTACAGAAGCCAGAGAAAAGAAAAACGTTAATACTGGATTAGCAAATAACTTTGTCATCTTCATAAAAAGCATTATGATATGCTAGATACTAGACTATAGCAGATGTTGCTGTTCTTGATTTTTTTATAGTAAACACTTGTATGTTTTAAAGGGCTTTCTTCTCTTATATATGTGGTTTAAATATGGGTTTAATTTATTTTGACTTTTTAAGCTTGAATAATTTATACTCTAATTGGTAGAAACTCAGCTGAAAATCTTTATGCTTTATTTCACAGGACTTTTAGTGTTTTAAAATTAAGAGAACAATTTGTTTCAAAGACTATTAGCTGCCACACAATCTGATAAATAAGCATAACGTGCACGGTCAGAGTGTATCATGAAATTGTATCAATTAAACATCCCTTAAAGGCAACACCTCTCTCTAGGAAATGTAAAGTCAAAAGCCGAGTTAGCATGCATAATCAAGAACTTTCATTAACCTCGTAATCTCTTCCAAGGGCCCAGAAGGTCACAAAATTGCCATTTGTTTTCAAAATAGTGTGAAACTAGAGCTTGTGTTTTTAAACTTCCCTTGCACACTCAAACTGTAGAATGAGACAAATCTGCAATTCCATTTCAAAAATGACAATTAGTGTTTTCTGGATAAATAAATGTTATGGTAGATCAGGTTCATAGAGATTGCACTCGGTTGATTGATATGTGGATTTAGATTTGAAGCCCCTGGTTTTGAGAACTGCCAGAGAAGCAGCTCTTATTGGATGAAAAAGTTTAAGTAGGGGAGCGCTTACCAGAGAGATCATGAGCATGCTCATATCTGTTTCCTGAGCCACAATGAATTGGGACATTTTGATGAACTCTGGCAAGGATGCAGAAGTATTGCACTTGTGATACTGAAATCATTTCGACAAAAGACAGGCAACAGACCAAGCCTCTGGTCTGTTCCACTATGAAGAAAAAGCAGGGGATGTGTGAGGAGAATTTGGTTACCTCAACGGGGATTCATCCATACGCTGAAGGGAAGAGGAGCAGCTGAGGGCAAGAGGTTGAATACTAGGTAGCGGGAAGGTTCTTGGTTGGCACAGCCTAGCAGGTATTGAGATGTGCCCAGATCAATAAGCATGGCCACAGTAGATGCAGAACTCTGGAAGGTGGCTTAGTGGTGGGCCAAGGTGCATAGAACACAGTGAGGCTAAGCCTTGGAGAACTGTATGTATTGTGGCCTCAGAATATTTGTCTCCCAGATGCTGGGCTCGACTGCTGGAAGGAAAGAAAGGGAGCATATTACCAGGTGGCCAAGATTGGAGATTGGAGGAGTCTTCAAATTCCAGAACTGGATTGTATAGAATAGTGAAAAAAGCCTAATACTTTTGTGAAAATTAAATGTACCCCTTTCAATTCAATACATTTTTAAAGCAAATATACCTGTATATTTTGACTTCTCACCGTATCCCTCCCACAGCATTTCCCTCCATGAAGGACCTCTACCCCTAAACTTTCTAGAGACTCACTAGTCAGGCAATATGGCAGGTGTGACCCCACATTTGCTCGTTGAATCCTTATAACATCTCTGTAAATTAGTATTATTACCCCCCATTTTACACATGTAGAAACTAAGGCTCAGTGAGATTAAACTTGTTGAAGTACAACTGGAGTTGGAATTCAACCCTAGGTTGGTTTGATGCCAAAGTCAGTGAGTTATCTGCCCTTCTTACATCTTGAGTGTGTCTTCGTCCTCCTCACTCAGCAGGGTTCCTGATAGTCACAGACTTGCCGAGGCGACAGTGCCTCAATCGTACATCCCATCGGTGACCTTGGATGCAGATGTTTAAAAATCTTGGGGCAGCGTTATACATACCATTCATGAGCCCACTACAAAAAAAGATTTCCTTGGCAGTTTTGTCTGTTTTTTAAATAAATAGGATGGAAATCTAAAAATGAGTCCTTTCTTGTAGTTATAAATATCGACTCATTTGTTCAATCCTTCCCTGTACGCTGATCAAGGACTTACTATGTGAAACATAATGGGCTACGTCTTAGAGGTGGTGGTAGGGTGTATGGGTGTTTCAAAGATATCTGACCGTGGGTCTGCCCTCTTGGACATTGTAGTAGTTATGCTTTTGGACTACAAATAGTGAATTCAGCTTTCCTTGACATATGTAGAATTTATATTTTGATTATATGTAGCTAAATTAGCCTCCCAACCAAGGTTTGCCAAAGCAAATACTGGGAGTCATTATAGACAGACTTGCTGACCTTAGGTGTGAGGCTCCAGAGTGATAACGGCCCCATAAAAGCTGCTCGATTGGAATTACCCGGGAGACAGTCTGGCGTTCAGTTTACTCAGCTGAAAGGTGTTCCCTGAAAGCACTTCTCTGGGGAAGGAGGCGTAAATGGGATACTCAGGTAGAAGGCACAGATAAATGGGACATAATTCTGTGTTTTTCCTTTTGTTTGATGACTCAGATATTTAGAGCAACCTGTAAATGAAGAGCTTCTGCACGGAAACCTGTATATAACAGCCACGTCTATTTGAGTCATTTTAATTGCCCAAGATTTCTCTCATGGGTGTTGGCATTTGGTGGAATGCAGTCAGTACACCCAGCCTTGGTTTCTTGGGACCACTTGTTTTTTTGCAGCTCTTGGCCTTGAGAAACACATCAGCGGAGGGGTGCTTAGTGATTGCCTCCGACAGCTCCTGGGCCCAAGCAGAAAGGAATGCATGGCAGTGTTGGTTAGAAGGCTTCCTCTGTTCATGCCCGGTGGTTTCTGAGGTTGCCTAGAAACAAGAGGAAGAATATTCTCAATTATTTTTGCTGAATGCTAGCAATATAAAAATATTGGCTACTTTGGTAGCTTTCATTAGGGTAGCATGTCCAGATTCATTTCTTGGTTGAATTGTGAAAATTTCAACCAACCAAATGAACAAGCAAACACGTCCCTCTGCCCCCAACAAAAGGGAAAGAAATGAGTTTGTATTTTACTATTTGGAGATATTTACCAGTGTTGAGCATGCATTGTTGATGTAGGGGGAAATAACAGCCAAATGGCAGACAGCATAGCAGTTAGGTTTTATCATATTAAATGTAGGAGTTGGGGCCCCTTTCACAGACTGTGTACTTTGAGCTTTTTATCTTAATTTCCTCCACTTTCACCACCATCCTGGGAAGAAGATAGATTTCTCTGATCTTGCCAAGCTCTCAGTTCTCAGATTCCACCTATCCTGGCATGTCTCTGTTTTTGTACTTAAAGAAAGAGCATCAACCAGTCCTGCATTTTGGACTTTTTTGCATAAATTAGAAATCATATCTAGCACTTAAAAGTAGATAGCAAATGGACGGTGTGCGTTTATTTTTCTACAAAAATTGTCAATGCAGGAAAAAATTTTCATCCTAAATCCAATTTATACTTTGTTTAAAGGACTAAATTCTTTATTGATTTGAAAAAAATCTGTTAATATGTCATTACAAAGAATCTCAAAGAGCCAAATTGTATTCCCTGAGTACCTCATAAATCATAGTATTTATTTATCTCTCTTACATGGAAACCTAACATAGGTGATATTTATATATATATATTTGGAATTAACAACACTGTTAACTTGAAATTTATTACACTTAGATGTTGTACACTTAAAGCTTTCCCCCCCAATTAATTAATTAATTAATTAATTAATTTTTATTAAGGCATCATTGATACTCTTACGAAGGTTTCACATGATCAACATTGTGTTTACTACATTCATCATATTATCAAGTCCCCTCCCGCACCCCATTGCAGTCACTGTCTAGCATAGTCAGATGCCACAGTCACTACTTGTCTTCTCCATGCTATACTGTCTTCCACGTGACCTCCCCCCACACACCATATGTGCCAATCATAATGTGCCTCAATCCCCTTCTCCCTCCCTCCCCACCCCATTCTCTTTGGTAACCACTAGCCTCTTCTTGGAGTCTCTGAGTCTGCAGCTGTTTTGTTCCTTCAGTTTTGCTTTGTTGTTATACTCCACAAATGAGGGAAATCATTTGGCACTTGTCTTTCTCCACCTGGCTTATTTCACTGAGCATAATACCATCTAGCTCCATCCATGCTGTTGCAATCAGTAGGATTTTTTTTTCCTCTTATGGCTGAATAATAGTCTATTGTGTATATGTACCAAATCTCTTTTTCCATTCATCTACTAATGGACACTTAGGTTGTTTCCATATCTAGGCTATTGTAAATAGTGCTGCCATAAACATAGGGTGCATATGTCTTTTTGAATCTGGAATCTTGTTTCCTTTGGGTAAATTCCTAGGAGTGGAATTCCTAGGTCAAATGGTATTTCTATTTTTAGTTTTTTGAGGAACCTCCATATTGCTTCCCATAATGGTTGAACTAAATTTACATTCCCACCAACAGTGTAGGGGACTTCCCCTTTCTCCACATCTTTGCCAGCCTTTGTTGTTCCGAGTCTTTCAATGTTGACCATCCTAACTGGTGTGAGGTGATATCTCACTGTGGTTTTAATTTACATTTTTCTGATAATTAGTGATGTGGAGCATCTTTTCATGTGCCTGTTGGCCATCTGAATTTCTTCTTCAGAGAACTGTCTGTTCATATCCTCTGCCCATTTTTTTGTTTGTTTTAATAGTTTATTTTGGTATCATTAATCTACAATTACATGTGCAATATTATGGTGATTAAACTACCCCTTCATCAGGTCCCCCCCACCAACCCCATTACAGTCACTGTCCTTCAGTGTAGCGAGATGCTATAGAGTCACTGCTTGTCTTCTCTGAGTTGTACAGCCCTCCCCATGCCCCCCCAACATTACATCTGCTAATCGTAATGCCCCTTTCCCCCCCTTGTCCCTCCCTTCCCACCCATCCTCCCCAGTCCCTTTCCCTTTGGTAACTATTAGTCCGTTCTTGGGTTCTGTGAGTCTGCTGCTGTTTTGTTCCTTCAGTTTTTTTCTTTTTTTTTTTTTAGGAGAGCAAGGTACAGGCTTTTATTTAGAAATAAAGCGAGAGGAAAGAGCTCCCGGCTCACGCCAGGAGGGGACAAGAGAGTTTTTTTTTCTTTGTTCTTATACTCCACATATGAGTGAAATCATTTGGTACCTGTCTTTTTCGGCTTGGCTTATTTCACTGAGCATAATACTCTCTAGCTCCATCCATGTTGTTGCAAATGGTAGGATTTGTTTTCTTCTTATGGCTGTATAATATTCCATTGTGTATATGTACCACATCTTTATCCATTCATCTACTGATGGACACTTAGGTTGCTTCCATTTCTTGGCTATTGTAAATAGTGCTGCGATAAACATAGGGGTGCATATGTCTTTTTCAAACTGGGCTGCTGCACTCTTAGGGTAAATTCCTAGGAGTGAGATTCCTGGGTCAAATGGTATTTCTGTTTTGAGTTTTTTGAGGAACCTCCATACTGCTTTCCACAATGGTTGAACTAATTTGCATTCCCACCAGCAGTGTAGGAGGGTTCCCTTTTCTCCACATCCTTGCCAACATTTGTTGTTGTTTGTGTTTTGGATGTTGCTCAGCCCATTTTTTAATTGGGTTATTTGCTTTTTGGGTATTGAGGCATGTGAGTTCTTTATATATTTTGGATGTTAACCCCTTGTCGGATATGTCATTTATGAATAAATTCCCCCATACTGTAGGATGTCTTTTTGTTCTACTGATGGTGTCCTTTGCTGTATAGAAGGTTTTTAGTTTGATGTAGTCCCGTGAGTTCATTTTTGCTTTTGTTTCCCTTGCCGGAGGAGATGTGTTCAGAAAAAAGTTGCTCATGTTTATATTCAGGAGAATTTTGCCTATGTTGTCTTCTAAGAGTTTTATGGTGTCATGACTTACATTCAGGTCTTTGATCCATTTGAGTTTACTTTTGTGTATGGGGTTAGACAATAATCCAGTTTCTTTCTCTTGCATGTAGCTGTCCAGTTTTGCCAACACCAGCTTTTGAAGAGGCTGTCATTTCCCCACCGTATGTCCATGGCTCCTTTATCATACATTAATTGACCATAGATGCTCTTGGGTTTCTGTCTGGGCTGTCTATTCTGTTCCACTGATCTATGGGTCTGTTCTTGTGCCAGTACCAAATTGTTTTGATTACTGTTCTTTGTAGTAGAGCTTGAAGTTGGGGAGCATAATCCCTCCAGCTTTATTATTTCTTCTCAGGATTTTTTTGGCTATTCTGGGTCTTCTGTGGCTCCATATGAATTTTAGAACAGTTCGTTGAAGAAAGCTGTTGGTATTTTGATAGGGATTGCATTGAATCTGTAGATTGCTTTAGGCAGAATGGCCATTTTGACAATATTAATTCTTACTATCCATGAGCATGGGATTTATTTCCATTTATTGGTATGCTCTTTAATATTTCTCATGAGTGTCTTTTGTTTTTAGGGTATAGGTCTTTCACCTCCTTGGTTAGGTTTATTCCTAGGTATTTTATTCTTTTTGATGCAATTGTGAATGGAATTGTTTTCCTGATTTCTCTTTCTGCTAGTTCATCGTTAGTGTACAGGAATGCAACAGATTTCTGTGTATTGATTTTGTATCATGCAACTTTGCTGAATCCAGCTATTACTTCTAGTAGTTTTGGAGTGGATTCTTTAGGGTTTCTTACGTACAATAACATGTCATCTGCAAAGAGTCACAGTTTAACTTCTTACCAATCTGGATGCCTTTTATTATTTTGTGTTATCTGATTGCCATGGTTAGGACCTCCAGTACTATGCTGAATAAAAGTGGGGAGAGTAGGCATCCTTGTTTTGTTCCCGATCTTAAAGGAAAAGCTTTCAGCATTTTGCTGTTAAGTATGATGTTGGCTGTGGGTTTGTCATATCTGGCCTTTATGATGTTGAGGTACTTGCCCTCTATACCCATTTTGCTGAGAGTTTTTATCATGAATGGGTGTTGAATTTTTTCAAATGCTTTTTCAGCATCTATGGAGATGATCATGTGGTTTTTGTTCTTCTTTTTGTTGATGTGTTGAATGATGTTGATGGATTTTTTAATATTGTACCATCCTTGCATCCCTGGAATAAATCCCACTTGATCATGATGGATGATCTTTTTGATGTATTTTTTAATTCGGTTTGCTAATATTTTATTGAGTATTTTTGCATCTCTGTTCGTCAGGGATTTGGTCTGTAATTTTCTTTTTTTGTGGTATCTTTGCCTGGTTTTGGTATTAGAGTGTAGCTAGCCTCATAGAATGAGTTTGGGAGTATTCCCTCCTCTTCTACTTTTTGGGGAATTTTAAGTAGGATTGGTATTAGATCTTCTCTAAATGTTTTATAAAATTCAGCTGTGAAGATACCTGGTTGAGTTTTTTTCTTAGGTAGTTTTTTGATTACCAATTCAATTTTGTTGCTGGTAATTGTTCATATTTTCTGATTCTTCCTGGGTCAGTCTTGGAAGGTTGTGTTTTTCTAGAAAGTTGCCCATTTCTTCTAGATTATCCAGTTTCTTAGCATATAATTTTTCATAGTATTCTCTAATAATTCTTTGTATTTCTGTGGTGTCCTTAGTGATCTTTCCTTTCTCATATCTGATTCTTTTTATGTGTGTATAGTCTCTTTTTTTTTTTGATAAGTCTGGCTAGGGGTATATCTATTTTCTTTATTTTCTTGAAGAATCAGTTCCTGGTTTCATTGATTCTTTCCATTGTTTTATTCTTCTCAATTTTATTTATTTCTGCTTTGATCTTCATCATGTCCCTCCTTCTACTGACGTTGATCCTTATTTGTTCTTCTTTTTCTAGTTTCATTAATTGCGAGTTTAGACTGCTTATATGGGATTGTTCTTCTTTCCTGAGGTAAGCCTGTATTGCAATATACTTCCCTCTTACCATGACCTTCGCTGTGTCCTACAGATTTTGTGGTGTTGAATTATTGTTGTCATTTGTCTCCATATATTGCTTGATCTCTGTTTTTATTTGGCCATTGATCCATTGATCATTTAGGAGAAAGTTGTTAAGCCTCCTTCTGTTTGCAGGCTTTTTTGTTTTCTTTGTATAATTTATTTCCAGTTCCATACCTTTGTGGTCTGAGAAGCTGGTTGGTGCAATTTCAATCCTGAATTTACTGAAGCTCTTTTTGTGGCCTAGTATATGATCTATTCTTGAAAATGTTCCATGTGCACTTGAGAAGAATGTGTATTCTGCTGCTTTTGGGTGTAGAGTTCTGTAGATGTCTGTTAGGTCCATCTGTTTTAATGTGTTGTTCAGTGCCTCTGTCTCCTCACTTATATTCTGTCTGGTTGATCTGTCCTTTGGAGTGAGTGGTGTGTTGAAGCCTCCTAAAGTGAATGCATTGTATTCTTTTTCCCCCCTTTAATTCTGTTAGAATTTGTTTCACTTAAGTAGGTGCTCCTACTTTGGGTGCATAGACATTATATCCTCCAGTTGTACTGACCCCTTTATCACTATGTAATGTCTTTCTTTGTCTCTCTTTACTTTCTTTGTTCTGAAGTCTATTTTGTCTGATACAAGTACTGCAACTCCTCCTTTTTTCTCCCTATTATTTCATGAAATATCTTTTTCCATCCCTTCACTTTTAGTCTGTGTATGTCTTTGGGTGTGAAGTGAGTCTCTTGTAGGCAGCATATAGATGGGTCTTGTTTTTTTATCCATTCTGTAACTCTGTGTCTTTTGATTGGTGCATTCAGTCCATTTACATTTAGGGTGATTAGTGATAGATACGTACTTATTGCCATTGCAGTCTTTGGATTCGTTGTTACCACAGGTTCAAGGGTAGGTTCTTTACTATCTAACAGTTTAACTTATCTCACTTAGTATGCTATTTCAAATACAATCTAAAGGTTCTTTTCCCCCTCCATTATTTTTCTTTCTCCTCCATTCTTTATATATTAGGTGTCATATTCTATACTCTTTGTATATCCCTTGACTGACTTTTGGGGTAGTGGATATAATTTTGCATTTGCTTAGTATTTAATTGGTCTTCTTCCTTTACTGGGGTTTTATTTTCTCTGGTGACAGCTATTTAGCCTTAGGAGCACCTCCATCTATAGCAATCCCTCCAAAATACACTGTAGAGACAGTTTGTGGAGGTAAATTCCCTCAAATTTTGCTTATCTGGAAATTGTTTAATCCCTCCTTCAAATTTAAATGATAATCTTGTCAGGTAGAGTATTCTTGGATTGAGGCCCTTCTGTTCAGTGCACTGAATATATCATGCCACTCCCTTCTGGCCTGTATGGTTTCTGCTGAGAGAAGTCTGATGATAGCCTGATGGGTTTTCCTTTATAGGTGATGTTTTTTCTGTCTCTGACTGCTTTTAATACTCTGTCCTTATCCTTGATCTTTGCCATTTTAATTATTATATGTCTTGGTGTTGTCTTCTGTGAGTCCCTTGTGTTGGGAGATCTGTCCACCTCCATGGCCTGAGAGACTTTCTCCTTCCCCTGATTGGGGAAGTTTTCAGCAATTACCTCCTCAAAGCCACTTTCTATCCTTTTTTATCTCTGTGCCTCAGCTTCTTTGTATTCCTGTCCTCTAATTTCTATTTCATATACCATCTCCTCTTCTTCATCTAATCTGCTGTTAAATCCCTCCATTGTATGTTTCCTTTCAGATAGTCTATCTTTCAAACTTTCTATCTCTTTCTTGAATTCCTCCCTGAGGTCTTGACTATTTTTCTATAGCTCTGTGAACATGTTTAGAATTTTTATTTTGAAATCTTTTTCAGGAAGATTGGTGATTACAGTTTCACTTAGCCCTCTTTCTGGTTCTTGTGGGATTTTTGGTTTTTACCAGGTTCTTTTGATGTTTCATGTTTGCAATGATTAATATGGAATAAAACTTTGTGTAGGTGGTGCCTTCTAGTGCCCAGAAGCTCTACTCTCTGGAGTTGCTCAGCACCTGGAGTGATGGCGGGGATCACAAGTGTGCGGTGTTGTTGCCTTTCGGGAGGAAAGTGCTCTTTCCTGCTTCCCAGCTGCATTGCCTGCTTACACTGCCAGGGCCAGTGGGCCCAGTGCACAGGGAGCAGCCTCTATGCTATGCCCCTGTAGCTGCCATAGGCAGGGCCACCCTCTGGCTGGACTGGTGCAATGGTTGGGGTAGCAGGTTTGCAAGCTGGTGCTGACTGGGAGGAAGGAGCGGCAGGCTGCATATTTCGGTGGCGACCTTGGGTCTGCGTTGCCAGCCAGGGGGATGGAGCACCTGAAACTCCCAGAAGTGCCGGATCTGCTGGGCTGAGTGCACTGGGACAATTTTGTCCACCTGACCTTTCTCCTGAGCAGCAAGCTCTGTGCAATCCTTGTCCCTTTAGCAGCCCTCTCACTGTTGGGAAGTTTCTCAGAGTGCCTGCCTTTCTTTTGTCCAGAGTGGCTGGTTGTGGGTACCTGTTCTCCACAAGTGGCTGGAATCTCAGTCTCTCTGAGTATTCCTCCTGTCTTTGCTTTCCAAGCCCACTAATCTCCAGAGCACCATGTAATGTAGGTTCGTGTTCCAAGAACAGATCTCCAGGGCTGTGGGTTCAGCAATCTTAGGCACCTCCACCCACTCCTTGCTCCTCCCACTGGTGAGCTGGGGTGGTGGAAGGGCTCGAGTCCTGCCAGATCACGGCTTTGGTGCTTTCCCTTTTTTGTGAGATCTTCTCTTTTCCCCAGATGTTGGCAGTCTGTTGTAGTCTTTCCTGTCACTCATTCATGATTTGTTGTATTTGCTATATTTTAATATATGTAGTTTTTGGGAGGAGGTTTCTGTCTCACTTCTCATGCCGCCATCTTTAATACCTCCTATAGGTGATTTTTTAAATATATTAATATTGCATTTATTTTAGAGAAGTCTACTAAAGAGCTTATATGTTTATTGTAATTATTTTAGGAAGGCTTTTATTCTGATTTGAAATTTAAAAATCAAAATTAATATAAATATATATTCCACTTTGATTCTCACAGAAGCCCTGCTATCCAACTTTCAAACATTTACAATTGTAAAATTAGAGTCCCAGGAGAGTGGAATGTAATGTAGTGCCTGGTGTGTCCTCAAAACTATTAAAAAGGGTGATTGTGCCTTGATTTAACTTACATTTATCTGCCTTTCTTCCCATCAGTTCTTTCTTCCACACTCTCCTTATCCCTCAAAATTATATTTTCCAGTCCAATTAACCCCCTAAGGGAATGTAATAAAAAAATTAAACAGGCATTATTTATTAGTATGAATATTTTGGGTTGGCTTCTGAAAGTGTAGAGAAAAATAGGCATTGTCTGTGAATAAAAAATAAAAAAATCAAGTTGATCAAAAGTCTAAGTATAAATTTTGCATGACTTGAATTTTTAAGCCTTTGTTTTAATTTGAGGCATTAAGTTTGCTTTATTAAGACTTGGATAACCTGGGTGTTTGAAGTGTTTTATAAATAATGGTGTGACATACAAGATTTGGCTAGGACTCCACTTTTCAACTATATTCCTATTCACCATAGAATCCCAAGTGCAGGGGAAAAAAAAAGGAATAAAAGAAAGAAAAGCAACTTGATACCAGAGTCAGAATATTTGTGATTGAAACTGGCACTGTCAAATCACAATGACAGCAGCAGCAAATATTTATTGAACATCTACTGTCAGTCGCTTTTTTCTAGTTCTCTCACAGACTTATCAGCTGTATGACTGCGAAAGTCTCATAACCTTTGTGAAATGAAAGTAATACTGTGTATCCATCTTGCTCCATAAGGTTGCTATGTGACTCAAAGGAGATAAGTAATGTAAACATAAGAACTAAAATTTATTGAGCACTTATTATGAATAGGCATGGTTCTGATTACATGCATTAATTCATTTGTTTTTGTCAACTGTCTTATAAGGTGGGAAATACTTTTTTATAAACAAGGAAACTGAGTCAAATAAACTTCAAGTATGTTGCACAAAGTTGTATAGCTAGCAGGGAATTGAATGAAATGACATACTAAGATGATTTGTGTGTGTGTTTACGTATACATATATTTATTTTTAAAACAATATATAATTTATCACTTTATATTAATTGATGTAAATCAAATAAATTAATATTGGTTACATATTTAAATCAATAAAATTAATAAAACAAATTAATATACTAAACAAATATTATATTTATTTAAAATGTATATACAAATTATCATATTTATTATTATAATATTTATTTATAATACATAATTGTTATTTGTTATTTTTCAATAGACAGATCTCAAGTTAAATAGATTGGGAAGTCTAGTAATCCCTAGGATCTTCATTTGGGCTCTTACCATGAATGGGCATGTAATTTGATGGTATTGAAGGAACAGCTCTTTAATTTGGGACTTAGATCCATACACTTCCTGTTTATATCTTATTATCTGGGCAGCTCAGTGACAGTTCAGTTCCTGAGTGGTGCCTCTTTCTTTTCTCTTACTGTTGGGTTCCTGAAATTCATCCCACCTATACACCAATTATGGTCAACTAGAGATTTTAGCCTTCCGGAATAAGGGACTTGAACACTTTGCAATGAAATGCAAATGAAAGTACACATGAAAAATGAAAAATGTATTTTTACATAAAGAATAAATATCATGCACTCTGGCTCCAATGTGTCCTTGTCTTTGAGAAGTCAGGGTGTGGCCATGTGAAATCGGGTGCGTGGGAGAGCAGAGGTGGGGCTGTGCTGTCTCTCATGCATGGAGGAAGCAGTGGGGAAACATTTACCTTGTCTGTGAATCTGACAAGGAGGGAAGGACTTGCTTATGAGGAAGAGATGGGATCTTTGGACAGAGTGATCCTACCTTCCATTTTAAACTTTATAATAACCATTCAGAAAAGTTGTGAAGGGGAATCCTATATTGATTGAGTGTGTACCAAGCAACCTCAGCAGTTTAAATGCCGTATACCTATCCTCACCTTAAATTCAATGTAAGGCCAGACTCATCATTCATTTTCTTATCCTCTGTTCCAATCTCTGTCATGATTGTCCTTTTTGTGACATGGTATTATAATAATTATTATTATTTACCACAGAGGCTGGGAAACATAAAACCATTTAGTGGCCAGAGAACACTCGGGAGCCACATCATGTGGGTTTGAGTCTCAACTCCACCATATATATATATATAAGTAATGAAACATAAGAACTAAAAATTACAGAACACTTATTGTGAATTAGGTATAATCTAACTCATCACATGCATTAATTATATCTATATATCTATCTCATATATATATAGGGGATTCTAGGCAAGTTGTTCAATCTGTTTTCTCCTGTGTAAAACCAGAATAATAAAAATTCCTATTTCATAGCTTTGCCGTGAGGACTAGATAGTTAAGATGTTAGGTGCTCAGAGCAGTGCCTGGCACAGAGTCGGTGCTCTATAGTAATAGTAACAATCAGTCGATTAAATAATACTCTATTACATACTAATAATACATTAATTTTATCTATGATAATACATCATCATCACCATCATCATAATTATTATTGTTTTTTTACTTGTCTGTAAACTCTGGAAGCTCCGGGTCCTTTTGTTTTCCCTCTTGAGCAAGTCACCGTCCTCTACTACTCATCCTTTGGTTTTCTATCAAATTAATTTTTCCGACAATGTCTTTCACGATTCTTTTGTTCACAAAGAGGATTGAACTCACGTTGAATAGACAATAAACTGAAACCTCTTTGATGGCCAGTCAAGGTTTTCCACAGCCTGGGCCTGAATATTATCCAAACTGATTCTGTGAGAGATGCAGGCACTTTGGGAGTTTTTGTTTGGTTTCAGAGATAATAGCACCATCTACTGGGCAAGTCTTACTCTAAATAAAACTGAGTATCAGCATTCTAGACTTTGGGAACTTCAAGTTATCTTTTCATACCATTTAAGGCAATAGTTCCCCATCCCGGCTGTACATCAGAATCACTTTGAGAGCTCTAATGCAGATTCCTGGGCCCCACTCCCAGCTTACCTAGGAACTAAATCACTGGTGAGTGGTAGAATCTGTGTCGAAGCTTTTTGATTCCCAGGCTGGGGTTCTTTCTAGAGCTGCTCTGGGGCAGTTTTCCAGGCTTTTCCTGAATGTCCAAAGCCTCCTTCTGCAGCCTCCTACCTGGGCCTCCTCTTGCCCGCGTTGTGCACTGTGGTACAGTTTTCCTCTTCTCTTCCTACTGATGCCGGGGTTCTTGTTTGCAGAATCAAAGAATGAACTTAGCAAACAGTTAAGGTAGGAGAGCCAGGGCAGAGGTTTTTATTCAGAGGTACAGTGAGAGGAAAGAGCTCCTGGCTCACACCAGGAGGGGACAAGAGATCCTGGGGTGGTGCGTTGTCTAGGAGATTTTTTAGGCAGTTGAGGATTTTTTGGAAATTGAGGGCTTAGGGTGTGTACTTGTACCACCTGCCCTGCCCTCAAGGTGGGCTGGGTTATTGTCTGTTTGCTAGGGCTGTTTACAGTGAAGTCATGGGTTATGCTGAGATACCCTTGCTGAATACTCAAACATTCCAGGTGAAGTTGCTCCTGGTCTTTTGACCTTTAACTGATCTCACTGATGTCTATATTCCTCGTCTGGTATCTTTCCCCTTGAGAATTAGTGTGACTTTGACTTTGCATAATGTTGAACACAGAGTTTCTATAGGGATTTTACATTGTTTCATTGCTTTGACTGTAAATATCCTGCCTTGCTTTTTCCAGGGGTCTACACCCTATTCTGACGACACCTAAGGTCCCTGTCTCACTACCCTTCAGCAAAATGGCTTTCTCTATATCTCATTCCCTCCCAGAAACCTATACAATTTGAAAGTAATATGTTACAATAAGCATGCAAATGGAAGCAATTCTCAATGTTAAGTTATAAGGTTTGAAATTAAATTGATTGAATTACACAATTGGAACATGATCATATCAGAATCAAGCAATACAGAAGTGTATGAAAGTAAAAAGCAAACTCCTTATGTTTTTGCTCCCCTGGTGCCCAACCCAAATCTCCCTTCCCATGGCCACTATTAACAGACAGAAGGAATACTTTAAGATGTTTTGCCTATGTGGAACACCATACATCCTCTTTCAAAAACACCTTGCAATTCAACTGGCATAAAATAAATGGCACATATTTAGAGGGCACACTTGGATAGGTTTTGACAAATGCCCACACCTGTGGAGCAACTGTGAGGAAAGCTAGGTAGACAGACATGAGCAGCCGGGGAAGGGGAAGATGAGGTTCAAAGAAAAAACCGTCCAGATGAGGATCAAAGAAAAAAACCGCCCAAACTCTGCCCAGGTAGGGGTCCCATGTGAAGACAACAGAGGCTATGTAGGGAGAGAACTTCCTTGCCTATGGGGACCAGGCCAAACGGGTCCCAACCAGATCCCAAGGTGGGCACAATTGAACAGAACTAAGAACCGCTCAAACCACACCTCATTATGGGAAAGGACAGGTGTGCTAAGAGGGAGGCTATACAAATGGGCCTGTCAGTCAAACGACCCCACCTTGTCGGTCAAAGAGGAGCCCGCTACCCAGAAGGCAATATAAAGGCCTCGCTCCTTAAAGCGTGTGCTGTTGTCTCCCTTGACTCTGGCCTTTTCCTCCCCTGGAATGTATTCAAATAAAACTTTCTCTCTGCTTTGCTGTTGTGTCTCTGCCTTTCAGCTCTTTGTTTCGGTGGGGACAAGGAACAAGGAGAATAAACTGAGCCTGTTAACAAAACTGTCACCACATGAACCTGTTTTTCAACCCCCAAAGTTAAAAAGCAGGTGGGGATAAAATGAAAGTTCCTGTGGCCAGTATTCTAACCTGGCCCTGGTTGGCTAGCTCACTGCACACGTGTGGGCAATGCGTCATTATTGACTCTATATAAAGAGCCCTGCCCAGTGCTCCGGGCGACACGGTGGTTTGGCCGCACGGCTACAGGACAGCAGAGCAGAGGCTGGAGTGGTGGCAGCGCCGAGGACAGAGGCCCAAAGGGTGGCTGTGCGGGCAGAGAGGCCCAGAGGCAGAGGCTGGCTTGCTGCAGGCGGACTCGCTGTGAGTGGATGAGATGCTAGTCACTGACCGGCCACCGTGGGAATAAAGTCGGGTATAAACCCTTTCACCCCAAGAATGTTACATTCTCATTTTTGGTCTCCCAGAATCGAGAGTGAACTTGCCCGGGGCTGAAACCCATTGGCAAGACAGACTCTTAGACCCGGGCACTTTCCGTTATAATAATCTACTCCAAACTCTCACTTCACACGTGGGAAAAGCGGATCCAAGTGAGGCTAGGCGGCCACCTCAAATCACGTGACCAAGCCGCGTCAGGCCGGAGCAGTGTCCTGATTGACAATCCAGCGTTCACAAGATGCATTCCTCCTCCCCTCGTTCAAACCCCAACCACATGGGTGGAAGAGCGCTAAGGACACGCTCCTTGGAATTACTGCTCAGAGTCGTGAAAGCAAGTACTCGGCTGATGCTGAGGCCCGCCATTAGCGAGGTCATCAGGGCGGGGCCCGACTTGGAGTCCGAGGCGAGGGGTGGGAGGGCCAGGAGGCACCAGTTCTAAACCTCCCTGACTGCAGATATTCCCAGCTTTGGCTCAGCCGCATATTCTCAGTTCCTCAGGACACCGGGCCAGGCCCAGCGAGCCTCTCCAGCCAGGCTGTCTCACGCCTGCTTCTGACCCCGGGTTAGACCCTCTCTGCTTCCTCCAGGATATGGGGAAGCCGCAGTGGGAGCTGTGGGCTCTGTAACACACCCTCCGCCGGGACTGAGACCTGTTTCCGGAGCAACTCTTACACTTGGAGGAGCCCTGATGCTAAATACATTGGTGAAGTGAGAACATCTTATTTCCTGGTCTCAATTCCTACTTTGGGGAGTTTTAATGAAGACTTGATCATTCTCTATGGGCTAAATCTTGGCACAAGAGCTTCCTGGAAAATATAAAAATGTCACCTGGGCTTGCTTGCACTTAGGTAACCCTTGCTGGAGAACCTCTTTGGAAAGAAACCAGGAGACCATTCTAGTCCAAATATTTTGAACCATTTAATCCTTAAACTTGCACAAACTATAATAGTTCTTCTGCAGTTGATTAAATTTTGTAGGACTGTAATTCCTGGAGTGAGTTTGCTTTACAAAACTTATTTAAAAGTGAATGTTCATTTATATCCCAAATTTCACACTGTGCATTTGCACTGCATTCAGCTGTTGCCAGGAGATGCCTCGATTGTCAGCTGATGGGTGGACAATTGGAGTTTCCAAACTGCACTGAACAATTGTCCTCTGCATTTTTTATGTAAGAGGAAAACATATATATTTTTTTTCCATATAAACATCGGTTCTGAATTTCAAAATCTGAATTGTAGATGATGGAATTAAACTTACCTCTCCCTCTGCCTGTGTCCTTTGCAGTGGAGCCTTGAAGGACAGTGGAGGAAGGGACGGCCACCAGGTGCACATGTAATCCCAAGCCTAAAGCAGGCTGAGAGAGGATTGGGTAAGTGAGACAAGATTGTTAGAAGGTGAATATTTTTCTCCCTTTGTGTGGTATCTGCTGTTAAGGGGCCTTAGGTGGAAGCAGCTCAGAGATTATAAATGTAGCTGAATTGCTGAGGTCAGTTGCCTTAGGGAACTGTGGGGTTTTCACATGGACACTCTTGACTCCTTTGGAGGCCATCACCCACAGAGGCCAGCCAGGTGCCAGAAAGAAAATTTGAGAGAAACAAGTATGAAATCCAAGGAATGTTGAGAAGTGGCTTAAGTCTTCATGGAAATTTCTAGAAGAGGTGCGAAGGAATGATTACGCTGACTGACAACAATACACCATAAACACCTCATTAGCGTTTTTCCACTACAAACCTTGTCCTCAAGGCTTGTCCTCAGCAAAGTGGGACAAAGGTCATCCATAGCTTGCCTCCCTGCCTCATCCTCTATGTCTCTCAAACCCTGGCATCCTCTGGGTCACCTGTCTTCACTTTCCCTCCCGACTAACCTGGGTGTTTATTCTGTTTTCTAAGAGGAGCCAGAATGTAAATCACTGCCCTGCCCATTACTGGGATCACTACAAAAGCCCTAAAATGGCCCATCTCATCTCTCACTACCCTCCCTCTCCCTTACTTATGTTTTAAAAGGAAGCTTTTTAGTCTAGAAGCAGTGACACTCCAATTCAGTATCCTGAATTAGATCCTGGAACAGAGAAAGGACATTAGTGGGAAAGTTGGGAAACTCTCAAAGTCTGGAGTTTAGTTCTTAGTAATGTGTAAATGTTGGTTTATCGGTTTTGGCAAATACACCAAGGAAATGTAAAGTGGGGCACAATGGAGGAAACTGGGTGAAGAATATATGTGAGTTTTCTGCACCATTTTGCAACTTTTCTGTACATCTAAAATGATCCCCAAATTAGAAGTTTATTATTATTAATATTAATATTATTATTTTAAAGAACACAGCAGCTAACTTGAAGAGGCTGCTTGTAGCCAAATCTGAGCCAATTTGAGCATGATTCTTGTGTTTTATTACTGTAAATGATGAATGCATGAATGAATAAACAAATACACTGGAGAGACGGGAAAGCTCTTCCTTAGATCATACTGTCAACTAATAAATGTAGAAGGAATAATGAAGTTAGTAAATCAACAGTGGATGCTAAAACTAGTAGTTGAAAGTTTGATGAAGAACAGTATATTTGCACAAATATTTACCTGCAAAGGAAGTATGAAGGGGAAAACAGTAACTTAGTTTATGGTCAACCTGGCAGACATCCATAAGGGATCAACATTCATATCACCAAGAATGGACAAATCAATATCACGTGCTTCTGGAAATGATGCTCTGAGGGCACATATCACTTCTGTGGTTTTCCTGCCCCCAAAATGTATCATCAGAATCAAATAATGGAGAAATATCAGATAAACCCAAGTCAAATGGCTTTCTCCAAAAGAATTGGCTTATATTTTTCATAAATAGCATGGTCAAGAAACACAAAAAAGGCTAAGGAGCTATTTCAGATTAAAAGGATTAAGGAGACATGACAAGGAAATGGAACATGTGATACAGGATTGGATTCTGCACTGGGAAGAAACAGGCAGCTATGGATGTTATTGGGACAGTTGATAAAATGTGAATATAGACTGTGGACTAGATAATATCATTTTATCAATGTTAATTTTCTCAATGTTGATAATTACACTATGGTTATGTAAGACCACAATGTTGTTCTTATAGAATAATGCAATAGAGCATTTATTGAAAAAAATGTGCTTGCTGCTGCTTTGTAGAGAAGGGACTGTAAGGGCAGTAAGATGGAGGCAGAAAGCCATTAGAAGACTGTTACAATAATCCAAGCAAGAGACAAACACAGCTCCGGCTGAAGGATGGTTGTGGCAATGGTGAGAAATGGCTGGATTTATTTTGAAAGTAGAACCAAAAGGATTTGCTAATGGAAGGGGTGTGAATCAAAGAGAAAGAGAGCCAAGGGTTTCAGCCTGAGTGACTTGGAGAATGGAGGGGGGAGGGTTATTTACCAAAGAAGAAAGACCATGGGAGGAGGAAATTTGGGGTGGGGGAGATCAGGAATTCAATTAACTATTACACATTGCATCTTGATTAGCTTTCTTAACATGTACCTCTGATAATTCCATTTCCTCAGTAATGGAAACTTTTTCATCAAATGACCTACATTCTTTAACTTGGCATTTGAAGTCTTTCTCAGGTTGGCTCCCTTCAAAACTTTACAAAGCCGTATTTTTTAACTCGTCTTCTCAGCATTCCTTTTGTTTCAATGTAATTCAACTACTTGTTGCTGTGTTAAGGGCCAAGCCTCAGTCCTGTTCTCCTATTGGTGTTTCCTGAAGTAGGATCTGTATACTATTATTGGTATGAATGATTGTTGTTAATGGCACAAGTAGAAATATTTTTATTTTGATAGTTACATATAGATTTTAATGTACATTGGAAGATGGTATCGCTAGCACATTAAATCTGTGATTTAATGAATATTATTATCATGAGTCTTACTATAACAGTGGATCAGTTTAAACCCAATATAAAGAAACATATTACATATGATATTACATACTACTAAGAGATGGCCGAAATTATGAAGGTGGTACATGGCAATACCATACTTTTAGTTTGGGAAATAAGGTGCTATTAGAGTGTTATTAAATAATACTTTTTATTATGGTAAAATTTCAGATATACCAAAAGTAGAAGGTACTTATACTTCAGCTTCAGCGATTATAAAGCGGATTGCTGAGACCTGCCCCCCCGGCTCACCAGTCTGTTCCAGCTTAATGAACTCCAAGAACCCGTAAGAATTTGGTGCCAAAAGACTGTTTCAAAAATGAAGGGCTTTGATACCCACCAAGGAATTTGAACTTCATTTGATAATGGGATGTCAGTGAAATTATTTGAATCGAGAAATAGTGCTATAGCAGGGTTACATTTCAATTTAGGAATGATTTACTCAACAAGTAATAAAGTGGTATCATAAGGTATAATAGCTGAAATGGTTTTTATAAATCTGGTTTTTATAATTTTAATAGTACTCATTATTAAGGACCACAGTTTCCCCCCCCCAATTTTATTGAGAAATAATTAACATATATCACTGTATAAGTTTAAGGCATACAGCATGATGGTTTGCTTTATGCAATTTGTGAAATGATTATCACAGTGGATTCAGCTGATATCCTTCATCTCACATAGATGCAGTGTGAACAAAAGGTTTCTCTTCTTGTTCTGAGAACTGTTAGGATCACTCCTAACAACTTGTATATACCGTACAGCAGTGTTAACTATAGTCATCATGTTGTATATTACATCCCTAGTATTTATTTATCTTATAACTGGAAATTTGTACTTTTTGACCAGCTTGCTCCAATTCCCCTTCCCTCCCACCCTCTGACACAGGCAACCACATGTCTGATCTCTTTTTCTATGAGTTTAGTTTTTTTTTTTTAAGATTCCACATGTAAATGAGATCATATGGTATTTGTCTTTGTCTTATTTCACTTATCATAATGTATTCAAGATTCATCCATGTTGTCGTAAATGGTAGGATATCTTCATTTTTATGGCTGAATAATATTCCAGTGTGTTTGTGTGTATATATATAAAACACAACTTTATCTGTTCATTCATAGATGGACACTTAGGTTGTTTCCATGTTTTGACCACTGTAAATAATGCTGCTGTGAGCATGAAGGTGCCCATATCTTTTTGAATTAGTGTTTTTATTTCCTTTGGATATAGTCCCCAAAGTGGGATTGCTGGATCATATGGTAGCAATTTTTTGAGGATCCTCCATACTGTTTTCCATGGTGGCAGCACCAATTTACAATCCAGCAACTGTGCACAAGGGTTCCCTTTCCTCCATATCCACACTAGCATTTATTATCTCTTGAAGGACTGGCTCTTGTTGCAATGCAGCTGTGGGTCCACTCAGATCTGAGCAGGGGAAATGTTCATTTCCTCTTCAGGATGGTGGACACAGTAGAGAAAACATTGGGGTGTGGAGTCAGGCAGCCTCAAGACTACCAGACTCCATATCCATACTACCTTTTTTCTAGTTATTTGGCATATAGGTAAGTCATTTTAAGTCTCTGAGCTTTTCTTTCATTTTCTAACCATGATGTTTCCTATACAGATCAAATAGTTAATTATATTAGTAATTATGACACCATTACAGAAGGGTTCTGCTCATTTTAGATACACTAACTTTGATTATCTGGCATTCTTTTACAATGACTTACCCGGCCCCTGACCCCCTCTCCCAACTTTTGACCCCAAGTCAATTATTTAACTTGGGTGGGTGAGGGGATAGGGATAATTGTAGAGATGTCTCATAATAAATGGAAGAAAGAATAAATAATGGTAATTTAAAACTTTTTCCTGCAAGCCTCTTGCTTCAAGAGAATCAGCAGACAATCCTCTGTTGGTTCCTATGATGCATCTTGATTGAGGGAGGGGATGGTGTGGGTGAAGCTCCTCCCTTCAGTTGGCAGAAATAAGAAAATACTGAAACGTATAGCAGTAATTCTCCTGGCAGGCTTGCCACAGAGAAGCAGTGGGATCTTGTTGGAAATAGTTATGCCTTTGGAAAGAGAGAATTTCCTCAATTAAAGGACATAAAGCATTAATGAGTATAAGCATTTGGTAGAGTCAGGAAATCAACTTCAGCTTGGAGAATCCCAAAAGACAGTTTGTTTTGTGGGGTAGGGAGTGATTTTCCAGGGCTGACATTTGGTAAGAGGAAACTTCTGATTTTGAGTTTTAAAGCTTCAAAGGACTAATTCAAAATAGAGAAGGGAAAATGATTTCCACAGGATTCCTGCTAAGATATTTGCATACTGTAGACCAGGCCTATTGACTGATGGGGTTTGAATATTCAGGCCTGTGCACTCTTTTCATTTCCACCACTGAGGAAAATTATTCCCTAAATCAGTTCTTATGGAATGGGATGAAACAAACATAGCCAGTTTGAACTTCCTGGGTTAAATCTTCATTATATTTTAAAGGGGGAGAGACTATAGTTAACAAGTAATTAAAAAATTCTTTTTCACCACATAAAAAAATAGCACAGAAAGGATTTGCCCAGATCTAAACTCAGTGAAGAGTTCTCTCTCCTGGTTATGTTTCATTGCCTTCTGTATGAGTGCCTCTGACGCTCACGTACAACACGTGGTAGGAATGATCTCAATGTAAACAACATTGCTGGGATAACCAACTGCCTGACTCATCAGACATTGTCTTAATTTAGGCCTGAAAGATCAAATCAGTTTTGCAGATTCTAGAATTCATAGAGCTAAATGAACTGGGACAACGAATGGGAATTAGACTTGATATATTTAGAAAAGCATAGTTTATCAGGACTTTGCACTTGTACAGATATGGTCCAATCTGCAATGCTGTCTTCCAGACCTTCCTGATTCTGGCTCCTGTGTCTCTGGGAAGATGCAGATCTCCCTGTTACCCTTTCAGGCCTTTCAGTGACTCCCTGTGAACCCCAGTAATTCAACTGAAGCTTTTTAATGTAGCCCAGTGATCCCCTCCACCCTCTCCCAAACCCGATTGCTTCTTAGCCTGCTTCCCATTGCTCCTTGCCTTGCACTTGACTCTCTAGGAGATTATATGACTGGTAGATCTGGGCGCATAACATGATATTAGACTCAGGCCTTGCCTCCTGCCTGAAGCACCCTTCTGTCATCCCTTTCTTTTACCTTTACTTGCCAACTCCCACTCATCGTCCAAGACAAAGCTGTCACTTTCTGCAAGAAGACTTCCCCCTCTTGTTATGCTCTTATGTGACCTTGGATATATTTCAACTGTTACTCTTAGTGTTGTATATTGAGATCACCTATTTATTTTCACCCCCCTCATCCTCCACCTGCTGAAATTAGATTGCAAATGCCTTGAGGGCAGGAGCCACACCTTATTCATCTTTTTTATTCCAGTATCTTGAATATGGAAGGTACATAGTAATTTTTGATGGATTTTCAAAGCTAAATCAGATCTTGTTCTAAGTGGCTCAGGCTCTTAGGAGGAGACAGGGAGTAAGGGAACAGGGACAACATGGGTCACAGTGATGTGTGCACAAGGGTCTGTGGATCATAGAGAATGGGCTCCTTCTCAGGGGAGCTGATATCTTCCTTGGTACAGTGACTTATCGCCAGCTTTTTAAAAAGAACTAAGGTATAACTGACACATATAACATCATGTTAGTTTCAGGTGTACAACATAGTGATTCGATATTTGTATATACTGCTAAATGATCATAAGAATATGTAGCTTTTCGGTGAGATTTTTATCATCGATGTTGGCTTATTTTGCTTTGTTTTGGTTTATTATTTATTTATTTATTTATTTTGTGCTTCTCTCTAACTTTCTATGAGGTTTTGGGATAAAGAGCTTCACTTCCTGAGCCTGTTTCCTCATTTGTAAAATTAGAGTAAGTTTGTAATTGATGAGTGAAGCCCTTTCTAGACACAATTTTGACAACTCTGCGCCTCTCCAGCAGCTGCAAAACAGAGAGATCCATGGAACCAGGAGGCTTATAGGAGAGGATATTAAATTGGGACTCTTTCTGTGTCCACTTTAGTTGCTGCTCGGGACTGATAACAGTATCATAGGGAATGACCACCTACTTGGAGCATGCTGAGGGCTGTGAACGTGGTTCTGTTACCTTTTGCTCAGCACTTACCTCAAGGTTATAAAAGATGTGCAAGATTTTTTGGAGAGAAATTGGAGACTAAGAGTGCCTTTGGCGAGGGTTGTGGCATGTTACTCTTGCTCCCACACGAGTGTGTGGACCTGGGTTCCTGTCCCTTAAGCCAAGTGTAGGGGCCTCCAAAGGCTGAGTCAATGTTTCCAAGAGGTTGGGAGACATAGGGTCTGGAGTTTGATGCCATCCTGTTTTAAAATACAGTGTATTAATAGAAAATGTGAGGAATAGGGAGGCCAACAGATCAAGAGACTCTTGTCATTGGAAAGATAGTTTATTCCTCACAGTTCCCAGGAAGAGGGGGCGAGGTATGCTATGGTGGGGTGTGAGAATGGGGATGGGGAAGCCCCGGGTCAGTGATGGGGCAGAGGGAGGAACCCTGGATATGAGCCTTTATTGTCGTTTCTGCAGAAGAGATGGGCAAGGCAGGAAGCAAATATAGGATTAGCCAGCTTGAATAATTTTCGTGGGCACTGGGCCTGTGGGCTGTCCCTCCTTGCCTAATGCATGGCTCTGGGGTGACTAGGGCACCTATGCAGGGGTCAGTTGTTTGCAGGCCAATAAAGGAGTTGGCTGGGGTGTGGGCTCTGGCCTGGCTGGTTTACATTTGAAAGGAGCCCTCACAGGTAGGTTGCTTACTGTTAATGCTAGGAGGGGCCAACCCTCAAGCATCAGCAAGTCTCAGATGTCAAAGCATCAGAAATACAGAAAATGAAAGGCTTGGTTAACATCCCTCCTGGGGAGGTCTGATGACCGGGGCTGAGGATGGATCTGCACTTGGTTGGAGACGAAAGGTGCAGCTATGGTGGGAATAGTGCCTATGTGCACAAACAGTGGGAAAGTGGGCAGGTTTTCAAAAGCCTAATATGAAGTCAAAGCAAAGGACTTTTCCCAGGATCATCTTGCAGGTATCCCTTTGGTAAAACCCGCTGGGGAGGCACAGAAACCCACAGAGGGGTTGCGTGCTAGTCATCCCATCCCGTGCCTGTGGAGGTGTTGTGGGTCAGCAGGAGGAGTGGTACGGCGCTCATCACAGGAGATACAAGGGGTCTCGAGAGAGCCTATTGAAGACCTCTGAAGGAGAGATGCTAAATGCCGCAGAGACAGCTGTCCTGTCAGTCTGACCCTCTTGCCGCTTTCCTCTCATCACATCCTCCTGTGCCTGATACTGGCGGGATGGGTAACAGCACGCAGCCGACTGGGGAGGCGGGTGGACAAGGGAATGCCCTCATGGCTGGGCCTGAGCTGCGGGGTGCGGTGGGAGGAGGGCAAGAAGTTTCCCACTGGACAGGAATTTGGCTGTAATATTAATCTGGTGTTGGGTGATCATTAGGCTCAGTTACATTTAAATTATCTCAGAGTGCTTGGGAAAGCTGTGGGATCTGCCTAAGATTTCATAGGGGGACAGAGAAAGGACTTGGTTATGGGGTGGTTTTGAAGAGGCAATGCGGAAAAGGATAAAGCTGCATTTTGGTTACGTCCAGTTGTGTTCAACCCATTCCGTAAATCTGTTACATGAGCAGAAAGAATTATGAGGGTCATTTTGGCAAAGTTTATTTAAGGCCCTCTGCGCCCAGAGCAGCATCTTAGGAATGGGGAGAATAGATATTAAGTAGTCAGGCTACCTGTCCTTAAAGTGTTACAGTTTGGTAGGAGGGAAAGAACAGGTTGGTCAATGCAGCAGCCTGCCCCGCACCCAGCTCCCTGCCATGGGTTTCTCCCCATTTCAGGCCCCCTTGGCCTGCTGTGAAAGCTGCGAGCGCCACGGTGCTGCCCTCCTGCCTGAAGCCCTGGGGACTCTCTGCGGTCCACGGCATGCTGTCGGGGTCCTGTGTACCTGGGCACACTGACTGGAACCAGGGCAAGAGACTTAGGCAGACGTACTGTGAAGCACTTTGATCTTGGGCCAGTCACTCAGCCATTCAGGCCCCAGCTTCCCCATCACCAAAAGGAGATAATAAACTACACCTCCAGCTTGTTGTGAGAATTCAGTGAGGTGTATGTTTGGAGCATCTTCCCAATGAAGTGCTTCCTGGATGCAAGCCCTTGTTATCATCTGTGTCAGCTGGGTCCTGGCCACCTCGCTGGCCTTCTCCCTCAGGTATTTGAAACCCTGGATAAGTTGCAAACGATTCTGGTCTGAAGAGTATCTTTCTGGTTAGATGCTTCCATGAAGGAAGAAATTTTAAAAAATGTATATTTACGTAACCTCAGGAGTAGTGGATGACATTCTTAATAAAATAGACTTAAGGAGTCCAGCTGGAAAGGTGGATGACTTTGTAGTAAGTTTATTTTTTGGTGGGGGGGAGGGTCTACTAGGGAGATTAAGTGCATCAGGCACATTTATATTTTGCAGAAGGGAGTGATTTAACTTTCCTTTGTACACAACGTCCATGAAGCTAACTATACCTGAGATTTATAACAGCTGATCAGTTTAGTGACATGGAAAGACACTTGAAAAAATTAAAAAGTGAAGATGTAGTTATTTATCATTCTTTCACCAGATGCTCTTTAACTGTCCCTGCCAATCGGACATATGAAAATTTCTTTTTCCCAGAGGTAATTCTGGGCCCTGGACACTGCTGCTTTGTTTTCTAGTGTGATTAATGAAAGTGTTGCCTCTCCAGCAGATTGCTGGGTCTTCAGGACAAGAACTGTCTCCTCTTCTTTTTTTTTTTTTTTTGATTATTTATGGTAATTCGGTCACTTAGTAATTACTCATTTCCTTTGTCTTGTAAGTGACTTTTGAACCATCATAAGTAGATTGAAATAACTTCATGGTATTTTTAGCGTTAATTCTTTTCCACACAATCTTTGAACATGACTGTATTTGAAAACGGGCAATCTATGTATGTATTAACCAGTACAGCCCATTCTCAAGTCCTGACATATAACAGGGAGTTCCCTGTTTCTTCTTAGCGTTATGGCCCATGTGAGACCTGATGGAAAGTGGGATCCGTCTTCAGATCCATCTTAGTGTTCGGATTCACACAGACTCTGAAGTTCAGAAGCGATACTTAATTTTAAATGCTAATGTGGAAACATGTGCCCACTGAGAATTCTACTCAGTTTATTTATAGAAAATAAATATTAATTTTGTTAAACTGAATGCATTTGAATTTATTTTCATCAAATTAGCACTACCTCGCTTAATAAAAGGCAAAGAGAAGCAAATGCTCCTTTGTCAGTGAGTTTTCTATTTCTCTCAGGGAGGCTTTTAATAGAAGCATTTGTGTGTGTGTGATATATATGTCTATGATATATACACATATCATAGACATATATATACATGTTGGGGGGTATCAGTTTACATTGTCAACTGCAATGAGAGCTCTTATTTAAACGTTCTTTTTGGCTGATTTTCAGTCCGTTATCTGAGTAGGCAACCACTTGATGGGACAGTTTGTCAAATACAAAACAATGGAAGGCCAAGGTCTAGCTGATGAGGTTGCTAAAGGTAGGACAAGCCACGTTTAGGTTCAGACCATTCATTACTTACATGTACAACAAAAGGAACAACAGGTCCCCAGCAGCCTGTGGCCCTTGTCCCACACACCAGAAAGGACAACACGGAGAAAGGGGCTTGGCCAGTGTAACACGTTTGTGGGTTCTCCTTTGTTTAGGAGCCAATGCTCAACTGCAGCTAAGTGGATTTCTAGCCTGCATTTCACTTTGAGGGAGGAGGGAGGTGAGCAGGTAATGGGCTTGGAGCAGGTCCTCAGAGGCCTCTCATTTTCTGGGAGAGTCCTGAGATATTCTGCAAAGACTCAAATGGGCCACACTTCAAGCCTCTGCCTATGGGGTGTAAATAGGTACTTGGACGGGGGCCAGGGCCCCATGGTGGAACTGTTCCCCTATGCTGTCCTTTTGAAGTAACTGCCCTCTGGGAGGGTCAGGTGAGAAACCCCGGCAGGGATTCTTTAGTGCCATTTTGAAGTTCTGGCTTGTTGTGTTTGCCCAGTTTTCACAGAGCTGCTTGGAATCCACAGTGAGGTTTTCTTACCGGCAGATCTGTTACTGGCTAGCAGAGTTCAGGTCCCTTATACCTGACCTCAGGAGGACACCCAGTCACCAAGAAAGCAGAACACTTCCTGAGCGCTTTGCCACAGACTTGGCTTCACTGGCTTTTCACTGGTAGGTGTGACCTGGTGGTTAACAGCCCAGACTCTGCAGTTGGGCAGTTCTGCTTTCTAGCAAGGTAAACTTGAGCAAGTTGTCTAACCTCTGTGGGTCTCCATTTCCTCCTCTGTAGAATGGGGATAATAGCATGAGAAACTTGTATGAAGTAGGACATGCTTAGAATAGTGTGTGTCTCGCGGTGAGCGCCCAATAAAGGTGGCTCTATATGTTATTGAGAACATGCTGTAGTGCTAAGTTTCCCACTGAGCACTTGGGATAGGGGAGAAAGACACGGAAAAAATATACCAAGCTATGTTAATTTGCCATATAGCTGAGTTAACTGAGCATGGACAGTCCAAAAGAAGTCAATTAATGAACACTGACAGTGGTTATAGGATGGTCTTTGGAAAGGAGAGATCAATGGTCATAGGATTCATCTTTTGGTTGGACTGTACTTAATTATAACTCTGAATTGGCCCGGTGACTTGCGGCTACAGGTGGAAAGCTGCAGATGACTTGGTAAAGGCCACCGCCAGAATGCTGGCCACCACCGTAAAAGCACTTTATATAATGGCCTTGGCCAGGGACCATCCACATGCCTTCCTTTCTTTTTCGCAGTCCAGCCTGGGGAATGCCTGTAGACTGATTTAGTCATTTTAACTGAAACAACAGGTCAGTTCACATCCTCTGGGATGTTTGCTGAGGACATTAAACCCAGGTGTGTGGGGATAGAGGGTGAACGCACAGCCATTTTCCAATTAGAAGCCCCTTGGTTGCCTGAAACCCAATCACATGGAGTGAACCAGACGCTCCTGTCTGGAGCTCTGTATTCAACCCAGGATCCAACTCTCAGTGGAAAATTAAAAACAAAGTCATTATTATATATTAGATTTATTAAAAATGCAACTATTACCAAGAGCCTGTGGGCATGTGTGGAAAATGCTGTAATTAAATTAAATTAAATTAAATCCAGCAGCTAGAAGTAACATTTTCCACTAAGGAGGAGGAGGAGAAAGAAAGAAAAAAAATAAGCCCCTAAGAGAACTCCAAACCCAAAAAGTGCAAGAAGTGGGCCAGGATTCTTCTAGGAGAAGGAAGATGTTATAACTGTTATTATTATTATTATTGCTACCCTGAGATAATGGAAAACTAATATGTAAATTTGGAACAAGCCTGGAACTTTCCAGGCACTGGGAAATGATGTTTATTTGGAAGAAAGTGAATAACATTAAAGCCAGAATGGAACAGCTACTATTATAGAGAGAACGTTTATTTGTAGTGATTATCCAGAGTAATTATTCAAATAGTAACTATTGGATCAGTGGGAAAGCAATGCTCTTTCAATGTTGCCAAGCTCAAGGGAGGGTAAAATTGTCTTCTGGCAGAGTCAACTGTCATGCTTTATTTCTGGAAGAATTAGGGTAGTGTTAAGATGATAGGTGATGGGAAAGACCAGAGCTTTAGTTCCGTCTTAAGAAAGTCTGTTTCTCTCTTCCATCCACATGGGATGAGGACGGTTGAGAAAAGAAGGCAGAGAATTAGTGGGGTGAGCCCTGTGTGTATCTATGTTTAGTTTTCCCTTTTTTGAGATATGTTGCTACAAAGAGATTGTATGGTTTCCAAAAAGGCCTGTAGGCACAGTCCCACATCCCTTAGGACTAGAAGCGCAGAAGGATTTTCTGGGTGCCGAAGGCTTTTCTAATTATGTCCCTGGAATAGAATCTGTATTTCCTGCTTTGCTGGCTTCTTCAGCAAAATCAACATTGGCCTCAACTGTGCTGCTTTTTCTGAAATTAGGACAGTTCTGCGGCATTTTTAACAAATGAAGTGGTCTGGGCAGCTTGAGTGTGAGGTCAGAGTACAGTCAGTACTCTGGGGGTGGAAGCTCCCTGAAATGCATGGTCAAAGGGATCCCCTGGCAGCGGCCACTGGAGAAATTACTGTTTTTGAGGCTGGTGGTTATGCGCTGTTTGGCGATGAGAAGTTTTCCATTAGTTTTGTATCAGGAACTTTTGTTTTGGTCCCATATCTGAGAAATGTGTTATCCTTCTTAATTCCACCGAGGATGTGTGTTTGCTCCCAACTGACTTGTCTGATTTGGTCGACCTTCCTGATCAATTTGAACATCAGATTTGATTGATGTATACGTGGCCAGATAGTCTAATTTACAGCAGTCAAAATGATTGAACCAAGTCCTTGAAGGTAATTCCAGATCATTACCAGGCCACTAGGGGATTGTAAGTGAAAGCTTTGGGGCTTGGAAAAAAATCCTACCTCTCAACCTGGAGTTCTTGGGGCATTGTGAACAAGGGCTAGGTTCACTTTGCTCAGGGTGAAGTCCGTGAAGACTTTTAATGATTTCAGGATGTTTTTCATGGCAAGCTCGTGAATTGCAGTTCTAAAGCTCTTAAAGCCAGAGGCGGTGGGGAGTTCTGGCATCTGGGCTGCGACCCTGTGGTCAGTGAGGCTCTTCACCTCTGCAGCAGCCTACGTTTGTCTGTGGCTGTGACTAAAGACTTCCTCAGTTTGCATAAAAGGGGCTCACTCATCCCCTCAACACTCTATGGGAAGGAATGGAGGGATCAGGGGCTTATTGAACATACCATAATTTAAAGGAACACACTGTACCCCTCTTACATGCACAGAACTCCAGGGCCAAATGCCGCCACGTGAGTTAGGTCTGTTTTCATTCTGTGCAGTTTTTCAGTATTATTGTGGGGTGAGGTCACCTGGCTGGCCACCTTGGTCCAAGCCCTGTTTGCACGGCGAGTCTGTAGTTTTTTTCCTTTAATCCTTGCAAAGCAGCAGAATTTATACTGGTGTGTGAAGAGAATCTGATACTTATAATCATTTTTATCTGCTTGGGTCAGATCTGTGAAACCACTCAAAAAGACAGCAAGCCATTCAACCTGCCACGTAGGACAGGGAGAAGAACTGGTTTTACTTCTGCAGAAAATCACATCATCTGCCAGTTGAGACTTTGTATAATTTCTGATGATTCTCAGAGGTTTCTTTGTAGAATGTTCCGTTTCCACAAAAATGTAGGAAAGGTAAGACGATAATATCAGAAAAATAACTCACTATCCTTTAAAATATTTTTCTACCTATGTTTTGATTTCCAACAACAGAAATTATGAGGAAATCCATGGGCATGTGGCTTGATGGCCTTGTGTGTTTGATTTGCTCTCTGATGCTCTCATGAAGTCCAATGGCCAGAAACCAACTGGAGAGACAGATGTGGATGCGTAGGAGAAAGAGAGGGGAATAGTCTCTAATATTCCATGCCGTTTCTAAGGATATGTACAATTTACAAAAAATTCTGTTCAGGCTTTTGGATTGTGGCTTCTCCATTCTACTGCTCTATATAGCATATCTGATTTCAGTAAATATTACAAACTAATCTTCATCCTAAACATGGTTCATGTGAAATGGTTTTGATGGGATAGAAAGCAGAGCTGATCTATGCAAGCAGGAGATTAGTCTAGGAAATTTATGTATTTCCTTTGTTTAGGCCATTTGTCAACAGGAGTGCACATAGCTTGGACCATGGCCTCTTGTTTTGTTTCTTAATCCTGTTAAAGAGAAACAGCATATGGTTAAGAGCATGGGCTTCAATCTACAGGTCTAGACTTCAGTCCCAAATCTTCATTTATTAGTTGTTTGATTCTGAGTATGTTGTTCAACCTTTTTCTTAGTCTTAGTTTCCTTATCTTCTAACTGAGGATAATACATAACTGTACCCACTTCATAGGTAGTTGCAAGGATGAAATGAGATGATGGATCAGAAGTGTTTTCAGTTTTTTGACCATACTCTGCAGTAGGAAATACATTTTTCACATTTCTTAATCGGTATACCTAGATGTACACACAGAGAGAAACACATAACTTTTACAAAAAGTTGCCCTTACTATGTGTAATACGCTATGACATTTTCTGTTCTATTTTATTTCATATTTTAAAAATTCTGACCATGACCCATTAAATTAATTTTGCAGCCCATCACTGGCTCATGATCCATAGTTTGAAAAACACAGATCTAGCACTAGGCACAGCGACTGACACGCAGTCATTGCTCTGTAAGGAATAAACACTGTACTCAGGAGAGAATGAAGTCATGTCATAGGTTTACTGAGGCATAATTCTCTGGCCAGAGGAAGTTGTAATAAAATGCTAAAAGTTTCTTAATAAGAGTTGCATGAAGGCTGCAAATATGATAAAAGCACTTTCTTTTCTTCTTCTTCCTTCTGATTAAAACACAAAATTGAAAAAAGAGGCGAGATGTTGGAAAAAACAAAAAAAAATCATTCTCTTCCTTAATATACTTTAATTAAAATTTCTTAACCTAATGTTTGATTCCACAAAGGTTTAAGTTGACAATTTTTTGTTAATAAATACTTAAAGGGAGAAAACACCAAAGATGTTGTTTATATGTAGTTAATGGACATTTAATTAAAAGCAGAAAACAGGCTTGCTGAGTTTCTATCCTTTAGATGGTGGTAGAACTTCATTTTCTCTTCTTTTTCCTTCTTTAGAAACAAGTAGAAAATCAAGTCAGGGTAAAGATGATAAAGGACTATTTGCCATGCTAGTTTTTCTATTGCTACCATAGTTCATTGCCACAAATGTAGATGCTTAAAACAACACAAATTTATTATCTCGCAGTTTCCATAGGTCAGAAGTCTGGGCACATCATGGTTTGATTAGCTCCTTTGCTCTGAGTATCACAAGGCTGAAATTAATGTGTTGTCAGGGCTGCTGTTCCTTTTTTGGAGGCTTTCATGATGATTCCACTTCCAAGTTCATTCAGGCTGTTGGCCCATCTCAGTTCCTTGTAGCTGTAGGACTAAGGTCCCCATTGCCTAGCTGGCTGTCAGCCAGGGGCCAGACTTCCCTGGAGGGGGTCTGTGTTCCTCCTCATGCTTTCCATGTGGCTAAACAGTGGGTTGAATCCCTCACCCTTCAATCTCTCTGACTTCTCCTCTGCCACATCACATCCCAGCTGAAGAAATTTCTCTGGTTTAAGGGCTCAGGGAATTAAATTGGGCCCCCCCAGATAATTCAGGATAATATCCCTATGTTAAGATCCGTAACCTTAACTGTACTGCAAAGTCTCTTGCCACGTATTGTAACATGTTCACAGGATCCGGGAGTGAGGGCGTGGACATCTTTGGTGGGGGTGTGTGTGTGGAGAGGCATTATTCAGCCTACCACACATAGTTTGGAAATTATTTTCTCTTTACAGAAGAACTTGATATTGTTAGATTTTTTTTTTACCCATGGCTCTTAAACACTTAGAGTTAATACTTAAATACTGAATAAATATGAAAATTATAGAATTTTAGAGGTAGACAGCATCTTACTATTCATGAGGTTCAATCTCCTCATTTCACAGATGAAGAAACCAAATGGAATCACTTGTTGAGTCTCACAGGGGGTTGGTGGGAGGACACGGGGCACCTCCCACGTCTCTCCACTTCTTCATGGGTCAGGTACTCAGAAGTGTTGATGGATTGTGTTTCTGGGATGGTGGAGCTTGGGGAAGAAATAAATGAAAAGTTCCAGCAATGGCCAGGCCAGGTGTTTGTCTTTCCACCCTCCAGATCTGACTTCTAGGGAGAATTTGCAAAATGGAATTCTGGCAGGTATTTGTTTAAGAGTTATTTAATACCATCTCTGAACAGTAGGTATGTTTAAAAGCCTTGATTCCTAAAAATACCAGAGATACATAAAAATTTTCTCATCCAGATATTTTAGACAAAAAAAAGAGAGCATTTTGTTTTTCTTTATCTTGAGATAGAGTAAATATCATTGTTGCTGAGGTTAATAAAGCCTAAGAGAATGAGGAATAAAAGGAATGAATAAGGATGAAAATCAAGCTTAAAACAGTCAATTCCAGGGAGGCTCACATGAAATTCTCACTGCTGTATCTTTGCTGTCTCAGGCTAAGATGAACAGATAAGACCGGTAGTGGTTTATTCTTTGTTAATATCAATAGAAGCTGGAAAGAGGTTCTGTCTGTCTATCATCTATCTATCTATCATCTATCTATCTATCTATCTATCTATCTATCTATCCATCCATCTATCTACTAATCTTTCATTCTCATTTCACTCAATCCACACTGATCAAAGGCCTGTTATGTGCCTGGTACTATGCTAGTGGCTGGGATACATTGAGATATAAGACATGAACTCCATCTTTAAGGAGCTCACAGTTTAGTTGGGGAGGACAGATATAGGAAGAGATGTGATATCATGTCCCAGAATTGTGACTAAAACCCCAGCCTGAAGGTAAGAGCTTCAAGGAACCTTAATTTTTTAAGAAGAGGCATAGGAGATCCAGACACCTTCCACCAGGGTTTACTGGGAGAGGGTAGTACTTTCTGGCCACCACCTGCCACCACACCACCAAAGGATGAAAGATGAAAGGATGAGAAGGGTTATGGTGGCAGTTTACATAAGAAATCTAGAGATACAGAGAATTTTTAGTCACTAGCCTTGCAGGAAGTTCAGTGTTCATGGTAAGAGGGGATTGCCAACACAGTGTTGCATTTCCTTTCCCAGCATCAAATGAAGGACCCCGCAGACAATCATTTGTAAAGCCTGGGCTTACCTGCTTCAAGGCAGGGAGACTTGCAGGAAGACGGCCAGACAATCTCATAACCTCGGCACCAGACTTTCTGATCTCCCTAAGAAAGGGAAAAGAATTGGAAGGAAATTGCAGGGCTCAGAAAAGGAGGCAGCAACAGTGGCAAGTTCTGTACAAACACAGTTAGCCTGGGAGGGGCTGTGAGTCTCTAATAGATTGAGTTTACCCTGCAGAAGACGGCTGGCTTTGAGTCCTTCTGTTAGTACTCCACAGGATGGACCACTAGTGACAGAAATAGAGAGGATAGAAGAGCTGGAGCTAGAGTAGGACTTCCCACATCAGTAAACCATGTAATGAGTTGGTGCCTATGGTATTTTCCAGTCAACATACCTACAAGCTCACAAAAGAGTCAGCTTTGGCCATCTGCCCCATAGGCTTAGCCTTACTGCTAGAGAGAGGATTGCAGTGACTCCAGTGAAGTAAGGAAATGTTTGTCCTCCATCAATACCCCTCTCATCACCCTTCCCTGTTCCCATCTTCAAAGGTTCTGGAATCTGAGGATGGACATGGTATGGCAATGAAGGAATGTCTTCCTTTCAACTCCAAGTCCCTCAAGCCATAGGTCTGACTTGCAATGAGGGACAGAGAAAGTTTTCAATCAGATATGAGTCCAGACTTGTTAACAGGATGGGACTGTGTTTTAATAACTGCAAATAACTGGAAAGTTATGGGACCTGCCCAAAATGCTGATGGATTTACTGTTGAGCAGGGAAGGGAGATTTGACAGAATGTGAATGAAGACAATGATTAAAATTTTTTTTGTTTGTTCCTCACTGATTTGAAATTACAATTTCTCACTACACTGGTTACAAAATAAATTTCAAAACAGAGTGACTGATCCTATAATGGTGGCAAATACAACTATTTTTCCTTTCTTGCACAATGTTTTGTTTTTCCTACACTTAATAAAATTGTCACGTTTTTTGGTTTGCTGAGGTTTCTATTTACATATCATCAATTCAACCCCAATACGAACAACCATGTTCCTTAATTGTCAAAACCTCTATTATGTTGAAATACATAAGGTGTTCTATCAGATTCATTTGCTAAAAAAGTATTTTTTAGAGTCCTTTCTAACCAGCTCCAATTTGAACTGGTTGCTCTCTGGGTCTGCCACAGAGCTGTCTCCATATGATCTCCTAAGCACATTTTATAGGGAATTCCTCTTGTGATAGGTCTCCCCATTTCTTGGATTCCACATCTTATTTTTCTTAATTTACTTCCTTGTTTTGATGGAGCACTTTCTCCAGCAACTTCTGAAAAAGATTGCATGGACATCAATTTTTGGGGCCTTGCATATGAAAAATGTTTTTAATTTATCTGTGATAGTTTGCTTGCCAAATAGCTGCAATAATTCCTCACCCCATATTCATGCCCTTAATTAGTCCCCAACCATTCTGACTGTGGGCTTTGGTTAATGGGCCAACATCAAACATGAAGCAGGCAGAAATGGGAAATGCTTGCATGTTAGTTGTGTCCTCTCGTCGTGCTTTTTGGAACCCTGAAACTACTGTGCGAATAAGATGGCCTAGTTTTCTGGAGGATTATTGACTATGCAGAGCACAGACAAGCTGTATCAGCTGAGGTCTCCTCTTCCACTCTAGATTAACCAGCGTGCAATTTGTGTATGAGACCATTCTGGATTATATAGCTCCTGGTAAACTGACACTGACTGCAAAGATTCACACAGAATTCACAGATTTGCACAGCCCACACAAGAAGAAACACTGCTGACCTACAGAACCATAATAAATAATAAAAGTTTCACTTCATTTAAGTGAATAAACTTTGGAGTGATTTGTTACATAGCAAGAGTTAACTGATACTCTATCATGACACTTAATTGATAGTTTAGCTGGGTAGAGAATTTTGTATTGAAAATCATTTTTCTTTAGAAGTTTAAAGGCATTGCTCCATTGTCTTCCAGTGTTGCTGTGGAAAGCCTTAAGTCATACCATTCCTGTTTTTTTTTTTTTTGGCATGAACTTATTCTTTCCCTTTGAAAGCCTTAAGATTATTCTTCTACCTCTAGTGTCTTGAAATTTCACAATGGTGCACTTGGCCTGGGTATTTTTTCATCTACTGTGCTGGGCACTTGTTGAAAGTGGGAAGTTTTGATCTGAATTTTGCATCTCCTTGTTCTGGGTTTTATTTTTTTTTTGTGTGTGAATTATTTAGTTAAAGATTTCTACCCAGCTATTTCCTGTGTTTTCTCTGAATTTTCCTGTTTATGTAGTGAATTCCTTGGATTGCTTCTCAACTTTTCTTATGTGTTCTTTCCACTTTTCCACTGCTTTGTATTTTTGCTCTGTTTTCTAGAAGATTTTCTCAAATTTCTTTTCCCACACTTTTGATGAATTTATAATTTTTTAATCATGTTTTTAACTTCTAAGGGCTCTTTCTTCTCTGGTGATTCTCTTTTTAAAGAGCATTGTTTTTGTTTCACAGATAAAATGTCTCTGAGAATATTAATAATAGTTTCTGGAGTTATTATTTCTTTACGTAGTTTCTGTTTCCTTGAAATTGTTCTCTATTGGCTGGTCGTGGTTATTGACTAGAATGAAGCTGTGGAATTTGTCCATGATTTGGAACTGGGAGAGATTTGATTGGATTGGATCACAGAAGATTCCAAGTAATCTTGACCAGTTGAAGTAGGATGAATTTGGCAATGAAATGTAACAAGTTTGAATGTAAATGTAAGGTTGGGTCAAGTATAATATGGGAGAAGTGTGGGTTAGATGTAGGATATATGGAAATGATTTAGATGTTTTACTTGATAGTTGATTTAATTGATAGGGAGTTTGTTGCACTCCCTTCAGTGTGCCGGTGGGTTTAAAAAAGTGAATGAATTCTTAATGTTTCATCAACAATGGCATAATGTTTAGAATGAGAGAGGTGATTGACTTACTTTGTGTTGTGAAGTCATATTTCAGAAATAATAATAATGGCTACAATTTGTTGAACGATTTCATTGTGCTTGGCACTTCACACATATTAACTCACTTAATCCACACTTTCTGATGAGAAGAAGAAGACAAAGAAAAGTATAAGTTCCCGTCCAAGGTTACACAAACAGTATGTTGTCCAGGTCATGCAAATTCTAACTAGAAGAGGTAGATTTGAATCCAGGTAGTATGGCTCCAGAATGTGTGCTCTTGACCACTGTGCAGCACTGCCTCTCTCATTATTGTATTCAGACACTTAGAAGAGATGTGGGCAGAAGAGAATACTCCAGAGGGTGAGAGCATTTAAAGCCAAGCTAGACAGGGATTAGTTGAAGGGACTGTGGAAGCTAGAAGACTCACAGGAAATTGATAAATACCTCTAAATATTTGAAAGACTATTAAGAGGAAGAGGAATTTGATTTTTCTTTCTGACTCCAAGGCTAAAACTAGGACCAATGATGAGCAACTATACTGGGGGAATATTTTAGCCAAGTATGCAGAAGACCTCTGTAATGACCAGGTTTTCAAAGACTGCTTGACCTGCCCTGAAAAGAACCCATTCCTTGGCATTACAAGTATTTAAGGAGCAGGAATGCTAGCAGTAGGATTCAAACTTCAGTCAGGGAGTTGGATTAGATGAGTGGAACCAGAGTCAGGAAATCTTCAAGGCTTCTCCGAGGAGTGGTATTTGATATTTAAGAAAGAGTGGCAGTGGGCATGGAGGACCACCACTGAGTAAAGCTGGGAGGAAAGCAGGACAGGTGATTTCCGTGCTATGTAAGTCCCACAGTAAACCTCGGTGATGGTTTAAAATCTTTAGATGCTGGGATTCTATTTATTAGAAAACAGCCTATTTTGAGAAGCAGCCCTTAATTTCCTAGATTTTGGAAAGGAAGGCCACCTGAAAAGGTCATTTTAGTCATTCTGGTTGCAAGTACATCAATGTCCAAACTAGTGGAAACACTGCAAAATGTTTCTCCCCCACTTCAACCACCGCCTCTCCTTTTGATAGCCTCAAAGGGAAGCATCATAGAATTTTAGGCATATAAGCATTTAGGGTTGAATGGACAGTTTGCTTAGTGTGACTCTCTTTGCAGATGAGGGGAGTGACAACGATGATATGACTCTCCCAAGGTGACACTGCTGGTTTGTGGCAGAGCAGGAACTGAAACCCTGACCCCTAGATTTTAAGTTCAATTTTCTTTGCAACATACCACTTGATCATTAATACTCCCTTTGGGAATTTCTTCCTTGCCTCTAACAAATTCATCGCTGTGAACTTTAATCCTTGTTTCCTACCATCTCTACTAAGAGCAATGTGTGTTGCCCATTTTTCCTAGCAAAAAAAGTCCGTTGTCTTATATAATGAAATGCTTTCTCTTAGCTTTATGTGGTATTTTGCTCTGGGGATGGGATGAAGCCCACTTCACTTTTGCACTCATCTGAAGCTAGCAAGAATTCTGAAGAATAAAGGGCAAAAATAATAGTTACTGCTGTTTGCAGCCATTGCCCAAATACTTGTTTGAAAGCAAGGATGAGGTCTGGTTCTCATACACCTGTAGAGTTCATGCACTTGTCCTTTCTCAGGGGAGAGGCTGTTGTCTATATAATAACTGACTGAAAGTATTGTCCCTACCCAGCAAGACTGTAGCCAGGTGGACAAGTCATTGAGGTCCAGATCTTAAAGTAGTAGCTTTGTTTAGGGCAATCCATTCCCCACTGCTCTTTTAGTTTCCATAATCTACATTGACATTCAATTCCCATGAACTGGGCTTTCTAAACATGCATGCACTACCTCTTTGTGTCTAAATACAATTTGATACACCCACGCTTCCTCCCACCTTGTTATTCTGTTAGTGTTCACGGTGATGTATGCAGAAAGCACAGGCAGCTCTAACTCTTACTTGACCACAGGAGGGCAGGAGAGGCTAAAGAATGAAAAGAAGGCCAGGCCTGAAAACAGTCTCTTTGTTTGCTAAGAGGCCAAATCATTGAATGATGAGCAAAAGCTGGTGAATTTTAAGAACAATAGAGGAGCGTTATGCATTAAGTGGCCAGCTTGCTAGCTTGACCGTCCATAGTAAAGTAGAGGACTTCTGGGTTCACGGTTTACAAGCTGTGATCTTTGGCAAGATAGTTAACCCTTCTGAGTCTCAGTTTTCTCCTCTGTGAAAATGGGCCTGGTACTGCCCATCACCAAGGTTTACTGTGGGACTTGCATAGATGGAAATCACCTGCCCTGCTTTATCTTCCAGCTTTACTCAGTGGTGGTCCTCCATGCCCACTGCCACCCTTTCTTCAAGGTCAAATTTCACTCCTCTGAGCAGCCTTCCAGATTCCCTGATCCTGGTTCCACTCTGCGCCTACCCTTCTGATAGTCCTGCTCACATTGGGTTCTAATGATTTGTTTCCAAGTGTGTTACGGTCATTTGACTAGATCTCTTTGAGGTAGTTACTATGTATCTTCATTAACCTGGCATTCAAGGACTGGAGGAATTTTAAGCATCTCTCTCCCTTTATTCAACTGTACAGCTAAGCACCAGGCTAAGCCTTAGGGAGCATTTGGTACCTGCTGGCACTGGTTTAGAGATTAAATAAGGTTTTGGTTAAGATTACTAGCAGTGAAAGGGTCTGCCTAAAAACCATGTGATTAACAGCTGCACCTTCCATACTAGGCAAATGCTAGCATAATGTTAGAGAAGGGAAGATGTTCCTTGTTTGGCACAAGTTGGAGTTCAAACAATTCTTGGCTGTAAACATTAAAACAAGACATTGAAGAAGAAATATAGAACATATGCACAGGGAGGATCATTTATCATTTAATTGGGAAGAGGTGGGTGAAAGAGATTTCAAAGGTTTTATTATAAAAATATTCAGAAAGGTCAGAGAAGAATGGAACCATGCTATCCTACTCAGGCTAAGTGAAGGATGGTGGGTGTCAGGAGCTGGGTTTTGGGGTCAGAATGAGCCAACTTCTTCACTTACCTACATAGGAGGACAGGCCACGTACTTTCCCTCTCTGAGCTCTAGATCTCTATTTGAAAAATAAAGGGTTGCTGTGAATATTAAATTAAAGGAGACTGTGTCAAAGGTTAAAGGCCATACCTGGCCCATGAGGAGGCTCAGGGAACGGCAGCTTTCATTATGATTGTGATCATCTTTCTGTTTTGTGTTTGAGTTCATCTTGTTCAAGTTCAGAAATTTCCCACAGTGAGGACAGGCCTAGAGGAGGTGCCTGGAGATCCTTTCCTGGAATGGAGGTAGCTTTTCCAGGGAAACAGCCATGCTTATTTAGCTTGAGCACGAAACAATGCCTCTCCGAGAGCCCTAGTCCAGCAGCTGAGACTGAGAGTGAGAACAGATGCTCAGGGAGCGGGGCTGGTGGCCTTCTTGGGACCAAGGTCTGGTGCTGCCCTCCTCACCTTCTGACTTTTGTTAAAAACTCATTAAACGTCTACCATCCATCAATTTATCTGAGCAAGTTAGCTCTTATTTAAAATTTCATCATGAGAGGTGGCAGAGTCCCATCAGCTGTTTTGCTGGTTCATTGATGATCCACTGGGCCAAGGGAAACAAAGGCAGGATAGAATTTCAGATTTAAGCACAGATTTTAATCACCCACCACATACAGATATGTGACAAATAAGCCAGCTTTTAGAAATAACGATTATCACCGATGTATTGTGTGTCTGAGTCTTTACAAGAATCTCTGCTGGAAGGATATGAATTCAGGGCCTGAAGTTTAAATACAGCTTCAGAGCACTTATCCCCCATCCCTCTGTGTGGCTGACAGGCCCTTAAGGTGCTCAGTGGCTTTCCAGGCAGGAGTGGGCACCTGGGAGAGGTGTTGTGGTTTTCATGCCCCCTGTAGGCTTCTTAGTATGGGTGTGGGCCATGTGGGGGTCAGGCCTTCCAGGCTGAAATTCCCAGACCATTGGGAGCCATGGGGCAGCGGCCATTGGTTATTCTGGTTATTCTGCAGGAGACAGCATTGGCCTTTTCATTGGATGTTCCAGCCCATGGTGCAGCTAGGTGTGATGCTTTCCTCCCCAGCAGAGGGCTGGCTTTCCCTTGGCTAGAAGCTCTTGCACAGAGGAGGCTAAAAATTCCCCTTGGAGAAGATCGATTTAGCTGCCAGGCTGAGGAATCCACCTAAGGCTGGACAAGACGGTGTCCCCAGAGAGTAACAGGAGGGGGAGGACTGCATGGAGGAGGGAGACCTGGGCACTCGCAAAGTTAACTTCTTCATGTTCGCTCAGGAGGCTTGAGTTTAAATTTATCACTGCATGATGTATTTGCACCAAGTGAAGGCCAAAGGCCATCGCAGGAAGCTGTATATAGGAAGGCTTTGTAATCACCGGAATAAAGGGTCCGAGGTATTGAGTCACCACACAGCACCTGGTAGTGCAGTCTTGAGATATCAAAAGAACCCGTACTTAAAGTTCCTTCGTGACAGCATTTCAGCAAAATGACATTGTTAGGCACATTACATTAATGTAACTGATTTGAATTTCATTGTTTTTTAGTTTGGTTTACATTTAAACTTCAAAGTTTATCTTAGTGTTGATATCAATTTTTGTACATATTTGATAGGGCATAATAAAAATAATTTGTCAACCCAGGACACTTCAAGTTTTTTTCTTTGAGTTCATACACTGTTGTGTCTCAGAAACACTGGATTAAAAGAGATTTAAGGGTGTTTTTCTACATTAGGGTTCAATTAGGGAAGCAGAACTGCTATGAGTGAGATGAAATAGGGGTGTATTATAGGGTTCTGACTCATAACTGTAGGAGCTGTTGCCTCTGTGTCTGGCCTGATGGCAAACCTGAAGTTCCTATAGCTCAGCAGAGCTTGACGTTGGGGATAAAAGCTGGGCATGAAACAACACAGAAGAACAAGAGCATTTAAATGCTGCTCACAAGGAAAAGCCAGAACCCATAGCTGTCTCCTTCTTAACTTGTGGAAGGAGCTGGACTCTTCACCATAGGGCAGCCTACAGGACATGCAGAAGCTGGAGCTGGAGATCTGGTGGGAGCTGGGAGGGCTGCGGGCTTGGCCATTGCCCCATGGCAGCAAGATGAGGTGGCAGATCTGCTACAGTGGTGCCTGGTACCTACACCAATCTTCAGATCGTAGTGGCCACTATTTTACTTCTGAATCTCAGGCAAATTTCTCTTGAGCTCAGCCGTAACCTGCACCCTATAAAGCAGGGAATTCTGGGAAACTTAGTTTTATACTAGCTAATGAATAAAGCACAAAGCCATTATGATGATTAATTGCAGAAAATCCAGCGATGAACATTTAAGCAGAATCTACTACATTGTGTATTTAATGAATTGTTACTATTATTTTAAAATTATGTTTTTTATTGAGGTACAATTGACATACAACATTCTATGAGTTTCAGGTGTACAAAAAATGATTTGCCAAAGGATAACATTTAATTAATATCTGTCACCTATATAGAGAATATTTTTTCTTGTGATGAGAGCTTTTAAGATTTATTGTTATAGAAACTTTCAAATGTGCAATATGGTATTATTAGCTATAGTCATTATGAGGTAAATTATAACCCCATGATTTACTTATTTTTGAACTGGGAGTTTGTATCTTTTGACTAAAGTACAACCTTCAACTTCCACTTTTGCCTAATCTGTATCTATCAACTTGGGGTTTCTTTTTTTGAGTCTGCATATAAGTAAGATCATATGGCATTTATCTGACTTATTTCATTTAGCATGATGTCCTCAAGGTCCACCCATGTCACAAATGGCAATATTTCATTCTTTTTGTGGCTGAGTAATATTCCATTGTATATATACACCACATTTTCTTTATCCATTCATCTGCCAATGGACACTTAGGTTGTTTCCATATATTCACTACTGCAACAAATATTTTGATAAACATAGTGGTGGGCATTATCCTTTAGAGTTAGTGTTTTTGCTTTCTCTGAATAAATACCCTATAGTGGAATTACTGAACTGTAAGGTATTTCTATTTAAAAATTTTTGAGGAACCTCCATACTGTTTTCCTTAGTGGCCGCACCAATTTATATTCCAACCAACAGCATAGGAGGGTTCCATTTTCTCCACATCCTTGCCAACAGTTTTTATTTTTTGTGTTTTGATAATAGCCATTCTAGCGGGTATGAGGTGATGTCCCATCGTGGTTTTGTTTTGCATTTACCTGTTGGTTAGTGATGTTCTGTATCTTCTCATGTACTTGTTGTTCCTCTTTGGAAAAATGTCTATTCAGATTCTCCACCCATTTTTTAATCAGATTGTTTTTTTTTTTTTTTTGCTATTGAGTTGCATGAGTTCTTTACAGATTTAGGATATTAACCCTTTATGTCATTTATGATTTGCAAATAGTTTCTCCCATTCGGTAAGTTGCCTTTTCATTTTGTTGATGGTGTTCATTGCTGTGCAGAAGCCTTGTAGTTTGATATTGTCCCACTTCTTTGTTTTTGCTTTTGTTGCCTTTGCTTTTGGTGTCAAATCCACAAATTCATCGCCAAGACTGAAGTCAAGGAACTTATTGCCTATGTTTTCTTCTAGGAGTTTCAATGAATTTTATTGAATGAATAAATGATTTAAAGAATAATACTGGGCTTTAGTCCCTGACATCTTGGTGATCCCAATTAGGCAGTTGAGCCCAGGGTTTGGCACACAGTTGGTGGTGCTCAGAGAATATTTGCTGAATAAATTGCTGATGGTATGGCAGGGAGAGCAAAGCACTGCCAGTCAGGAGGCTCTGGGGCTGGTTCCGTTCTGCAGCTACTTAGCTGGGGCCTAGGGCTAATCAGTCCAACTCTGTGGCCTCTGTTGGGTATAAGGGCGTCAGATGAAATAATCTCTAAGTAACCTTATTGCTTAGAAATTTTGTTGATCTATGAGTTTATCAGATTGCTTTCCAAACCAGGACTGGACACATGTAATGAGAGTTAGAGACTGCTGAGTGAGCATTATGAAAAGCAGGGCTGGGTGGGGCCCCCGAGCTGAGAATCTTAGAATTCATCAGTTTGCACAAAGATCTACCTTTGGTTGGTAGGAAGATTGGAGGACTGTTGATAGGAAGAGGAAAGACAGGTGCAGAAAGGGGAATTTGGCAGAGTTCAGGGCAACTTGGCCTGCTTGGAAACTGTAGCTCAGGCTGGCTCTGACCCAGTTGAGTCTGGGGTCCTGGTCATGACTGGTTTTCTGCTCAGCTAATTCTCCTGCAGCAAATTCTGTGTCCTATAGCGAGGGTCAGTGTCATCTTAGATTCCCCGGGGCTCTGTGGCACAGACCTTTAACTTGAAAAGCCTTCACTTCCTGCTTGGGCACCAGTTTCTTAAAACCATCCCAGTTCTGCCAGGCCTTCTCATGTACATACTATTTGTACTAAGCTTGGCTGATGGTTTCCAACTTTTTCAGACTTGATGAAAACAGGGTGGGATGTCCTTTATTACAGTGTTTTATGCCCTTTCTTTGAGCAGCTGTTCTTTTCTTTTTAAATGCGTTAAGATGCCATTTATTGTCTTTGAGCATGAGACAAGAAAAGTCTCTAGTTTAGGCCAGGGTAAAATGATAAAAACCATGGCAAACACATATCTTTTTTTAGAATGGAACAACTATTTTCCTAGGCATACCCCACCCTGGTCACATCCCAGGACCTTAGATAGATGAGGTCCAATTCAAGCTAAATTTACAGTTTATCTAGAACTTAAATTCAACCCTCAACTGTTTACTGAGTATCTACTAGGTTGTTTGACTGAACAGGTGCTGGGGGAGTCCTGACGTATAACTAAATATAGTATTTTAAAATAATGACTCATCTTCTTGGAAATAGGACATACACATAAACAATGAGGAGACTGAGGTACGTAATGGATGGCTTATCATCATGGCATATAATTAAGCTTTAAGAAGGAGTTCTATGAATCTGTGATTTGCAGAAAAATTTTCTTGTAGGTATTGGGCATGGAATTAGGCTTTTAACAGTTGTCAGAGAAGAGGAAAAGAATTCTTCGTTGGAGATGGGCGTGACATGGAGGTGTAAAAAAGCGTGAAGTGACTGCAGGGAGAGCGAGAAAGAGTAGAAGGAATGCTGGGAAGATATGACTTAGGACTTCGGTATGGTTTGAACTCAACTTGATGTTTCTAGACCTTTCTTTGGCGAGATGCTGGACTGGAGTTTAGGAGCTACTGAGCAACAGTCTCAATATAAGGATACTTGCCTCTGTTCTTGGAGAATATTCTTAAAGAATGATTGTCCAAGATAACAGTTTAGATTCCTGGGCCTGGACCCACATTCCTAGAGCCTTTCCTATTTTTATTGTGCAGACTCTCACTTCTTGCCTCTTTCCCTTCTGGCATTTCAACTTGTATTGGTTGTGGCTCTAAAAAGACTTTGCAGGTGGCAGGGCTAAAAAAAATTATGCCCTTTCCCCCCATAAAAATACCTCTTTAATTTATGCCTTTCCATCATCTCATATAGCTTTCCGAAAAATGAAACACGTACAGAAAGACAAACTATACTCAATATGCTGAGTAGGTCAGGGAGAGACGGGCACCTTGATCATTAACCAAGGCTCTGTGGAGGAATTAAGTTGTTTGATTCGTAGCTCCAGGTCTGGTTAAATAGGTAGTATTTTATTTCAGTCCTTAGTGGATTCAGGCTGCCAATATCCGGGCTTTGAAGTGGTTTCACCGTCAGATGATGTAACTGGATTCCCTCTGTTGGGCCTGAAGAGGCTGTTTCTCATACTCCGCATCTGACTGCTTCTCTTCCAGATCTCTGAACCTGATCTGCTGCACCTCTGGTTTCCAGCAATTCTCCCCAGGGTCTATATTTACTGCACTGAACTGAGCGATGAAGATACAGTGCATTCCACTTGTATGTGTGTGCTTGTGTGCCTTTGAGGTGAGGTACAGGTGCTGGGTGGGGGCAAGTGCTATGAACTTCAAGTCTCCAGATTTAACTCTGATATAAGAGGGACTCTACTAACCTGTTTATTTTTTTGGGTGCATCCACGCTGGCATGGGGCTTGCTTGTTTGACTTTTTTAGTTTCCCTTGGAGGACACTAGCCTCCCCCTTTTCCTGGTTGATTGTTGAAGGAAATGAGTATTTTATTAATCAGAATCATAGAATAGCTGCACCGTTTGCTTTTTCTGGATGCTGTGAACTTGAACTTTCTTTGGCTCAATCTGTTTCCACAGCCAGTGAAGAAATTACACTGAGGATTTTCTGAAAGGCAGAATCCAGCTTTCCGCACCTCTCTTTACCTTTGAGTAAAGTCACACCGGCAGAAAGCTGTGAGCTTGGGATGTGTTTTGGCCTCTTGCATAGATGCTTTCACTGAAGGACACCATGATGTCTCTAGCCGACACTGAGAAATAACATAGGGACAACTGTGAAATATGCATACGTAGATAACATGATAGAATATAATACATAATATTATGTACTTATATTTATATTTATTTTAGGGAAGTTTTGAAAACATTATCCTACATCAGGAAGTATCCTTTTTACCAGGACAATGACAACAAACAAACAAAAAGATTCTCTCATATGTCAGCAGCAGGAAATGTATGAGCTTCTCCTGAACTGCGGTTTCTTGGGAGAAGCAAGTTCCCACTAGATATAAATACAATCTCATTGGATTGCTGCCGATTTGTAATTTTTTCACAATTTGTACATGTGATTTTGATCTCACGGTAAGTGTGGCATATCTTGGAACTTATGCTCATGGGATAAGAACTTAACGTTCTTTTGCAGTACGTTGTCAAAAAGCCTTCGGCTGGTTTATAACTGTGGCCTCAATGTACTGCATTTGACCTAGAAATGCTCATTTGTTTTGTAGCTTATACAATAGTCTGGGGAAAGTAAATGGCATTTATTTGAAAATGTTTTGCAATCTGGAGGTTATATTGTTTTTCTCCTACTAACAACCCAAATCATTTCAGTGAGATCTCTTCACACTAGGTGGCAGAAGTGGCTTACAGAGGAGTTTAATTTCCTAAGGACTTTGCTTGTTGGGGGAGGAGGTGCTGGGGGCCAGTCAGGTGGGTATTCAGAATGGACTCTGGCAGGTCCTGCTTTGATTAAGTGAGTGACAAGTGAGTGACTTGAGCCTAATGGACAGAGAGACTGTGTGTGAGAGAGAGAGAATGGGAGAGAGAGTGGAGGAGGAAGGAAGGGGGAGAGAGAAGGCATGCCTTCTTTTTTTTCCCTTTATGAAAATAACCAGAATCTCATTTAATAAATAGCAAGAGAGACGAGAAGTTGCAGGCTGTGGTGCCCCTGCCTACGCCTGTCTCTGAGGGGCTGTAGAAGCCGGCAGCCTCTGTCATGGCGGATGTAGCTCTCCACTGTGTTGACAGATGCCAGGTTGGCAGTGTCCTGCTTGGAATTCTGCTCACATATTGCTTCGCATCATTTCAGTTGCTTAGTCATTGTGGTGAGGTGGCAGGAGGCTTGGACAGCGGGTGACATGGCCTCTTTCTCAGACTTGACTTTGTCTTGGGCTTGATTTAATCTCCCTAATACTGTTTCCTCACCAGTGAAATGTGGATAAAAATAGTCCTTATTTCACAGCATGGTTTTGGGAATTAAAGGAGAAAATGCATGTAAAATGTTTGGCACGTGCTAAGTGTCCAATAGTGTCTTTTTGGTCTTGGGCAAGTCAAACTCTATGAACTTTATAACCAATAAACTGATGGTTTTGAATAATATGATCTCCAAAGCTCTTTGTCACCTCTGAAGTTTGAAAATTTGTCTACTCTGCATGCAGTGTTTTTATATCACTTTTTATATCACTCATAGAGGCTCACACATGGCTGTGCATATGATAGTTAATCCTGTGTTTGTTAAATGCTTGTTGAATTCTGAATGAATAGAAAATGTAAGGTGCTCTTCTTCTAATGGTTTATTTTACAAGAGAAGATAATTAAGGCATAAGGAATATATTCTATTTTTTTCCTGTTCATTCATTCACTCATTTAATCACTAATTTTATAATAATGAACATTGATGGACCAAATCTTGCTATATCCCAGGAACGGAGCGAGAAGCCATTATGGATAGAAAGCTAAGGTAGACCATGACTCCTGCCCTCAAAGATCTGATTTTTTGGTGAGGAGACTTTAAAGAGATGCCATAAAATCAGGGTCTGCATGGGATCCCATTGGAGTGTAGAGTGAATGCCCTTGTTGTATCAGGGAACTGCATTTGCTACAGCTAGTGCACAGAGCCTATGAGCAGTGATAGGAGATAGGTCTGCTGAAAAACATTTCCTAGGGTCTGGAGTACGCAGAGGCTGTCAGAGCAGCCCCATTTGGAGTTTAGACATGCATAAAATGCTGCATTTTTAATTGATGGAAATATCATGTTGATTTTATTTTAACAATTTGTTCTAAAAATTCTCTATGCTGTAAATGATAACAGGACAATTGTACTTGACAGTTTACAGAACTTTGATATGGTCTTATTTGGTTTATCATAATAATAGTTTCTTCCTTTTAATAAGCCCATATTATTTGCCAAGTACTGTGTTTGACATCTGACATATGTTGCCTCATTTATTTTTAATTAGAACTGTTTATATCAGGAGCCCAAGTTTACCAATAAGGGGTTGGTGTTAAGATGGGGAGAAGTTCTCTGGGAGCAAAGACCATGTCTATCCATCTTTCCATTATATCTCCAGTATCTGGTATGGTGCCAGGCACAGCAGAAGTTTTAAGTGATATTTGCTAACTAACTAAATGAAGTACTTGTCCAGGGTGGTATAACTAGTAAGTAGTAAAGTCAAGTATACATGTACTTGTTTAACAATTTAGATTTGACATGATCATGGTCAGGGAAAGTCTGTTTTTTGTACTGTAGAAGAAAATCAAGCTCAGTATGTCCTTTTGGCCATAGACCCTTGCTGGAAAAGAATACCGTCTTGGTAGTCAAATGATTTTCATTTATTAAGGATGGTGGTTCCTTGGTGAGTCTTGAGCTGTATGCATGATGGCAGAGCAGGGACTCATTACCCCTTTCCCAATGAAGTGGATGTGATGAGAAAAAAAATAGGGTCAAACTGGAACACATTATTCTTATTTGCTTCTTCTTCTTTGTAGTTAAGTATCTATGAACTTTTGCATTAACTTTGTGTTGAATTCTGGATCAAAGAGATTTGGGGAGACTCATATTTGCTCTATCAGTGAGGCATGAGGAAGCTCCAAGGTAGAAATAAATGTATCATGTTTCTAAGAAACATTCCTTCTCATTTTTTGTTTGATCAAATAACCTCTAGTCAAAGACATTCTATAGTTGTTTCAGCTCCTGTCTTGGAGGTCATTTTGATTGAGGAAAGGTCATCAACATTTTGGGAAAATGTTCACATCTAAAGAACATTTTTGAGACTTTGGATTTGGCTTTGTTTAAAATCAGTAATTTTCTCCTTAACGAACTTGATTGGTAATACAGCAAATAGTTACTGATTGCTTACTGTCTGTTAGGCCCTGTGTTGGGAGCTGTGGATACAAAGATGACAAGATGTAGCTCTTGCTTTCAGGGATGAGAGGTGGAGATACACTTGTAGACGGATCATGTTGTACCTGCTGTGCCTGAGGCTCTCAGTGCGGAAGCATGCAAAGGCCTCTGGATGTATAACAGAGATGGGAACAGAGACCACACATAACTTCCATCATTGGCTATTTGAGGCTAGGGAGTGCTATAGGCCAATTGTCTGTATCCCCTAAAATTCATCCTAACCCCGAATGTAATGCTATAAGAAGGTGGGGGCCTTTGTCTGTGCTTAGGCATGAGGGCAGCCCTCATAAATGAGATTAGTGCCCTTAAAAAAGAGACCCCTGGGGACTCCCTTGCCCCTTCCTCCACATGCAGTCACAACGGGAAGCCAGCAGTCTAAACCCAGAAGAGAGTTCTCACCAGAACTTGACCATGCTGGCATCCTGACCTTGGACTTCCAGCCTCCAGGACTATAAGAAATGAATTTCTGTTGTTTACAAGCCACCCAGCTGTGACACTGTTTTATAGCAGCCCAAAGTAAGCCAGTGAAGGTACAGGAGGGAAGGCCTTCCAGGAGGGGCAAGATCACCTGCTGGGGATGATTAGGTGAGAAGTCGCACATCCCACTGGCAGCAGTCTAATCCCAATACCTCATCACTTTGATGCCCAACAGCTCCCCAGATTTTAGAACCAGATTTAGCACTGCAGGTATTATTATGGTCTGTTTCATATTTACCAGCTGAAAGAAGCCAAGCGGTCGCTGATCTAGATGGTTCCCAGGTGGAGAAGCTGGTGCTCCGCCCCTCTTCCCGCGCTGGCAGCCCACTGATGTGTGATTGTCCTCCGTCTGGGCTCCGAGGTGCTGACTGGTCTTTGACCTTTTATCTTGAATCTAAGATATTCATTCTTCTAGCAGTCTCTTCTTCCCCTTTTCTCTCTCCATGTTTCTATTCTGTTTTCAACCCATAACTGAAATTATCTAGACTTATTCTAAGAAACTTGATAAAAAGGTTAATGCAGACCCAAGTACAAAGACTTTTGGGTAGAGCTGATTATCTCCATCTACTATTAGAGATGGAGGGATCCCTGGAGAACCAGGGACTCCACAGCATATTCATAATCTGACCAATTCTGTTCTTGGGTCCCAATTGTAGTTTAGTTTACAAGACGGAATCCATGATTGTTCATCAATATGTTAAATCTGAGAATGCCAGCGTGACAGTTTGTCTCACGATGAGACACCAAGGGCAGGTAGCAGCTATTCAGAAATCCTGAAATGGCAAAGTTAGGGAATTGGGTTTTTGAAAATGAGTCACCCAAACATTTTCTTTCCAAACATCTGCAGGTTGTTAGCCTGATTTATTTTGAATTAAAAAATCTTTTTGAGCTGGCTGACAGCTTATTTTAATTCCCAGCTGTTAAAATATTTCAGCAATTGGAATTAGGGGCTGTGCCATTGCTTTTGATGTGGTGGGAACCAGTTCTGCACTCAGATACACCTGGGGGACCTGCCCCTTCTCCTCATGGCCTTTCGTAGTTTTATATCCTTCTGTTTAAGAGCTTGGTGCTTCGAGCTTGTTGTTTATGATCTATTTGCTTGGGTCTTATAAGACTGGTGGCCGAGGGAGTTTAGCTCAAATTCCAGGATGTGGTGGCTTTTATCTAGCACATAGTGTTTTGTGGCTGCCTTAGACTCTTTCTGGGACAAGTTTGGAGAATAAACAAATACATAAATAAGTTTATATTTAATTGATATTGCCCCCTCCTTCCCAAAATATGCTGAACTAAATTTTCTACTCAAAGCTGTGGCTCTTCTAAATGTTTTCAAGATTTCTCTGCCTATTGCTGACTTGGTGGGGCCTTTGGCTTATTCCTCACTTTTCTCTGGTTGTGGGTGAGCACCTCTTTTTTGCCGTGATTTTGGATTGGTAGCCTGAGGACCCAGCGTCCTCTCTCCTGATGCCATCCACCACAAACAGTAATGTGACCACCACCACCTACCCCCCCCACCACCAGAAGCCATTCCTTGTCACCCCTAACTCTCCTAGCATGCCATTGTATCAATCATATTACTTTTATTGTCTAATTCCCCCAAGGAATGATCTACACTTGCTACTTGCACCTCTTCAGCTGCCCTTTTTGGCCCCCATGTTTTCATATCCCCTGCGGCTCACGCCCGCCACTTTGTTGAGACTGGGTGCTCACACGTCATCCATGGCTGTTTAATTGGGGCTCAGTCTTCTTGTGACTTGACTTCTTCACCTGTTCCTTGACCTCTGCGTTTCTGTGCTAAGGGAAATTTTGAGACCAAAAACTAGAATGACAGTGTGGGACATTAAATATTAGAGTAAGGACTTAGGGCTTTATTCAGTAGGTATTGGGAGACACAACCATCTCTTAAGTCTATGTTAAACCAAGCAGTAAATAGATGAAAAAGATGAAGAAATGGGTGACAGACCATCACAACAGTTAGGTGGAGAAAGGTACTGAGTGTATGAGTCAGAATAATGATAAAGAGAACTGAATGTAAAGCAAGATTGGAGACATATTGAAGGAATCTAACAGATATGATATGGGGAATGATAAAATATGCGGAGGAAAAGTACCAAGAGAACCATGTCCTTCTTTAATTATGTCCTTCATTTTTGACCTTCGTGTTTTTGCCCACATTTTTGCCTTTTGTAATGTCCTTTTTGGCTACCTCTGTTTATTGAGCTCCACATTTCTTATCTGCACTCTTATCTGAAATCTTTCTTGATCACCCTAGGTAGATATCACCTCTAATTTCTAAGGATTGTGTAGTTCTGTTCTTAGTATATCTTAACTTTTATCTCCTTAGGTTAGGTGAACAATCCCATCAGTCCAGTTTTAGGTAAATGACACATGGTTCAGGTTGTAGGTGAAGACACAGGAATGAGGAAAGTGGAAGGAGACTGTTGGTAAGTTTACGTGATCTAATGAGAAAAGTGAAATTACAAATTCCATTTCATGGGTGGTATGAATTTGGATTTCTATCATAATTTTACTCTTTTAATTTCAAAATATTTTAACGTGTGATAAAGTTTGAAGTAGGGTTTCCAGGAGCTTTCGTTAGAATAGAATTAATAGGAGGAATTTACCCTTTGGTAAATATTATTCAGTTTCCAAATTGTGCAATGAACTGAAAGAGGGTGCGGTTGACTCTTCTGCATGCAAATTTAAGACATTTTTTGTTAGTGATTTTAAGTTAAACAATTCTCTACTTTTACCTCCTGAGAATCGTTCTAAGGAATTTATCATTATGAGGCTGAACGTAGCTTAGCTGGTTTTCTAGGAAGATGCATTTGTACTCAACAAAACAATACAGTTTTCCACCAGGCTTTTTTTTCTCTTAAAAAACTTCACATTTTGACCTTCAAGAAAAATGTAATATTGAGTGTTTGAGTAATATATAAAGGCAAATGAATGCTTTCTGCATTTATCCTTCTATTCTAAATATGACTAAACTTTGACATCATTTTAGAAGCATGGGGGTAATGTATCTAGAGAGCCTCTCCCACATGCAGTTGAGTTGGGAGTGAATTATGACGGTGCTTTCTAAATGACACGTTATGGCACATTAGCACATTAACAAGATGCCTGGCTTGTGTCTCCCCCTTTGTCTCCATTAACACATGATCTCCTTTGCCTCTTTTCAGTGACAACTATAGTGCTTTGCCTTTTCGCTTCCTTTCACATCACAAAGAGGGTCTCACATTCAGGATTTATTTAAAAATGCAACTTTTTGTGAAAAGTTCTAATTTCGGGACCATCTTAAAGACTCTGTTTAGGATTTCAGGGCTGGAGCCCTATTTTCAATCTCCACTACCACCAACACCTCTTCCCTAGAGGATTTAGATACAATTGGCTACACTTTGAGAAATACTAGGTTAGGGAAACTAGTTGAACTTTTCCTTTCATTACATTCTGCAGGCCCCAGTTGCCTTGGCCAACTAGGGAACAACCACTAGATCGAGATTTGTAAGTTTCTTCTAACTGATCTCATTTGAATGGTTATTATAAGGGTGTATACCTAGTGACAGCTCAGGACATAAGGATTGAAAGAATTCTTTTAAGCTAATCTCTTTTTGTCCCTTCTAAACTCTGATTCTTGGGTGGTGACCTTTTACTAACCTCAGGGAATCCTCAAATAGCCTTCTTAAAAAAAAAACTCTGAAGAGTAAACTAAACATAAAAAGTATTTTAAATGGTATTCAGGTACCAGATAGGGACTTAGACTTAATGACCCTGAAATGCTATAATTCAATAAAATGTGCTTCTATAATATTATGCTCTATGTTAAAATGACATATTGAGATACAGTAAAACTCCTTTCAATGTGAAATGTGCAGCTTAAGGAATGAATTTACTTCTTATCTCTTTCCAGCCTTTTCCCTTTCCCCTTTTGCATGAAATACTTGCCTTTATAACTTGTCGTATTAGTATTTTGGTGTGTGACACATAAATATTACAACTATTATGGGTAACTGGACTGCCTATTGGCATTATTTGCTATTTATTATAAATAAGGAAACAATGTCAAAAATGTCAGAATCAGTTTAATGATCATCCCAGCTTTGGCTGTATTTACATCAAGGATGCAACTAGATGCTATTTATTATGACACTGTATTAAGTGTGTTAAATACCTACTGTCATTTCTTTAAAAAATTTTTTTATTTTAGTCATATGAAATAAGTATAATCGTCCCAGTTTTATGAGAAAACAGACTCAGAGAGCAACCTGCCTTGACCATGCTGACATACACGGTAGAGGCAAAATACAGAACTCCAGGTCCCCTGACTCCCACGCCTGGGCTTCTCCCACTGTACCATGCTGTTACTATGCTTACTGCAGCTTAGTGAATACCAACTGAATCACATAGGTTTCTTTCTCATTCTGATGGGGAACAGACTCTTCTAAACTTACCAGCAGTTGCTTGGTTAGTGGCTAGGCACAGTTCCCAGTGTTGCAGAGTCCAAGCTCGTGCCACATGCCGCATGACATGCCAGTAAGTCGAGAGACAAGGTGTTGGGGAAAGGAAAGGGACTCTATTCAGAAAGCCTGCAGACCCAGGTAATGGCAGACTCCTGTCCTAATGTACCATCTTAACTCAGGGTGGTTTGTAAGCTTCTTTTATGCTAGGGAAGCAGGGAGCAGAACAGGGAGCGGGTCAGGTGTGACTGATGGCTGCAGACAGCTGGGTGCCAGCGAGGGTCCAAGGGGCACTGAGAAACCCTGTGTCCTTGGTTAGGTGACTCTTGTTGACCTAGGTAGGTCTGGTCACAATGTTCCTAAAACTCTTAGAGACAAGGCAATCATTATTTTTATGCATTTTCCTTTCTCCTGGAGGAGGCATGCTTTGGGTAAAGAGCTATTTGCCGAAATCTCAAACTGTAAGCAAAATTCCTTTTGAAGATCAACAAGTCTATGTGCAGGGCTACAGGGCTGAACAGAAGCCCTTTTCCTTTTTTTTTTTCTTTTTGGCCCAAAGTCTCAACATGAAGGCAGAGATGCTGAATTTTTCACTTGGTTACAACAGTTTGTAGGGTGGTGGTGGATATGTAAAACTGGAGAGGTGGACAGAATCGAGACAGAGCAGAAATAGCTGTTTGAAGGATATCAAAGCCCTTGACCGACACCTCCTGGGACAGTTCTGATTTTGCCTCTCTTGCCTTCACCTCTTTCTTTTCAAGACTTAACTTACTCTAACCCTGACCCTTCCTGCTGACGGGCACCCCATTCACAAGGGAGCCGATACCAGATGTGAGAAATCAAGAAAACAGTTGTTAGGTGATTGTTCTTATGAGTTATACACTCGGGGACTTGGCTGGGGGGCTCTGATCTGAATGCTTGGCTTCAAATCCACCGAGAAATAGCATGATTTAAGTGGTGAGCTGGAGAGGGAGTGGGTGTGGTCGGCGATGAGGACTAATTTGTTCTTTAAGTTTACCTAATGGGTTGCAAGGATGTAAATATCTCCTGGGGAAATGTGCTGGATTCTCCTAGGAGACTGACTTCACCAGATAATTCTTTAGAAACTGTTTTTAGAAAAACAAGACAAGGGGCATGAATCTACTGACAAAGGGCATCGCTCTGTGTCTGTGACTGGGTCAAAAGACCCCAGAGGCATTCCTGTCGCGATACAACTCAGATATTTGTTCAGGGGGCCAGAGCTCACGCTGAGTGATTTTCAAAGCTGTTCCAGGGCATTTATCAGGCTTTTAAACTGTAGGTACTCTTTCCCACGGTGGGAAGGCCAAGAGAAGGGATCCTGAACTCTCTTTGCTGGCCCCCAGGATGGGAATTCAGGGGGAAAAGGTCACCTATTCTTGTCCCACAAAAGAAAACTTATTCATCTGTTGTCAGGCAAAGAAGGTTCAGTGTCTACAAACAGGGCAATTGCTAAGAGCTTATCAGCAGCATTCCCAGCCCTCACCAACCTGGGCGTCCTGGAAGGGGGTGGCCTTCGGTGTTGGCCTTCAGGTGAAAGGGGGCTTTTGTCTAGAAGGACTTCTTTCGACAAAACTCTTTCCAATTCCAGTAAAAAAACTGCACTCCCCAAACCATCCCTTTTACACTTTACTGGGGGATTTGGGAGCTGGGGGTAGGTAGGGAAGAAGAGAGCAAACATCTGTGGGGGCTTTACAATTGCTTTTCTTTGGAAGAATATTTCACTTCTAGGGATTTTCCTTCTGCGCACTGTTGATACACCCAAGATCTTAATATCCTTTCAAGCACAGATGAAAGATGACACAGGGTGGGGGATAAAGGAGGAGGAAATTGCACCTTCAAGTTTTGTTCCATTTGTCTTACCCACAGTTAAATCTCTTTGCGGTCCCCACCCTGATCATAACAGCAGGGGCCATGAGGCCACCCTCTGTGAGTTCATTTCCAGTCCAGGCAGCTAGGACATCACTCGTATGAATTAATGCGTCCTGCTAGGCCTCGGCGCCCCTGTCCTCGCCTCACTGAGCACAGACCGGGCTTCAGGGACTGCACGTGTGAGCGCACCCACTCCTGCCCTGACCCAGAGCACATACTACGCTTTGTGCACGTGAGCCGTGCTGCTCCTCTCGCCCGGGTGTCCGAACCAGGCGAGCTGTGTACCTCCTCGGGGTGGCTGCTCCTCTGCCCCGGGGTAAGGCTCGTTTTCTCCACATCTATCCACCTTTCTCAAGTTTGCTGTATGGCCTGGCTCCCTTCTTTTGGGAGAGTGAAATACGGCATCACTTTGGAATAGCCGAGGTTTGGTCATGGAAACGAAGGTGCTGGAATCACAAGCCTATGCTGTGGACCGTGCCAGCATGTCTTAGTAACGAGCCTCGCAAACACATCCCAGGAGAGGAAGTTCTGTTAGGGCAAGACAAGTGAATGTAATTGTTTAAAGGCTGCAAAGAGATTTAAAAAAAAAAAAAAGGTAATTGCTCTTTATTCAGGGTTATGATGTCTTCTTTCCTGGGTTAATTCACAGAACACTGTGGTGTTCAGGCTCCCCCAGCCTAGACTTGGAAGATTTCAAGTCAGAGGAAGTTAGGACGGGGAGAATCTGTGGAAGACCTGGATTGTGAGCCCGTATTGCCACTTTAAATGGAGTCTCCCGAGGCAAGCCTCCCTCACCTGCCATAACTGTGAATTACCCTGGCATCGGAGGAGGAGAGGCCTCCTTGATTCAGGGTCAGCTGTACCGTGGGGGGGGGTGGGGGGGTGGCGGGGGGTGGCAGCAGGGCTGGTGTTCACACCTAGCAGGGGAACAGGGACAGAAAAGTGCCTTGTACCCAGCAGTCCCTCAAATCTGAGTAACGGAGTGAAAGATACTTTGCTATTGCCTCAGAACAGTCAAAAACGTGCTCATTCTTGAGTTTCCCTCCTGTTCCCTTTCCCAGTGTTCTACTTGGGCAGCACACACAGTCTGGTAGGCATGAGATGCGGCTGTCACTGTAGGCACCTTGGAAGGAAGGGCAGGGCAACAGTGTGTTTGTGTCTACTACATCAATCTAAGCCTCATTCCTCTAATTTTTTTGTTTTATAAAAGATAGGAAATTTCTCATTTCCTGTAGAGCTGGAGTAACACCAAATAAAGGAGACCTTTGTGGGGAACAAAGCAAGCAGAGCTCAAGATAATATACTCTCATGGCTTCAGATGGTGGTCTTGATTTTCAAAGTGAGGGGTGGTATCTTTGGCATGTTTCTTGGATGCAGTATTTTCAAGGTATTGCTTGGAAAGGCCCCCAATCCAGTCATCCCCATGTAGGCTGAGATGCATCACTAGCCGTCAGATGAGGTCAGTGATGCATGTCAGTATCAGGTACGAAATTCCAGGTTGGTGGGATTTGGTGATACAGCTTTTGAGAGCTCCTGCATTAATTTCCAAATGGCTTTAATAAAGTTAAAGAAGAGATAAGAGAGAGAAACAAAACTGAAGATTCTTTTTCTCTTTCTGAGTAATGGTACTCTTGGACGAAAGGCTAACTTGTTTTATCAAGGCATTTTTTTTTCTCCATTCGCCACCACCTACCACCCCAATTGGGGCAGGGGAGCTCTTTAATCTGGCATTTCTAATTCGACCCCAGCTTAATCTCCTGCTGTGTGTATGACTTGCTGAACAAACTTGTAAAGTACCTGAGTGCCTTGCTGGAATGGTAACAGCTTGAGCAGGAAACTAACAAGAGCTGGTGTATGAGTCCAACCTCATTGAATTTCCTTTTTCTCCCGCCAGTGGACATGCCAGCCCAGGATAAGGTGACAGTTGATCATGAGAGCAAATGTGACACAAGGCAGAAGCCCGTCTTGAGCCTGCCAGCTGGTTTTTATTTCCTCATGGGACAGGAGACTTCTCGTGTAAAAGTGGAAAGGCAGTAGGACCACCGCATGATTTTATGGATCATTTTTCACTTTACCAGAGACAAAGAGAGAAGCCATAACTCCCTTGCATATGTTTTGATAACATCCCTTGGGCAAGAGGTAGGGGTAACTCACCAGAGATAAACTCAGTTTTTGCTTCAGCATTTTCTCCTTTATCTGCAACAGGGGGGTGTTGAATGAGGCCGCAGGCAGCTGGAAGAGCTCATTTATTTGACCTAATTATTCCCAATGTAGACCTGACTCATCATAACGGGCTCTTCTTCAAAGGCAGTGAAAGCCAGATTGTCTCCTTGGCAGCGATGGAAAACAAATGCGACCCACGGAATGGCTGTTAGATTAAAAAAAGGTGCAACTCACTTTTGGGGCCAGCCAATATTTAACGATGTTACCAAGAATAGAGGACTGGAAAGAGAGTAGTGTCAACTTCTGACATTCTAGCCTTCTAAAAGTGTTCTTAACAAAATTAACTTGCCCTTGGATGTGATGGACCAAAGTTACCACATTCTCAGAACTCAAGGAAAAGTGGGAATCTCGGTTGGGGTGTTTTTATTAATAATTGATGAAATCCCTATGAGAACAATGGGTGACTTTTCACATGGAGACCTTATCATTTCTTGATTCTCTTAGATGCTCTTTTGAAGAATTGAAAGTCTCTTTTTTAAGGGATGGGGAAATGGAGGAAGAGAGTTGGAATGACTCTCCTGTTATCATTAGGCAAATGGAATGCAGAATGGGAGCAGCGTCCCACACATCTCTGTGAAGCCTTGGAACGGATGGCAGTAGCTCAGTGATACAACTCTGAATGCTGAAACTTCATCTTAGACAATTGAAAATTGTCCCAGCTGAAATGCAGGTGTGCTGAAATTCCATTCCATGTTCCCTGGTCCACCTTCCTGTTTTCAGTTCTGGTGGGTGATGTTGCACCCCGGAGAATTTGGGAGAGTTGTGTGCTTGGCTGATTCCTGTGGTACAGTCTGCCTCTCTGCCTTTTGTTCAGCCGTTCCTGAAGCACTGGACTACGAAGATGCCCAGTGACAACACTGTTCAAATGTTGGCCTTTTGTAGCTGGAGGGGGACCAGCTGGGATCGTGTCTGGGTCTAGAAGAGAGAATCTCACCAGCTACTTGTAAAGAAGATCCTGTTATCCGATCAAAACACTGTTAGAGCCCATGCATACAGCTGCAGTGGGCATTCTGACATGCGCTTAGAGTGTTTTCTTCTCCTCCTTGGAGTTGAGGCCACAGCCTGAGGTTCCTTTTGACACAACTCCGAAAAAACTCTGGCTTTGTGCTCTCCTCTGTTCTGCAATAACACACCAGCTCTGTGGTGTGGCCAATGTTTACTTAATTGGTGGGAGGACTTTTTAATATCAAAAGAAAAACATTTCTTTTGCATTCCATGTAGGTAAGCTGTGGTTTGCTATTCTACAGGGGTGAGGATTTGGGGTGGGGAGGGGAGGAAGAAAAGAAAAACAATCCAATTTCTTTTTCTTAGGCTGAAAGTGGTAGGTGGGGGTGGATGGACAAGAGAACCAAGCGATGGGGGAAGATGAAAGATCAACAGATGTTTCAGAGAGTCAGAGCTGTGGCAGCATCAGCTTGCCTTGCAGTTAGTTCCCAAAATAGATGACTAGTAATGAGAAGCAACTGGCTTCTGATGCTTATCAGAGGGTCAGTTAATATATCACTTCCAACTGTTGGGGTAAGATACCGGGTAGGCTATATATGTAACAGAAAAAGATCACTAAACTTTGTGGTGCACTGAATTCCATTTCACAAGGCTCTTTATGGGCCAGAAAAAGCTGTTAGCTAATTAAGAGGAATGTAGCCGAGGATAAAAGGGGGATCGTAACCTGTAGTGTTCATTTCAGATATTCTGTATTTTAAATAGGGCTAATCCACCAGCAATTGAAAAGTGGTCAAGAAATGGGGACCAGTGAGTGCAGGGGTGGGCAGAGGGCACACACTGCAGACCAAATGGATGAAGGGGCAGGTCCAGTCCATGGAGTCAGATATGGCAGAACCTTCTCCACAGACCCCAGGATGGAGGAATCCCAGGCCAGAGATCTCCTGAACCCCTAAGATGACTCAGAGAAGTGAAGAGACTTAGGGCACCCTGTTTTCAGGGGAAGAACAACCTTGCTCTAAGTTGTGTTTCTACATGGTAAATGCTCATCCAGTTCTACAGCTTTGATTTATTTTGACTGTGGTTATTCATGAAGGATATTTTTAGCTCTTTAGTTTGTCAGTTTCTCCAAAGCAGAACCTGCCAAGGACTTTCCCCAGGATCTGCTTACTTATTACAGAGACCAAGAAAGTCCCAGCAGGACAGACGCATGTGGATGGCTGAGAACAACCCTGGAAGCGAAACTGTGGCCACAGGATTCCCTGGTCTTAACAAATGCACCAATATGACTTCTTTTCTGGACGCATACAGTACCTTTTCTTTTCTTTAAAATGGGGCAATTAGAGGTATGAAAGTTTCTTGAAATGCTCTCAAGTCCTTGAAATGGACTGCAGGGATTTGCTGTGATCCATGTAGACTGGACATGCTTCAAATGGAAGGCTGCTGGCTGAATTTTAGTCCCTAGGGTTAACATACCATCTTATAGATTATTCTATCCAGCTTTCAAGTTCCAGCTCAAGTTGAGCTCTGAACAGCTGTTAGGCCTTTGATGCACATATCCCCAAAGTCTGATCTTTCAGTTGACTGCTTGTCACAGAGCTCTGTACCATGCATGCTGGAAGTGATATAGAAAGTCATAGATTTGGTCTCCTCCTTAGGGACCGATGTGTAAAAGCTGAGTGGGTGAGGGTGAGGATGTGCTGGGGTATGGACTTATTTGTTCCTTTTTAATGTAGTTTTCCATTTTCAGCTGAAGTGAAACAATATTATGTGATTATTAGTAGATTCTGTAAACATTTATTGGGCATCTACTCTGTGTCAGGCTGAGATTCAAAGTTTAGTAAGACCCAGGGCAGCCATCAGAGAATTTGTGCTTGCTTTACGTTTCTCTCTCCTCACTAGACTCAGCTTGTGAAGTTCTGCATTATTCTTATTTACCTCTGTTCTCTTCATCTACGATTGAGCCTTGTTTATTATGGCTGTTCAACAAATGTTGAAATGATGTGCCAAGGGAAGGTTGCCTAGGTATTTTCCTTTCCTTTTCTCTAACACCCTTGTTTCACACATACCAACTAATGGACTTCCTCTTATGGAAATACCAGAACATCTTTCCCTCTAGGATGCGTGTTTTTCCATTATGCCTCTCATAACTGTGAAGAGCAACAAGCTTTTTCCTTTTATGGCAAGAGTGACTACTTCCACTAGTATGTATTATGACCCATCAAGGCAGATACTCTGTCCTTTTGTTCACTGCTGTATCCCCAGCACCAAAAATATTCTCGGGGGGACAGTAATTCCATGTTGAATTATTTGCAATCATTTGTTGAATGGATACATAAAACTGCAATCAAGACACAAGAGCCTAACATATTAGACGGGTTAAGTTAAGCTCTGCTGCAGTAACAAATAAATCTAAAAAAAATCTCAGCAGCTGAACACATGTAGGTTTATTTCTCTTTTTTACAAAGTTGGCTCTGGGTCCTACAGCTTTCCAGATCAGCTACTTTCCCAGAGGTAACACAGGGATCCAGTCAGGCTGTGTCCTGTAGCTATCTAATCTGGAACATGTCCCTTTTAGGTTGTGGTTATAGGGGAAGAGAGGGTAGAAGGGTTGCATACTGACTCATAAATGCTTTTGCCTGGAAATGATGCATGTCACCTCTGTTCACAGGCTTTCGGTTCTATGGCTGGGAAGTGTGGAGCCCATGAGTATTTGGTGAGCATGCCACATGAAATATGTTAGTGCGTGCTTGCTGCATGATGCTGTAATACCTTGGGAAACCAACTGTGTCCCACCCTGATTCTTACCACTTTAGTGCATGCTGGCCAACTTCCAAACGCTAGCATCAGCATTTCTTTGCCTGCAGTCTGTCTTGGGGAGCTGGAGCTTGCTTGGCCTCCTGCTTTGCCTCCTGCACAGGAGGTCCTTGGTGCCAGGAAACTACCTGATGTGAGCTGAGATTCAAAGTCAAATAAGATCTATAGCAGCTCTCAAGGAGTTTCTGACATTTAAATTTCTGTCTTCCCCACTAGACTGAGCTTTTCCACAGCAGCACTGGCCCTACCTTGACTGATGGGAGCTGAGGAATAAATAGCTCAGATCCTTCACTATTTAGGTGCCCTAACCCGCAGGGGCATTCCCAGAGACATCAGCAGGTTTAAGCTCCAACTGTCCACAGCTGTGACTTGATTAAAAACACGCCTATTATTGTCTGTCTGCTCTTCCCCATCTCATTTCCCTACTCCCCTAACAGTGTTCCTTGGGATTCTCTCTCAAACTATTCACACTCAAATTGGTATCTTAGAATCTTAAGGGGGAGCTCCAAACCAAAATAGAAAGTGACCTGAATAGTTTTCACTGTGTGTGTGTGTGTGTGTATTTGTGTGTGTGTGTGTGTATAAGAGAGAGAGAGAGATTGGGAGCATCGCACAGATTTGGGAGGGGGTGTCTGGGAGACCTCTTGTAGAACTGCTTGCGTAGGAAGAAAGTGGAAGGAACACAAGTGAGGGAAAGGAGGGTACCTGAGACACCAGAGAGACTTTTTCCTGCACCATTTTGTTAGAGATATTGAGGCTGGATCCCATTATGAAGGTAGTGGCTTCCTAAAGTCCCAGGGAGAAAAATTCCTGAAGGCTTTTTCGGGCAGTCACCATGAAATCTGGGGTAACTGCAGCATTATATTTCTAAGCACGCATTAAGGGGATTCCCGGAGTGTATTTGGACAGGTTGACAAGCAGTTGTGGCCCCTTATAACTGCAAGAGGTCTCAGAGGCCACACGGGACAAAGTGCTGAAGGAGTAACACTGGATTTACCGGTTGTTCACTGCTTCTTTTCGTGTCTTCTGTTCCTTTTGGGTGGTCTCCTATGCCCCAAGGCCAAATAATGCTAAAGTGACCTTATAATTTATCATGGCAACAAGGGTCTTTTAAACATTTCCTCCCTGATAGAGCAAAGAGAAAACTAAGAAGCCACTCAGCCAGTGGTGGTGCCAGGATTTAAAGTGGGACCTTCTTACTGCACAACCAGTGTCCTGTATTGACTCTGACAAGGGGCTTCCTGGCAGAAGAAGGGGCTTGGGCTCCGGCTTGGGAGTCAGGGCATGCCAGAAGGTCTTGGGTTTATTGCTCACTCACATCCGTGGCAAGTCTTTCCACTTCTCTGGAGCCTGTGTCAAGTGTCTATGAAGGAAAGGCTTAGGACTGGATAAGAGCAATAATGACAGTAGCAGCCACACCTTCCTAGATACTTAGGGGCTCTGCTGAGTGGCTTAGACCATTCAGAGTATGGACTCTGGAGCCAGAATCCTAGGTTCAGGTCCCAACCCCACCATTTACTAGTGTGAGATCTGGGGCAAGTTACATGTTTTCTTATCAGCCTAGTTACAGTACAACTGTCATTCAGTAAACTACATATTTAACATGTATGATGTTATGTTTTGATATATGTATATACCCATGACACCATGAAACTATCAGTGCTATAGGGATGATGTACCTATATCTCTCCCCCAGAGTCCCTTCCTAATATCTCTTTCCCACCCCTCCCTGGCCCTGGCCTCTGTCCCATTCCACAAGCAGCCACTGATCCATCTGTCACTACAGATTAGTTTGCATTTTCTAGAGATTTATATAAATGAGATCATGCAGTAGTTTACTTTTTTTGGTTTGACTTCTTTCTGTTTGCTTGATTATTTTTAGATTAGATTCATTCTGTGTTGTATCCACAGTTCATTCCTTTTTACTTCTTGTTTTTGCTGAGTAGCATTCGATTATATGAATAAACTGCAGCTTGTTTATCTGTTCACTTATTGATGGATATTTAGGGTTTTTCCGATGTTAGGGCTATTTCAGATGGAGCTGCTCTGAACATTCATATACAATTCTTTGCATGGATATATGCTTTCTTTGTCTTGGGTAAATATCCAGTAATAGAATGGGTGGCTCATTTGGTAAGTGTATGTTCAGTATTTTAAGAAACTGCTGAAGTATTTTCTAAAGTATTTTTCCATTCTAAATTCTAAATTCCAAAATAAATTTGACATTCCCACCAGCAGTGTGTGAGAGTTCTAGCTCATCCACATCCTTTTCAACACTTGGCCAGTAATTTTAATTTTAAGAAAATTTAAAATAATTTAATTTTAATAGAGGTATAGTGGTTTTAGTTTTTTGCTCATGGCTAATAATGAGAAGCATCTTTTCATGTGCATATTTGCTATTATGTATAATATTCATCTTCTTCGATGAGGTGTGTGTTAAAATCTTTTGCCCATTTAAAAAAATTGGTTTGTTTTCTTATGTTGTGAGAGTTCTTTATATGTCCTTAATAACAAACCCCTTGTCAGAAAGGGCTTTCTCTTATGCTTTTCTTCTAGGAGTTCTATAGCTTCAGGTTTACCTTTAAGTCTACAATCCTTTGAGTCAGTTTTCATATATGATGTGGTGCAAGGTATGGATCCACATCCAATTCTTTAGCACATGAACAGCCAAGTTTTCCAGCATCGTTGGTTGAAAGGATTAGTTTTTTCTCTACCACATTGCTTTTTACCCATTGTCAACAATAAGTTGTCTGCTTCTGAACTTTATTCCATGGCACTGATTTTTGTTGTTTATATTTATATCAATACCACATCATGTTATAGATGTATAGTAAGTCTTGAATTTAAGTAGGGCTAGTCCCCTAATTTTCTTCTTTTTAAAAGTCATTTTGGCTCTCCTTGGTCGTTTGTGTTGCTATATGAATTCCAGAGTCAGTCTGACAGTGTCTACAAAAAAGCCTGCTGAGTTCTTGATTGAAATTTTGTTTGATTTTTGTAGATCAATTTCAGGAGAACTGACATCTTCACAATATTGAGGCTTCTGACCCATGATCATTCAAACTGGGAAACATTTGAGAGTGAGAGGGGATACTATGACTATTTATACTGGGACAGTCTGCTCTGGGCCAACTGGGAAGTATGGCCAGCCTGTATGGTGGCTGCTCATCCCCCACGTGATGACATCTCACTGGTGGCACGGTTCCCAGGGCTCTCACCTGCTCCTGTCAACTTCAAAATTTATTATGCTTCCAGTAGGATTAAGTACATTCCTGACAAAAACATATCAATAAAAATAAACCCCTAAAACCTCAGTATACCATTGACCATTTCTCCTGCATAACAGGAGTGACAATGGGTTAGCCTGATAAATCAATTCCTGGTAAAAATCGTGTAGCAGATGTGTTATTCTATTACTCATTCTCCTCCCTTATGAATGTATCCATCTCATGTCTTCTTTAACTTTTAATGACCAGTTCTGAAAGCAGGTTAGAAGGATAAGTTTTTTTAAACATCCTTCCCTCTAAATTTAAATCAAATGACAGTAATAAAAATACCTATTATTATTTCTAGTGTATCCAAAACCATGTGTAAAATGCCTGCCCCTTGCAGCACAACAGAGCCTTGGATGGTCCTTGCATCCAGTCAGGGAGGGCTTTCCAAAGGAAGGAGAAAAGGATGTGAACCCTGGTCCTCCTATATTCTTCTGGGTGGATCAAAAGCAAAGCTCATATAAAGTTGGCAAAAGAAAACTCAAAATATATTGTAGCAAAAATTCTGAATGAGTTCTTGGTATCACTGCCAGCAATCTTTCAAGACACTTGAGGACATGACCTTTATCGCTCTCTGCTGTCATTCATTCAAGGGTCAGGACTTGGGTGGCGTAAAGGAAAGAGGTGGTAACTTTGAGGCCCTTGGCCACTACTGTAAGCAGGAAGTGCCGAATCAAGGATGTTATTCAAGAAGTTTCTCCCATGGCTTCCTGTGTACCTCTTCTGTACTATGCTTCTTCTCTGGGAGGCTCTGGGTCCATTCAGGTGGTCAACATGATTAGCTCAGCTTTAGGCAACAGGGCTAAGGAAATCGAGGTCATTGGTTCAGTTTCCATATGAGCCAATTAACTCTGCACATAGAGAGCTCTGTCCAAGTCCTCAGATTGCCTCACTGACTCTCACCAGCTGGCTTGAAAATATGTGCTGCGCAGGGCCTGGAACACGGATAGCTGAATGACAGTCCTGGAGAATTCCCTGTAGTGGAGGCCCTCCAGACATTAGGAACCTCTTATTAGATTCTGGAACTGTTCATTGATCTGGCAGCACTTCACTTCAAGGCCTGGTGTTTATCTTGAAGTAATTTATGAGCGACTGAGGATTTTGCATTGTTCTGAAAATTGATTGTTGGTAGTGTGCCAGCCTACTTGATAAATGATCCCTTGCTCTTCAGTATGCTGGAATGCCGCGTCCACTGGATGAGACAAGAGGAGGGAGCTGTGTGCCGGCAAGTTGGGGCTTCAGAGGTCGAGTAATTCATATAAAAATGTCCATCGAGTGCCCTCCATGGGCCAGGCACAGTTTTGAGTAGAAGGAGCTATAGTGTTCATTATTTCCACAAATATTTTAATGCTCATACCATGCAAGGCATTGTACTGGGTTCTAAGGGCACAGCAGAGAAAGAGACATAATCCATGTCCTCACAGGATGTGGGTTTAGGGCAGGGGCGTCTTAACCTTTCTGCCGTGGATCCCTTTGGCAGTCTGGTGAAGCCTATGGAAGCCTTCTGAGAATAGTGATTTTAGAGGCATAAAATAAAGCACACGTGATTACAAAAGAAGTCAGTTATAATATAATGCAGTTGTCAAAACATTAAACAAATACATCAGCGCTAAGTGCTAAGTATTGCACATGTAAGCATGGCCCGTGCTCGCTCACAGCTCCTTCTTAGGGACCCTGCCCAGATCTCACTCCTGCTGCTGGGGTGGTCCTAGCTAGCCATGCTTTGTACCAGGTGTCTTTTTATTTTCCCAGCACAGCTGAGGAAAGACAGGGAAGCACCCACCTGAAGGCTGCTTTTCCATCTTGAATAGCAGGTGCTCTGACCAAAAGAGCTGCCCCAGTAGGCAAGCACGTTATTCTTGGTAATGTGTCATTGGGAAGCACGACACAGTTTGGATAGAGCATGGAACTAAAGGTGAAGACATGTTGTAGAGCTGTAGTCATGAGATGTAGTCAAGAGCAAGGCGAGATGAAGAGGAAGATGAGCCAGTGAATAAGCAGAGCTGCTGAGAGGGAAAGTCAGTCATTCACTTGTGGGAAGAGAGGTGACCAACACACAGAGGTGCAGAAAAAGCCGACTAGCTAAGTGGGGTTAAGGGCAGAGGCTTAGAATGAAAATCCAGACATCTTTCTGCTGAGGTCCCTGGAATTGCTTTGGATTTAGAACAGTCCTTCAGTCTGTGTCTCCTTTTCAGTGTTTCTCACTGAGGCCTGGTGGTTCACCTTTTCCTGAATTGCACTGAAGGCTAGCTTCTTGGCTGACATTCCCATGTTCTTTTTTACTATGCACATTCTTCAATAAACCGTAATTTCCTGAGGCAGCTAGAGTAGATCATTGTTCCCTGGGATCAAAAGAGACAAATGCAAACACAGCAGTGTGGGGGTGAGCCGCCAGAGGACATGAGGCCTTCTGACTCTGCCCCACGCAGTAGGTGTGGGCTGGGGGTACTGCCCAGCACTCTTTAAAGTTGATTTTTGGATTTGTCAAAAATTATCCGGTTGTTCAAAATTTTGGCAGAAAATTTCAGGGTTCATTGATATATTGCTTCTTTTTTTGTATGTTGGTGACATTTTAATTCCATTACATTATGTAGTGTTTATAAACAGCCTTATTTTTGTGTTGGGAGAGGGCTTGGTAAAGGGAAATAGTATCAGTAAAAAAAAAAGTTGGTATCAAGTAAAAGTGATATTTAACAATGAACTCTTATATTCACACTCCACATCTCTTGGTAATTGGTAGTAAGGTGAGAAAAGCCAGTAATGATCTTAAAATCTGAAGTTGCGGTCTCGTGGTAGAAAAGAAAAGTGTAGCCCAGCTTAGATATGAGTATGGAGGCTCCATGGAGACTCATTCATTTATCTACTGAGGGCCTATCATAGGTCAGGTAAAGGCAAGACAAGCTGTCCTCCAGGGCCTGACCTTCCAGAGGGTGAAGAGAAATAATACAGGAAAAATTGGTGGGGTGGGGCTATTGTAAGATGCATCAGGAAGACCCTCTATAAGGAGGTGACATCTGAGTCAGCCCTGGGTGGTGCCAGAGGAAGTGTATTCCAGCCCTAGGGCACAGGAAGTACACTGTAGAGAGGTGTGTGTGGCCGGAGTTTGGAGGGGGTGGATACTCTGAGTGAGCTGGAGGTGAGCAAGAACTATCTGCTTAGCAACAATTTATTGAATGTCTTCAATGCAGCAGGCTCTGTGCTATGCCAGGGATGCAACAGTGAGCAAAATAGAAATCTCTTCTGCCAGGGATCTTATATTCTAGGGTGGACCAGGTCATAATAGGCCTGGTTTGTAATACAGGGTTTGGACTTTAGTCTAAAGGCAGTGGGGAACCTGTGAAGAGCTCAAAGGTGGGCAGTGACGCAATCAGATTTGCATTTTAGAAATCGCAGCTCTGCTCTGAAAACTGGAGAATGGTGAGGGCAGGACAGTCTAAAAGCAAGGAGGCTGTGAAAAGATTGGGGCATGGAAAGAAGATGCTGTCTGAATTTAGATAGTGCAGGTGGAAATCAACGGACAGATTCCAGAGATTAAGAAGGTACAATGGACAAGATCAGATTATGGACAGGTGAAAGATCTAGAAGGATACAGAAGTGTACAGTCTAGTGTCTGACTTCAAGATTTGGGTGGATTTTGTCGCCATTACTTTTCTGGGCAAGACAGGCAAAAGAACAGATTTATTTGGGGAAACATTAAATCGTATCATTCCTGTCATTGATGAAGTTAGTACTTTTATTGAGGAGACAACATGTAAATAAAACCACTTCATCCATCAGTGTACCAGTCAGGATCAATTTTTATACTGAGCTAAAAAATGACCACCAAAAACAGTGGCTTATTACAGCAAAGATTTATTTTTCTGTCATCCTCCATGTCAAAAATAGATTGGGTGGGATGGTATGGAGAAGTGGGGCAGTCTTGTCATCGTAGGCAGTAGACCTGGGCCAGCTGAAGTTCCTTCTTGACACATGCTTCTACCCACCAAGACAACGTTAAAAAAACAACAACAAAAAAAGGGAAATAGTGAATTTGGCTCTTATATCGGTCTGGAAAAGATTTGTATCACTTCTAGTCCCATTTCCTTGGCCAGGTTGTAGGGTCATGCTCAACTTTAAGAAACTATGGAAGAACAATCATACTGTGTGCCGGGAAGTAGGGAGACTGACTAGTTGTTCTTATTGCCTCCTGTCGGGTGGTGCAGAATTTCAGTTTATACAGATGACAGTCATTTTGAGAACTTGATTAAGGTGGAAACATTTTATCCTTTTGTAATTAATAAATATATTGCATGGAGGTACTTTGAAACTACTTAAACATCCTCTTCTTCATGAAACTTAATTAATTAACATCTGAAAGGACTCCTGGTTTCCAATCTATTCAGTGGGTTATCATTCATTGCTATCATTATGATGTTGATGCTCCAGTCATTCCAGATTTGGCCAGTGGGAACCTCCTCAATCTGACTTCGGTGTTCACTTGGCACATCCCCAGCATTCTTTAGGTATTTCCTTGCTGCTGGCTTCAGGCTCATCTTTTTCTTGATCCAGCTCTAGCCATGGTATCATTCTCCGGACAGCCCTGACTATTTTGTGGAGAAGAGTATTTAAGATCAGAGTGATTGGTGTGCTGTTTGCTATGGGGGTGTTTCTGGGGACTGCTCCTCAGGCCCTCTCAGTGGACAGAGGTACAGGCTGTGTGTGTGCATGTACACACACACATGCACACACATATACACATTTCCACCTATACTTGTATATATGTCTACTTGTTATGTATACTGAAAACCATGAGTGTATTTTGATATCTCACCCAGTTCAGCACCACAGAGTATATTCTGGCTTTCTCACTTTCCGTGTTTAAAAATCTTTTCTTCTGCATTGAGAGAACTGGCTCTCACATTCTAATGTATTTACTTTTTTCACCAGTCTTCCCATGTGGGTGCTCTATCCACTCTGTTTGGTCTCCAGCAGGCCATGCTAAGCCAGTCTCCTTACACTGTTTGAGCTCTGACTTCCCACCCCAGGTTACTGAGGGTATTGCATTATCAAAGATATTTGCATGGTGTTATTCCTATGTCCTACCAGGAATCTGTTTGGGGCCCATTTTTGCAAAATGTGTAATAATGAGAAGGGATGGTAGCCAACTAAGAGTTAGAAACCCAAGACTTCTGATTTGTAGTTTTTTGTTTTTGTTTTTCTCTAGAGTCCCTGGCATCAATAGCAATTAATGGAATCCATGGAAGATTTCTCTGGCTTCTCGTTCTCAGTTTCATTCCCAAATGGATTTATTTTGGAAAGTAAATGAAAGTCCATTTACCCATTTCAGAGTTATCTAAAGGTGAAAAAACACTATTTTTTTTTAGCAGTTCAGAGATTTTTCAAATGCTTTTTTGTCTTCAGATTACTCAAAAGCAGCTTTGTTTGGAAATTTCAAACTTGGCATCTCTGGTACATAACCCCGAGGAAGGAATGTGTGTTTTGCCTTGTTTGAAGAAATTTGGTTTTGAAATAACAAAGTTATGGATGTTTAAAAATACTGCACTGAGCGGACACTGTGGGTTATTTTCACTGGCCTTTAAAACCTGTTCTATATTGTGAAGCTGGTCACTTTCGTGGGCAGGGGAGTTTAGTAGCGTAGGCTTAACTGATGCAAATGTGAAATCATTTTATAAGCTACATGGGATTCCAGCTGGACGTCTCTTCAACTTCTACTCAGTAAATTCACATCACCTCGAAATAACTTAAAATTGCTGGGCATAGCACCTGTGTACATATCAGATGCTCAGTAATTGTTGAGCCAGTGTGAGTTGAACATGCTTGTTCTTGTTTGGCTATAAATTTCTCCTCACCTCTGAGTACCTAACTATGGCCCTAATGACAGGTTTGGCGAATTACGGCCCATGAACCAAATTCTAGCCTGCCATCAGCTTCTCTATGGCCTGCAGGCTGAGAATGGTTTTCACATTACGAGTTGTTGAATAAAAATCAAAAGAGGACTAATATTCCATGATGTGAAAATTATATGAAGTTGAAATTTCAGTGTCCATAAATAGTGTCCCTGTTTATATTAATACTTTTTATTTTCTACCCATCCTACTTCCAGTTTGCCTTCCCCATTGGCATGTGATTGGATTCAACCTAATTTCACAAAATTATTGTGAGAAGAATAAAGGTATAAAACATAAAGTCAACTACATTTTTTTTTGATTCTGCCCTTTTTGTTAATTGTACTGTCATTTCCATATTAGATGACTAATAAAGACAATCATGAGTGAAGAGACTTTAATGACACTGCCTATGTTATGCATCACCGGGTTTGTTTCTAGTTGTTGCATTAATTTTGTGTTCTCAAGATCTTCATAAGCTCCCTTCAGAGGGACCATCTCCCAACCCATTCTAACAGGCTTTATTTCCCACCATGTGTAATACTTGTAAACATCACAAGTGACTCCAACTGGCTAAATCTAGTAATTGATTATCCATTTTTACCTTACTTTGCTTATCACTAGCACATAGTATAATTGTTTACTTTGTCTTGAAAACACTTTCTTCTCTAGTCTTCAGGGGCACCACGCTCTTCCAGGTTTCCTCCCACGTCGTTGGTGATGTCTTCTCTGTCTCCTTAGATGACCCCTTGTATTAACCATGCCTTTAATTTTCTGATACTTTGACACCCAGGGTCTTGCTGAGCATGGAGGGACCGCTCCTCTCAGGATTAGATAATAAGCAACGCACTCCTGAGTGTGCCATTCAAATGCAAACCAGCCGATCCAAAAACACCCCCTGCCCCCAACCTCCTCCTTTCCGGGGCTCTTACAGGGCTGTTACACTCCAGGGCAACATTCCCCTGCCCGGGTCTCCCAGGGCCAGGTACCAGACAACCAGAGGCCGTTATCATACCCCAAAGCCTACTGGCACCATTCAAACCAGCCAATCCTAAACCTGCTTGCCCTGCCTTGCCCATTCTTTCCCACAAAGCCCACAGCAAAGGCTCTTGCCCACATTCCCCCTCCCTCCTCTGACTCTTGACTGATTCCGGTGCTTCCCTGTGTGGTCTTGCACTGGGTCCCTGCCTCCTGTTTCTAGGGGTCTGTGGGTATGACGAAGTTCTTCCTTCAGGGCAGTCATTTCTGTGTCTATATATCTTGCCATACTGGATCAAAATAAATCCTAACATAAAACACTCATTTTCTTGCTGACTTTTAAATATTGGAGCTTCTCTGGGATCATCCTTGCCCTTCATCCCTTCTTTATTTGCCCCCATCCCCAAATTGTCAGGATGATCCAATTTAGAGGCATGGTCTCCAGTGCCTTTGACAATTGCTAATCACCCTTTCAAATTTAAATTTCCAGACCCGACCTCTTCCCCAAGCTCCAGATTCATGTATCCAACAGTAGCTGATATATTTATTGGGTGTCCAATAGGCACCTCAAATGTAATATGTCTAAATCGAACTACCCGTTTACCTTGCCCTTCCCAAGCCCCACCAAATCTGTTCTCCATACTGAAGCCTCTTCCACATTAGTAAATGAACTCATTTTCCAGCACGTGAGACAGGCATCATCCTGCAGATCTCTCCTTCTCTTATATCCTACAGCCAATCTGTGGTGGGAAGAATTCTAGGAGGAGCACACTTTTATATACTCCCCACCTGCAGAGTGCTGGTGGAGGCCTATGGCTTGCTTCCAGCCAATGGAATATAGAATATCATGGCTACTCTTGTGATTTCATTACACTATGTATGTCTCTGACTTGGTAGACAGGAGCAAGGGATTCTCCTGGTGGCCTTGAATAAGTCAGCTGCAGTGTTGTGAGAGGCCCTGACAGGGCCATGTGCCTGGGAACTTTGAGGACCTCTATGGATTGATGGTGGCCCCGAGGTGACAGCCAGCATGAAAACAGAGACCTCAGATCTACAACCTCAAGGCGTTGAATTCTGCCAACAGCCACACGAGCTCAGAAAAGGACACTGAGCTCCAGAAAGGAATACAGTCTGCTTGGCACTTTGATTGCAATTTAGTGAGAGCCTGAGCACAGGATGTCCTTAAGCTGTGCATGAACTCCTGACCTATGGAAACTGTGAGATAATAAATATGTATGCTGCTTTTAAGCTGGTAGGCTTGTGTCACTTTGTTACGCAGCAGTAGAAGACTAATGCACGATCTCTCAGCAAGTTCCGTTGGTTTTACCTTGAAACCATGTCCAGAATGCAGTCACTACTCACCATAACTATTTCTTTACAACATTACTGGCCTCCTTTCTAGTCTCCCTTCTTCTACTCTTGTCCTCCCATAGCTCATTCACCAGTTCCCAGAGTTGTCTTCTAAACATGTGAATCAGATTACATGACTGTAATGCACAAACCCTTCACGATCTGGCCTTTCCCTCTCTCTGACTTCTTAAGGCATCTTTCCCCACCACTGATTTCACGTGGGTCTCACTGATCTTGCTGTTCCTCAAAACATGCCAAACTCATTCCTACCTCTGGGGCCTTTGCACTTTCTTGTTTCTTTGCCTGAAACAATTGGATGGATCATTAGGTGCCTTTCCTCTTGACTTCCACCTCATGTCTGCTCAAGTGACACCTCACACACAGGCCTTTGCAGGCACTAAGAGGTGACTCTTCAATGTCTGCCTGTTTTTATTTTTATTGTGAGCACTTACCACTATCTGAGGTTACTTGCACATTTACTTATTTCTACTATGTAGTTATTTATGGTTAGCCCCTTCCTCTAGAATTTAAGCTGAACAAAGGCAGGGAATTTCTATCTAGTCTCTGTTTTACCCCAATAGCTGTAACAGTACTGGCCATAGAGTTGGCTTCAGAAATGGTTTGTCAAATTAATGAACTCCCATGTCAAAATCTTTTGCATTTCCTCTCTTTCCTGTCTCTTCTGTTTGGAATGCTTTTCCTCCAGGCCTCCACTTGGCTGCCTCCTTATCATCTTTTGGCTCTCGAGTCACATCCTCAGAGAAGTTGGTTCCTGCCAGCCTTTGGCGCCCCATCCCCACCCCTGTGGCTGTCTAACACAGGTGGGAAAACCTTGCCTGTACAGTCAGATAGTAACTATCCACAGGCTTGCAATCCACCCAGTGTCTGTCACAACTACACCACTCTGCCTGTAGTGTGAAAGCAGCCATAAACAATTCCTACCTGAATGTGTGTGGCTCTGTTCCAATAAAGTTTAATTTATGGATGCTGAAATTTGAATTCTGTGCAATTTTTACATGTCATGGAATATTATTAATCTTCTTTTTTTTTTCTAGTCATTTCAAAGGTTAGCTTGTGGGCTGTACCAAAAAAGGCAGACAGTTGGATTTGGCCCAAAGGCTGTAGTTCGCTAACTGCTGCTCTAGTATATTACCATCTTTTATCTTTGTAGTGCTGAGAATGATCATCTTTGTTCATTTGTCTTTGTGCTTTGTTTTCCCTGGTTAGAACACTGAGAGCAGGAACTCAGTCCCTAGTGCCTGGAACAGGACCCAGCTGCCTCCTGCCTGGGCCGGAGTACCCCCCGAGCAGACCCTGCCCCATCCCCAAAGCCCTCTTTCTCCAGAGGCTTATTCACTTTCCTCTCTCATATTGACAGCTTCCCTCTGAGGAATTCAGGGTTCATCTCAGGAAAGGGAGCCAGCAAACTTGGCACCTGGTTGGAATAAGGATCCCAGCTATCAGTGGAGAGAGGTCTAGTTTATCTTGATCACAGCTGAATCCCCAGCACCTATTCTAATCACATCCTATCCACCCTGCTAGTAAAGGAGTGATCACCTGCCATAAATATGAGATGGCCGTCCACATGACACCTGACACTGGACAGATAAGATTGACAGCAGCTCACTGCCTGGGAGCACAGGACACTGCATGCCATTCAGGGCCACATGGGAAGTTGCAGTAAAAAAACGGAACCAGCAGGGGCTGTGGGAGGCGGGTTTTTTAGTGACAGGAGGGTGAAGGGACCCTCAGTTCTTGTAGAAGGATGTGACTGGCCTGTTTGAATAATTCATGGATTGGCAGAGAGGTGAAACTCAAGAAGTTGAGGACTGGGTGGAGTGCAGCTGGTCTGGCTCACAGGGGAGCTAGAGGGTGGGGAGTCTTCCCTGCTGGGTGGGGGATATATTTGGCAAAAGAAGAACTCATAGCTAGGCCTTTGGGGCCCTGTGAGGCTCAAAGGTATCATGGTAGGTCTTACAATATACTAACACAAAGCTTGGAACAATAAGTATTTGTTGAGTGAGTGAGTTCACTTATCCTTCATTCAGAATCTTTTATGTCCCCAGCTGTATGTTAGCTAGTGTGGACCAAAAGACCACGATACTATCACATTTGTGTGATGAGATGCGATGCAGTTACAGTGGAAGAGTGAGGTCTACTCTGATGCATGTATGTCCCAGGGTTTGTGAGAAGGCTGATGATGGGCCAGCATATGGGAACAGAAAGTGGGAGTTTCATTGAATTAGTTCTACTTTTTTGTTCTCATCCAGCCATCCATTCAACCACTAACCCATTCATCCAGTATTTCTCAAGGGTCTATCATGTGCCAGGCTAGGCAACTGAGTTTTTGCTGTTGTTAGTGTCATCTAGGAGATAAATTATAACCATGAAAGACAGAGGAAAAATTTGGATTAACCTATGAAGGACATGCTAATGTGGTCTAAACAGTCCACCTGAGCATTGCAGGAATGTGGAGCTGTGCTGTATTCTCATGTGGGTGCAGTGAGTCAGGGGGCACCCGCAGGGGCGTTTGGAGTTCAGGGGAGTGATGGATATGGATTGGCAGGCAGGAGAGCTGAGGCAATCCAGGCATGAGTCACGCTCTGCTTGGTTTCCTTGTTAAATAGATTTTCACAGCGAGGAGGTATCTCCCTCCCAACTACTTTCCTCTTTGGATTTGTACAGCAGTAGACCACACTGTGGCTTTGCTTTTGGGGATCACACGGCTGTGTTTGCAGCTAGATTTTAAGGCAGAAACATTTCAGGGTCCAGAGCCTGGACATTCCATAAAACGTGGGCAGGAAATGGGACCTATAACCTCCTGCCTTTCCTGGATTCTCTTTCTTTGATAAGACTCTCTAGTCCTCATTTCCTTCTTGAATGGTAGAAATTTGGATATATATTCATTTATCAAACATTTATTGAGTTAGTGCTTTGTACCAGGCGCAGGGCCAGGGGCTGGGGAAAAGAACAGCAGCAAGAACAAACAGATCTCTGTTCTTGAAGAACTTGCAGTCTAATGGGCACAACAAATGTAGCAAATAAGATTCGGTGTGATAAAGTGTAAGACATTGATTCTCGAACCAGAGAAGGCAGCCACGTACTAGCTGTTAGTCCTTGGAAAAAATAGTTTAATCTGTTCACTCTTTTCTAAAATGGGAATAATAGTATTAACTATCTCACAGGGTTATTGTGAGGATTAAATATTGTAAGGAATTCTAGCAGTGTCTGTATACAGCAGTCAATAAATGCTAGTCTTTATTCCTATTGCTGTTACTGTGAGTCCTGTTCAGTGTACAATGCGTGCATATAAGATGAGCACCCAATAGGGAGGGAAGGATTCACGGGACGTTTCTGTAAGTGCTGATACTTGAATTGAATCTAGAAAGAAGAGTAATCAAAGCTAAAATGTAGTGAATGATTAAAACAGGCCAGATACCATTCTGAGAACATAGCATGAGGACCTCTTTTGATTCTCCTAACGGTCCACTGAAGTATTTGCGAATATTATCTCCATTATCACAGATGAAAGACAAGTAGGATTTAAGCAGGCAGGGAAGGGGACTTTGGGAAGGCATTTTGGACAGTGGTACAGATACAATGGTCCAGCGATATGAAAGAACAGCAGATTAATGGAACCGAGAGCAGTGTAGGGTGGTTGGAACAAAAAGGATGTGTGGGTAAGTGGTGTGAGAAGAAGCTGGAGGAATAGTCAGGTCAGATGGTCACTGTCATCTGGAAGATTTATTGCCCCCCTCCCCAACTGAATATAGTCCAGAATTGTCTCTGACAAAGCCCTGGACATCCACTTCCCATTGTACTGATGGGAAGCAGATGTCATTAGACTCTTCTTCATTGGAATATGTGCTCTTCATTTATAAAAACACATCAAGGTTCTTGGGAATTAATTGAAGAAACCATTCCAGAAACGATGGACCAAGAGACAGATGCATGACATTAGTGTCTCTTTTTTTTTAAATTGTCCAGTTCAAGTGATTTTAAACCCAAAAGTTAAGCCCCATAAAAATGAGCTTAATTTCAGGCTCAGAGGTACATGCACAAACGTGGTTCTCTCTTGACTTTGTGATCTTCTCTGATGATCAGCCTCGTCCTGGGCTTGTGCTAGTCATGTGACCCAAAGCAATGCAAACGGACCTGACTTACCTTTAACCCTCATAGGAGGTGTAAACAAGCACCAGAGGCTAATAATTCTGAGACACAAAGAAGCATGTAAAAGGGAAAAACAGGGAAAAACAGCAAACTAATACAGAACTGTAGCACAAAAGCCCAATAATACCTAAGTCATGTCCAGGTTTCAGGGCTGGTCCTTGAAAGGCACTGGAACCTTTGAACTGCTAGGAACTGTGAAGCCACCAGACCTGGCTGGTAACATTCTTGGAGACAGACTGCTGGGTTAGCCTCGTCTACAAGCTGGTCATACATCAATACCTTTAAGGCCAAATTCAGATGCCATCTCCCTTCTGAAGCCCGTCTCTCCACATACAGAGTGCTTTTTACATACAACTGGTATAACATTTCTAACATTTTATTATAGCAAATTGTTATGTGTGTGGCTCCTATAAAGAAAGGGATTTTCCCTTTTTCTCCTCTAGATCTGCTGAGTCTCCTAACACATTATAGTTATTCAACAAATGTTTGTTGAATAAATATACCTATGAATGATTTTCAAGTATCATATATGGGACTGGAACAATTTTTCTTTAGAAGGTATAAGTTGTAATGTGCTTCCACATACTCTATTGGTGTATTAGTTGTGTGTTAGGAATGGCTCTTAAGAGGGGAAGAGTAGACCATTTTGTTACAATCCTAGGGTCCTTAGTCAAATTATAACCTTTTTAACTAAGTAAATCCTTGGTCTTGACATTAGGAAGAGGGAAATTATTACTCTTTAATTGGTGACAAGGCAGAAGTTCAGAGAGGTTTATAGGTTGGTGGAAATCACACAGCAATGTAGTGTCAGCCAGGAGTAAGAATCAGTTATGGGAAAGCTGACTTGTGGATGGCCCACGGTAGGTAGGGGAAAGGACAATGAAGTGGCTGCCCTAAATGATTCAGCACAGGAAACGATTAGCATAGGCTCAGTGCTGACATGAACGGTAGGTGATTTGAAGTTGCTAAGCCTCTGGTGAAGATCAGCCAAGCCAAACAGTTTCGTGGTGCGGGAGCCTCCAAGGGGGGGTGCATGCCAGGGCTTCGCACTCTTAATTAAAGATGAGACTTGCCAAAATCCAGAGCTTAACTTGGAGATGAATCCAACTCTTCCAGGAAGTCTCTTCCTAAAAGAACTAGTAGAAGATATGCTTGTGTTTTTAGTTTATAGGACCAAAATACACAGATCAGAGAAGATATGTATCTTACGGGGGTCTTGGAAGCTGCTGTATTTGCTGCTGGTTTTACTTAGTCAATGCTCTACGTGATTTTAAACTGTTCTCCTGTGAATCCAATAGTGTATCAAAGGAACTCCTATATTGGAGAATCAATCAGGCAGAGAAGGAAAAGGTGTGGGGACTTCTCTTCCACTACCCATGTGTTAACTCACAGAGCTCAGCCTAGTCGTGCTTGTCACATGTTTCTCTGTGTGTGTTCTTGCATCTTTTACATTACCAGTATTGAAAACTCTTTGTGCAGATTATCTTTAGTCTTTCCTACACTGCCGTTATCCATAGAGAAGAACTCAACACTGGAGGGTTTGATGAACTGAGTTCTGCACTGCAGAAGTCCCAAGACCACTAGCAGAGACCAGAAATGGGTGATGACTCAGAGGGAGCTAGTTGGGGTGGTGGGGGGCGTGGGTGGGGGCATTGGTGGGGGTGGGTCGAGGGTAGGGAGAGAAGGAGTGGACTTATCTCATGACCCTTTGTATAGCCAACATGTATTTTACTTGTCTTTTGATTTCTCTTTCATATCCTCAGCTTCTCAATGACAGGGGTCTTGCCTCCTATTTTTATCCCCTGTGCCATGTCCAGCGGTTGCCACTTACCCAAGGATCAGCAATTGCCGAAGAAAGCTGTGAAACCAGAACTCAAGTTGAGAAATACACAATTGCTCATAATTGCTGTTCTTCCCCACTAATTTTGTAACTCATTTTCCAATAAGGGGCTATCCTAATGACAAGTGTTTGTTTTCTCTTGAATGACAATCCCCACTTTTAGATCATTCTGGGTTTAGGATTGTGCAAAAATGTTTTTTTTAATGATCAGCTCCAGTTTAGGTTCAGGCAAATGGAAGGTGCATGAGGCTCTGGTCCCTCAGTGAATCATTGCTGTCTCTTTCTGATACAAAGTGGGGTCTCTGCCTTACTCTTGTGTCCCCAGCCTGCAGATCTGGTGTTGACCTGGGGTGGTCAATCTCCAGAGCTCTTCTAGATTGGAAAAATATGTTAGAGTGGACTTCTGGGAAGTAGATTTTTGTTTAACTTCCTTAGCTTGACTGTTGGACTGCCTTAGTCTAGCCATCAGGTAATTAACAGAGGTCCTTCACAGCCATTTCCCTTCTTTTCTAATAGGAACTTTGTCTGGCACACACTAGACACTCCATAATTATATACTCTGAGGCAACAATGTGACATTAATTTCAAAAACAGTAACGAAAAATAATGTTTACCGAACACCTAGTTTTTGCTAGACATCGTGTTGGAACTGTCTTTTATTTTTCATTAACTCCTCACTATAACTAATGAGAATAATTTTAATGTGTTGAGGAGGTCAAGGATCAGAGAATCTGATCTATTTAGTGATAACATCTCCACCATGGCGGAGCCAAGTTTTGAGCTAAGCTTTGTGTTCAGGTGAGGTTTCAAAATCCAAGGTCTTTCCAATATAATGGTGTAGCCAACAAAGTCGAGAAGTTTACATAATTATTGCGTTACTGGTTTGCAAACAGTCCAACCTGCATGTATTATGAATACCTGAAACACAATGGGAATAAACAGAGCTTACCATGTTCTTTTAAAAACCACTCCTAATTTCCCTAATGTGGTCAAAGGTACTATTTTCCATCCCTCTAGAGCAGTGTTTCTCAATTTGGGCGCTACAGATATTTGGGGCTGGAGTCTTTGGTGTAGGGGGCTGCCCTGTGCTCAGTAGGATCTGAGCAGTACTGCTGGCCTCCATTCACCAGATACCAGTGGCACCCCCCACCCCCCACCCCAGTTGTAACAATTAAAATAATTCCAGACATTGAAATATGTTCCCTGGGGAACAAAATCACTCCCAGTTGAGAACCCCTGCCTCATAGTGAAATTCCAGTATCTCCTTTTTCTCTCCATCCTCTCTTTTAAAAAAATACTGTATCATTTGCTAAATTCTGTTGCTTCTGCCTGTGTAACGTCTCTTGCATTCATCCCTTGTGTTTTGATTGTTCTTACCGAGCTCATGACCTTTTCTCTTAACAGGTTTTCCCTGCTACTGGTATTTACTACTTCCAACCTGTCCCATACTTAGGGGCCAAATTAATCTTATCAAATCGTGACCCTTATCTGTTGAAACATCTCAAATAGCTCCTTGTTGCTTACTGAACACATTTTGAACTTTCTGAAGTTGTTGAGCTCGGTCTGTGGTGAGTGGGTGAGATTAAGGGTGGTATGTTTGTATGTCACCTGCATGAAATCACTGTAGACTCAGGGCAGAGTCATCAATCATCTTCATCAGAAATGAAGGTGATGTGTTATCTCCATTTATGTTATATAACCAAATGTATAAGACCTTTCCTTCCTTATAATTTCAGTAACATTATCCTACAGAAACTCTCTGGATGTGGTGTCCATTGAAGGGAAGTACTTTAGATGACCAATTTACGTTTCATTAATGAATTTTTTGTTTATTCAGGTTTTCTATTTCTTAAGAAAAATTTTAGTTTTTTATATATATATAAATTATATGTATTTCTATTTCTAGTATATATATTATATATTGTTTAATATGTATAATACATATTTCTAATATATATTTTTATTTATTAAGCAAAATTCTGGTCATATATAATTACATTATATAAAACATGTAAATTATTTAAGCTGAATATTAAAAATATATTAGTATAAAGTTTTGAATAAATTATCTTGATTTTTAAACCTGTTGTGGATATGCCCCTTTTCCTCATAATATTGTTTAATTATATCTTTTCTGTACATCTTTTTGACCCCTTCTGCTAAGTTTTGTCTCTTATCTTTTTGAAAATCTTAGCTTGGTTTTGCTGTTCTTTTCTTTGTTTTATTTATTTATTGAATTTTAAATTTATTATTTCTTTGCTTTCTACTTCACTAATTTTTATTTCAAAGTTTCTTCTATTGTTTTTACGTTTATTCTCTTTTTTCCCTCTAGCTTTATGGGTTGGATGCAAATGCATTATTTTTATTCCTTTTTATTTTAAATAAATACATTTTGAGCTATACATTTCCTGTAAATGTGATTTCAGTTATATCTTACAAGTTTTTAAAATATATATTACTTTTGCCTTTTTGTAATTTTCACTGTGAACTCTCATGAGTTATTTAGAGTATATATTATAAAGTTTCTCCAACATATTTTTCTACCTTTGAATATTTATTTCTAATCTAATTGCTATCTGAAATCTTTGTATATTAACAGTTGAAATTATGTCATTTCATAGCTTTTGAATATTTTGTTTTAATGACTGGGTTTTTTATTTCCAAGATCATAGCTATCTGTTCTTATTTCATTTTTAATCTTTTGTAAAAAGTTAATTTCCTCCTATTTTAAAAAAAGGACACTATTCCTTCTTTGATCTCTTTTAAGCCTGCAAATATAATTTTTTTCCCACAAAATTAGTATCTTCTAGACTGAATTTGCATTCTAAGTATTGATTTTGTTTGCTCTCTCTTAGAAATATATTTCTCCAATCTTCTTTGGAAAATTTGTTTGCATACTCATTCTTAACATATTTTGATTATTGTTCTCTCTTTTTTTCTCACTCCCTATCTCCTCACCCCTCTCAATCTAACAGATCAGTCATTTTTTTCCCCCCCCAGTGGACCCAGGTTTTACAGGCTGTGTTTTATTTTTTCACCTTTAAGGTTCCTTCAAAACCATGGGCTCCCCATATCTTTATTTCTGAAGAGAGAGAAAGAGCCGCACGGCACTCCTCACATTTACAGACAGATAGTCTATCAGAGACATGTGTCTGTGAGTTTACAAGGTGATCAGATAATAAGAGAAGCAGTAAAGGTTGTTGAGCAGGGAGAATGACTTCAAGATCAGTATTTGCATGTCTTCCTGAATAGTCTCTTGTAAACCTTCTACTGGAGGAGAGGGTTTTGTAACTTAGGAACAGGCTTGAGCGAGAAATGCTCTTTTCCCGTTCTTCACCCCCTCCTTTCCTGGTCCTGCCCTGGCGTGGACATGTGGACTGTCTGCGTCAGTGCAGCCCAAGGAAGTCTTCTGGAATGGAACCATTCACCTGCTAGACATTTTCCTGGCACTGCACCGACTTTGCCCAGAGGACCTTGAGGAAAATCCAAGGTTCATCTGCAGGGAGATTTGCAAACTTTGGTTCTACCCAAATGAGACCGCCCTGAAAGGAGAGATGAGATTTTCCAGACTGAGGGAGCCTCCTGTTCTTGGCTTGCTCAGGCACAGGCTATTCTGTCATTTGCTGGGGTGACCTAATGCTTCTAAGAGTATACATCCTTTCATTGTCTCCATGCTGACCAAACGTCAGTTCCTCGGAGAATTTAATACAGGAAAAGGCTCATCTTCTGAGGAAAAGTAACAGTAAGCCATCTCCTGAAAGCCTATGATGAGCAAATTGCTTCACACAACGTTAGCAATGAGATTATTTTCTTGGTTTTTCATATGAGGAACTGAAGCTCAAGAGTATTTAAACCATGGACCTTAGGCCACACAGTATGTAACAGACTTCGGATTCAAACTCTGGTCACTCAGAATCCAAAGCCCACACCTTCTCCACCATGTCAGAGCTGCCAGTTTCTTATTACAGAATCTCTGGCTTTCCCTCTCTTGTCTTAGCTGCCAATAAACTCTAGCTGAATTCATGGGTGGTAATCATTGTCTTTATAGTTCTTGTTGAATTACCTCTCTCCTTTTATTCTGGATTATTTTTCATCTTTATGATTTTGTTTGTAACATTTGCTGAATATATATTTGGAATTTTTATTGCACTCTGCCTCCAATTTCCCCCTTTTGTTTTTGGAGAATCTTTGGTGTTCAGCTTATAAATAAATGATAAATAAAGTCATCCAATCTTCAGCTCTTTGTTTAGAGTTACTAAATTTCATTGCTGCGATGGAGTTTTACCTGGGAACTCACTCGCAATGTGCCATCTCATATTGCATTTAACTTTCCATTTAGCCTGAGGCCAGACTCTTAGGACAGACACCTGAGAGCCAATGCTTCTCTTCCTTTTCTCTCCCTGCCATGTGCAATTAGTCATATGGTCCTTTTGACTTTTTTCCTATCACCTCCATGAGTTGCCCTTTCTCTTTTATAAGAAGTTCAAGCCTTTGACATCCCTCTTGACTACTGACTGCAGTTACCATTTGACTGATCTCGCTTCTAGTCACTCTCTTCTTACCAGAGTGATCTTTACAAAGTGTCTATCTGACATTTATTTTACTATACTGTTTAATTTTTTGTTTTTTTATTAAAGTATAGGTGATATCAATATTATATCAGTTTCAAGTATGCAACACAGTGGTTCAACAGTTACACACATTACTAAATCCTCACCCCAACTAGTGCAGTTATTATCTGTCAACAGAAAAATGTTACAGAACCATGGACTTATCTTCTCCACGACCCACTTCCATCCCTTTGACCAACTTGTATTTCAGTTGAGATTTTGTGCCTCTTTATGCCCCTCCCCCACCCTACCCACTTGTACCCCCTCCCCCATGGTAACCATCAGTCAGGCCACAGTGTCCACGAGTCTACTGCCATTTTTTTTTTTTTTTTTTTAGATTCCACAAATAAGGGAAATCATATGGCATTTGTCTTTCTCCACCTGGCTTATTTCACTTCACACAATACCCTCTAAGTCCATCCATGCTGTTGCAAATGGCAGGATTGCTTTCTTTTTTATGGCTGAATAATGTCCCATTGTGTATATGTACCACATATTCTTTACCCACTCATCTGTTGATGGACACTTTGGTTGTTTTCATAGCTTGGCTGTTGTAAATAATGTAGCAATAAACATAGGGGTGCCTATATCTTTTCAAATCAGAGATTTTGTTTTCTTCAGGTTAAGTCTTAAAAGTGAAGTTACTGGGTTGTATGGTATTTGTGCTTTTAGTTCTTTGAGGCACCTACTGTACTGATGATTCATGTACATGAATATATGATCAACAGAGAAAGGGCAGTTGTTTCAGCATAACACACAGGGTCATCTGAGACCTCACCCCTGCTTACAAGATCTACCTGGTCTTTTGAACCTCTCTCACAAGCTCTGTTTTAGTCTAAGGTCTTCAAGCTACTCTTATTCCCTAAGAATACACTGCCTTCTCACTCCTTTAGGTTTTGTACATGCTATATTCTCTGTCTGGATTGCTATGCACTAGCCCCAAACTCACCAACTCAAGTGCTTCTGTTTGTAAAGCTTTATCTGCCTCTCTGTCTCAAATATATTTAACCAATCCCTCTTTTATCTTCACCTTAGGTGTAGTACTTACACCTGTTATTCCACTCATCCTATGGAAAAGTCAGCCTCTTCTCTACCAGCTTGTGGACTTCTTAGGCATCAGGAACAACACAGGGTAGGCTGTAAACTGGTGGCCAGCAGGCCTGGTATGGTTCCACAATGTATTTGGTATGTTTTTCATAGCATGTAAACATCTTAAAAATTAATGGCCAACTTTGGAAATCTGATGGATTCCCTATCAAAATCAGAATTTCTGGCTTTTCTTTAAAAATCAGGAGGTTAGTATCACAGAGACCTCGTCACTGCATAGCTGCTATCAGGTGGAGCAAGGCAGGTGCTTCTCAGGTGTGCTTTCCTGATTTACAGGCCAGAGCAGGTCTGCTGGAGGCCCTGAGTTGAGAAACCCTGGAAAGGTAAGGGAGGGGGCTTTGGGGTTGACCTGGGTTTTAATTCCAGCTTTCTCACTTACTGGTTGTGTTATCTTGGGCAGTTTTCTTGACCTCTTTGAACTTGAGTCTATTCACCTACAAAAAGTGGACACTAGTAGAATATATCCTAAAGAGTTTGTGAAGTTTAAATAAGAAAATTTGCACAGAGCACCTAGCTTATAACAATCACTCAATACTAGCTACTATTTTGGTATTATTTTATTATTATTCTTATTTTGGGAATTCTGTTTTGTCTTTGTGTCTCCAGAGTCTGACTTTCAGTTTGTGTGATAAGTATCAATGAATGAACATTAATCTTATTTCTTCAACTATGCTGTGCATTTCTTGAGGCCAGGAGCCAGGATTGTTCTTTGTAGATCTGAGCAAAGTAAGCATAGCAGATATTCAACAAAATTCAATATGAGGTACCCTGTGTCATGGGGGCAGGTAGTGTAAATGAGGTTTCAGAAGCAATGAAGGATACCTGTACCTTTAGGATTTTTCTGTGTCACTGGGGGTGGAGTCTATCATTTCCAGGTCTGTAGAAAATTTTGTCACTTTCTCAGGGAAGCATTCCCTAACCACCAGAATGGTAATAGCCCCCTATTACAAGTTCTTATTCAATCTTCTACTTTTCCTTTGTAGTGCTTTCACTATTTTGATTAATCAATCATTATCTTTAATGTCTATTTCATCTACCAGACAGTAGGGTCCACAGGGCAAGGATCAGGCTATTTTTCACTGTTGAATACTAGTGCCCTCGATAGTCCTAAGCACACAGCGTACTCAATAGAGGGAGTAGATGACAGGCTGTGTTAAGGAGCACAGAGTCTGGAGCCACTTCAGGTTCCTCCTATGTGCAGTGGGATACCAATGCTACCTTGTTGTGCAGTTGTGAGGATTAGACAGAGTAATTAAGGTGAAATCTTTAGGATAGCACCTGGCACATAAAAGCACATAGAAGTATTTGGTATTCCTGCTCTGAGTAAATATTTGTTGAATTATGAATCAATGAACGCAGGTGTCCTGTTGCCATTGCCCTGTGGGTTTTGCACAGGGATCTAGCAAGGACCAACATCAGACTCCAGGAGAGGGACTCTGGCCCTTGGTCTCCTACATTTATGTAGTCTTTTCCATGGGCATTGGTGAGGAGGCAAGGGACTGACCGCCTTTATTGCCTACGAAAGCCACACTTCAAGATACAAGACTCCCCACTCTCTCAGACCCATCCTGACCTATCTGGTCTTTTATTGCGTTCACCTTTTCTCTCCTGGGACAGCCCCTGTTGTGTAGAAGGCCATTTCCCTGGCATCACATTCAGCTGGAGACAGGGGGACCGGTCAGCTCAGGATCAAACTTGCTCCCCAAACATTTCCGGCTTACTTTTCAGCCCCGGGAGATTGAGAGGCACCATGGAGCTGTCAAAATCTTTGATATTTAAGCAGACTAGCCCAAACCATTGATCCATTCAAAAGTTCCCCCGTTCAGTAGGGTGAAGGGCCAGTGGGAACTCATGGAAGGAGGACCATGCGCTGAAAAGCTCTGAGCAGCCTGCTGGCCCATCTCCTCTTTGGAATTTTGTTGAATGCAGAGCTAAAGTCTTTCTCTTGATATTTTTATCCTCTTACCTCAAGTGGTTGCAGGCGGTTAAAAGGGACTGCTTCTCAGGCTTGATTGTATACATGAATCACTGAAGATCTTGCTAAAATGCATTTTCCAGTGCAGCTGATCTGGGGTGAGAACCTGCTCTTCTGTGTTTCTTAACGAGTTCCAGGCAGGGGCCGTGCTGCTGGCCTCAAGACACACTTGGAGTGGTGAAGTTTTAGATTGTAATTTGTATTTACCAGAAGCAGTTTCTACAGAGAGAAGCAATCAATTCCCAAATCAAGTGGGTGTGTTGGTAGAATAAGCAACATGCATTTAAGCAGAACCCATTTTCTGAATATTTTTACCTGAGGGGTAGACTCTCATTATAAAGTGGACTTTGAAGTTATAAGGACAGAGCTGCTATGGCATATTTCGGGGCACGTTCATTGACCCATCATACAACCGAAGTAGTATTATTATGAGTCACTTTGGGATGACCTTTAATTGTTGGGTAGATTTACGTTTCTACTGAACAAACACCTTTAGAGTAAATGTCCCACCAGGGGAAACAGAACATCCCACGGGATGTGAGCATGATGACCGGAAGGGCTGGAGTGAAGAGCTGAAGAGGAGAAATACATGTAGGGTTGGAACGCCGCACAGAAAGGGGAAAAAAATCCAAACAAAACCACCCAAGCCCAATAGGCCTGCCATTTAGGTCTGAGCCAAATGAGTCTTTGATATCAATCAGCCTGAAGCCCCTGTGTTCTGAGGGCAGGAGAAATGCTAAAGTTAGCATGTGTGGCTTCCTATAAACTGGGAGTAATCTAAAACAGATATTTTCCAAAGGACACTTCCAATGTTTCCTGGCCCTGGGCCAGACACTTCAAAGCCCCATTATCAGGGAGTTGTGGTCCCCCTGTTGGGAAAGCTGGGCGCTGCTCTGAGGAAATGTCAGCCCCGGAGCCCAGTTTCCTCTCATTTCAGGGCAAGGAGGTCAAAGTGGCTGAGGACTGCCCTCAAAAGTTACAGACTCTAACCACGCATTGGAATTTACCTTCAATGCCGTCGTGGGTTAGGATGCTCTCTGACGGGGAAACAGGATTTGAAATGCTCTCGCTGGCTAACTGATGATTTCTCTCCAGAAATCTGACTCAGCCAGAAACCCCTCACCTTTTTAATGAAAAGAACGCAGAGAGATGCAGTGTTCTTCCTTCCCTTAGCCCACTTGGCGTGTGGAGTGCTCCCAGCCAAGAGGGTCAGTTGCCAGCCTTGGGCACCCATGGATTGCTGAGCATCATGGGTTAGCAGCCTCATGGGCTGGGCATCTTTAGAAAGGCTGTTTTGAAAATATAAGACTTACGCATTTTTATTTCCCCAGGGTCTTGAGTTCTTCTAATTTCTGAGCTGTAGTCCTTGTTCCAATTGGTATGAACCATGGAGCTGAGCTTCGTCAAGCCCAGGATTTTCAGTGAGAACCAAATGTCCTCTTTGTAGGTCGGTGAGCTGAAGGTGACCCCAAGTCCGCACAGCAGGCTGGGGCCCTGACTGTGTAAGGCTCCCTCTCCTGGCGTTGGGGGAGTATTGAGAGGTTAGGGGACTGAGGGATCCAGGAAACTGTCCTGTTTTTTGTTTTTTTCTCCCTGAATTGGTTGATTCTTGAACTGAGTGGAAGGAGGGAAGAAATAAAAGGAAAAGGGATACAAATAGTGAGGGAAGAATTGCTCCAGGCCAGATATACCCATACTTTAATTCTACATGTGCTTGAGGGGCACCATTGGGAAAGAGGAAGAACCCCTGAGTGGATTCAGTATTACATGCCATTGTCAGAGTTTTGGGTTGTCTAGTAAGGGAGTTCTTAGGGCAAGTTCTGGAAAAATTATGAGGTTTGACCTTAAGATCATTTCTCATTTTCTTTCTTCAGTAAGGTATTAGCTAATAAGGCTTAAGGTGTGATCTTTCTTAGGGATACTGGCCTCTTTTTAGGACACTCTTTTAAAAAACTTGAAATAAAAAGCCCCAGTTTTATTGAGGTATAATTTATACACAGTAAGTTAATCATATTTAAGGGGTATAATTTGATAAGTTTTGATATATGCATATAGCTGCGAAAACATTACCACAATGAAAATAATATATCCACCATTCCCCCAAATTTCCTCTTGTCCCTTTGTAATGTCTCCATCCTCCCCTTCTCGGAATGACCCCATCAGTAATGCAACAACTGATCTGCTTTCTGTCACTTTAGATTAGTTGGCATGTTCTAGAATTTTGTATATATACAATATATATTGTTTTTTGATCTGGCTTCTTTCACTCAGAATAATTATTTTGAGATTCATTCATGTTATGTATGTATCAATACTTCATTCTTTTTATTGTATCAGTATGCCACAGTGTGTTTATCCATTCACCTGTTGATAGGTGTTTGGATGGTTTCCAGCTTTTGGCCATTACATTCTGCTATGCACGTACTAGCTGCTATGAACATTCCTGTCTAAGTTTTTGTACAGACATATGGTTTTACTTCTTCTAGTCAATATCTAGGACTGGAATGGCTGGATCACAGAAGAATGCCTAACTTTTAAAGAAACTGAATGCTTACATTTCAAGAAATTGCCAAAGTATTTTCAATGTGGTTGAACTATTTTATAGTCCCACCAGATCTTCCACATCCTCATCAACACTTGGTATAGTCAGTTTTTAAATTTAGCCATTTTAATATGCATGTAGTAATATCTTATTGTGGTTTTAATTGGTATTTATTTAATGACAAATGATGTTGAGCATATTTATTTGCCATCTGTATGTTTACTTTGGTGAAATGTCTGTTTAAATCTTTTGCCCATTTATTAAAATGCAGGTGTTTGTTTTCTTATTATTGAGTCTTATGAGTTCTTTATGGATCATATTTTTGCTGTTGTATTTAAGAAATCTTTGCTTAACCCAAGGTCACAAGGATTTTCTTATATGCTTTTTTCTGTATGTTTTATAGTGTTAGGCTTGACATTTGAGCCCATGTTCCATTTGAGTTAATTTTTATATATGGTGTAAGAAATTGATAAAAGTTTTTTTTTTGCATATGAATATCCAGTTGTTCTAGCACCATGTGTTGAAAAAAGTATCCCTTGTCTACTGAATTGTTTTTTGTATTTTTGTTGAAACTAAGTTGTCCTTGTAACTGAGACATACATACAACATATCTGTTCCATTGATGTGTTTGTCTTTGTTGATGCCAATACTACATTGTTTTGATGACTGCAGCTTTATAACAAGGCTTGAAATCAGACAGTGTTAATCCTCCAACTTTGTTCTTCTTCAAAATGGTTTTGGCTATTCTAGGTCATTTATATTTCCAGATAAAATTTAAAACCAGGTTGCCAGTTTCCACAAAAGAAGTCTGCTGTGATTTTGACTGAAATTGTGTTGAATCTATAGATCAATGTGAGGAGAATTGACACCTTAGTAACAGTGAGTCTTCCAAACCATGATCATATTATATCTCACCATGTACTTATATTCGATTTAATTTCTTTCTGCAGTGTTTTGTAGACTGCAAGTCTTACACATATTTTGTGACATTTATTCCTAAGCATTTCACATTTTTTTTTACTGCTATTGCAAGTAGTATCTTTAAAAATTTTAATTTACAATGGTTTTTGCCAGTAGAGATATAGTTGAGTTTTGAACATTGACCTTGTATCCTGAAACCTTGGTAAACTCACTATCTCTCATAGTTTTTTTGTAGATCCCGTTGGATTTTCTATGTAGACTATCATGCTGTTAGAACATCCTTTAAGACTAATTTAAGACATCCTTTTTTCAAAATAGCATTTTTGGTACATGTTCATATGAGCTTAACTAAAAGCTGCACATGGGGAGCCGTGAGTGCTTTAACGGTGGGCTTCTGATGGTGGTTCTGAGCGCATCAGAAGGTAATGAGCGGAACAAAAGTTTCCTTGGCACATGGATCTTATGTCTCTGCTGAACATGGATGGCCTCATTTTCCTTCCTTCAGCCCAGTCTGGTGCTGGATTAAAGATCCCATTTTATAGTCATACTTCATGTGCGCTTAGAATAAACTACAAACCACACAGGAAAACCCTCTCTGGGTGACTAAGCAGTAACACACATTTCAAATTATGGCTTTCAATTCAGTGATAGTGAGTTATGATCTTTTAAATACTTTAAACTCTTTTATAAGAGGAGAGAGAAACAGGAAAAATAGAACCTCCAACTATCCCAACAACAGTGCTTATGTCATCTTTATCTTTTCTTTGCAGTCCTAATGGTTTAAAATAAAAATAAAAGTTCTCTTTTTTTTTTTTTTCCTTTTGGGGAGGGTAGCAGAGGCAGTTAAACCACATGGTGAAAAATCATGTAAAGACTGAGCTTTTGGTGTGTTTATTTTTGCTGGCCCAGGGAAGCATGGTCACTGGCAGGTGGAATTGCTCACCTCCCAGATGCTGCAGGCACAAGGACCTTCCTCATCTCATTCGCTTACACTCGTACTTTCGCACTGTCTTGTGTTCCCTGCAGAATCTCTTGTGTTCCCTGCAGAATCTTTTTGCCGCCGCACATGTGCACTCCACATTCCTTACCCCGTGCTTCTCTCGCCCATCCCTCCTGGCTCAGTGTGTTTGTTGATGCTGCTTCAGGCAGTAGGTGTGTGTGTGATTCTGAAAGAAAAGGCAAGCTTAGAAAAATCCTATACACGTGTCCACAACAACACCTCAGCTTTTAGTGTCCACCTGCCTCTAAGACAACAGAAACATGACAGGGGATACTGGAGTGATCAGAAAGAGACATCATGACCGTCCATTGAGCGTGTTACTTGGGGAGGGGGTTGCGGTTAGGATAAGAGGGTCTCTGCTAGCATTCACTTACTCAACAAATGTTTTCGAGTGCCAACTATATGCTAATATCTATGCTAACCACTTTGGATATTCAGTCAACAAAAAGGACAAGAGGCTACTGTCTTCTAGGAGCTATATAGAAGAGGGGGGTGCCGAGAATAAATAATGAATGTAATAAAGTATATAGTATATTAGAAGGTGACAGTTATATGGAGAAAAGAAATGCAATGATGTTGGCAGGAATCCACTGAGAAATGGAAAATGATTACAATTTTAAGTAAGGATTACAGTAAACAGAATTTTATTTAAGCAGAAGCCTTGGGGACGTGAGAGAGTCAGCTGTGCAGCAGGGCCATTTGGCCGGTGTGAAGGGTGTGAAGTGGAACCTTGCCTGGCATGTCTGAGGAAGAGCAAGCTGCTAGCACTGGTATTGAGACCCGGTCCAGTCTGTGTCAGTCTGACAGTCCTGAGTGTGGGAAGAAGCCTGGCTTGACACTGGAAGACAGGGTAGGTGGCTTCTTTTGGCCCCTCTTAGTCTTTGGTATCATGGCTTTTGAGCCCCGCCAAGGAGAGGACCAGCCTGTGCTTCAGTCACTCTGTATGTTACCCTCCCATCTTTAGACACTTCATTGGAAAACAACTGGGTAAGAGTGAACACTGATAGAGCCTCAGTTGTAAAGTAAGTTCATGTGTCCTTAGGAAGGTCTTTGGGGTGTGAGATGGGGTGGTGTGGGGTATGTGTGTGTGGGGGAGACACTGCCCCCTGACAACTGTTCTGAATATGCTCAATAATGACAGCACTTTGGCTTTTTTTCAAAATGCAAGTACAGTGAATGTGATGGGTGAGAAAAAGAAAATGTGATGAAGTCAGCGACCTGGGGTGAGCCATACTGATCTGAAAGCAATTCTCATAGTGAAGGTCAGAAGTGGTTTTAGCATTAGCAGGTCTTTAGGGAGTGTGTATGTAGCTGCCTAGGGGGCTACTTTAAGGGGAATAGAAATTTGGGTAAACAAGCTATGGTGCTTGCCTTGATCCTCAAGGAAGAGAGGTTTTTTTTCTGTTTGTTTGTTTTATTTGAACATCAGAGGGGGGACCTGCTGTTCTCCAAACTTGGAGCGCTTACAGCATTCTGATTTCTAAAATGTGGAGTTGGTGGAAAGGAAGTCAGATTGCTTGGGCCATAGGTAATCTGGACAGGGGGACAATACCCAGTACCTCCATTGCTATCTCTGTGCATTTCTCATTATTAAAATGATTTGGGGGTATATATATATATCTCATGTATATTATAATGAAAATTCTGTGAGTCTGTAGGAAGTGTGGTTGCATCCTCACAGGGAATAAGGACTTATCTTGTATGAGGAAGAATGAATGGTTCAGGTCAGAAAATGGTCCAAAGAGGGAGAGCGTGAAATGATTTCAGGTGGAAATTAATTCAGTTAATCTAATGCTTGGTCTTCAGCATGGGTGATGATGTTGAGATGTTTCACAGGGGGCTCCCAGGTGGTGGGACCTAGCATGGTGGCTTCTTTGTGGAAATAGGCAAAAGTTACTAGTGAGTTGCAGGAGGGTGGTGTCCAGGTGTACCAGCCCTTTGGGACTAGAGTATAGGTATGTCAGACAAAGTGTACATGGGACAAGGCCTATGAGTCCTGGGACTCAGCAAACCAACGTAGGATCAAAACCCAGATTCTTTGTGTTTCTTGCTTTTTCTGTTCAATGAAAGGATTTTGAAAATTTAAATTCTGCTAAGGGGAACGAACAGTGTTGAAAGGAAAGCACCTCACCAGAGAAATCAGTAAAGTGATAGCAGTGGAGATTAAAATCAAGAACTCAAAAGGGAAAGGGGAGAGCCAAAGGCAGCAGACAAAGCTTCACCTCTTCTTACCTGGAGATGTGTTTTCTCAAGCTAAAAACCTTAAGTTTGCAGTTATGACTTTAGTTTTATTAGGAAAGCTGAGATCCCTTTGTAAGGTCTCACCTCTTTTGTTGAGTCAGACTGATTCCATTTCCAATACTTAGCCTGATGAATGTCACAGCCAGAGATGATTATTTGCATGCAGTTCTTCAGCATTAATGCATTTCTTCACAAGCTACATCACCAGGGGAATTTTTGATGAATTCAGTTTGAGAGCCGGAGGCAATGGACTGCTGGTCTCTGCTTGTGCCGGCTCAAGAGAACTGATCGAGCACATCTCTTTGCAACTTTTCATTCAGTGACATCACACTGGAGGCTTGAAATTGGCCATGGTGGGAGTATTTATACCACAGAAACTGTCAAATTGGAAGTCAGGGCCTACCTCCTGGAAGGTCTGCATGTTAAACATTTATCAGCACAACACTTGTCCTAGTGCTTTTCCTGCTTTAAATGGAAGGAAAAAAATAAAATAAAAGCCATTTCTCTAATGAGTCCATAAGGGACAAGAACAACAGAAAGCTATCAAAAGTTTTGGTTATTTGGATTGTTGTTCAGTTTCATTCACCAAACAAGGGAGACATTCGATCAGAGCCCATTTCAGAATTTTCTAGGTATCTTTGTGTCATATTTCTTTGTGCAGCATGATGAAATATTTGAAAATTTCTTTTGAAGTCAGGGAATCCTGGACTGGAATCTTAACCTACTAGCTTTAAGGTAGGTGACAACAGATAAGTTACTTAAACTCTCTAAGCTTCAGTTTCATCACTTACAAAATTAGAATTAAAAATGATTTTTACATCGGAGGTAGCTCTGTAATTTATAAGACTCTAAAATTGGGACCACTATTATTGCCCCAACTCTTTCAAGAAGTGATAGTATTGTTATTAGATTTATGTGGTAAAAGTATTAAGGACCCATTTACTTCTTAGGATAAACACATGTCCATGTGTGTTTTTCTTAAAGCTATTATGGTCTTACACAATAGCTGAATATTTGGTTGACCAAGCCCTTCCCTTTTTGCAGAGAAAGTCTTTTAAGTCTCAAATGAATAATTGTTTAGCATTAACATTGGAATCATAGCAACAGTGTGTGCTTATTCCATTGCTGATTGTCACCCTGTGCAAAGGGGCAGAGTGAAATATACATCTATCTGGTTTCCAGGGCAGAAGAAACAAAGAAGGGAAGCACTTCCACACTCATTTCCCTCTGTCCCCACCCAATCCCCTTCTCAGACTGAGTTTCCTCCTTCACCCTCTCTGGAGTGTAAGTGCTGATAACGGCCTAAATACAGGACTGACTTTACTGGGAATGCCCGCTCCTGATCAAAGCTGTATCACCCAGGCCACCAGTTCAAAGATTTCTAACTTCCTTCCTTATCTTTGGAACTGCTCTCTGCTTTTCATGACCCGTGCCATCTGTAGCCCCAAGTATCTACATTCAGCAGTCCCATTTCGTCATCTCTGTTCTCCGGTTGTGCGGGTTGTTGATCCGTGTATTATGTTCTCATCTAAAGGCCACAGTGTTCACTTTTCATTCACTCATATTCAGTATAGACAATAGGTTTTGCTGTGGCCTCGTAATTATTTCATTCGTACTTATTTCACATGGTGAACTAGTTGTAAACTCTCATACATCTTATCTACAACCTTTCCAAGCCTCGTTTTTCAAAGTTTCCTTATATGGGAAAAGAAAAAAGAGAATACTAATACTTACCTCAGAATTGTGCACATTACCTGAGTGCCTGGAATTTGCAGGTGCTCTGCACACGTCAGCTTCCCTCTCTTCCTGCGCTATTCTCCTTAATGCCCAAAGCAGCTTGTTGCCAAGTAAGCAGTCAGCAGATACTTTTGGGGGGACTGATTATAAAACCCTTATGGAGAGGAACTGTTTTTCTCCAGTATTGATGTTTGCTTCTGTGTTGATGGATAAATAGAGCACCCTGCGCTCACTCACATCTTCTTTGGGAAGGAGTGCCTCATTGCAGAATAAATTTGTGATGAGGAAGTTTGGGATGAAGAAGGGAAGAAATTTGGGACAAGGAAGAGGATGAGGAAGGCAGTCAGCCTCTTTTTGACTTGTGTGTGTGTCGGGTGGGTGGAGGAGCAGTGGGGAAGAGGGAGATTGGGCTGCCTATAAACACATTCTGACCTTTACCTTTGTGCTGAAAATTTTACAGGTCAAGCTCTCACTCTAGGAGGCCTGTGCTTTTTCAGGCTTAGTGTGCCTACTTCTAGGATGCAATAATAAAGGGCCCATTGTTACTGCACATGGAAGCCAAGTTCTCCAATATGAAACTGATAAAAAAACAAAGGTGAATTTTTATCTCCACATACTACTGTGTTTGCCTCTCAGTTGATTCTGAACTTGGGTATGGAAAACTGTTTTTTTTTTTTTTTTGCTTTTGTTTTTGTTTTTACTGTGTTATTTAGTGTCTCTAGCAATTCATTCATCCAGTTTGTGGGACAGCAAATTGTATCAGGGCAACAGCAACCTGTTTCTCTTCTGCTTTTAAAACTGCTTTCCTGTGGATTCACAAGTGTTTCAGAGGAGTGGAAGCATCTTTAAATGGCATTTATAAGATAAAGCTCCTTCAATATCTGGACTCCATGAAAATGAATCTTTTTCATTTGCTTTCTAAAAATTTTGGTGTATTTCTATCGAATTGACCTCTTAGAATCATGATTGCTGTGTTTTTTTCACCTTAATATTTTAGTTAAGCATATATTTTTCCTCATTCTCATCCTTCTCCAGATGAAAAGATTTTACTGTGGAACCCAGTTTTTGAGTGACTATGAAATGCGTGGGTAGACTCTCTTATCCATTTCCCCTGGTGCTGTCTCTGGACCTCTGTGTAGGGTCACAGGGAAGGGAGAATGGGAAGGAGGTGATGAGTTAATAAAAGGCAGAAGAGAGGATAGACAGCCAAAGAGGCTTGTGACTGGGGATTGGGGGAGCAGAGTTTGTCCGCGTGCCAAGCTGCTTCTCTCATGAGTCTAGACAATTGATCATCTTCATGTGAAACTCGTGGGGATGAGTCAACGTTGGCTGCTGGTGGGGGAGGAGTTTGTTAAGTACTGGGATGTGCCAGTTCTGAGAGACAGGCTATGTTCTGTGGGATTTTGTTGGAAACAAAGATTGGCAATGAGCCACCAACTCAAGGGCTCTACACTAGGCAAGAGGAGAAACCCCGGGGACTTCACTCTCTCTGAGCCGGGGTGATTTTTGTCTGAGAGCATGTCTCAGAGCTGAGGCTGGGGCAATTTATCATAGACTCCAGAGCAGTTGGACTGGTTCACATTGCTGACAATTTTTTTCTCTCAGAGCTATAGCTCTGTCCATTGCTCACAGGGTCCAGCTGCTTCATTAATGACAGATAAAAGGAACACACCAATTTTTACATGAAATCTTGGCCTAACCTTTATAGTCCATTTTCAAGTTTTCACTTCACTGGTCCTGTCCATAGACAATCAATAAGAGTGTATTCTCAGATTCATATTAACTAATTAGTTCAGTAACATTTTATTTATTTGATATTTTTGGACCCCTGGTATCATGTTTGATATGAGAATATAAGAAATTAATTAGCTATGTCTCTTGGTCTGCTCTTGAGGGAACTCACAGGCTATGGGGGATGCAGTTGGGCAAATAGATAAGCCAGAAGCTTATACAAATCAAGAACATAGTGCTGTGGGGGCACAGAGGACAGAGCAACCAGTTTCTCACACGGCATGAGAAATGTATGTCATTCCTGAAAACTGCCTACCACTTGAGCATCATTAGAATTTGCCCCACCTGCTCCACTGAGCTGTCTCATCTTGAGGGATTTGCATGGCATGTTTCTGAGAAGACTGCTGTTGGGAGCACTGATGATTTTATTATCTCAACCACCACTACACAGTCTAAGTAAGCATACCATAGGAAGATAAATGCCTGTGAGAAAATCGTCTGAAAAGGAGTATGGCTGAACTGCTGTTGCTGGAGGAATTTCATTTTTCAAATATATGTGTAAACCAGGCGCAAGCTTATCTGGGTGATCTCCTCACGAGTAGCAAAGGCTAATGCTAATTCTGTGGTGTCTGGAAGTAGTGAGGTCTCAGTTGTTCAGGCCCAGGAGGATGAATAGAAGATTTTTATTCTCCAGACACTTCTTATCAGATGCAGAGTTGGAAGTAAACCTGGCAGTAGTTAAACATCCTCTGAATTTTATGCTCCCATGGGAAAATCCTTCCCTTGAGAACTGGGTCTTTTTATTTGCTTTGAGAACCTCAGTTGCTGATTGTACAATTCCTGGAAGCATCTCGACAGCATGAATTGATTATGAAGATGTTGTAAGTAGCAGTAAAGTTCCAGTGCAGTAGGTCGTTAGAGTTCTTCATTGCGAAAGGAGTGGTTGGGACTTTTGTTGAAAGGATCACGACATGAAAGCAACATCATTTGCCCTAAAATCTCCTAAGATCACCATATCATTACCTCCAAGCAGCTGGCACGATGGAGATGACTTTTTGCAGCTCTTATTGTGGTCAGAGTTTCCATAAGCAGCCACTGAGAATGGAGATGATCTTTCAAAATGCTCTTCTATTTATTTTATTTTATTTTGCTATTATTAATGTACAATTACATGAGCAATATTATGGCTACTAGACTTCCCCTATTATCAAGTCCCCACCACATACTCCATTACAGTCACTGTCCATCAGCGTAGTAAGATGCCATAGAATCACTACTTGTCTTCCCTGTGTTATATTGCCTTCCCCATACCTCCCCCCTACATTATGTGTGCTAATCATAATAGCCCTTTTTCCCCCTTATCCCTCCCTTCCCACCCATCTTCCCCAGTCCCTTTCCCTTTGGTAACTGTTAGTCCATTCTTGGGTTCTGCGAGTCTGCTGCTGTTTTGTATCTACAGTTTTTTCTTTGTTCTTATACTCCACAGATGAGTGAAATCATTTGGTACTTGTCTTTATCCGCCTGGCTTATTTCACTGAGCATAATACCCTCTAGCTCCATCCATGTTGTTGTAAATGGTAGGATTTGTTTTCTTCTTATGGCTGAATAATATTCCACTGTGTATATGTACCACATCTTCTTCATCCATTCATCTACTGATGGACACTTAGGTTGCTTCCATTTCTTGGCTATTGTAAATAGTGCTGCGATAAACATAGGGGTGCATCTGTCTTTTTCAAACTGCGCTGCTGCATTCTTAGGGTAAATTCCTAGGAGTGGAATTCCTGGGTCAAATGGTATTTCTATTTTGAGTTTTTTGAGGAACCTCCATACTGCTTTCCACAATGGTTGAACTAATTTGCATTCCCATCAGCAGTGTAGGAGGGTTCCCCTTTCTCCACATCCTCGCCAACATTTGTTGTTGTTTGTGTTTTGGATGTTGGCCATCCTCACTGGTGTGAGGTGATATCTCACTGTGGTTTTAATTTGCATTTCTCTGATGATTAGGGATGTGGAGCATCTTTTCATGTGCATGTTGGCCATCTGAATTTCTTCTTTGGAGAAGTGTCTGTTCAGCTCCTTTGCCCATTTTTTAATTGGCTTGATTGCTTTTTGTTTGTTGAGGTGTGTGAGCTGTTTATATAATTTGGATGTCAACCCCTTATTGGATATGTCATTTATGAATATATTCTCCCATACTGTAGGATGTCTTTTTGTTCTATTGATGGTGTCCTTTGCTGTACAGAACCTTTTTAGTTTAATATAGTCCCATTTGTTCATTTTTGCTTTTGTTTCCCTTGCCCAGGGAGATATGTTCATGAAAAAGTTGCTCATGTTTATTTCCAAACGATTTTTCCTATGTTTTTTTCTAAGAGTTTTATGGTTTCATGGCTTACATTCAGGTGTTTGATCCATTTTGAGTTTACTTTGTGTATGGGGTTAGACAATAATCCAGTTTCATTCTCTTACATGTAGCTGTCCAGTTTTGCCAACACCAGCTGTTGAAGAGGCTGTCATTTCCCCATTGTATATCCATGGCTCCTTTATCATATAGTAATTGACCATATATGCTTGGAATTATATCTGGGCTCTCTAGTCTGTTCCACTTCCACTAGTCTATGGGTATGTTCTTGTGCCATACCGAGTTGTCTTGATTACTGTGGCTTTGTAGCAGAGCTTGAAGTCAGGGAGCTTAATTCCCCCCACTTCATTCTTCCTTCTCAGGATTGCTTTGGCTATTTGGGGTCTTTTGTGGTTCCATATGAATTTTAGAACTATTTGTTCCAGTTCATTGAAGAATGCTGTTGGTATTTTGATAGGAATTGCATTGAATCTGTAGATTGCTTTAGGCAGGATGGCCATTTTGGCAATATTAATTCTTCCTATCCATGATCATGGGATGTGTTTACATTTATTGGTATCTTCTTTAATTTCTCTCATGAGTGTCTTGTAGTTTTCAGAGTATAAGTCTTTCCCTTCCTTGGTTAGGTTTATTCCTAGGTATTTTATTCTTTTGGATGCAATTGTGAATGGATTTGTTTTCCTGATTTCTCTTTCTGCTAGTTCACTGTTAGTGTATAGAAATGAAACAGATATCTGTGTATTAATTTTGTATCCCACAACTGTGCTGAATTCAGATATTAGATCTAGTAGTTTTGGTGTGATTTTTTAGGGTTTTTTATGTAAAATATCATGTCACCTGTAAATAGGGACAGTTTGACTTCTTTGTTACCAATCTGGATGCCTTTTATTTCTTTGTGTTGTCTGATTGCCAGGGCTAGGACCTCTAGAACTATGTTGAATAAAATTGGGAAGAGAGGGCAACCTTGTCTTGTTCCCAATCTTAAAGGAAAAGCTTTCAGCTTCTTACTGTTAATTATAATGTTGGCTGTGGGTTTGTCATATATAGCCTTTATTATGTTAAGGTACTTGCCCTCTATACCATTTTGTTGAGAGTTTTAATCATTAATGGATGTTGAATTTTGTCAAATGCTTTTTCAGCATCTATGGAGATGATCATATAGTTTTTGTCCTTCTTTTTGTTTATGTGGTGGATGATGTTGATACATTTTCAAATGTACCATCCTTGCATCCGTGAGATGAATCCCATTTGATCATGATGGATGACCTTTTTGATGTATTTTTGAATTTGGTTTGCTAATATTTTGTTGAGTATTTTTGCATCTATGTTCATCAGGGATATTGGTCTGTAATTTTCTTTTACTGTGTTGTCTTTGCCTGGTTTTGGTATTAGAGTGATGTTGGCCTTGTGGAATGAGTTTGGGAGTATTCCCTCCTCTTCTACTTTTTGGAGAACTTTAATGAGGATGGGTATTAGGTCTTCACTAAATGTTTGGTAAAATTCAGCAGTGAAACCATCTGGTCCAGGAGTTTTCTTCTTAGGTAGTTTTTTGATTACCAATTCAGTTTATTTGCTGGTGATTGGTCTATTCAGATTTTCTGTTTCTTCCTGGGTCAGCCTTCGAAGGTTGTATTTTTCTAGAAAGTTGTCTATTTCTTCTAGATTATCCAGTTTGTTAGCATATAAATTTTCATAGTATTCTTTCATAATTCTTTGTATTTCTGTCATGTCTGTAGTGATTTTTCCTTTCTCATTTCTGTTTCTGTTTATGTGTGTAGACTCTCTTTTTTCCTGATAAGTTTGGCTAGGGGTTTATCTATTTTGTTTATTTTCTCAAAGAACCAGCATCTGCTTTCATTGATTCTTTCTATTGTTTTATTCTTCTCAATTTTATTTATTTCTGCTTTAATCTTTATTATGTCCCTCCTTCTACTGACTTTGAGCCTCATTTGTTCTTCCTTTTCTAGTTTCATTAATTGTGAGTTTAGACTTTTCATTTGAGATTATTTTCCTTTCCTGAGGTAGGCCTGTACTGTAATATATTTCCCTCTTAGCATGGCCTTCGCTGCATCCCAAAGATTTTGCAGTGTTGTATTATTGTTGTCATTTGTCTCCATATATTGCTTGATCTCTGTTTTTATTTGGTCATTGATCCATTGATTATTTAGGAGCATGTTACTAAGCCTCCAGGTGTTTGTGGCATTTTTCATTTTGTTTGAGTAATTTATTTCTAGTTTCATAACTTTGTGATCTTAGAAGCCGGCTAGTACAATTTCAATCTTTTTGAACTTAGTAAGGCTCTTTTTGTGTCCTAGTATATGATCTATTCTTGAAAATGTTTCATGTGCACTTGAGAAGAATGTGTATCCTGTTGCTTTTGGATGGAGTGTTCTGTAGATGTCCGTTAGGTCCATCTGTTCTAATACGTTATTCAGTGCCTCTGTCTCTTTACTTATTTTCTGTCTCGTTGATCTGTCCTTTTGGAGTGAGTGGTGTGTTGAAGTCTCCTAAAATGAATGCATTGCATTCTATTTCCCCCTTTAATTCTGTTATTTGTTTCACACATGTATGTGATCCTGTGTTGGGTGCATAGATTGCTCTTCTATTTTTTTTGTTGTACAAATGTGGCAAATTGTTATAAACGTGGAAGTCAGGGCACAGCCTGTGATTGGAGTCCAGGGTAGAAGGGAGGAAAATAATTTTACTGAGCATCTCTTAGGTGTGTACTTGACCTCACTTAATCCTCACAATAGCCAGTTAGTTATCATTTCTCCCATTTTACTACTCAGGAGGCCAAGGCACCAGGAAATTAATTAATTGAATCACAGCAGGAAGTGAAAAGCACTTTGGAGTAGGACTTAGAACTTAGAATGTAAGCCCAGCTCTTGTTTGTTTGCAATGTAATCTTGGGCAAGTTACTTAAGCTCTAACTACTGTGTCTAATTTATCAGGCAAATAATTGGAATAATAATAATAAATAATACCAATAATAGCATATTAAATTAATGTATTAGTTTATACTTTATGAAGGGCTTTCATATTCATGGTCTCATTTGGTCCCTACCATATGCCTGTGCAGTGTCTGGAGAGATGGCACAGAATAATGGGAAGCACTGAGTGGTGTGGCAGAGGCTTGGGTTCAAATGCTGTCTCTGTCTTCAATCTTTCTTTTAGAGATTCAATCTCATTTTCAGTAAAATGGTGCTGGTAATACATATCTTGTAGCATTTTTGTGAGATCTGAGAGAGAAATAGGTAAAGTACGCTTAACAAATGGTAGTTTCTGTTAAGGTCCCATTTGAGAGATAAGAAAAATGATACTTGGATGTACATGAGTTCTTCGAAGTTGCATATTAGCACATCAGGCAGTTAGGTAAGGAGCTAGAAATAGGGGCTTTGGGGTTAGGTGGACATGGGATTTATATCTGACTCCTTTTCTTACAGACTGTATGACATTGGCCAAGTGACTCAAACTCTCTGAGCTTTAGTTTCCTGATATATAAAATTATCTGTAAAATAAGTACAATATCCTAAGAGGGTGAGTGAGGGGGATGATAAAATTATAAAAAGCACTTAGTTAAGTGCCTCTTCCCTCCCTCCTTCTCTTCCTTCCTTCCTCTCTGCCATCCTTCTTTCCATTTGTAATATGGTACATGCCCAGTAGATTTTAGAGAATTATGCATGACCTTTATTAGTGGGACTAGCTTGATATAGCAAAAACCCACTGGAATTGGAGTTGGAAGGATCATGGCTGAGGTGGAGGGGTCCTGGATCTGCCATTCTAGCTCAGTGATCTTGTGCTAGCCACCCTAGCAGGCTATTTCATTGTTCCTGTTAATAATCCTTATCTAACTAGGTCATTGTAAGAAGGCATGAGATGATGACTCTGATGGTGCTCTGTGATGTCATAAATCTAGAGAACTGTTATTATTACTCATGTGGAATTTAGGGCATCAGGCAATGAATTAGTAGCTGTTTGTGTGAGCGCCATGGGCCTAGATATCCATAGTTTTTAATTCAAAGGGCAAGTCCTGTCTCATGCAGAGCTAAGCAAGGTTCTCCTATTGCCATGTTGATTTATTGCTCATCTCATTCGCCTGGTGCTTCTCTGCACTCTGGTACTACCCTGATTTACTGTAAGGAATCTATAGTCCACCAACATATGCATTTTCCCAACCAGTGGATTTTAAGGGTGAATTTACTGTCATTATTCTCACCACAATTTTTGATATTAAATAAAAAAACAGTGTAACAGAAATGTTAGAAGCCACTATGATTGAGTTGGTGGAAGGGCTGGTTCTTTGGGAGTAAGAACTGAGTCTTAATTATCTTGATATAGTGCCTAGCATAATATATTAAAAACTTAGTAGATGCTCAATAACTAGGGTGAATAAATCAATTAATGACTGTGTTTTTTCATTGATCTAATGCTATGGCCCAATTCCTCTTAGAAGCCTACAGAATTCAAGTGTGGCCAACTTGGCCTCTGGCTTTCTTTGCTTTTTCCATGGGTTGGTTTGACTCTGTGCTTGCAGAGCTCTGAAGAGCATTCTGCTCCCTTGGAGGCCTTTGTCTCCTAGACTTTTTCCCTCACAGGATGATGATATCACTTGAGCAATTCAGTTCTTAAAAATTTCATCCCTTCCAAAATAGGAAATGAGCTCATCTTGGTTAAGCTGTATACCTGTTATAATATCTCAATGATATCCTGTCTTACGATCCCTTTTGTCTTGAGTGTTAAGAGGAAGAAGAAAAGCAACAGCCCCAAATGATTCACAAAATGAAGGTCTTGGAAGTTTTCAGCACTTAACTTAGTTATTATCACCTCTCATGGAACAGAGCCATGGGCAAAATGTGGGAAAATGGCCCTTTGAGTGGAAAAAATGAAGAAAGAGGGAAAAAAATGAGATCAGTGAAGATGAATATAGCACAAAGCTCCAAGTGATTCAGGTTTCTAAAAAGTAATGTGATGATAGGTGCAGGGAGTGCTGTGATTGTGGGTTATTTTCTGAAACCCTAAACAGGGGATTTGGAAAGCCAAAAGGCAAATCTGTCTCTTGAGCTTTCCTAGAGAGACCTTTCAGGGGGAGCTAATATCTGCAGCTATTTTGAGAAGGTCACCTATTAAACAAGAACCTCATGCTCTGAATTCATGTGGGGCTAGCATGCAAGGTCATGGACATCCTTAAGACAAAATGTTCCTGAATGTGGAGTGTCTACAGCCAACTGGGCCCTGGTTAAATTTCTTCAGGAATTGGAATATAATCCTTACGCCAACAGCCTCCACAGATGTAAGCAAATGCTAGACAGGAGCTCTCCAGTGGATCTTGAATTATTCCATACATTTGAATGGCAGATCCATTTGGTCCCAAGGAAAGTTCTCACGAACAGGGATATGCTATCCAGATGCTCACATACTTTCCTCTGGGTCAGAGGTCATGAAGGATGCACAGTACTGTGGTAAAGTTCCAAGACCCTGGTGTTTCCAGAATTTGGAGTTGGTTATTTAGTGAACCCAGGGTCAGTGGCGGTTGACCCATGTGGTGGGCCAAAGACTGAAACTTTGGTGGAGGTTAACAGATAAAAACATGACTTCAGAACCAGATAGGTCCCCCTTAGCCACCTACTGGTTATACGGCAGAGGACAAGTTAACTATTTTGAAATCTATTGCCTTGTTTAGGGAAGATGGGGATAATAACATCTATATCATAGGGTTGTGTGAGGATTAAATTAAATGATGTATGCCGAAATTATCCTGAACTGAACTTGGCCACGGTTAAGTAGTAGATGTTGTTATCATTATATTCCCCAAGTAGGGAGTCACGGGGAGAATCGGGAACATGTAGCATATATAGAAGATGACCAATACCACTGAAACATTATTACTTATTTTTTTAATTAAGGTATCATTGATACACACTCTTATGAAGGTTTCACATGAGCAACATTGCGGTTACTACATTCACCCATATTATTGTGTCCCCCTCACACCCCATTGCAGTCACTGTCCATCAGTGTAGTAAGATGCCACAGAGTCACTACTTGCCTTCTCTGTGCAACACTGTCTTCCCCGTGACCCCCCCACATCATGTGTACTAATCATAATACCCCTCTATCCCCTTCTCCCTCCCTCCCCATCCGTCCTCCCCAACTCCTCCCCTTTGGTAACCGCTAGTCCCTTGGAGTCTGTGAGTCTGCTGCTGTTTTGTTCCTTCAGTTTTGCTTTGTTGTTATACTCCACAAATGAGGGAAATCATTTGGTACTTATTTGCCTGGCTTATTTCACTGAGCATAATACCCTCTAGCACCACTCATGTTGTTGTAAATGGTAGGGTTTGTTTTCTTCTTATGGCTGAATTGTATGCCATTGTGCCACTGAAGCATTAGTGTAAATGGAGTGAGGTTCTAAGGTGAACCCAGAGTGTTGCTGGACTAATATACTTCAGCAACAAGATTTTACATTGTGTCTTCTTGTCAGTTTCAGTTATTTAAGTTGGGTGAGCTCCTTTAGGAGCTTTGTCATACTGTTTTTATGGGCAAATAAATTTCGTGCTACACAACTGGAATAAAATGTGTGCTGTGGGCTTTCAGTGCTGTTTAAAAGGTCATTAATTGTGTTAGAAATCAGTACTCATTACTCCTGGTGATATTTAAAAAAAATCTTTCAGGAAATTTCTAGTGCTCTGGCTAAATGGCTAGGAGGGAAGATCAAGGTAGAATAGAGGGCTTCTGTCCACTTTGACCTCTCCTTTTCCTTCTCCATCTCCTCTACTTCTATCTCTTCCTCCAGGATCATAGTATTTCTCTGGGTAAATGAACCTACATGGAAGTTGTATACTTCCATTTGGGGCTACTGTTTTGATGCAAGCTTTAAAAAAAAATGTTAACTCAACAATTTTACTATAGAAATATTTTTATATTTCTATAACCAGTCTGTCCTTTCATATTTAAGCTATAACATTTCCTATTTCTTCCATTTCTCATTTTCTCCCCTTCTCTACCACTAATTGCTATTATTGTTATTTTTACTTTTTGTCTGTCTGATATATAGCAAGTGCTATTTTCATGTCCTTAGTAATGAGTTTGTACCTCTTTTTTTAAAATTGAGATATAACTGACATGTACATTATATTAGTTTCAGGTGTACAATATAATCCCATATTTGTATATACTGCAAAATGATCACCAGGGTAAGTCTTGTTAATATCCACTGCCTTACATAGTTACATTGTTTTTTCTTGTGATGAGAACTTTTAAGATTTACTTTCTTAGCAACTTTCAAATATACAATAGAGTATTATTAACTATAGTGACCACGCTGTACATTACATCCCCATGTCTTATTTATTTTTTAACTTTTTGACCACCTTTATCCATTTCCCCCACTGCCAACCCCCTGCCTCTGGCATCCACCAATCTGTTCTCTGTGTCTATCAGCCTGATTTTCTTTTTAGATTCCACACACAAGTGAGATCATATGGTATTTATCTTTGATTTATTTCATGTAGCATAATGCCCTCAAGGTCCACCCATGTCACAAATGGCAGGATTTCCTCCTTCTTTACAGCTAGATAATATCCCATTTTATGTATATATCACATTTTCTTTTTCCATTCATCCATTGATGGACACTTAGGTTGTTTCTATGTCTTGGCTACCATAAATAATGCTGCATTGAACATTGGGGTGCATACGTCTTTTCAAGAAAAGGTTTTTATTTATTTTGGATAATACCAGAGGGGAATTGCTGGATCGCATGGTATTTCTATTTAAAAAATTTTAAGGAACCTCCATACTGTTTTCCATAGTCACTGCACCATGAATTTGTACCTATTTTCACACATTTAATGGCTATTTGGAATTGTTCTCTGGATTATCTATATATGCTTTGCCTATTTTCTATTAGTTTGAAAACTAATATGAAGGAGATTTTTAAATAAATAAACTATGAATATTAACCTTCTGAATGTGGTCTACATTGAAAACAAATAGTCTATCTTTCTGGGTTTCTAGTCTTGTTAAAATGGTATTCTTCAGCCTTATCCTGATATAGCCTGGATCTTCTTGCCAGATTTTCATTGTTTTGGATGGTATGTTTAAGCCATTAATCATTTGCATTTCAGTTTTGTATATTGTATAATATAGGGAACCCATTTTGTATTCTTCTAGATGCATAGTTGGCTATGGAAGCACCAGTAAGTGATAATCTACCATCTTTGTTTTATTTTTAACCCTCATATACACTTGGACATATTTCTATATTTCCTATTCTGTTCTTATGCTTAACAGTGTTCCTACCATTACAGTGGCTCTATATTGTGCTGTGTATCTTTTGTCTGTTTTTTCATATTCATTTTGGTTCTTTTTAGATATTTCTTAATCTATATAAATCTATACAGTCGTTATCTAATTCCAAAATAACCTCATCTGTTGAGATTCTAATTGGAACTGCATTATATTTATGTGTTAATTTTTGGAAATTAAATTTTTAATAATGATAAGCTTTCTCATCCAAGAACCAGTGTTAGAGCAAATATGAGGTGAAAGTAAGAAATTTAATTCTTCTTGTTGAAAATAAGGGAAGGGTCTTCTCCTCATTCTATCTCCCTTTTTTATCAGAATGTCTTTCTGAAATTCTTGTTCAGAAGACAGTTGGGTATATGAGTCTGGAGTTCAAGTGAAAGGTCTGAGCTAGAGATGAAATTGGGAGTTATTACACATAGTATTTAAAGTCAAAATTGAGATCACTGACAGAGCACAGATGAAGAGAACAGAAGAATAAATATTAAGATATTGGGAAATTAATGATAAAGAAGGGCATGATTGGTGAGAAGAAAAGTAGGAGAGTATGGTGTCTTAGAACTGAGTGAAGAAAATATTTCAAGGAGGGAGAAGTGATCAGCCATGTCAAAAACGCTACTTACAGACCACATAAGAGGATATTGGATTTAATAACATGGAAGACATTGGTGACCTTGACAAGAGGCCACTGATGGAGTGTAATTTTGGGGGTGAAAGTCTGATTGGAATGCACTTAGTACAGAATTCAAGAATGATAATTAAATGTGATGAGTGATCCTTGATCGAATCTTGGATCACAATACCATCATCACCATCACCACCACCACCACCAATAAACAAAAATATCTGTAAAGGATATTATTGGGACAAATGGAGAAATTGAATATTGAATTGTAGCAGTGGTAAGTTTTCTGAGGGTGATGATTGTATTGCCGACTTGTAGGAAAATATTTTAGGTTATATATGCTAAAGTATTTAGGAATGATAATGATGAACTCTTAAATGGTTCAGTGTAAAGAATATACGTGTATGTGTATGTGTGTAATAATCACATAAGTACATACATATATGTATATATTTAAATATAAAAGAAAAGAGGTATCAATAAAATGTGGCAAAATTTAGCAAATAGTGAATTTAGGTGGAGGGCATATCTATCTTCATTCTACTACTCAGGAGAAGAGGTTTTGGAGACAGTGCATACAAATTTTTGGACAAGTAAAGGGATTGGCTTTGGATGGGAGCACATCATTAGTATAAGGCAAGAAAGCAGACTGTATGGATATAGATATTAACTGATGTTGGAGGATATGATAGTGTGTCTGCTGAAATTATCTTCTGATTGTTCAACTTTCTCACTGAATTGGCAAATAAGGTAATCAGCTGAGCATAAGGATGTGTGAAGAAATAATGTAGGTGTAATTTAGGAATGTGAGGGCCCTAGGGTAATCTGCTATGATTACTGAGCAGTTACAAACTTCAGTGACCAGTTACCGTAGCTATGTGTTTTTCCTTGGTCATGCTCAGATACCTGGGTGAAGGCATTAGAATTGGTGTGTTGGATTTAGCCAGGGGAGTGTTTTCCAGAGAAATTACAAAACTAGAGAGGGCAAGATTGTCAAAGGTGTGTGTGTAAGGATATGATTATAATGATTGATCATAGAGCAAAGGTGAGAGAGGGTGAGAGCCAGTGAAAACATTGTATGGCAATTGATGGAGATCCTGTTAGTGGGAGTAATTATGGGAATTGAGTACGAAAAAGAATGAGTTAGAAAGATCTAAGATAGTGGTGAGATAGTAGGAGGTATGATAAGGAATTTATGGAGGGGCATTGCTAATATTGAACTATTCCTTATATTTCTGGAGTAAGATTTCCTTAGTCATAGTGTATTACTCATTTGATGATTGCTAGATTCACATTTTATTTAGATATTTTGCCTTTATATTGAAAAGTGAGATTATTTTTATTTGATTGGTTTATTTTGGCCTTAGAGGTATACCGATTTCATAAAGTGAATTGGGAAGCATGATTTCCATGGCCAAAATATTTTAAATAACATATAAGTGATCTTTAAAGATCAGATAAAACTTAGTTGTTGACCCTCCTGTACTGTGTACTTATTCATAGTAGATTTAAATCACCCTTCACATTTACTTATATGGTTGTAAGTCTGCTCAAATTTTCCATATTTTGTAAAAAAAGCTATTTTTATATCATTAGCCAATCATTTCTTTCTTATGGGTTTAAAATTTGTTGGTATTGAGTTTATTCTCTTATAATTCTTTTGGTCTCTCTTGAATCTGTGATTTTTATCCCTTTCCTCATTTCTAATCTTGTCTATTTATGTTGTAATCAGGTATACAATGGTATAATCTATGTTATTTATTTCCAAAAGTAAACTCTTGCATTTCTTTTATCTACCAATTTTATTTTCTACTTCACTAATACCATATTTTAGATTTATAAATTCCCTCTTCTTATGTATTCTTCATTGAGTTTAATGGTTTATTTTAAATTTATTAATGTGTGGACTTAGTTCTTTTGTTTTACATCAGTTTTTAAATTATAAGGCATTTAAAGCTATGCAGTTAGCTTTTGCTAAAACTCATAGGATTTGATATGAACTGTCTCCCTTTCATTACTCTCAGATAGTTTGAACTGAGGATTATCTAGATATTTATAAATGATTTTTTAAGTATTTAATATTTTTGACATCAATTTTTATTTGTATAGTTTTATGGTATTAGTATCAGAAAATGTGATCTCTAAAATTTCTTAAAAATTAAAAAAAATTGAGGTACATACAATAAAGTGCATGAATCTTAGCGTGCAGCTCAGTGCATTTTGATGTGTATATACTCATGCAACCATCACACAGACCAAGATACCAAATATTTCCATTAATTTTTCCCCTTCATCTGTTTCACCCATCCTTCCACCCCCTTCCCTATGACAACCTCAGTCTGTCCTCTGTGTCAGTGAGTCTATTTGTTTTGTTTTTTTAGATTCCACATATAAATGAAATCGTATGGTGTTTCCCTTTCTCTGTTTGATTTATTTCTCTTAGCATAATGCCCTCTACATACATTCATGTTGTCACAAATGGCAAGACATCATTCTTTTTATGGCTGGGTAATAGTGCATTTTATATGTGTATCACTTTTTTCTTTTTTATTGAAGTATCATTGATATACAATCTTATATTGGTTTCAAATGTACAACACAGTGGTTCAACAGTTACCCATATTATTAAATCCTCACCCCCTCTACTGTTGTTACTACCTTTCAACATAGAAAGATGTTACAGAATCACTGACTATATTCTCCATGCTGTACAATCATCCCTGTGACCCACTTACATTGTGATTGTTAGTTATGTGCCTCTTTATCCCCCTCACTCTGTGAATCTTCTGCTGATTTGTTCATTTTGTTTTGCTTTGTTTTTATGTTCCACGAATAAGTGAAATCACATGGTACTTGTCTTTTTCTGCATGTTTTATTTCACTGAGTATAATGCCTTCTAGCTCCATCCATGTTGTTGCAAATGGTAGGGTTTGTTTTCTTTATATGGCTGAATAATTTTCCATTGCGTATATGTACCACATCTTCTTTATCCATTCATCTACTGATGGACACTTAAGTTGCTTCTTGGCTATTGCAAATAGTGTGGCATGTATCTTTTTGAATCAGGGATTTTGTTTTCTTTGGGTAAATTCCTAGAAGTGGAATTGCTGGATTGAATGGTATTTCTATTTTAAGCTTTTTGAAGAACTTCCATACTGCCTTCCACAGTGGTTGCACTAATTTACATTCCTACCAACCCTGTAGGTGGGTTCCCATTTCTCTATATCCTTGCCAACATTTGTTATTTCTCATCTTTTGGATAGTGGCCATTCTAACTGATGTGAGGTAATATCTCATTGTGGTTTTAATTTGCATTTCCCTGATAATTAGCAATGTGGAGCATCTTTCCATGTGCCTGTTGGCCATCTGAATTTCTTCTTTGGAGAAGTGTTTGTTCAGATCCTCTGCCCATTTTTAAATTGGATTATTTGTTCTTTGGGTGTTGAGGCCAAGAGTTCTTTATATATTTTGGATGTTAACGCCTTATCAGATGAGTTGTTTACAAATATATTCTCTCATACTGTAAGTTGCCTTTCTGTTCTGGTGATGGTGCCCTTTGCTGTACAGAAAGCACCTTTTTTTAGTTTGATGTAGTCCCACTTGCTCATTTTTTATTTTGTTTCCCTTGCCTGAGAAGATGTACTCATGAAGAAGTTGCACATGTTTATATTCAAGAGATTTTTGCCTATGTTTTCCTTATGAGTTTTATGATTTCATGACTTACATTCAGGTCTTTGACCCATTTCGAGTTTACTTTTGTGTATGGAGTTAGACAATAATCCAGTTTTGTTCTCTTACATGTAGCTGTCTAGTTTTGCCAGCACCAGTTGTTGAAGAGGCTTACATTTCCCCATTGTACATCCATGGCTTCTTTATTGTATATTAATTGACCATATATGCTTGGGTTTATATCTGGACTCTCTATTCTGTTCCATTGATTGATGGGTCTGTTCTTTGCCAGACCAAATTTTCTTGATTACTGTGGCTTTGTAGTAGAGCTTGAAGTTAGGGAGCATAATCCCCCCAGCTTTATTCTTCCTTCTCAGGATTGCTTTGATTATTCGGGGTCTTCGGTGGTTCCATATGAATTTTAGAACTATTTGTTCTAGTTCATTGAAGAATACTGTTGGTATTTTGAAAGGGATTGCATTGAATTCGTAAATTGCTTTAGGCAGGATGGCCATTTTGACAATATTAATTCTTCCTATCCATGAGCATGGGATGTGTTTACATTTATTGGTATCTTCTTTAATTTCTCTCATGAGTGTCTTGTAGTTTTCAGAGTATAAGTCTTTCACTTCCTTGGTTAGGTTTATTCCATAGGTATTTTACTTCTTGATGCAATTGTAAATGTAGTTGTTTTCCAGATTTCTCTTTCTGCTATTTTGTTGTTAGTATATAGGAATGCAACAGATTTCTGTGTATTAATTTTGTATCCTGCAACTTTGCTGAATTCAGTTATTAGTTTGAACAGTTTTTTGGTGGAGTCTTTAGGGTTTCTATGTATAATATCATGTCATTTGCAAATAGTGACAGTCTAACTTCTTCCTGTCCGATTTTGATGCCTTTTATCTCTTTGTTCTGTCTGATTGCTATGGGTAGGACCTTCAGTACTATGTTGAATGAAAGTGGTGAAAATGAACATCCTTGTCTTGTTACTGATCTTAGAGGAAAAGCTTTCTGCTTTTCACTATTAAATATGATGTCGGTTGTGGGTTTGTCATATATGGCCTTTATTATGTTGATGTACATACCCTCTAAACCCGTTTTCATGAGAGTTGTTATCATGAGTAGATTTTGAATTTTGTCAGATGCTATTTCAGCATCAATTGAGATGATCATGTGGTTTTTATCCTTTTTGTTAATGTGGTGTATGATATTGATTGATTTACGAATATTGTATCATTCTTGTATCCATGGAATAAATTCCACCTGGTCGTTATGGATGAAGAATGATCTTTTTGATGTATTTTTGAATTCAGTTTGCTAATATTTTGTTGAGGATTTTTGCTTCTATGTTCATCAGGGATATTGATATATAATTTTCTTTTTCTGTCATGTCTTTGTCTGGTTTTGGTATTAGAATGATGTGGGCCTCATAAAATGAGTTTGGAAGTATTCCCTCCTCCTCTAGTACCACATCTTTTTATCTATTCATTTATAAGTGGACATTTAGGTTGCTTCCATATCTTGGTTATTGTAAATAATGGGGTGGTAAATGTAGGAGTGTGTATATTGTAAAATTTCTATTACATTCAATTAGTTTAACTATTTTTTCATGGCCAAATACATAACTTGCTTTTGTAAAGTTCCATGAGTATTTGAAATAAATATATATTTTCTATGCAAGGGATATAAGGTTCTACTATATCTAAAATGAAATGTATTTAGTTTACCCCTGATTTATTACTTGTGTATTAGATATGTTCAATTCTGTAAAAAACATATTAAAATCTCTTCTTATAATTGTATTTTAGCCACTTTTTTATTTCTCTTTTATATGTTTTATATATTTAACTGTTATGTTAAATGATATCTTTTATCTTCTTTATAAGTTCTGCCTTTTTATCAACATAATGTTCTTCATTTTGTTTCATGTTTTTATCTTTAGATTCTACTTACCTGATATTTTTCTTGTCACTGTTTTGTTTTTCTTGATAGTTGCCTGGTGTTTTCTTGCCCTCTTCTTTGTCAACCACTCTTTATATTTTTTAAAAAGTGTTTCTTATAAATATAATAGAGCTTTATTTTTGCTGTTTAGCTTAATATGTCCATCTCTCTTTTTAAATGAGAGAATGTCATCCTTTTCCATTGATGTAAAGACTTATATACTTGTTTTGTTCTTATACTTCTTCCCTTCTCCAGATACTGAACACCCTTAGGTGTTATTCTACTCTTCAGGCTCACAGAGGCTCAGGTCTGGTTGTAGACATACCACACTACAAATGGTTGTAGTTCTGTCAGTAGAGAGGAGGCTGCTGAAGTGTCATTTCTCCTAGGTCTCCTTGCATTCTTCCAGCTGCAAAGATAGGGAACACTCTATCCATACCACTAGCTCCTTCTTAGTTTCCTTAAGGCTAGCTCTCCAGAGAGAAATGCTGTCTCAATTCTCTCTGCTTAATTTATGCATAGTTCAAGGTCTTATTGTTACTTAGGTGACCATGGACCCCAGCCACAGCTTGGCTCAAGAGATATACACAGACTGGAGTTGGAAATGGAGAGATTATGAGGGAAGTTGAGGTTGCCATTTTCTTAACATCTTCTCCAAGACTTTGTCACCAATTTTTATGACAAAATTTTCCTCAGTCTTGATATATTTGGAGCTTAATTAACTTTACAACACAATAGTGTTGTATTTTGAGAAAGTGCACAATAATCTCCTCTCTGTGCTTTGGTTCATATTTGCAAGGAGCATATAGCTGTAAATAGCCTGAGATGAATAATAAACATTAATCAAGTGAGAAAATAAAGTTCTTTAAGCCTTCATATTCTTTTGGTCAGTCATAGGCTAAAGGGGAGTAATAAAATGTTTTGCTTTGCTTGGGAACTTCTATTCTCCTTTTCTATGTTTTCCAGTACTTACCTATTCAGGAACTATGACAATGGCTCTTAACCACAATTGTGCATCAGGATCACCTGTGGAATTTTTAAGGATACAAATGTCAAGATTGCATCTCAGTATCTGTGGAACTCAACATTTTTCGTCTTCTTAAAGCCCCTTAGGTGACCAGCATATTCCCAGGCTTCTCATCTTTGCTCTGCTTTTTACCCCTCTTTCTTATATCCCAACTCCCTAAACACACCAAAGCATTGATTTTCATTATCAACATATTCCAAAGGCTTAATTTTTTTAAAAGTCAGATGTCCCTGATCTCTGAACATTCATTGATTCACACTGTACTGTGCTTAGCATTATGAATTTGTTCTCTATGACACGTCTCAATTGAGTAGACAGATGGATACTCAGTACCTTGTAAATTTGTTGCTGGAAATGGAGCTAGAATGGAAACAGAATATTTTGAGCAAATAAATGTCTGTTTAAATCAGAGTCAGATAGTCTCTGTCTGTGCCTCTGTATCCATTCTCCACTGTTGTCTTCTAGCTCTCTGTTCCAGCAGGCTGACCTGTGTGGACAGTGACAACAGGCTCCCTTTCTTGGTTTGGTTGGGCAAGTTGAGAGCCCTGGTTAGGAGAATAAGGTTGTTGTAGTCGATTTCCTGGCTCCCTCTTTGTGAGGATTTTGAGATGACTGTGACCTCAACTAACGTCCTCTGCTCCTTTCAACATTGCTTCCCAGACATGATATTTGCATTCTGTCTTCCAGTGTCCTCTCCTTCTCATTCCTTCTTGGTTCCTTCACTGCCTTGTTATTCTTTTGAATCTGATCTGTATCTTTGCAAGTAGCTCCATTATAATTAAGCCTTCTCTATATTGCCCTATCTTGAGTTTGTTACCTGTTTTTTGTTGAGACCCTGACTGAGTGTCCTATTCCCCATGGTTACAATGAGCCCGATCTCCATAGAGCTGGTAGATCAAGCCAGAATTACGAGAATGACAGGATGGTAGTTAGTTTTAGTAGTAGATGCTTGGTGTGTTGCCCAGATCTCCTCTTTCAAGACCTATATACGCTTTCCTCATAGCTGCCAAGAATGTTCTGGTAGTTCTCCACCACTGAAGAGAGCTGCCTCCACCAAGATGGAACCCTTTTCCTGGGGACAATCTGCATCCAGTGACTGGTCAAGTACAATATAAGATAAAAAGACATAAACCCTCTTCCAGCTGGGGATTACTGTGCATGGCCATCGTGGATCTAGAGCTTTCTGTAAGAATGGTTGAGGCCTTTGTTGTGATTGTATTGCAGCCCTAGTTTTCCCTCTGCCCAGTGGGTGTTAGCATTCGGACTAATTAGCTTCATGCCCACACATTTCTGAATCAGAGTTTGATTTCAGGAGAATACAACCTGTAACAGTCTCTGATCTGCCCTTTCTTTCCATAACTCTTTTCTTGATATGTTTTCCCCATTCTTTACATATGCAAATCGACTTGGGCGTCTTCACTCAGAAAGTGGTTTTAATACAAATGAGAAAGTGATACATGTATGAGAGATGATTAATTGTGTGATGATTCTAGGCATGGAACTATGTGGAGGACTGGGTGAGTTGGGTCTCTTAGTGTCTTTCAAATCAAGATACATAATTCTATTACTAAGATCCGTGTGGAGAGAAGAAAGGGGAATAGGAATGACAAGGAAAAAGGAAAGTCGGAAGAGATGGTGGTTAAATGGGCCATTTGAAGATACTTTTGAAGGATAAACTAGTCCAAGATGGATTCGGGATGTTAAACCAAATAAAGTTGATTGAATGCTGTCCCATTACCTACTAAGGCCTGTCTGATCCAGATTTGTAGAGTTGCCCTCTGCTGTGTATGAGAGGTAGGAGCAGCAACGATAAATTCCATTTTCAAACTGGAAATTTGGTCTGTTCCTAGAGAGTGAATTCTGGAAAACAAAACTCTTCCATAAAGAGCTTAAGGAAACCTCTTTGAGGAAATCACATATTTCATCTTTTTAAAGTACTGAGCAGAAAAAAGAGTGCAATTTTTAAATTTTGAAAGACCCAGAACAGAGCAATAAAGGAGACTCCAATCCAACCCTATGGTGGTTTGGCTGGATTTTTGAGTTTGTGAGCAAATCACCAATTTGTCACTGAAAGCACGTGGGTAGCATTGGATTTTTCAGCCTGCTGGCTATTCTTGGAGGGCAGACAGTCCATATATTCACTTCTTGCTTGAGAAAGCTTGGAAATCCTTGCCCAAAGATAAGTCCTCCTAGAAAGCTATCTGATAAACTTACCTCCCACACAGGAGAATACATTTTGGATTAAAGGTGGTTCAAGCTTCAGTGTGGGCTTGATTAAAGAAAACATTTAGTTTATTTCTAGTCACATTTAATAAAAGGCAGGATGCTGTGGTGCTGATTGATAACTTGCAAAGTGCAAAGTGTTGTTGAAAGCTGGAAGTGAATGATTAGGACTACTTCCTGTAGGTACTGAGAATGAACATTGAATATATTTTCTCCTCTTCAATTGCCCCTTTCTACTATATCTGATTGCTATATCTTACGTTCTCTAAATACCACAAAATTTGCTCAATTTGCTTGATGATAATTTAGTAAGGCTGGAGATTATTTCCTCAGCTAATTTTTCTACAAAAGGAGCCCAGTATTCTGGAGGATAGATAATGAACGGTTTGACAGAGCTTTCTCTTTAACCTTTTCAAGGCCCCCCTATTTGGCATTAACTCAGTTTGTTTACTTTTTTAGACATGCATTTTTACTATACTCCTTCCTATTTAAAAATTTTAAACTGTGCTAAAATATTTTTAATAATGACAAATGACATTTATTTGTACTTAGAATTAAACAAATATCTACTTAATGTTTCTCATCACACTAGATTGTGAGTCCCAGTGACCAACTTGTGTTCAGCTCCTCTAACAACAGCAGCACAAAATATGTTATAAAAATATTTCTAGAATGAAGGAATGAATTCAGATATTGTTTTCTAATTTGCAAAATATTTTCACATGCATTATCTTATTTGATTTTCATAGCTTATCTTTTAGATAATTTTAGATATATTTCAGATGCTGCAGCCATTTGAATTTTACAAGTGAGAACATTGCAATTTAGTGAGGTAAGCAGTGTTCATGTAGTCCCAGAGCTGCTAAGTGGTAAAACAGTAGTTCTCAAATTGCAATTCCTGGACCAACAGCATCAGCATCACAGGGGAACTTGGTAGACATGTGAATTCTCAGGCTCTGCCCCAGACATGCTGAATCGGAAGCTCTCAGAGTGCGGGTCCAGAAATTCCTGTTTTAATCATCACCCGAAGTGACTGTGATGCATGCCGAAGTTTGAGAAGCACTGCCGTAAAGAAGAACTTTCATAGTGTTTTCTTCTTTTTAAATTTTAATTATTCCTTTATTGAAGTGTAGTTGACATATAATACTCTATAAGTTTCAGGTGTACAATGTAGTTGTTTGAAAGTTATATACATTACAAAATGATCCCCCCAAGGTCTAGTGTCTGTCACCATACTACATAGTTTTTACAATATTATTGACTGTATTTCTTATGCTATACATTATATTCTTATGTCTTATTTATTTGATAACTGGAAGATTGTACCTCTTAATCCACTTCATCTATTTTGTCCATCTCCTCACTCTCCTATCATCTGGCAACCATCAATTTTTTCTCTGTATCCTTGAGTCTGCTTATTTATTTATTTATTTTTTATTTTGCTATTATTAATATACAATTACCTGAGCAACACTATGGTTACTAGGCTCCCCCTATTATCAAGTCCACACCACATATCCCATTGCAGTCACTGTCCATCTGCGTATAAGGATGCTATAGAATCACTACTTGTCTTCTCCGTGTTATACTGCCTTCCCCGTATCCCCCCACCCCAACCCCACCCCCGCTATATTATGTGTGCTAACTGTAATAGCCCTTTTTCCCCCTTATCCCTCCCTTCCCACCCATCTTCCCCAGTCCCTTTCCCTTTGGTAACTGTTAGTTCATTCTTGGGTTCCGTGAGTCTGCTGCTGTTTTGTTCCTTCAGTTTTTTCTTTGTTCTTATACTCCACATATGAGTGAAATCATTTGGTACTTGTCTTTCTCTGCCTGGCTTATTTCACTGAGCATAATACCCTCTAGCTCCATCCATGTTATTGCAGGCTGAATAATATTCCGTTGTGTATATATACATCTTCTTTATCCATTCATCTACTGATGGACACTTAGGTTGCTTCCATTTCTTGGCTATTGTACATAGTGCTGCGATAAACATAGGGGTGCATATGTCTTTTTCAAACTGGGCTGCTGCAGTCTTAGGGTAAATTCCTAGGAGTGGAATTCCTGGGTCAAATGGTATTTCTATTTTGAGTTTTTTGAGGAACCTCCATACTGCTTTCCACAATGGTTATGGTTGAACTAATTTACATTCCCACCAGCAGTGTAGGAGGGTTCCCCTTTCTCTGCATCCTCGCCAGCATTTGTTGTTCCTTGTCTTTTGGATGTTGGCCATCCTAACAGGTGAGGTGATATCTCATTGTGGTTTTAATTTTCATTTCCCTGATGATTAGCGAAGTGGAGCATCTTTTCATGTGCCTGTTGGCCATCTGAATTTCTTCTTTGGAGAAGTGTCTGTTCAGATCCTCCATCCATTTTTTAATCTGGTTATTTGCTTTTTGGGTGTTGAGGTATGTGAGTTCTTTATATAATTTGGATGTCAACCCCTTATCGGATATGTCATTTATGAATATATTCTCCCATACTGTAGGATGTCTTTTTGTTCTACTGATGGTATCCCTTGCTGTACAGAAGCTTTTTAGTTTGATATAGTCCCATTCGTTCATTTTTGCTTTTGTTTCCCTTGCCCAGGGAGACATTTCATGAAGAAGTTGCTCATGTTTATGTCCAAGAGATTTTTGCCAATGTCTTTTTCTAAGAGTTTTATGGTTTCATGACTTACATTCAGGTCTTTGATCCATTTTGAGTTGACTTTTGTGTATGGGGTTAGACAGTAGTCCAATTTCATTTTCTTACATGTAGCTGTCCAGTTTTGCCAACACCAGCTGCTGAAGAGGCTGTCATTTCCCCATTGTATATTCATGGCTCCTTTATCATGTATTGACCATTATGCTTGGGTTTATATCTGGGCTCTCTATTCTGTTCCACTGGTCTATGGGTCTGTTCTTGTGTCATGACCAAATTGTCTTGATTACTATGGCTTTGTAGTAGAAGCTTGAAGTCAGGGAACATAATCCCCCCCTGCTTTATTCTTCCTTCTTAGGATTGCTTTGGCTATTCGGGGTCTTTTGTGTTTCCATATGAATTTTAGAACTATTTGTTCCAGTTCACTGAAGAATGCTCTTGGTAATTTGATAGGGATTGCATTGAATCTGTAGATTGCTTTAGGCAGGATGGCCATTTTCACAATATTGATTCTTCCTGGCCAAGAGCATGGGATGAATTCCATTTATTAGTGTCCTCTTTAATTTCTCTTAAGAGTGTCTTGTAGTTTTCAGGGTATAGGTCTTTCACCTCCTTAGTTAGGTTTATTCCTAGGTATTTTATTCTTTTTGATACAATTGTGAATGGAATTGTTTTACTGATTTCTCTTTCTGCTAGTTCATTGTTAGTGTATAGGAATGCAACAGACTTCTGTGTATTAATTTTGTATCCACAACTTTGCTGAATTCAGATATTAGATCTAATAGTCTTGGAGTGGATTCTTTAGGGTTTTTTATGTACAATATCATGTCATCTGCAAACAAGGACAGTTTGAGTTCTTCCTTGCTTATCTGAATGCCTTTTATTTCTTTGTGTTGTCTGATTGCCATGGCAAGGAACTCCAGTACTATGTTGAATAGAAGTGTGGAGAGTGGGCATCCTTGTCTTGTTCCCGATCTTAAAGAATAAACTTTCAGCTTCTTGCTGTTAAGTATAATGTTGGCTCTGGGTTTGTCATATATAGCCTTTATTATGTTGAGGTACTTGCCCTCTATACCCATTTTGTTGAGAGTTATTATCATGAATGGATGTTGAATGTTGTCGAATGCTTTTTCAGCATCTATGGAGATGATCACGTGGTTTTTGTCCTTCTTTTTATTGATGTAGTGGATGATGTTGATGGATTTTCGAATGTTGTACCATCCTTGCATCCCGGGAATGAATCCCACTTGATCATTATGGATGATCTTTTTGATGTAATTTTGGATTTGGTTTGCTAATATTTTGTTGAGTATTTTTTAAAGTTTTATTTTGATATCATTAATCTACAATTAAGTAAGCAATATTATGGTGGTTACACTACCCCCTTCATCAGGTCCCCCGCACCAAACCCATTACAGTCACTGTCCATCAGCATAGTGAGATGCTATAGAGTCACTACTTGTCTTCTCTGGGTTGTACAGCCTTCCCTGTGCCCCCCTAACATTACATCTCCTAATCGTAATGCCCCCTTTTCCCCCTTGTCCCTCCCTTCCCACCCATCATCCCCAGTCCCTTTCCCTTTGGAAACGATTAGTCCGTTCTTGGGTTCTGTGAGTCTGCTGCTGTTTTGTTCCTTCAGTTTTTTTTTTCTTAGTCTTATACTCCACATATGAGTGAAATCATTTGGTACTTGTCTTTTTCGGCTTGGCTTATTTCGCTGAGCATAATACCCTCTAGCTCCATCCATGTTATTGCAAATGGTAGGATTTGTTTTCTTCTTATGGCTGAATAATATTCCATTGTGTATATGTACCACATCTTCTTTATCCATTCATCTACTGATGGACACTTAGGTTGCTTCCATTTCTTGGCTATTGTAAATAGTGCTGCAATAAACATAGGGGTGCATATGTCTTTTTCAAACTGGGCTGCTGCATTCTTAGGGTAAATTCCTAGGAGTGGAATTCCTGGGTCAAATGGTATTTCTATTTTGAGTTTTTTGAGGAACCTCCATACTGCTTTCCACAATGGTTGAACTAATTTGCATTCCCACCAGCAGTGTACGAGGGTTTGCTTTTCTCCACATCCTCGCCAACATTTGTTGTTTGTGTTTTGTAGGTTGGCTATCCTCACTGGTGTGAGGTGGTATCTCATTGTGGTTTTAATCTGCATTTCTCTGACGATTAGTGATTTGGAGCATCTTTTCATATGCCTGTTGGCCATCTGAATTTCTTCTTTGGAGAAGTGTGTATTCATGTCCTCTGCCCATTTCTTAATTGGACTATTCGCTTTTTGTTTGTTGAGGTGCATGAGGTTTTTATATATTTTGGATGTCAACCCCTTATCATATACGTCTTTTATGAATATATTGTCCCATACTGTAGGATATCTTTTTGTTCTACTGATGGTGTCCTTTGCTGTACAGAAGCTTTTCAGCTTCATATAGTCCCACTTCTTCATTTTTGCTTTTGTTTTCCTTGCCCGGGGGGATATGTTCATGAAGAAGTCGCTCATGTTTATGTCCAAGAGATTTTTGCCTATGTTTTTTCTAAGAGTTTTATGGTTTCATGACTTACATTCAGGTCTTTGATCCACCTTGAGTTTACCTTTGTGTATGGGGCTAGACAGTAGTCCAGTTTCATTCTCTTACATGTAGCTGTCCAGTTTTTCCAACACCAGCTGCTGAAGAGGCTGTCATCTCCCCATTGTATATCCAAGGCTCCTTTATCAAATATTAATTGACTGTATATGTTTGGGTTGATGTTTGGATTTTCTATTCTGTTCCACTGGTCTGTGGGTCTGTTTTTGTGCCAATACCAAATTGTCTTGATTACTGTGGCTTTGTAGTAGAGCTTGAAGTCAGAGAGCATAATTCCCCCTGTTTTATTCCTCCTTCTCAGGATTGCTTTGGCTATTCGGGGTCTTTTGTGTTTCCATATGAATTTTAGAATTATTTGTTCGAGTTCATTGAAGAAAGCTGTTGGTATTTTGATAGGGATTGCATTGAATCTGTATATTGCTTTAGGTTGTATAGCCGTTTTGACAATATTTATTCTTCCTAGCCAAGAGCATGGGATGAGTTTCCATTTGTTAGTGTCCTCTTTAATTTCTCTAAGGAGTGTCTTGTAGTTTTCAGAGTACACGTCTTTCACTTCCTTCGTTAGGTTTATTCCTAGGTATTTTATTCTTTTTGATGCAATTGTGAATGGAATTGTTTTTCTGATTTCTCTTTCTGTTAGTTCATCTTTAGTGTATAGGAAAGAAACAGATTTCTGTGTGTTAATTTTGTATTCTGCAACTTTGCTGAATTCAGATATTAGTTCTAGTAGTTTTGGAGTGGAGTCTTTAGGTTTTTTAATGTACAGTATCATATCATCTGCAAATAGTGACAATTTGACTTCTTCTTTACCAATCTGGATGCCTTGTATGCCTTTGTTTTGTCTGATTGCTGTGGCTAGGACCTCCAGTACTCTGTTGAATAACAGTGGAGAGAGTGGGCATCC